>OX243909.1:10434089-11069859 GCA_945859665.1 Anorthoa munda
AAACCAGTTTGCAGTATATTCTGTGATATGACTCAGGCGTTTGATTATGTTCAACACAGTATTTGACTTAAAAAACTCGAAGCATATGGCATTAGAGGTAACATACTAAAGGTTTTTGAGTCATATCTTCAGCAAAGGAAGCAAATTACAGAAGTCAGTAGGGTAAACATAACTACTCAGCGAGAAGGGTCACATCGGTCGCAAGAGCGTGAAGTCATGTATGGTGTCCCTCAGGGCAGTGTTTTGGGACCTCCCTTGTTTACAATATATATAAATGACTTGCCTAAATCCACAGTGCAGCCGATGAGCCTCTTTGCTGATGATAGTGTAGTGACAATTGAGTGTAAAAATAGAGAGACATATAAATGCGATATTAATAATTCACTGACTGCAATAATAGAATGGCTAAATAATAATAACTTAAAAATAAATTTGACTAAGACTAAAATTATGCACTTTAGTCAACGTTCCTTGACATTTTTAAATAATCTTGACATACATTACAATAATAATAACATTGACGAAGTTGATACAATCAAATTTTTAGGACTAATTATTGACAAAAAGTTAAATTGGAAGGCACACGTTGAGACTGTCAGTAAGAAAATAAGTAGCTCAGCGTATGCTCTGTACACACTAGCTGCAGTAGTTGGGGTTGATGCTTTGCTCACCGCATACTACGGGCTCGTGGAATCTATTGTAAGATACAGCATAATTTTTTGGGGTAACTCGACTGACAGGGAACTAGTCTTCAAAACCCAAAAGAGGTGCATTCGGTCGATGTTTAAACTTGAAAGCATTCAGAACTGCAAGCCTTATTTTAAAAAATTCAAAATTTTGACATTATCATGCCTTTACATACTAGAAAATGCCATGTTCTTGAGAGCTAATCCGCATTTATTTTCTCGCATGGCAGATCAATTTCCCAGAAACAGACGTGACAATACTCAAATTTGTCAACATCAGCACAAAACGGCACTTATGCGTAAAAGTGTCTTTTGCATGGCTCCAGAAATTTACAATAAATTTCCTAAAAGCTGGAAGCAGTTGAATGATCTAGCATTAAAAAAAAAAGGTTAAAGATTTCTTAGCAGATAAGGCTTATTATAATATGAGTTTTTAAATGAAAAAAAATAATAATTTTTATACTTATTTATATTTTTGAAATTTTTTATAATTTAATGCTGGACTTGTTATTTTATTTTTTTTTATTTTTTTATTTTTATATTTTTATTATGACATTCTAGAACGAAAATTTTTTATTGTATTTTATTATTATTTTTACATATTTTTAATGATTTGGCTCAATTTGACAAACTTGTATATTTTATTTTATTGTTATGATTTAATTTAATATTTTGACATTTTTAATATTCCTTTTTTTCGCCCAAACCATTAACGAGGATAGACGTGTTACTTTTTGCTCCGCAAACATCGTCTGACTATACCGCACCATAATAGTACATATTTCTGCGCGCGAGACGCGAGTGTTACGTGCATTCAACTGCTTTCCGGAGGTGCACCCCCGGCCGCCCGCACGACGTGAGGGAAGAAGACAGCCAACATAATTGTCGTCCTGCTCCCGCGCCGCTGACATAGTGCGTTCAACGCAGAGCACGAAGACAGGATAAGGTGATCCTTACTAAATTGCTATCTCAGTCTAGCACCGCTGATCGCGGTCTTAAACGCGGAGTGCCTGTGTGAAGAGTGCAGGCGCGATAATTGCTATCTCGCTAGCGCCCCGAGTTGTAATCTCTACGTGTGCTACGGCCGGTATAAGTGCTACGCTACGAAGTTGCTACGCTTTCGTCATTGGCGTGCGATTACCTTACCTTTCTATCATAATATTCGATGGAATCAAATATGAACAAATCGCACTCGGAATCGGACATCAACCAGGGAGATCTGAATACGACCCCCAATTATGTATTCAAACGGAACAAGCGAAGTCGAGAAGACATGGAAGACTCAATTGCCAAGGAATTTGCGGAGTTCAAGGTGGAGGTGAGAAAAATGCTGAGTGGTTTTGCTGAAAAACAAGGGCAGGAGTTTCAGCGGATAATTGATTCGTCGCTGAAAGAAATCCAGCAATGTAATGTCAGGTTGGTGGGTTCAATTGAGTTTCTTACTGGCCAATATGAAGATCTTAAAAAGAAGCATGATGTTTTGGAGAATCAGGTTAAGGAGGACAAGACCTATATAAAAATTCTTGAGGATAAGATGGAATCCTTGCAAACCAGCAATCAGAAGGCTAATTTTGCAATAAAGAATGTGCCTAGGAAGCCAAAGGAAGCGAAGGAGGACTTTATTGAAATGGTTACTTGCCTTTCCAAAAACCTAGACTGTCCCATTACCAAACACGACATTAAGGACATTTATAGAGTACGTGGGAGAAACGGTGAGATGCTTAATACGCCAATAATAGTGGAGACCGGCTCGACCTTACTTAAAACAGACATCATGAAAAAGGGTAAGGCTTTGGCTTTAAAAACAAAATCCAAGTTATGCTGTAAACACCTAGGTCTCAAATCAGATGATGATACTCCCATATTTCTATCTGACCATCTGACTCCGAAGAGTTCCCGTCTCCACTTTTTAGCGCGCGATCTTACCAAGTCAGGATTGTTTAAATTCAGTTGGACTGCATATGGCAGGGTTTTACTTAAAAAGGATGAGCAGTCCTCGACCATACTTGTCACAAGCGAGCAACAGATTCATCAACTTAAATTGAACAAATGACTAGTAACTTCATGTTATAATATATTGCGTATTAGCAACGTGGAGTCAGGCGTAACTATGTTTGTTTCTCTTTTGCTTGCCTGCCCTTTGATGTATCTATTCAATTTGTTGGGATTTTTTGTTACCTTTTGCTATCGTACTATAATCGTTTTAAAACTATTTTTGTTTGTAATTACATTGTTCGCTCGTTATCTAATGCTTCACATAACACATCGGCACTCACCTACACATAACACACTCACTCACAATTCACTATATTCACACAACAAGTACTCGCACACATTCAAGTATATTACCCATTCATTCATTCTGACTTATTCCGTGAATTCTACTTCACCTCACATCTTTATTATGAGGCTAACTTTTAAAATTAAAACTCGCTTCCACCAAAACCTCTAGCAAATATCACGTCATTTCTATTTCCAAAATTTATTTAATGAATAACCAACTGCAAACCCTTAAAGATATTGATGATCTACAAATAGCGCGTAGTATTGAATGTGATTGCATGGAGTTGACTAGACTAGCAAATATAAAAAAAACTGACTTTACCGTCATTTCTCAAAACATAAGAAGCATTTCGTGCAATTTTGATAATTTTGTAGTAACTCTCTCGACTTTTAATTTTGAAACTGATGTCATTATTTTAACGGAGTGCAGATTGAGTTCTGAAAATCCTATACCACATCTTTACAATTATTCCTCCTACACTACCACACACCACCTAAATCAGAACGACGGCGTTGTGGTATACATAAAAAAATAATCTACAACATAAAGTTTCGGAAATTAAACTGTCGCATGCGTCTTGCCTTCAGCTGGAAATTTTTAGTAACATTATTTTATGCATCTATCGATCTCCAGCTAACGCGAACTCGGAGAGTTTTATAAATTCTCTAAGTACCCATCTCGATATTTTAAATACCCAGAAAAATATAATTATAGCGGGTGATATCAATATAAATATTAAATTAAAGGATACTGAGACGTCTCATGACCAAAAAAACAGACTTAATTACCTCAATACACTATCCCAGTATGGTATACTGCCGGGTCATACATTGCCCACTAGAAATGAAAACTGTTTGGATCATTTTATGATAAAGTTAAACAAGCACAAGACAGCCGCTTTTATTGCCATTTTGCAAACAAGCATAACAGATCACTTTACCACCTTTCTATCCCTTTCAAAAATTAAAGAATCCCCAATTGCGAAAAAAATAAAACCTTCAATTGACTTTGAAAATGCATATAAGTATCTGCTAGAAAATAGATTAGCTGATTTACTTTTCTGTAACGATCCGGAATCCCTAACTCACCTTCTTATAAATAAACTATCTGAATCGATTAATAAAAATACTACCCTTGTAAAAATTCCAAACAGTAAGCGCATAATCAAGCCATGGATTACCCCAGGCATCTTAAGATGTATCAGGAACCGCAACAAGTTGCAAAAAAATTATAAAAAAGTACCATACAATGAAATATTAAAAGTGACTTTTATAAGATATAGGAACTATTGCAATAATTTAATAAAAAAATTAAAAAAGAAGTACGAAAGAGAATTAATAACCAAATCAACTACTAATAATAAATTACTATGGAAGAATATAAAAACAATTACCTACTCTAGTAAGTGTAAAAGCCACAACACAGAATTAATAAATATTAAATCATCTCCATTAGAATCTGTAAACTATATTAATAATTATTTTGCTAACGTTGGTAAGAACCTTGCACTGAAAATCCAGTCTCGCCTAGGTCATAATCAGCGGGATCGACCTCTCAATCCAATAGCTCAACCTAACTCATTTGTACTGCTTGACACTGATATAAGTGAAGTGAGCCGTATCCTCATGAGTCTTAAGACAGGCAGTGCACCTGGATGGGACAACGTTTCAACTAGTTTTTTGAAATTCATACGCAAGGATGTTGTTCCAATTATTACTCATCTCGCCAATCTGTGTTTTAGTCGGGGAATCTTTCCGGCAGCATTAAAACAGGCTATTATTACGCCAATATTTAAGTCTGGGGATGAAGACGATGTAGGCAACTATAGGCCTATATCTATCCTACCTGCAATTTCTAAAATAATCGAAAATCTAATTAACATAAGGTTACTTAAATATTTAAAAGATTTTAATATTTTATCGGACTCTCAATTTGGCTTCCGGAAAGGTATCTCTACTGAGAATGCAGTTGCGGCGCTTAGTAAGCTAGTTACCGAACAACTTGACCGAGGCAAAAAATGTGCAACTGTATTCCTAGATTTAAAAAAGGCCTTCGACACCGTCTCTGTCCCACTCTTAGCAAATAAGCTGGAAGATATTGGGATTCGCGGGATGCCGTTGAAACTTCTCAAAGATTATCTCAGCAATCGAAAGCAGAGGGTTAGAGTGGGTCAGTATATTAATGGGGACACGATGGTGTCTTACGGAGTCCCCCAAGGCAGCGTGTTGGGGCCCACCTTGTTCCTTATCTATGTGAACGATCTCTGTAACATGCATATTGCAAATGCAAAAATCTTTTCGTACGCTGACGACACAGCAGTGGTCTTCACGGGTAACTCTTGGCTAGACGTTCAGCTTGGCGCAGAATTGGGATTGTCTGAGATTGCTGGATGGCTGGGGCGGAATTTGCTTACACTGAATGTGGCTAAAACTAACTACATATGCTTCAGTGTATGCAGTCGTACACTACCCAGTACTGACTTTAATCTCACGGTTCACCTATGTGATGCTGGTAATCACTCACACTGCAGCTGCTCAACTATTAATAGAGTAGCTCAAATCAAATATTTGGGTATTATCATCGACCAGAGATTATCTTGGCATCCCCACATCGATCAAGTTGCTAACAGAATCAGAAAACTAAGCTGGATCTTCAAGACTCTCAGACATATAATACCTAAAAGTGTTTGTTCTCCTTCAGGCAGGAACAAAAACCTCCTAAATATAATATATTTAGCGCTTGCACAATCAGTATTGTTATACTGCATCCCTATATGGGGGGGTGCTTCTAAAACAAAAATTTTAGTATTAGAGCGGGCACAACGGGCTCTTATCAAGTGCATGTATTTTAAAAAACGGAGATATTGTACTGATAAACTATATCATATCAGTAACCTTCTAACGGTCCGGAAACTTTATATTACTCAAGTTGTTCTCACAAAACATAAAACACTTACCTATGATTCCAAAATATTGGCAAGAAGAAGAAAAAACATTATATTAAAAGCACCACACACAAGAACACAATTTGCCAGTATTCAACTTTGGAAACGTTCTGCTCAGCTTTATAACGCTATTAATAAACATATTTATGTCTACCCTAAGAATAGTTACGAATGCAAAAAAATACTTACGGAATGGATAAAAAAGCTTACCTACCACGAGACTGAATCACTTCTACAGCAGATATACTAACATAAATACTGCACATACATATACACACACACTCACACGCACTCACACACACACCCTCACACTCACACACCCTCACACTCACACTTTCACTCAAATCACCTTGTTTTTGATTATGTACTCGTATTAGTAAATAGTTTAATGGAAACGTTTTGTTTATGAAGGAGCGGAGTCTCCTAATACAGGCATCTGTTGCTTAAAAGGAGGCTTCAATCTCAAATTTTATTGTACAAATATGATTATCAAATAAACTATTTTTATTTTTTTTATTTATTTATTTTGACATACTAGAATGATAATTTTAACATTTACACGACATTTTAAAATAGTTTGAGTAAATAACATAATATTCTAGATTTATTATTTTGATTTACATTTGATTGTTTTTATTTGTATTCTATTATTAATATTTGCATGCCATTATCTAAGGCAAACATGACGAGCTGTATTTTTTCTAATTTTTAACATGTCTTACATATTGACAATTATTTGTTGTGTGTACTGTACTCATGTTTGAGCAAATAAATGATTACTTACTTACTTACTTATAAACTTAGGGGTTTCCTTGACTGCTACTTATCTTGGAATGTTCACATTGCTGAAGTAAGCAGGAGGGTGTTTTGCTCGTTTCAGTCTCTGAAGTGTCTCCATAAGTTCCTGTCTTTTCCGACTAAAGTTACTCTTGCTCGGTCTCTCCTTCTTCCTCTTTTTGACAATGCTTATGTCTGCTTTCTTGATGCGACTGAGGAACTTCTTGATAAGCTCGAACGTCTATAGAATTTGTGCATCCGTCGTTTTTTCGGAAGCGATTAAAATTGCTGCCTATTCTATACCGCCGAAATACTCACACTCTTTCATTACTCTTTTCTGAACTTCATAATCCTAAGCCTCCTTTGTATCTTCGAGAACGCTTTGAGTATCTTGTTCCGAAAAGAAAACCGACTGTCATCATCTCTTCTCCTTCGTTTTCCTCCCCACTCTTCAATTCGTTACGGTGGATCTTTTACTGTTCGCACTGTCCGCCTCTGGAATAGTCTTCCACACTCTATACGGGATAGCCCTTCATTGGAGGTTTTCAAGAGAAGAAGGATATTTTCTATCAACATGACGCATTAATTTATGTATTTACAATTGTAATATTTTAGTTTTGTATTATATAGTATACTGTATGTATTATGTTTATGCATTGTGTGTTGCATGCGTATTTGTTTAGTTCATTTAGTGAGTAAGTATTTAAAATTGTTAAGAGTTTTTAATAAGCTTTTGTTGTGCACATGGATGTACAATCCTCAAATGCCTATTTCTCTACGCAACTGAGGTTTGCTATTAGAGAATCCAACTACAGGTTAAGCTCGCCTTTGTACATAAACTGTCCTATTGTATTTGTATGTTTTTATGTTTTGTGTACAATAAAGAATAATAATAATGAACATGAGTTCTAAGTTACCAACCGTAATTTTGTTGATTGAGATTTTGCGTAGATCATAAATATAATAACATACAAACATAAAATTTAATTTATGCGTGAGGTTTCTATTTCGCAACAAGTGAAGCCGCTAGGTTCTTTAAGAACTAGCTCAGTTTCTAGGTTCCTGGAACACGCTATTTACTGCTAAAGCCTCGCCTTAAACGAGGTCACACAAGTCAAAAGCGGGTAAACCAGATTGCATACAGGTAGCAAATTAGAAGCGAGGGTTGCCACGTAAACAACCGGGAAAGGAGTATAAAGTGGGTGACACACTGTCTCAGTTTCTGGATGAAAAGCAACGTTTGTCATCTATTGCAGTGCAGTAATATTGCATAGTAATAATGCTACTTGCGAGACTTCTCCATCATTATAATGGCAGTTTAATTATTTTGAAGAAACGACGGGCAGCTAATTGAATATATCAACAAGAATCATGTAAGCGATGTTACTGAACTGAACTGTGAAATTTTAATTAATTGTGTTCTTATGTCAATATTTCATTCTGCCACTTACTTTAAAAATAATTGGTAGATTTTTGTACTCGTATTTACTGCTGACCGATTGTATTAATAGTCTGTTGTGCGGTTAATTTTTACCTGATAATGATTTTATCGAGATATGTTCTCGGTTATTTTCCTAATTTTTGATTTCTGAAACACCTTTGCGAATATTTTGATAACCGAGCCTACAAACTTGGGTTCAGTGAAACTGTGGCACTTTGTGCAGCTAGAATGTGCCCTTTTTTGGTTGGACAAAAAAGGCATCCTGCCTACGACGGGTACAAATCGTCATTCGTTTGTAGCAAGGCCTTTAAATTGTTCTTTTTATTATCCTGTAACGGTTCAGAACGTCTCCACTCCATTAATAACAGAAAAGAGACAGCTCTCGACTGCACGACGGAGGACAGTTAACACTTCATTATATTCAGTGAAGACGCTATTTTAAATCTTTCCTTTCTTCAATAAAATTAAGCTATTTGAAAGGTCGGTGACCGAGATTCTCTGACTTACTGTTGATGTCACAGATTCCACATGTATTTTATGAGACTAATGTTTTATACTCCTTCTCTGAATTGTTTCAGCAATAATACTGTTAATTAGGTACGTAGGGTAATTTATTACTTCGAATTAGTTGTAAATTGTTACTTTTGGTCCAGGAAAATAACTGCAATTAGAGGCCAATCTGCGAAAAAAATCCTAATTGAGTACTTTCACCGGAATTATGTAAATTATGGTACTCGTAGTAGTAGTGTTGATAGTCCATAAAAATTGCAAAGAATCAAAAAAATCAACTTCAATATCATTTCAGTCGAAAGACGTCCGCTGTTGGACATAGGCTTTTTTATTTTCCGTTTAATGAATTGACTCAAACACTGCGACGTTGTTGTTAAGTTAGGTATTTTACCTATGTTTGCAATATTTGTAAGTATGTGAGAACCATGTTCCTATTTATCAAATGAATGAATTTATCTGGTAATGCTTTTAATTAATACTTTATACCTGTACGTAGTATAGTATGTAGTGTAGTTCTATTCTGGGAGCATCATCCTCATATTTTTATGAATTTATTAATGTATGTACTTATGTAAATATTATAAAACACATTTTTTTTTAAAGATTATGTATGGAGTTTTTTTTCTCTAAAACAAGCTTCTTTTCCGAATGGACGGTAGAATCAATTGTTATTACTTGTAAATTTTAATTGTTGACGGTCAAAATTGCGGCCTAATGGCGTAGTTGAAATAAATATAAGTAACACGGTACCGCTTGGCTAGAATGGTGTCAGATCTCAAGCTTCTGACTACCCGTAACGACTGTCAAAGATCTTCAAATGACAGCCGGGACCAAGTGGTTGAATCAAAGGTGTATTATTATTGAAACTTAAATGTTGATTAGTCAGTGTAAGTAATATATTTGACTTGACTTTGACTTTGAAGGCGTCGCCACATTGACCGATCCCATACGTCTCTCATCCAGCGAATTCCCGAATCTTAACCAGGTCATCGGTTCGCCTAGTGGGAAGCCTTCCAACGCATCGTCTTCTGGTTCGCGGTCGTACATACAATACGCTATATCGGTAAATTTGGTTCTCCTGCGAATATCCTCATTTCTGATGCGATCACGCATGGCATATCCGAGCATAGGCCTCTCCATTGCCCTTTGGGTGAATTTAAGCTTTCTGATGAGGCCCATTGTGAGCGACCACGTCTCGGTCCCATAGGTCGCTGGCAACACACACTGGTCATAGACTTTAGTCTTGAGACACTGCGGTAAATTGGACGAGAAGATACCGTGCAACTTTCCGAATGGCGGCCAGTCGAGTCGGATTCGTCGGTTGACCTCTTTCTCGAAGTAAGACCTTCTTTCTATACTCTTCGGTCGTATGTATGTGATCTATGGTGCAAAAGCCTTTTCGGAATCTGGCTTGTTCGGGAGGCTGGAAATAATCAAACCTGCGCGTGAGACTATTCATGAGGACTCTTGAAAACAGCTGCAACTACAGCAGCAGCTTGTAGACATGGCTAAGAAAGAAATAGGCCTATAGTTCTTAAGCTGGGCATTGTCGCCATTCTTGAATAAGAGTACCAGCACACTCCTGCACCATGCCTGTGGCATTTTGCCTTCGAGTATGACGGAATCAAACAGCTTCTGAAGGGCCTTAAAGACCAGTTTTCCACACGCCGTCAGGAGTTCGTGGAGCCGTGATTCCGTCATCACCCGGTGCCTTGTTGATTTTAAGCTGTTTCAGAACATCGTAATCTTATAAAGGCTGACCTGATGTCACTTAAGCCGTCTCTTTCAACTGTGAAAGAGACGGCTATTCTAATATATAATCATAACCTTACTAGACCTTCAAAAAGCAAGGACATCAAACATCTTTAGAATCCAATGACACTTCCTTAAATAGTTTGCCAATGATGGGTTAGAACTATCTACCTTAGTCTTCAAATGATAAAGTTGGTAAAGTAGACCCTATTCAAACAGCTCACGTAGCGGAAACTTTCTATGTCATGAACCGTGACAGTTTAACTTTTGGTATGAGGGTTTTTGTAGAGATACAAAGGGTATGTGCTCGGACAAATATAAAACTTTTCCATGATACTTTATAAACGGAAAGTAAATTACCCTTTTATAACAGTAAGTGAAATAGCCCTCACTTTTTATATTTAGGCTAGCTGTTGCCCGCGACTTCATCCGCGTGGTTAAGAAGATATAAAGTTTAATGATGTTTAACGCAAACTATTTTTATATTTCATTCAACAGAAAATGCCTATCATACTAAGCATCATTTTTTAAAGCACGAATTAGAAAAAAAATATAGAGTATCACAAAATTCTTTCTTACTCATAAACTCTAGACTTGCTAAATTTCAGGCTTTGGATGGCTTTAGATTCCTATTCAGGCTCATTTTCAGATGATCCTCTTTTGATTTCAAAAATAAATTACATAATTGTATAAAAAATAACATATTATTTAAATTAAATCCAGTTTCGGAATTTCGAAATTAGGGGTGTCAATTTCGAAATCTATAAACATGCAAATATGGTACGAAATTTAAAAACTATGAAATTTCGAAATGCACCAATGCAAACCTTAGACCCCTAAATCCGGCCCTGTCGCAAAATCCGTTCTTAGCTGACATCTACTAACTATAAACTACTTTCATGACAAATTTCAAGTTTGTAGCACAAAAAATGAAGGACTTTCATGCAAACTTGTGAGAACCCTTAGACTCCTAAATCCGGCCCTGTGGCAAAATCCGTTCTTAGCGGACGTTTACTAACTATAAACTACCTCCATGCCAAATTTCAAGATTATGGTTCAAATAATGAAGGACTTTCATAAAAACTTGCGAGACACCCCATAAAGCCGGCCCTGTCGCAAAATCCGTTCTTAGCGGAAATCTACTAACTATAAACTATCTCCCTGCCAAATTTTAAATTAATAGCTCAAAAAATGAAGGGCTTTCATACAAACTTGCGAGAGCTCTTAGACCCCCTAAATCCGGCCCCGTCACAAAATCCGTTCTTAGTGGACGTCTACTATCTTTATACTACATCCCTGCCCATATTTTAAGTTAGTAGCTCAAAAAATGAAGGACTCTCATACTAAATTGCGATAGCCCTTAGACCCCTAAATTCGGCCCTGTCGTAAAATCCGTTCTTAGCGGACGTCTGCTAACTATAAACTACCTCCTTGCCAAATTTCATCTTTATACGTCAAGCAGTTTTCGATATTTCGTGATAGGTGAATGAGTGACCGAATCGCTTTTATATAGATATAAATAAGATTCATCAAAAAAACTTTAACACCCCCTAAATCGGATTTTGGGGGTAGGTTCGAAAAACTTATAATGACAACCTTTATTGTTTACTTAGGTTGATATTTGTGTCAAGTTTCAAGTTTATTAACCTAAGAAGTAAGATACTTCAAAAAAAAAAACGACTTTTGGGGGTATTTTTGAAAAACTAATAATTGCAACCTTTTGTTGCTTACTTAGTTGGGTATTTATGCCAAGTTTCAAGTTTATTAACCTAATAATAAGTTTTTCAAAAAAACTTTAACACCCCCTAAATCGTCTTTTGGGGGTAGTTTCGAAAAACTAATAATAACGAACTTGTTTCAAGTTTAGTTACCCATGAAATAAGATTCTGTCATACAAAAATCAACACCCCCTAAATCGACTTGAGGGGGTAGTTTCAAAAAACTAATAATGTCAATCTTTATCATGTACTTAGATTACTATATATGCCAGGTTTCAAAAATATTAGCCGAAGGAATTAGATTTTTCATACAAACTTTTTAACCCCCTTTTTAACCCCCTTAGGGGTAGAATTTCAGAAAATCCTAATGCCTACATCATACAAAGAATACACCTTTCAAGTTTCAGATCTCTACGTTCAGCGGTTTGGGCTGTGCGTTGATCCGTCAGTCAGTCATTCAGGACAAAGCATTTTATATATATAGATAATAACTACGAACATTTAAAACAGTCATTTGCGAAGTCTTATCTAAAGGAATACGCGGCTGCTACGACGTAGCAGCCCTGACGTCATCGCTACGCCACCTGCCATGCTGATAAAAATTCAATATAAATACTACCACTACAATTTTTTCTGTAACAAGCTCATAAATTATTATACTGACTTAAGGTCAATCCACACATATCAGGGCCGTGCCAGGGACGTGGACTCTGGGTCTCAAGAAAATATCGTTGGGTACATTATATATGAACTCGTTCACATACGTCCACGTGATGGGACGGGACGTCCCACGTCCCGGGCACGGCCCTGATATGTGTGGATAGACCTTTACGACCCGTTTTCAAATACAGATGTAAAAAAATGTGTTAATTTTTACCTATTTTTAAATACTCTTGCAAAAAATCTCTGAACCAATAATTTTTTCCTGGAATGGGCTGTTACTGTGAGTCTAATCGCATATTTATTTGATATTTCGCATTCATTAGCCATTTTATGTGATAGAAAAATTAATTAATAAGATCATTTTGTAATAAGTCGAAATAACAGAATGATTAGTCTAGAACTCGTAAAACAGCACAAATGACACTATTGTCATTTGTGCTGTTTTATGAGTTCGACTCGGGCGAAGTCGCGAGAAAGAGCTAGTAGGAAATACAATTTAATATGTATTGAACAGCATTGTTTTTACTAGTACAAAAAATACAAAACCAATACCAGATACTCATTATCCTATCGGAATGATATCGCGTTTAGTTTTTTTCGAAATAGATACTTACAATAAAAGTAAAGTGCTCTATAAACTTATTTCATTGGCCTGTATATTGCTTTTCTATCGTGTTTTTTCTGAGAGCCAGCCTAACTGGACCTCCATTTATATGATAGAGACAGCATAAAGTATTTATTAATGGCCAATAATGTTCAATTGTATTAATTTACGAATATGTATTTAAATATAAGGAATAATTCAGTTGTATTTTCTCGAAGGTACAAATAAATAAGTACGGAGACCATACGATCGCTATTTTTGTATTATGTTATTTAAATAATGTTTTTATTGTTTCAGGTAAGAGGCAGCTCACGATATATGTACTTTATACCATAAGTTACACGCATGTTATTTTACGCTTTTTGCTTGAAATACATGAACGAAAAGTTATGACATCAACCACGAGCTAATGAAGTGTGCAGATCTTTATTTTGATTTATTGTTTAATTGCTTTCTGTGCTATTAACGCTCAACAAACTGGGTAAGTACTCTTCTCATCCCGCGCGTGAAACAACGCGCACATAACAATTACGCTGTTAGTACTGAACTTTACTCTCACACAAACAACGGCAATGGCAATGTGAGTCTGCTGTAATTATTCCAAGAATGGTCAACTTTATCACCCTTATTAATAAACCGGTGTTTAAATCAAATTAATCTTATCTTACATCCCCTTCTCGCGTCGTGTGACAATCAATCAATCTGCTTTTTAACATGCTCAAGATTATTTTGCTTTGTTGAACCTTTCAGGCGATTAGTTATATAGAACCCGCAGAAAAAAATGTAATGGCGGACCGGTTTCCGTATTTGGCAAGTGTCCAATGTCGTGGGGGCAATAATACGGACAGCGGCAGTAGTATTTGTGGTTATCTAAAGAAACTTGTCTTGAGTGGCTTTTATTATTAGATTGATTTCAAATCAAATAACTTTAGGTAATTAAAGGACATTGAGATAACTTGGAAGAATGAAATGTAAAAGACATTTGTGTCAAAATCGTTTCTGTATTGTCAAGACTTGACAATAATAACAACTTAAAGTAAGTGTTAAATACTTAGTATTTAACACTTATTTTAAGTTAAGTAGATACTAGAGATACATCATCAACTAGAAAGAAAACACTAACAAGATAAGTTTTATTTATAATACTCATTATCATTATTCATTATTGTCTTGTCTGTGATGATCTATGATATGTTGTCTTTATGTATTATACTGTGTGTTCATTAATTATTAAATAAATAAATGATCGCGTTCAATACTCAGTATGCGTTATTCGTTTAACTTTTTAAATAATCTGTAAGGTTGACCTCTTTGGAATTCGAAAAACGTAGCTGTAATGTATGTAGTGTGTTTTCACCTTAGTAATTGTTGGGATTGGCAATATTGTATCACTGCATCCGGGTTCAACAGTAACTGCGTGTAAGATTGTCATTTGTCAGTGTGACTTTCCGAATACAAGCAGCATTGGTCTAAGGTTGCGTTTTCTTTGTTCCATAACCTCTTGTCAATATATCTCAGAAGCATTGCTAAAAACATTTTTCTTTATCTTCCCTCGTAATTTGTAAGTTATTTCCTATAAAATTAAGAGAAAGCATAAAAATATGTGAAAAATTTATAAATAGATGACTTTTACATCACAGCACGAGCACGAGCACTTTTCACACGAGCTGCAAATAATTTAATACATTGTGTGATTTTGACAATGAATTTGATTGAGTTTGGTATTTATTTTAAAAGACAATACACTATGATTATTTGAATAAAAAGGCTTTTGTGGATTCACGTCGTCCATTCAAACGGTTCGAGCAAAATGGTAAAATTTTTAATTAGAGATGGAACCTTTATTATTCTGTTCAGCCGACAGTTATGTACCTAAAACGGGCTGAAAGGTTTTTATCAGCTAACAAACAGTTCTCCGACAGAGGGCCCCAGTGTGTGTGCTCACAGTCGACTTATCTAAAATCGTTAGGTATAAGGATTGTGCTCGCTTTTTGTCAAAATAGGATTTGCACCATTACACGTCATATTTTGGCTCGATTCATTAAGTGCCTAATGGCTAGGCTCTTGATAATGTTTTCTAATTATAATACGCTAATATGAATAGGTATGCAGACATGCTTTAGTTTAGGTGTGGTATTTTTCGTTTCTAAATACCGTTCTAAATAAATATGTCTCAAGGTATATTAGCAAAACCCAATATATCTCTGTCACTCGCATACCACGAAGATCTCATAGGACTATCAAACCAATACATCAAAACAGTTGCTCATAAATATGTTCAGTAGTAGTAAATGGCTGCGTGTGATAAACTGTCACGTACATGTATCAAATGTGTCAGTTCTTACATAAAGAGGATGCTTTACGTGTTGATGAAATGGAGATATTGTGTAGCGAGTAGTTTATCGAGATATCAGCCGTAGAGCTGAAGACATAACTTGAATATAGCATATATTGGGAAACGTATTAAAAGCAATATTATTTTATCATAATATAAATTTTATTAGATTTTAAACGTGCCCTACAGCACTATTTTTTTGATGAAAATCAGTTTTCTTTTATCCAATTATTGGAATAGAAAGCAATTACTTCAAAAAGATCCATTTAGTAAAATTGAACAAAATGGCTTTGAGAAGCTCATTTTATTTTATTTCAATGCCGATTTAGACTTGGGAGCAAATTTAGGAGTATAAATTGGTGTATTATAATTATACTACCATAATAGTTATATACCTACTCGTTAAAAATATTATACTTAAAAACATTTACAAATAATTTAAAAATGGTTTAAAACGTAATCAATATTCTTTTTTCTGCTTGAATTTGTAATTTCAATTTCTGCATAAGGAGGAAGAAATTGACGAGTGTTGGTAAATTGCCAAGATCGAACTTCAAAACTCGTAATACGGTAATATCGCTTTAGTCGACATGACGCGAATATTTTACGAGATTCAAGCATGATATGAGAGAATCATGGACTTTCCCTGCGCCTTAGAAAGAGGCTGTAACAGTAGGAAAATTCCGGAAAATATGATTTTGAATCAAACACGAATGAGGAAAAGCGAAAAACCTTTTTTTTATCGTCTATAGGCTTGCGCTTGACCACTATCTCACCTGATGGTAAGCGATGTTGTGGTCGACGGTGAAGCACGCTTGCCTAGAAAAAACCTATTCACTCTTGACTTAAGACCCCTAGATTGTAGCTATCGGGAAAAACAGACTCCGGCAGGGAATTACACTCCTTAGCTGTTCGCATAATTAAAGTGTCCCCAAAACGTTTTGTGCGTATGGGTGGGATGTACCGATGACGCATCGCCGTACGTCTGGTAGTCCGATGATGAAACGGGCTGGGCGGAATTAAATCATGCAACTCCATCGCACACTCCCCGAAATAAATCCGATAAAAAACCGACAAGCTGGCAACTCGGCGACGATGTTCAAGACTTTGGAGCTTTGACTTGACCAGTGCCTCATTGCTGATGAGTCTCTTGGCCCGCTTTTCGATCGACTATAGTGCATTAAGCTGGTATTTGGCAGATCCGTCCCAGAGGTGAGAACAGTACTCCATGCATGATCGAACCTGCGCTTGATACAATTTGAGCAGCTATTCCGGCGTGAAGTACCTTCTCACCTTCGCAAGGATCCCCAACTTTTTGGCAGCCAGCTGAGCCTTTTCCTCAATGTATGGGCCAAAATTGAGAGTCGATGTCAACGAAACACCAAGAAGCTCAAGATGGTCCGTTATTGGCACGGTTACATCACGGAAAGTTGGAGCCGGGTGAAATTTGCTCTTTTTAGCGGAAAAAAAGACACGCCTGAGTTTTAGCAGCATTAAACCTGACCAGACTGGCATCGCCCCATTCGGCGACTGCCTGCAAGGACAGGTTCAAACGCTCCACCATAGCCTCACAGAGAGACCGGATCTGCGGCTCGGTAGCCCGTGCATTGGACAAGTATCTCTCAGCAACAGTGCTGTCGTCTGCATACCCAAAGGTACCGGGTTTCAGCAGATCGTTTATGTGCAACAAGAATAATGTTGCTGAGAGATCCGACCCCTGAGGGACCCCGGCATTAATATCCAATTGGTCCGACGAGCAGCCATCGATAACCACTCGAATATACCTATCCCTCAGGAAGTCCGCAATCCAATCACACAGACCACCGGGCAGACCGAATGAAGAAAGCTTACTAATAAGGCTTTCGTGCCAGACCCTATCGAAACCGAAATGTCGAGGGAGACGGCAAGCGCTTCCTCTTGTCTCTCGATGGCTTCACTCCATATGTGAATGGCATACGCTAGAAGTTCCCCAGTAGACTGATTTCGGCGGAAGCAGTATTGGCGGTCGCTAAGGATATCGTTAGTTTCTAGGTATGCCAGGAGTTTTGTGTAAAGTACACGCTTCATACACTTACAGAGTATGGACGTTACAGATATGGGTTTGTAGTTGGCTGGGTCAGCTCAACTGCCCTTTTTGGGCACAGGCTATACGTTGGCTTGCTTCCAAGCATTCGGCACTTTTCCAGCCTCATATGAAAGGTGGAATAGGTGTGTCAAGATCGAAGAAAGTTCAGGTGCACAGGTTCTAAGAACTAATGCTGGTATTCCGTCAGGGCCACAAGCATTGTTCACGTCGAGGTTGCGCAGCACCCTACGGACGTACTTTTGATGGATGCGAATGTCCAATATACTCGTATCGCATCCAACAGGAGAAGGAGGGGGCCGCAAATCACCAGGATTTAGACGCGAAGATTCCACAAAAAGAGAGGCAAATAAATATGCCTTCTCCTCAGCGGAGTGGGCCAGTGACCCGTCGAGTTTCTGCAGTGGTGGTAGTGAGGGACGGCAGAAGTTTGATTCGATCGACTTAGCCAGGGATAAAAACGCTTTACTACCCGCTGCGTAAAAAGCAAGTTTGTTCCCTATTCTGCCAATGTGGTCGAACCGAGCTCTTCGCAACACCAACTTGCAGGACTTGGCAGCCCTATTGAAGGCCTTCTTCTTCTTACCCACGTCACTCGCTTTGCGCGAATTAGCGTCGACCCATGCCAGGTACGCCTTATGCTTAAGCGCGTCGGCTCGATAACATTCGGCGTCAACCCATGGCCGATCAACGCTGGACATTTATACATCAGTGAACGGAATGACCATTCCCATCCATTCTCCATTTGCTGACGCAACACGTCCGTCACGGCGTCCGCGCACAACGTAAGATTATCCGAAGAAAAGCAAGTAGGCTGCCAAGGCTAGCATGCGAAGAAAAATCGCATGCCATCCCAATCTGCTGACCTGTGGGCGGTACGCCATACCCGCCGGGTGCCTCTTGGGCATGGATCGGGCGGGGAGTAGACGGAGACAGACTTCACCAGGCAGTGGTCGGAACTACCCAAAGGTGAAGTTATCAACACAGAGTATCGGTCTGGATCTGTTGTCAGCAGAAGGCCCAAGCCGTGTGCGAACCAACATCCGGCACCCTTGTTGTCCCCTGGACCAGCTGGGTAAGGTTTAACGCAAGCGAAAGCTTACGCATCTCCCGTCCAGCATGGTCAGTGTACTGGTATGGGAAGAGCCACTCCTGGTGGTGGGCATTAAAGTCCCCACACTAATTGAGCGGAAATGTACCGCTGCTGTGCCGCATCAGCCGCCTCACTGAGGTACTCTGTGAGCCTGGTTGTCTCGTGATCTCCGCTGTGCGAATGGTAAGCACAGGCGTAGATAATTTTATCCAGAGCTGTGTCTACCAGAACCCAAAGCGTTGTGAATCTGGAGTCCTCAAGGTTAAGGAGACGCCGATAGCAAGTGTTGTCGCGGACGAACATACACACACCCGCGCGTCGTTTAAAATTGTGTTTCAGGGTAAACCCTAGGTAAGATAAGTACGATACGTCTGACGGACTCGCTATCTGCGTCTCCGTAAGGAAAAACAGCGCTGGTTTCTCAGCCTCCAGGTGGTAGTGGACTCCAGAGAGATTTGAGTGCAGACCTCTAATGTTGGTGAGGTGCATTTTGTGGGAGAGGGAGTGCAGCCGCTGTTGAGTCCAGTATTTCTTTTCCTTGCCAGTTTGTATACGAGTGAAGGGAGAAGAGGAGAAGGAAGTGAGACGAGGTTCCACGCTGCTAACCTACAGACACGCACTGAAAGGGCGCCATCATTGGGGCACTGGTTCGGAGACTGCGGAGACGCCCGAACTCCTCCGGAATATCCATCGGGCCCTCCCTATCTGGTCGCCAACCAGCACGATGGTGTATTACGGGATTTTTCGCCAACCAGCAGTTGGCGGGGCAGCCTTTCATGTGTGGCTGGCACACTATTTGGGCCCCCAACTACCTGCGGTCGGCCAGCGGCGCACCGTGCCTTGGATCCCGCTAACCTCCGCGACCAGTCTCCCGATACGCCCCAAACAGCGCGCGTCAGGCTAGTCAGCCTGCAGTGGAACAGCTATCTCTACCCAACTCCTCTAGTGGCTACACCGAGCATCGTACCGGAACACGGCTAGGCCGCTTGGCGGTACGTCTTGGCCCGGTGGGTGGTCGCAAGCCGTCGGCCGAAGCCTACCACCAGTTTGTGTCACCTGATTTGCACCACCCGGGGACCACGTGTAGAGAATCAAACGGTACACTCCTAAGGACGTGGGTGACTCGGCCCCCAAAACACTTACATTTATTAACACTAGAATTTCGCATCGCATTCGCTAGCAGGCTTGAAGAACCCAGTAATTAACCCCTTGAGTGCCTAAATCGGGGATCCACGCGAGACACAATGACTTTTCAATTGTTTCGGTAATTATAAAAAAAACGAAAAAACAAAACACTCAACCGATACAATCGAAAAAACCGTTAATTATACTCAACCGATTATTTTTACAGTAATAAATTCCTATAATAGTAGTTTATGCAATGGCCATATAATAGGGGTTATTAAAACACGAGCGTAGGTTTATCAAATGAGGCGAAGCCGAATTTGATAATAATATTACGCGAGTGTTTTAATACCTAATTATATGCCGTTGCATACACTACTTTATCTTCACTCATATAATATATACAGTTGAAATAAAACAAAAGTGGAAAGGGAAAAATATTTGGCATGGCGGGCAATTTAGATTCACATTGCGCAGCGCGCGCATCCACAGACAATGAAACTTCTTTACTACAGCCCATACGCGCCAGAAAATTAAAAAGTAAAAGTGTGCTATAAAAATTAAAAAGTTATTTTATGATGCAGTTGTTTGAAAATCGAAGGAAAATGTTGAACTGTAATGGGTTTTTTTTTTAATTTTACCTATCCACGAATATAAAGTACGTGTTTATACAATATTTTTTGAATTCGTATTTGGAACATTACGTTGTAAGTGTAGATAAACAATTTGATTTGTCTTTGGGCCCATTTTTCAATACTCTGATAACTTTTAACTGAGAAATAAAAATGGCCGTTTGACATCTTTTCTATACAAAAGCTTTATAAAACAAATGAGCTTAAATGAGTTTATTTAAGCTCACCTGTTCTATAGCAATTAATTTTACGAGTAATTTAAAGTGGGTCATGAAACACGTATTTTGTGGAGACTTCCCCTGCGCTTGTCAACACGGTTAATTGCTCAGATTATGGTCATTTAAAATAGCTGAATTGTTTACTCTATTCTTTTTCTTGGCCCCAAGTATTTATGACGTCCTTATTCAGTACCGACGTTAATATTTTAGAGAAAGCTAGTTCAGAATTTTGTTTTAATGTCATATATATTTATTCAGACTACTTATGTACCTATTACCTACTCCATGGTTCACCCGTCACCTCCCAGCCCCCTTTCTATACAACATGAAGAAACTAATTTTTATAATTTCGTGACTATTCAGACTATCATAACATTTCAAACACTTTTCGGTCTGTACAGATTTTGTAATACAATGTTTAGGTATCTATAGAAAAATAATTTCTGCCTCACCGAGAGCCTTGTCACGATACATTACACAAAATTTATAAGAATGTATATCGTATTCCATCGTTGTTCAACGTATCATACTGTTCTACATATTCGGATAAGCGAACTTTTTAAGCTTTTCTTCCACATTTTTTTCCCGCATGTCTCATAAAATTTAATATAAGAGCAGGCAGCCAAGTGACATCACTTTTCAAGGTCCAATAATATTCTTTTTGTTGGTGTATTATCTACGCCTAGGTGTCCATATTACAGTATTCTGTATACTTTCAGCCCCGCACGCCGTCTACAAATAACTGCGAGCTCTATAACGGCTCAAAACACAGTTATACAGTGATCCACTTCTACCAGAAGATGAAATGAAGGTGACTGATGCACTTCATAAAGTTTATAGCCGCAATACTATCATAATTATGTGACACATACGAACGAGGTTACATAACTCAAGTGGCAACACTGTTAACTGTCAGTTCTATTATTTATGTTCTGGACTACATATAATAAAAAAGTGTTAAATTCATTAAAATACCGTTCATTTGTTTCCTTATTTTGCTAAGCAACTGCGCCAGAAGTCAACCTGCTGTTATCTGCGAAGCGCACGCCTGCATTCAAGTGTAATCGCAACCGCAAGTACTGCATTTTATATACCCTCGCAATTAATAAGTGACAAGGCCTGTCGAAGTACCCGACAAAATATTAATTTTATGCTGTCAACGCCAATTGACAACTGTCACGGAAGACATTGGCATTTGACATCTGCCAAAGAAGTTGCCAGTAACTTGAATCTCCCAAATATTGGTAAATCGACTAAACTGACATTTGCCAAATATTGCTCTGCCTTATTGATCAGTCGACCTATAACTAGCCACCGCAACAAATAGATTTATTGCTCGGCTGAACCGGGAAGGCGTTTTGAAAAAAGATGCCACGTAAGCATAGATCACCTCCGCCCGCTGCAGAACGAAGCGTTTCTCCTAAGGTACTCTTGAAATCAGCAGAGATAACACCTGATCGCTCTGGTGAGAGCAACGTCTCTTCCAGATCGAAGAGGCCGCGGGTCGCTGATTCGCCTGATAACTTTTCATCAGTTGAAGCTACGAGTGCCGAAGTAGCTTGCGACGGAAGTCAACTGCACATTCTTGATGAACAGATTCTTGCAACAATGCGCAGTGAAATTGAATCTGTGATTTCCGCCCAGCTGCAGAGGTCACTCAAAGCATACTTCAGGGACGAATTTACGGAACTCAAGGAAAGTCTTAGGATGTTTACTGACCTAAAAGACTCGGTTGACTTTATGAGCAGATCTTTTGAGGATATGAGGATTGAATTTGAGAGCAACAAGGAGACCATAAAGCAGCTGAGAGTCGAGAATGACGGTCTCAAGAAATGTGTGTCGAACCTGACCGACCGTTTAAATTTGCTGGAGCAGTACTCACGGCAAGACAACATAGAGATCAACGGTGTTCCTGAGAGCAAAAGTGAGAACTTACTGCACACTGTGTTGCAGCTAGGCAAGGCTGTATCACACAGTATTCATGAACAAGACATTTTATCCTTTTCGCGTATCAGGAAATTGGATGCCAAGAGCGATCGTCCGCGCTCAGTTGTTGTTAAACTGAGAAGTACCCGCGTCCGTGATGAAATCCTGGCATCAATCACAAAATTCAACAGGGCCAACCCACAGGATAAACTTAATTCAACCCACTTAGGATATGGGGGCACTAAGTTGCCTGTGTTTGTTTCAGAACATCTATCGCCCATAAATAAAGCTATCCATGCTGAGACCAGAAAAATTGCGCTTGAGAAAGGATACAAATATGTCTGGGTACGCGACGGACGCATTCTTGTCCGCAAGGATGATGGTGCTCATGCCAAGCAGATAAAGTCACTTCTGGCTGCCTCACTGTTGTAAGCGAGTATAATTCTCGTGTGCACAAAACCTTTACGCATAGTTTTAGAATTCAATATTTATTATCAAAATCTACGAGGAATGCGTACTAAACTTCATGATATAAATATGGCAGTTGGTGTTACTCAATATGATATTATTGTGGCGACTGAAACTTGGCTCAACAGCAACATTAAAGACGGAGAGATATTCAACACCTCATACAATATCTATCGTAGGGACAGAGCCTCTAGTGCCCTGGGATGTAAGGAAGGGGGTGGAGTATTGGTCGCAGTGTCCAAGAAGTTTGACTCTGTTAGAGCTTGCCAATGGGAGACCATGGCGGAAGATCTTTGGGTTAGCCTGAAATCACGGAACGGGAAGAAAATTAACATCTGTGCTGTATATCTGCCACCACCGGTGAACCAACAAAAGCTAGATTCGTTCCTGGATTCCGCATCGAGCGTTATTGAAACCACTGGAGAGGACGTAGTTATACTGGGAGACTTCAACCTCGGTTTCATAAACTGGGAATTGGATCCCAGTGTCTCTAATGTGACTATGGCTACTCCTTCTAACTATGGCAACAGTCTTGGCTTTTCTCTTGTGGATTTTGTGTTCTTAAACTCACTTCAGCAGTGTAATTGTGTAAAAAATTCTCGTGGTAAAGTTCTGGACTTGGTTTTTTCGAATGTGCTTGGTGGAGCGGTAAACAAGTGTAAAACACCGATATGTAAAGTAGATGAACACCATCCACCGTTAGAAATCGACTTTAAACTTGCACCGGTTGCTGCACTGAAATCTAGGCAAACAGTTTCCTTTAATTTCCGCGGTGCTGACTACGAATCAATCAATAAAAAACTGTGCAGTGTTGACTGGAGGCGGCTACTCGAACCCCTTTCTCATGTTGATCAAATGGTATCTGCTTTCTACGATCATCTGAAAGTCATCATTCAAGAGCTCGTTCCTAAAAAAAGGCGTTTCAATTGCAAATATCCACAGTGGTACACAAAATCCTTAGTCAATATCTTGTCGGAAAAGGAAAAATTGAGGCAACGTTTTAGGAAGTATGGTAACCCACGTGACGAACTTGAATATAGAATTCTTGATGATAGGGCTCGAGCACATATTAAAGAATGCTACAAAAAGTATGTGCATAGAATGGAAAGCAACATTCTATATAATCCTAAGACATTTTGGTCGTTTGTCAAAACTAAAAACTCTCATTCGACACAAATTCCTTCCGTTGTTAAACTAAACAACACCGTGGCCACCAACGGCGACGACATATGTAACCTTTTTGCCTCACAATTTTCATCATCGTTCACCTCAAGTGACTGTAATGGTTGTCTACCTGCTACAAGCTCTCACGTGCTTCCCCAACAAGCATTAAGCAAGATTTCCTTTACTGAAAGAGACGTCCTCAAGGCTCTTCAAAAGCTAGATATAACCAAAGGCGCCGGACCAGATGGGTTAGCCCCAATTTTCATAAGAAAGTGCGCTCGCTTTCTTGCCCTCCCACTTGCTCTTATATTTAACAAATCTCTAACTACAGCCATTTTCCCATCTGATTGGAAAAAGGCAAATGTTGTTCCAGTGTACAAAAAAGGTGATAGAGCTGACGCGGCTAACTATCGACCCATCTCGATGCTGTCTATATTCTCTAAAGTCTTTGAGTCCATGGTGTGTCCCGTCCTGGCTGCTCATGTAAGATCACAAATAGTGTCCCAGCAACACGGGTTCTGCAACAATAAGTCAACAGTTACGAACCTGGTGTCTTATGTAAGTGATCTTTCTGCTTCCGTAGACGCTGGAGCGCAGGTTGATGCCCTCTATACTGACTTCAGCAGCGCCTTCGACAAAGTCGACCATCGAATTCTAGTGTTAAAACTGGAAAGACATGGCGTGCATGGAAGTCTCTTGAAGTGGTTCAGGTCATACCTGGATCAGCGGATGCAGAGAGTGGTAGTGGAGGGCTTCCACTCCTCAGAATATAACGCAACATCTGGGGTGCCTCAAGGATCGCACTTAGGCCCAATTTTATTTATTATTTTCATCAATGACCTACCAGACTGTTTTCGTCACAGTCAGTGCTCTCTTTTTGCTGATGACCTAAAAATTTATCGTAGGATTGACTCGCTTGAGGACGCCGTACTACTTCAACGCGACCTTAATGCACTGCAGTCCTGGTGTGACATGAACGGGATGGTACTGAACGCAAAAAAGTGTCACCATATCTCCTTCACGCGTAAAAAACAGACTATACCATCACGCTACGCACTTGCGGGTACTGCACTGCAGAAAGTAGAGACCGTTCGCGACCTTGGTGTACTGCTGAGTGGTGACCTCTCGTTTAACTTACACATTGACAACATTGTTGCAAAAGCAGCTAGGATGACCGGATTCATTAAAAGAACCTGTAGGGAATTTAAAAACTCGCTTGCCGTAAAAATTCTCTACAACTGTCTTGTGCTTAGCACACTGGAATACGCATCCCCCGTCTGGAACCCAACCTACAATGTTCACACGAGACGTATCGAGGGAATACAACGAAATTTTACGCGATACCTGCGATTTAAGGATCACTCTTGTCCCTATAGAGCCGACTACAGACATCGTATGCGCCATTTTGGATTGACTTCCCTGCAAGACCGTAGAATCTTAGCTGACATGAGTCTCTTATACAAAATTATGAACAACATGACTTGCTCCTCTGAATTGCTCCATCAAATCAGCCTTGACGTACCTCGCCGGGGCCTTGTTAGGTCAGCCAGAATACGCAGAACTTTCGTAACCAAAAGTTCTCGCACGAATCTCGGGCGTACCGCTCCTTTGAATAGGTTGATGAGCACGTACAATGGGATCTGCTCTTGCAACGAGGATATTGACATCTTTTTTGACTCTCTGTCGAAGTTTAAGTCTAAGGTCGCGCTGATTGATTCGTAGTCTCACCTAAATTGCCTGCTCAAAATCTTATCAGTGTTTATTTATATTTTAACTTAATTTTAAATTATTAATTGCCATAAAATAATTATTTGCATTGTGATCATTATCGTTATATTTTTTATATTTTTTGTGACATAATAGTATTTTTTTTTAAATGATTTTTATATTTATTTGTAATTTAATTTTATTTCAATCTTGATAAAATTTTAGTTTATAATAATACAATTGTGATCTAATTCTAATTTTAATATTGTATCTTATTTATATTGTTGTTTTTGTAAAATAACTATTTCATAGTCCTAATCTGTGAGTGCTGTGCATTCCTATAACTGACCTGTTTGCACAGGAATATCTACTAAATTTCTTTCTACAAAATGTAATTGCGAATAGGTTGTTGGCATGCCTTATTGAAATAAATAAATAAATAATACTTCACACATAGTGTACAGTTACGCAAACCTCCATGGCTCACCCATTCACTAACCATGCTCGGACCTCATGTAACCCAAATTGTTGTTTGTTGAGAGTCATAAACTATTAAGTTAATTAAAATTTACCACGAATTACTACTACAAAGTTTTCAACTGATACTACTGTTGATATTTGGATTAATGAAATGCTACATGCGTCTCGTGTATAATATTAAATTCAATAGGGAAAATGCTTTCAAGTAAGACTCTACTGCTATTTTCCTTTTATGGATGCTATATCTGATAGTGTCCTGCGCTAAACTTGAACAATGAATACCCAAAGAGCCCAACGTTAACCCAGTGATAAAATAAAACTGTTTAGATTGTGTTCGTATAATGGTTTGCCGGGGTTTAGTATAGCAATTACACCTTATTAACATTAACAAGAAAAGGGTCAGTTTTAAAAGCATCAACCAAGTGACGATAAGTATCAAACATCAAATAATTGTGAACAGCCAGAACTGGCACAAATTTGCCGAAAGCTCTGGAAGGAGCGGTGGTAAAACTTATCAAGGGAATAACCCGAGATCATAGTGTGAAGATTAACATCAATGTTCGTGTGTGTGTGCTGTCCGTCTTATTAAATATTGTATAAAGAAATAAATGTGCCGTAATACTTTTTTTGTAACAGAACTGCAGCTCTATAACATGGTGTTGAGTCTACAGGTAAATACTTCATTACATCTTCACTTACAACATGACATGCTGCTTGATTTTATTTGACTTGATTTCGTTTAAGACCGCGTAATATAAGATTATATATATATATATATGTACTATGCTATTACCCGTAGGTCGGTAACTGACCTGTTATAATTGACACAGTATTAATCCAAATCCAACATGGTTCAGAGATATCTCATCAAATATTATAGAAACGACTAACATATTTGTTAAATCTAACTAAAGTTTTAGTGGAAATAGTCTGAATGACACATTATACCAAGTCGTAAGCTTATCTGTCAAGTATGAGTCGGTCACTGATCTAAGCTTTGGTTTTGCTGAGCTATTAAATGTCTCACTGAACTTCGGAAAAGATTTAGAGAGACATCGTCCATTTCTCGTAAAGTTGTATCGTAAACATTGAGACGGTCATCTTCTGCGAAAGTTTCAGATAGATCGTTACTTAACTGCAATAAAATATTGGGTACATAAAATAATATCACAGATACTGTAATCCCTGACTAAAGTTACCAGCTCTCCTGCTGTGAGATTAATTAGTGTATCATACAAACCATACATTGTAGTTATCTAGGGTCGTATGTTACAAATTGCATATGAAATGACCTAGATAAGAAGTTGTTTAGCAGCCAAGTGAAAATTTGCGAGCCTATCACATCGACCCGTTTATGTCGCTACACGATGTTTACTTATCACTTCACTTGATTATCGTAACTTGTGCATGATAAAAAGAGGTTCATACTGTTTTGTGGGTTGAGGCCGAACATAATACCTGCACATCATTCTACTGGACACTAATCTCTATAAAGCTAAACCAAAAATCAAACAAAGTTTGGTTATAACTTTAGAAATTTTGTGGAAATTATAAACCTATTGAAAATATCAGCTACAAGTCAGTGCCTGCCAACTAAAACGTGACCACTAACTAGCGGTACAAGCTATAAATTCACAAACACACACATCACTTGCAGTTTGAATTTCGGGAATGTTCCGAAAAACAGCTCGTGGTCGTCACACGGGACATCTCTCAAGTGACAAGAGGCTTGATAAACATCCCTTTACTTAAAATTTATGTCTCCTCTCTCTGTAAGAATTATTTTACAGAACCGCGACCGCAATTTGTTCAAGCGACGTAATTCCTGAATTTTTCACGAGATTTCCTTGGCTTTGGGAAGTAAATAAAGATGTTTATTTACTCCAGAACTGCTGCTTGAGATGAAGCTTCGGAGAATGTTTTATGAATTTACATTTACCAAAGGCATTTTCAATGTTCATCCATGAACCCAAGATCTTATTGTTAAAATTATTACTAGAAATACTATAATTTTCGGTAGATCCATCCATCTTTTGGAAGCTGACCTGAGCTGAAGCTGAAGGCTTCCCGGCAAATGGAGTAGGGCTACTCCATTTGCCGGGAAGCCTGACATAATTTTGTGTAGTTAAATAACAAAATATGCAATTGGTAGCTTTATTACTAATATCTAATCTTCGTCAAAAGTTTATCGAAACGCCAATTACTGCCAATTACTTGTTATCAGCAAATTGGTGTTTATTCGATAAACGAGCTTAATATAATGTTCTGACAAAATATAAAACTTTATTTATTTATTTTGAACTTTGATGTACGGTGTTTTCAGTTTGAATTTCGTAACATTTATTTCTTGTTGTTTAATACTTGAATTTAATCATTTTCTGTCGGTATTATAATTATTTGATTCAATCAAATCTATTACTGTAGACATCTAGATTTACTTCAATTATGATAACACATTAAACTATTAAATAGCAATGGTTTTTCACCCAAGTAATGTTACGACGTTTATCGTCGCAACATTTTTACCACTTCACGTTAACTTTTAAACACAACTCCATTTACAGACAATGAGAATCATCAACTTACATTTTGTTCGTGTCTTTTAGAAGCATTTTAATCTGTATGAAAAATTGCGCCTAAAATACAGTTTTATCTTTGTTACGAAGTTTGTCTTTCACATAAATCAACTTTGTTAAAAACAGTATTATGTTTCCTCTCAGTCCCATTTAGTAGTAGGTATAATTAGGGTTCGAGACAAAACTTGTTGTAATTGGGAATTTAAGCGACTTTTATTTTACGACAGTTTTAGTTTCAATTTCGTTAAGTGTCTCAATTTTGGAGTTCCGCGCGAATACTTGTTATATACTTAATAATAGGGAACCGATATATTTTATAGCGTGGCCGTCATCCTTTCAATAATCATGTTTATTCACAATACAAAAGTAGAGAAAATCGTTGCTGTAATAAAAGTCTAACCCTCTTACTAATAAACGCAGAATAAAGTTATACCAAGTATAAACCTATGAAAATGTATGGTTATTCTTTTGTTATTCCTGGTATAACTTAATTCCGCGTTTATTATTATGAGGGTAGAACTTTCAGAATAATTAAAATATTCAGCTTCAGTTAGTTTTGCACGTTCCGTGACTAAACTTTACCGAAATTATTTGTTCACAATAATTGAAACAAAACTAACTTCGCTGTTATTACGTTGGCTGGCCCGATATAAGGCTTTATTTAGAACTGGTTGTTGTTATGAATCTAATCATAACTGCTTCAGTTTAGACGTAACATTATACTAAATTATCATTATACAATTTCTCAACGCGGTTCTAGTGCTTGAGGGTTGGTGACAGCATTAGTTCTTACTTTCCTTTATCCTACGGTGTTCCTCAGGGCAGAATTTTAGGACCCACCCTATTTGTTGTGTATATAAACGACCTAACAGACCTAAAGTTGCCCAGAGGCGAAATCATATCATATGCAGATGACACTGCCCTCCTCTTCTCTGCTGATACCTGGGATGAGGTCTTTAATGCTGCCCAAAACGGTTTCAATATTGTAAACGAATACCTTCGTGACAACGTGCTTATGCTTAATGCTGACAAGACAAGTACATCACCTTTTCCATACGTCAACCGATTGCTGCCAACACACAACGTAATTTCACTCCGCATGACTGCTCGGCGTATGGTATCTGCTCTTGTAAACCACTGGATCAAGTCAAACACATAAGATATCTTGGTGTCACTATAGATGAGAATCTTACTTTCAAAGAGCATATTAAGCTTGTCTGTGGTAGGGTGTGTAAACTGATATACTTATTTAAGAATATTAGACAGGTTGCTGACCCTGCCTTACATAAGAGTGTATATTTCTCTCTTTGCCAATACCTACTCACTTACTGTATATCTTCTTGGGGAGGTGCTGCCAAGACTACTCTAAAGAGCTTGGAGATAGCTCAACGAGCTATCCTAAAAGTGGCCACTTTCAGACCCATTCTTTTTCCTACAAACTTGCTTTACCAGTCTTTTGATGTCCTCAATGTGCGCCAACTGTTTTTGGTGTATATAGTACTTAAACAATACAATTAACTCACATACAATTTAGAGTGTATTACCAAGCGCAGAAGGCATGCAGTTGCGATTTCCAAACATTCGCCTAAAACGTCTTTCGTAAAAATACTTCCTCTTTCTTAGGCCGTTTATTTACAAAAAAATAAATAAAAGTATTGATATATTTTCACTCAACAAGTCACAATGTAAGAAAAATGTCCAAAACTATCATATGAAGAAACGAAAAAGCTGCTTGTAGTCCAATATTAGTCAAACTACAACCCTATATTAGATAAAAAACTTACCCGTACTCATCCACAACACATACACACATCACCACAGAACATATATACCCACATCACATATACAGACATACACACATACATTCAATCGTACTTCGTTTTACTTCAAAGGACATGGCTAAATAAAGTATGGACGACTGCCCTAGCAATGCATAAACATTTTAACTTGTAATATGTAATGCTGAATAGCTGAATATTAGTATTTTATATGAAAAAAGTTATATGACTTTTTATATAGTCACAATCCTGAACTTAAAATCGTAGAAACTCCTACATTAATAGGTATACAAACTTGTAAAAGAATGAGATTTTGCTATGATACTTTATTAAGGCGTTTAGAGGAGCTCGTGGCTTAATAATAACAGCCGCACAGATTCAAGGTTACGCAACGCTAGCCGAGGACATTCCGTGGTTCCATCGTGTACCATCTTTACATAGCGAGTTTCCTTCGTGCCTAGGAAAGCTAGTTATGCCATTCTCGGCTGTCATTTAAAGACCTGTCATTTGTGACTACACCACCAGTTTATGCATCTCATGATGAATCAATACGCAATTGAAACTTAAGACCATACTAGTTGGCTCTATATTAATACATAATACCCGGCGAAAGGAACTTCGTTCAAAGCGAGTTCCCACGACACCCCCAACATGTTTTTAGGGTTCCGAAGTCAATAAGGATCCCTTATAGTTTCGCTCTTTCCGTCCGCAGCTTAGCTCAGAGAATCTAAGTACTAGAAACCTATAATTTAGCATGGATATACATATTAATAATTCCGACAAAGTGGTAATATAAAATCATGAAAAATATTTTTTTTTTCGGGTTCCTCCCATAGACGTAAAGTGGGGATGGTATTATTTTTTCTCATCTATTCATGGTGTGGGGTATCGTTGGATAGGCCATTCAAAAATATTATAGGTTTGTTAAAACCATTTTTTATTCAGAGATTCGTTTGCGTAAAATTAAGCTTTAAGTTGCAAATTTATGTTAGAGTCAAGTGTCCCCCCCCCCCTGCCAGCAAAATGGTTGCTCTTGGCTATGTGAAAAAATTCACGGCAGTAGTAAATGTAACGAAATTAAAAGGAAAATTATCACGGATAACAAGGCTTTACAAGTTTAAGAGTAACACACAGAGTCGACCAACTTATAAAATGTACTTGGAACAGTAAAAATTTTGTACAAATGCCATTGAAAAATTACTTCAATAAAGTTGATAGCTGTATAAAACAGATAGTAAATATATGCTTGTGAACCATGTAAAAATATACAAAAATAAAATGATAACATCCTTATTAATAATGATTTCTAAATTAATAATGTTTAAGTTCAGAGTTGCTGCAGAATCGTTGGCAGTACCAGTCCGTAGTCCATACGGCGCATGCGCGCGGTGGAGTCTATTTTTTGTTAGTGCAGAAGTATTTTCGACGTTTTGTAATTAAAACGTAAAAGTAAAGTCAAATTAGATTCGATTTCCAAGCAAATTAGTTATTTTCTTTTGTCGATATCCTTTTATAAAGTCAATATTCGACCCGACTTCATCACTTATTGAGTAGCGTAAAACTTTCCAGAATGAAATAGTGAATACCGCAGATTAGAGGATTCACCTCTAATCTGCGGTATTAGAGGAGATCAGAGGTGAATACATACGATTTTTTTTTCTAATTCCGAAAGAGAAATAAACAAGGAGCGTGCACGCAAGGATCCAGGAACGAACTATACCATTCCCCGTGGCTCTAACGCGCGCTCGTATCGGCTCCTTTCGCAATTCGCACCCGCGGTGGTACTCAAATAGATAATATTTTTCTAACTTCAGTTGCGAAGTTGGATTTTATAACTTCTTCTTCGGTTACCAATTAGTCCTTATTTAGTTTAAGTCAAGAGTGAATAGATTACATCTAGGCAAGCGAGCTTCACCGTAGACCACATCATCGCTTACCATCAGGCGAGATAGCGGTCAAACGCGAGAATATAGATTAAAAAAAAACATCATCCTATGTGGCCCCGTTTTTAGACTTTGTGAGCCGCTGAAACCATTCTAATGTTCATGTAACAACAACAAAACCCTCTTTTTAGTCCGCATTATTATGCAACTTCGGACCCCTATTACTGCGCGTGGCCCGACACGCACTTGGTCGGTTTTGTTTTAAATTAGGTTCTAATCGAATCAAGTGTAATCTAGAAGAATCGATTGTAACTTTTAAGTGTCGTGTTTTTTCCAGATAGAGAGAGGCAATTCCAGAGGCAATAATTTCTAGAAATCAGATAAATGCAATAAAAAAAATCAACATCTAAGGTTCTATCTCTAAGGTTTTGAGATGTATTGCGATAGGTACAAAAATAAATAATAATGAATACTGTTCGTTTCGACTTACGCAAATGTCTTTAAAAGTAGGTTTATTGACTACAATGTTTCGTAGAACGGAATCTTATGTTCTTCTTGTCAAACAAAAACATGAAAAACTTTTAATTATTTGTTTAATTCACGAAAGTTCAAAAATTCATTAATGAATATTTTAATGTTACGAGCTAGTGAGAAATTTCTAGACATGCTAAGGGCAGTTGTTTAGCCATGTCCATTGTTTTATTTTAGAATTTAATTGTTTTCAATAGTTAATTTTATGATTTTGATTTACCTATTTCAATTGTTCATTTAATCATATTTTATTTTATTGTTCATTATATAGTTTTAATTTATTTCAATTGATAGTTGACTACCGGTACATCGAAGTGTTGAAGTGTTTATACAAAAACGCCACCATGTCAGTTCGACTTCAGGATCAGAACTCGGAACCAGTCCTTCTGCAGACTGTCCTTCTGCTGTTGTTTGGTGTGAGACAGGGAGACGTCATATCTCCGAAGCTGTTTACCGCTGCACTGGAGGATGTCTTCAAGGTTCTGGACTGGAGAGGGCCAGGCATCAACGTCAATGGCGAGTACATCACTCACCTTTGGTTTGCAGACGATATAATAGTTATGGCTGAGACCATGGAGGACCTCAGTACAATGCTCGACGACCTCAGTAGAGCTTCCGAAAGAGTGGGTCTTAGAATGAACATGGACAAAACCATGTTGATGTTGAATGCCCATGATACACCCACTCCTATCAAGGTAGGAGACTCTACACTCGAAGTTGTGGGCGACTGGGACAAACGATCCAGTTGGGTAGGGCCAACTTTGAGAAAGAGGTCAACCATCAAATCCGACTCGGCTGGGCAGCGTTCGGAAAGTTGCGCGGTATCTTCTCGTCCAACTTTCCTCAGTGTCTCAAGACAAAAGTCTATGACCAGTGTGTGTTGCTAGTGATGACATATGGCTCTGAGACGTGGTCGCTTACAATGGGCCTCATCAGAAAGCTTACAGTCACTCAAAGGGCAATGGAGAGGGCTATGCTCGGAGTTTACTTGCGTGATCGAATCAGAAATATAGAGATCCGTAAGAGAACCAAGGTTACCGACATAGCTTGAAGAATTGCCAAACTTAAGTGGCAGTGGGCAGGGCACATTGCTAGCAGAACGGATAGCCGATGGGGCAGAAAGGTTCCGTATTTTAATTAGTAATAACTAAGTTTATTGCGTAAATGTTCCTGTGGGTTGAGCTGCATGCCGAAATACAGGCTCTCACCTAGTTCGGCTGCAGAGGAACCCTCTGTCAATTGTATTGTATTTAGTTTTTTAAGTCACTAATCCAAATTGTGAACCTTTGCCTAAGACAATAAATATATATATATATTTTTATAATTCATAAAAAAATCGTTTTATGTTCACTAAAACACGAAACCAACCAATTAACAAGTAAATAATTTTACAACAAATTATGTTCATAGTATTGAAAACCAGAACTTTTATTTATTAAGAATAAATTGACTGACCTGAATTTGATTGGATACGCCTGTCGCGTTTAGGCATACATACAAATAGCCCGCGACGCCCTTGCGATTTTGGGATGTAATTAGACACGATTAAAGGTTGAGTCTGATTTCCTTTAGGTTGTGCCGCCTGTTTTACTTTAGAAAGAGGAATATTTAGACTTGAACATCCTATTTACGATCATATTATCTTAATAAAAAATATATCCCTAAAAAGGTACATTTGCATACAAACATTAGGAAATCTTTGAACGGGACAATATTTTCGGGTTAGACAAGTAGTCGGGCACACGCAGCTGTAATCCTGACGATTGTTGGAACACTCCCGAGAGATGCAGATTGAGACATAATCTTTGTAAATATATACTTACAAGTCCAGTTGTTCTGACAGAATTATGGTAACAAAGATAGGAAGGGGAGACAGATCTGTGAAAAGGCTTCTATGGAAATTTAGTTTTGACCCTTCAGAACTTATAGCCAACTTTACATCGTAACTTATATATTGCTACCATTTTTAAAGATTACCAGTCTTTTGTAAGAGCATTAGATCTTTAAAAGAATCTACATACAGGTACATTCCAAACTTCAAACGAAATCCCTGAAATTTAACCATATCGAACAGCAAGTTCACAAAAGCTTATCTCCACGCGACAGTTCGCTGTCGTCCAAAGTGAGGCTGTGAACTATAAACTAGCTTCTTATCTAGACTCTCCACTTGATTAGTTAATGTTCAGTTACTTTAGAGCAGGAGTCGCCAGTTTGCCTGATCAACTTTCCGTACATACCAGATACGTGAACATGACCCGAGTCCAAGTCCAAGTCGAATATCACTTCAGATATTTCATACATGTTGGATAATTTGACAATAACTTAATAGTTATCATAAGTACTTAAAGTTGCGTTAAAGTTTAGAAACTCTTGCCAAAATATAAATTTAATTAGAACCCGAAGTTCACCGTCATCTGACCATGATTTATTACATGACCAAGATTAATATTCTTATAATATTTTACTGTGTAGCAAATAATTTTGTAAGTGCTGAAGGTGTGTAGAAGTTCATATCCGTATTACTCTTTGAACAGTGAATAACGATACACTTAAACTTAAAACTTAATTAACTATGACTTCATACATAAATACACATAAATTAAAAACTACCAACTTAGCCTTAACATAAACTAATTTCAATTAATTACATAATTATAATTATATTTTATTTTATTTTATTAGATTCATTAATATAAAAGCAAGAGCAAATTCAGTAATGACTTTCTAATAAAAAAAAACCAGCCAGATTACTAGGTATTAGCCAGTCGCAACTAGTCTGATAGAACCTGTAAAGTCTGTTTATTCTAGACAGACAACAACGTAGCAAAAAAAGTGAAAAATATTATTAGGTATTTACCTAAGCCGAATGAAGTGCAGATATATCTGTTTTTTTATCTGTTTGCGAATATTAACACACTGAAACTAAATATTTGCTGGTGCTGCAAATATGTAATGGCAAGATATTTCGGCAGGGCGTCGGGAGTCGCAAGCCGATTCCCTGCCACCGTAGGCGCGGGCTTGTGGAAGGCGAGTAGTAACTCGCCGTCCGATAACGACAAGACCCGAATCGACGGCGTGTTGTTCCACGCGCGCCTCAAAGAGATGTCAGCAAAACTGACGGGGTTCGCTAGGGCCGATGACTGTCTGGGTCGCGGATAAATTTGAAAGAGAGTTACTGCGGCCCTGGCACAAGCAACTGAAGGAACAAGGGTGGGTTTTAGTCAGTAAAAGTCTGACACGCCCTCCCGCTTCACCCAGATTGAACGAAAAAAATAATAAAAAATTCCGGCAATTAGCTAGGCTACTGATGAGAACTGGACGCTATTTAAGGGTGCAAGAAATAGATGTAACCAGATGATACGCAATGCTAAACGCTGCCACATTCTGGAAAATATTTTTTCTTCATCTTCTGCCGATATTTGGAAATTCCTAGGAACTCTTGGTATCGGCAAAGCACGACATTTAGACCTGCCAAATTCTATTGACTTAGACGATCTCAACCGTCATTTCTCCACTATGTCTGTCATGGAGCGTTTAACCAAACAATAAACTTTGTCACTTATCTCTGGTCTAACGCGTCCTCAAATTAATCCTTTTCGTTTTGTTCAAGTTGAACCGGGAGAGATCAGAAAGATCATTCTATCGATCAAATCCAAAGCGTTAGGATGTGATGATATCACCCGTGGTATGATCACGACTATTCTGGATCACCTCCTATCTCCCAACACACATAAATAAAATAAATAAATAAATTAGCCTTTTATTAATTCTCATTTACATGCACATTTTACAATAATATTATTTACATGCAATAAATTTAAAACAAAAGAATTTATATTAATTACAATAATCATTATTTTAGCTTAATTCTTATATTTCGTTGATTATAATCAGTAATTGCATATTTTTTTAATCATAAGTTACATAGTTATTTTATACTATTATTATATAAAAAACATTTTTGTAACGTAAAGGTTTCAATTATTTGAATGAGAACCCCTCTGTAGGGTAAAGGCCTCCTCCATTTTTATCCATTTCTTTCTATCTCTCGCCTTGGTTTGCCATTCGACTCCTGCTATATCTTTAATGTCATCGATCCATCTTCTAGATGGTCTTCCTCGTTTTCTATTTCCCACTGGTCCTTTCCATGCCACGACACGTCTCGTCCACCGGGCGTCTTCCATTCTAGCTAGGTGTCCTGCCCATTTCCACTTCAATTTCATAGAGTGTAGTAAAAAATCAATTTGTTTTGTTCTCTCTCTTATCTTGGTGTGGCGTACCTTATCTCTCTTTCGCAGTCCTAGGATGGATCGTTCCATGGCTGCTTGACATATTCTTATTTTTTCTTTCACCTGTTTTGTGTACGTCCAGGTTTGTGAGCCATACGTTAGACAGGGGAGGATACCACTATCCATTACTTTCTTTTTCACAGACAGTGGCATATCTCCTTTCATTACTTCTCTGTGAGCCCAGTATTTTTGCCATGATATATTTATTCTTCTATTTATTTCCTCAAAGTTATTGTTTTTGTGGAAGGATACTTGTTTTCCGAGGTATACATAAGTCTCCACATATTCTAGATTGTTGTTTCCTATTTTGATTGGTTTTTTTGAAGAATTTGTCATCAGTTTAGTTTTTTGCAAGTTAATTTCCAATCCTACACGTGCGCTTTCTGTCTGAAGATCTTGTATCATTCGTTCTAGTTGCGAACTATGTTCTGAGAACAATATTATATCATCAGCAAATCGCAAATGACTGAGATATTTCTTGTTTATTGTAATACCAAGATTCTTCCAGTCGAGTTTTTTGAATATCGCCTCCAGTACGGCGATAAAGAGCTTGGGCGATAAGGGGTCGCCTTGCTTTACGCCTCTTTTAATTCTTATTTCCGGGCCCTTTGTTTCCAAGCTAACTCTACTTGTACTTCTATCGTAGATGTCTTTTATTATATTACAATAGATTTCGTCTATTTTGTTCATCTTCAGTGCCTCCCATATTGAGATGTGTGAGATAGAGTCGAATGCTTTTTGGTAATCTATGAAGGCCAGGTAGAGAGGCTTTTGGAATTCTTTATATTTCTCTATTATGCTTTCCAAGGTATGAATGTGGTCGACGGTCGAGTATCCTTTACGAAAACCTGCTTGTTCCACCGGTTGGTTTTCTTCAATTTTTTCAGATATTCGTCTTAGGATACATTGTGAGAAGAGTTTGTAGAGGCTAGGCAATAGGCTGATGGGTCGGTAGTTGCCTATATCTTTTGGATCTCCTTTCTTATACAGTAATATAATATTTGATTTGGTCCACTGTTCAGGGACTTTTCGCTCTTTGTTTATATTGTTAAATAAACAGGTTATTATAGGAGTTAGGAGGGTTCTTGCCAATTTCAATGCCTCATTTGGGATACCGTCTGGTCCTGGGCTCTTGTCCGGTTTTAGCCTTTTTATTTCTTGATCTATTTCTTCTTCATTCCAGTCTATGGTGTTTGTATTTTGAGAGTCGAAAGTTGTGGTTTCACAATTCCCAAGATCTTTCTGGTCGTAGAGGTTTGCGTAGAAATTAGTCGCTATTTTGAGGATGTTTTCTCTGTTGGTAGATGAAAAAGAGTTTTCTTGTAGGCTTGGTATCCAGGTTTTATGTGTTCGAAGTTCTTTAAACGCGCGTTTGCAGCTTCCACTAGTCATTAAATGTTTCTCTATTGTTTTTGATCTGTAGTTCTGGTAGTCTCTTCTAATATTTTTATTTGTTAGTTTATATATACTGCTGAGTTTCATCTTATCTTCGCGGCTTTTAGGCTTGAGATTTTGTAGTAGGTGGCGTTGTTTAATTAAGTTTAATGTTTCCTCGGTGAGAATTTTGTATGATTTGGGTTTTCCTTTTTGGCTATCTGTTTTCATACTTTCTAATAAACATTTCTCTAGTTTATTGTATAAGACTTGAACCGTATATATTTCTTCCTGTTTTATAAATTGTATATTTTCTTCTAGATTTTCAAGATAAAGATTTGCTTCATTTTGGTTTTTAAGCGTGTAGTTAGGGTTTTTATATTTTAGACGGCTTTGTTTCATTCGTGTAAATGTAATTTTTGATCTAACCATTCTGTGGTCGGTTGAAAACATGATATTATTTAAAACATGCACATCTTGGAATCGGTTTGGAAAATTCGTGAGTATATAATCTATTTCATTCATGGTTGTTTGGTCAGGAGACTTCCACGTCCATTTCTGACTATACTTTTTCTTAAAAAAAGTGTTCATAATGGATAAATTATATTCTTGAGCGTGATGTATTAATCGTTGTCCTCTGGGACTTCTTTTTCCATACCCAAACTTTCCAAGCTGTTTGTTTTCTTCGAATTTCCCCTTTCCTACTTTCGCGTTAAAATCACCCATAGTTATTACGTATTTCCTTGAGATTTCATAGGCTTCATGTAAAGTGTTGTAGAATGTCTCGATCTCCGACTCTTCAGACTCTTCAGTAGGTGCGTATATTTGAATGATAGTGATTGGTAAGTCATTTATGTCGATATCTAAAAGTGCTACTCGATCGGACAACCCTCTAAAGCTTTTGATGCAGGTTTTAAGATGTTTTTTTATAATAAAGCCGACTCCATATCTTCCCTTTGTTTCTCCGTTGTAGCACAGAATAAAATCGTCGTATTCTTCTATACCGTAGCCTAGTCTTCTCATTTCTGATAGTCCGATAATATCAAATTTAATATGGCTAAGCGCGTTCATAAGTTCAATGAGTTTGCCCGGGCTTGCCAGCGTTCTCACGTTATATGTTCCAATGTAGAGGTTGTATTTATTTTTCTTATTTTTAGTTGAAATTTTCTGTTTTTTTGGAGGGTTGTAGTCAAGAGAAAAACTGATTTCATTTTTCTCCCCCGCGGTGACCAGCCGTGTTGGGTTTTGTGGTGATAGAGGGGTCTCCGCTAGTTGCTAGATGTTGGATTTTGGAGTTCCATTCTTTGTAGTGTGTTCGGAGTCTTTTCTTTGTCTCATAAAAGCTGTGATTTTGTTCTTCTTTAAAGCTTGGCTTTCAAAGCAATCTTGGTTCGGAGAAGTATGTAGATTTCGTTTCTTAGAATGTTGCTCACTGATCTGGTTTTTATTAGGTTTATGTTCGTTCAAAATTATTAGTTTGTCGTACTTTAATATCGCTTTTATGCCTTCTGCTTTATGTTTTAATAATTCCGTTTGCAGTTGTTTCCTTTTTTCTATAATTTTGGGTGGATAATCTTCTTTATAGTATATAGCACTATTTTTTATATTTTTCTTGTTTTGCAGTAATGCTATCTTTTTCCCCAACGTTGTGAAAGTAACTACAATTGGTCTAGGCTTCTCGTTTTTTTTTCCTAGTCGGTTTACTGATTCGATTTCGCTTCGCTCACAAGGCATATTAATTTTGCTAATGAATGACAGAATTTTATTTTCAAGCTCCTGATATGATTTTTCCCCTTCCTCGATGCCAAAAAATACCAAGTTTTTCTTCCTGATTTGTCTCTCCATACGATCCAAAATGTTTTGTTGATTTTGAACTTGTTCGTTTAATTTACCATAGTTCAGTTCAATTTTTTTGAAGCTTTCGCTAATATTATTGTTTATACTGTTTGTAATATTAACTTCCATTTCCTTCATTTCTCTCTTTTGCTCGGCTAGATCAAATTTTATTGATTTCAAAATGTTTGCTAAGTCTTCCATTTTGTTTGCTATTTACCGATAGATGTCGCTACTTTTACGATCCGGTATAGATTATTGATGGTTTGAGTCTTGGTTGTAATGTTTTAGCCACTCGATACTAGATGGTGCTGACTCTAATTTCGTAAAACTGACTTTGTTGGATGGAAATTTGGATATTATCGGCACTAATTTCTTCTTTCTTTGCTATTTCGTATTTACTTCGGTGTTTTTTATGGTATGGTTTTCACTGTTCTTATATTTTTGTTATTTTTCACTGGTCTGTCACTGTCAAACTGTACGTTTTAAGGTCTTTGTTTACGTGTTTTTGCCAAATATTACTTGAATTTCGCTCGTTACACTATATTCACAATAGTTTCTGGCACACTTCTGTATGGTTATAAATGTGTTTAATTCCCATTAGCACAGTTTACAATTTTTATTTACTTTTTTTATTGCGGAGTTCACAAAAACAGCTGTTGACAACTCAACGGTATCTACCCTCTTCTTCAACACACATATTGTCAATTATTCCCTGTACACTGGTGTATACCCCTCCTTGTCGCGTAAAGCCTATGTTTGTCCGCTACCTAAAGTTACCAATCCCACACTACCAGCCCATTTCCACCCAATCTCTATCCTTCCCTTCCTATCCAAAGTGCTTGAGGCCTGTGTCCACAGACAACTTTCTCTAACTTTGTGCAGTGTAATTCACTGATCAGCCCTCCACAATCTAGGTTCAGACCCGGGCACAGTACTGTCTCCGCCCTACTAAAAGTGACTGGCGATATAAGGGCAGGACTGGAAGACACCAAAGTCACTGTATTAGTGTTGGTCGATTTCTCGAACGCCTTCAATACCGTCAGTCACGACATCCTGTTAGCCAATTTATCCTATGTGATGGTCTCTCCCGAATCACTGGAATGGTTCACCTTCTACCTTTGGGAACGTCAGCAGTCTGTTCACATTGGTGATTCATCATCTTGCTGGTGTGATTTAGAAGCTGGTGTTCCTCATGGCGGCATTCTTTCCCCTCTTATGTTTTCTATGTTTATTAATCTCATCATTTCCGAACTTCAGTGTGCGTATCATCTGTATGCAGATGACCTGCATTTGTATTGTCAAGGGAGGGTCGATCAAATACCTGACGCTATCGACAAAATAAATAGGGACTTCATAGCGATTAAAACTTGGTCCGATAGATTTGGCGTTGCAGTAAACCCCAATAAGTGTCAGGCAATCATCATTGGGAGTCCTCGAAGCATCGCCAAAGTGGATGGTGCAACTCGCCCACTTATTTTATTCGACAGTACGATCGTCCCGTTTAGCACTGACGTAAAGAATCTAGGTATAGGTATTTATAAAACCCTGAGCTGGCATACTCTAGTTGCTTGTGTCAGTCAGAAGGTTACTGGAACGCTCAAGGCTCTGTATCGTCTGAAAAACTTTTACCATCGAACACAAAGCCAATGCTTGTGCAAACCCTAATATTTCCTATCATCGATTATGGTGATGTGTGCTACTATGACCTGAATGCAGATCTCCTCAACAAACTTGACCGTCTTCTAAATTACTGCATTCGATTTGTTTTCAATTTACGTAAATATGATCATGTCTCTGCGCATCGGTCGCTTCTAAAGTGGTTTCCCATACACCAGCGCAGAGAGCAAAGGGCACTAACTACATTGTACTTATTTCTTGACTCTCCGAATTCCCCTAGTTATCTGGCCCCTCACTTTCAATACATCTGCGACAACCACAGTAAAAACCTACGATCATCAAATAACCGCCTTCTTTAATGTCCTACTCACCGCACTGACTTCATTCACTGTTCTTTCTTCATTCAGTCTATTTCTCTGTGGAATACTCTCCCCCAAGAAATCAGGATGGCAACCAATCGATTAACCTTCAAAGTCAAAGTTCGCGAACACATTCGTCACAAGTTGGCAGTAGTATCGGAACAGCGCTAATTTTTTCCCTATTGTCTATTTCAACTAATAGTTAAGTAGTACCTGTATTTAGTTTATTTGTTTTAGTATTTATTGTATAATTAAATTGTATTTATCTATACTATAATATTATAAAGAGGAAAGATTTTTTTGTTTGTTTGTTTGTTTGTACCGAATAGGCTCCGAAACTACTGGACCGATTTGAAAAATTCTTTCACCAATAGAAAGCTACATTATTCCTGAGTGACATAGGCTATTTTTTTATCCCGAAATCGGGTCCTGTGGGGTAGCCCACGGGAGCGAAGCCGCGGGCAACAGCTAGTAGCTTATATTTAGGCCTTGTATTCAAATCCATTTTATTATCATAATTGCACCACTATTTCTATCTGCATCACCCAAAGGTTGACTGGTAGAAAATACCTAAGGCATTAAGTCCACCTCTGTACGTTTATGTGCTTAAAGTATTAAATAAATAAATTGGACAGTGAGAAGTCTCTCGAAGTGAGAGAAATTTAAGGTTATTTTCGAGAACTGATAGGAGAACCGAAGGATTCAAGGGCTATAATAACAAATTTTAAGAATTATTATTATTACATGGAGTTCGTTATTGGCTTACTATGCTCTGGTCTGGCCAAGATGAACATACAATATTTACTAACAAAGCACTGACAGCTCAATCAGCTGACTGCAGGGGCAACCATTTTAGGTGCGCTCTGTTCATATTTTATGTTCTCAAACTATCTTTCATCTGTACTAACTCAGTGAAATTGATGTACCTACAACAGATACAACATTCTATATCGAATGCATTTTTTTTTTGTTGTTGAGTAGAGGGTTACTCTAATAAAAGCAGTTTTACTTTGGTAGTAAACATTCAATCTTCAAAATGGCTGGAGTGTAGTGATCGTAATAATAATAAATATCAGAGAACTGGCGCATGCCTGTAATACTAACTACTGATGAACGCAAAGAGGTATGGCAAGGCATGGAGCTACACGGACGCTTCTATCGGGCTCTCCATAGGCCCGATGTTGATTTCCCAGCGTCCGTATCCTGGCTACGTTTCAGTGACCTTTTTGGGGCAACTGAAGGTTTTGTTTGTGAAATGATGGACGAAGTTATCCTGACGTATAACTACCGGAGACATATAATAAAGGACGGGACGGTTGACGTGTGTCGGGCATGCTGCCCAGGTGAATCCATCCGACAAATTTTCTCTGGTTGTTCTTGTCTGGCTAACGGCGAGTACTTACATAGGCATAACCAAGTGGCCAGGATTATTCACCAGCAACTTGCTTTGAAGTACAATCTAGTGGATTCTGAGGTACCGTATTACAACTATGTGCCCGACCCAGTTCTCGAAAATGACCATGTCACGTTGTACTGGGATCGGTCTATTATCACTGATAGGACTATTGTGGCCAATAAGCCGGATATAGTGATGATAGACCGATTAGCGCGCCGCACAATGATAATCGATGTCACCATCCCGCATGACGAGAACCTCGTGAAAGCTGAGAAAGAGAAACAAATCAAACACACACAACAAATTATCTCGACTTAGCACACGAGGTTGTCGAATATGGAATGTGGATTCTGCGATCATTGTGCCGATTGTCGTTACGGCCAACGGCCTGATAGCCAAGAGCCTCGACGACCATCTGTTGAGGCTGTCATTGCGCGGATACAGAAGGCAGTACTCCTCAATACGGCTCGCATTGTGAGGAGGTTCCCGTCTCTGGAGACCACCGGTAGCTTGGACCCTGTTCCCAATACCGGTAGACCTCTATTTTCTATATTTTTTTTTTTTTTTTTTTTTAAGTTATATTTTTTTAAATATTTAAAAATGTATTAAATAAGAATATAAATGAATTAAAAAAAAATATCAGATATAGGACGTACAATGTTTACTTGCCCGCTACGCAGATTTTATTATGTTAGCATTAGCTTTTAAATAAAAGATATTCCTGTAAGTATCGACTAATAGAATAAGTTTTGTAATAAAATAACTGTCAGAGATGAAATTCCTGTGGAAAACATCATTTATATTTAGCTGGTCATCTAACCGCAAAGACAGATCTACTTACAAGATCCGCCATTTATAGCATTTTTATATTGCCAAAATGGAAACTAGGATCTCATTCAAAAATATTAATTTAATGAAGCTACTTCATCAAAATGTTGCTTCCAGTGTTTTTTTTTAGATACAATTCAAACCCACAAACTGAAACAGATAGAGATGGTGACTGATTTCTAATACCTCTGCTACTGCCTAGCTGACGTATACAAAATGTAAGTTTCAAGTTTGAAAACGGTTGAAAAGGTTGGTACAAAAGACGTTAACTCATTGTTTGGACTGAAATAACCAAAAAAAAGGAACCATATAAAGGTTTCCGAATAACTTTTCCATTTCACTTTTCAGAAAAGTGCCTCTTTACCCACATGAAGGCTTTTGTTGACCACTACAACCACTAAGACCCTTAAAGGGCCGAAGCCTTTAACAAAGTGTAATGGAATCATAAAATGTTTGCTGTTTACTGTTTATTAAATGGAAAGTTACTCACACTCGTTACAAATGCAACAACAAAAACAGCATGTTCTATTTATACATTAAATAGTCTGTCGCCGACTTTCTCTTGGCTGTGACTTCATTAGTGTTCACTTTGAGTGAACAGTACCTAATGGAGATTCACTCATTAATAGATTCCATTACACAAGTTTACAGTACAATATTAAAGCTCTCAGTTTTATGTGCATCTGGACAGAGGGCCCATTTTTTTAATCCTTGCGAAACGAAATAAGACTTAAAGGGAAATTAGTTAAAAATAGTAAAAACATAAAGCAATGGGCCAAGAATTTCTTAAACGTGAATTAAAACAGTTATGCTTAAATTACTTGGGCCCTCAATCCAGACGCGTGAATAAACTGGCATAGCCTACATCTCAGAAAATACTATCTCTGGGTTAATCATTTTTATTTAGGAATTTAGTTAAGAATTTCTTAAATATTTTAAGAAATTCCCAAATCTGTAGAATATGACATTACAGATTTTTGGCGGTTTAGCTAGGGCCCTCAATCCTTTAATGTCTCTACTGAGGAATCTGCAAAACATGAATTTATCTGAAGATATATATTAATAGGACTGTAATATATTTTGCTTAGATACCTCTGTAAATTAGTTAAAAAGAAATAATGACACAAAAGTGAATTGTTATGAAGTAAATGAGAATCGAATTTTACTATAACGTCTGGACTGAGAGCCCAATATTTTCGGCTTTATTGACTAGGTTCAACCTCATAGATTAAGTCAAATTAAAATATATTTTTTTACTATTTTTTTATTAAAATGTTACATATCGTCCGTTCTTCTAAATGCAATACTTTAAGAGAAAATACATTTTTAATTTATCATAGGAGAAAGTTTTGTAGGGTACATATGATTTTGTTACTTTTTGGGACGGAAAATCGTATGTCATTGTTTCTAAGGACAGGATATGTAGCACCAGATACGTCGCAATCAAAATCATTTCGATGAATAAAACACAATTGGTATAAATTTATGAAAACTATTTACTTCACTTATATTATATAATCTAAAAATACTTTGATATCGTAACTTCAATTTAATTACAAACTATTTGTAACAACTATTCAAATAAACGGTTACGATCGGTATAAATATAAGAAAACTATTTACTTCACATAAATGTAACCTAAAAATAGTCTGATATCTAATATATAAAATTCTCGTGTCACAGTTTTCGTTCCCGTACTCCTCCGAAACGGCTTGACCGATTCTCATGAAACTTTGTGAGCATATTGAGTAGGTCTGAGAATAGGCTAACATCTATTTTTCATACCCCTAAGTGGGTAGGGTAGGGTAGGTAGGGTAGGTAGGGTAGGTAGGGTAGGTAGGGTAGGTAGGGTAGGTAGGGTAGGTAGGGTAGGTAGGGTAGGTAGGGTAGGTAGGGTAGGTAGGGTAGGTAGGGTAGGTAGGGTAGGTAGGGTAGGTAGGGTAGGTAGGGTAGGTAGGGTAGGTAGGGTAGGTAGGGTAGGTAGGGTAGGTAGGGTAGGTAGGGTAGGTAGGGTAGGTAGGGTAGGTAGGGTAGGTAGGGTAGGTAGGGTAGGTAGGGTAGGTAGGGTAGGTAGGGTAGGTAGGGTAGGTAGGGTAGGTAGGGTAGGTAGGGTAGGTAGGGTAGGTAGGGTAGGTAGGGTAGGTAGGGTAGGTAGGGTAGGTAGGGTAGGTAGGGTAGGTAGGGTAGGTAGGGTAGGTAGGGTAGGTAGGGTAGGTAGGGTAGGTAGGGTAGGTAGGGTAGGTAGGGTAGGTAGGGTAGGTAGGGTAGGTAGGGTAGGTAGGGTAGGTAGGGTAGGTAGGGTAGGTAGGGTAGGTAGGGTAGGTAGGGTAGGTAGGGTAGGTAGGGTAGGTAGGGTAGGTAGGGTAGGTAGGGTAGGTAGGGTAGGTAGGGTAGGTAGGGTAGGTAGGGTAGGTAGGGTAGGTAGGGTAGGTAGGGTAGGTAGGGTAGGTAGGGTAGGTAGGGTAGGTAGGGTAGGTAGGGTAGGTAGGGTAGGTAGGGTAGGTAGGGTAGGTAGGGTAGGTAGGGTAGGTAGGGTAGGTAGGGTAGGTAGGGTAGGTAGGGTAGGTAGGGTAGGTAGGGTAGGTAGGGTAGGTAGGGTAGGTAGGGTAGGTAGGGTAGGTAGGGTAGGTAGGGTAGGTAGGGTAGGTAGGGTAGGTAGGGTAGGTAGGGTAGGTAGGGTAGGTAGGGTAGGGTAGGGTAGGTAGGGTAGGTAGTTAGGGTAGGGTAGGTAGGGTAGGTAGGGTAGGTAGGGTAGGTAGGGTAGGTAGGGTAGGTAGGGTAGGTAGGGTAGGTAGGGTAGGTAGGGTAGGTAGGGTAGGTAGGGTAGGTAGGGTAGGTAGGGTAGGTAGGGTAGGTAGGGTAGGTAGGGTAGGTAGGGTAGGTAGGGTAGGTAGGGTAGGTAGGGTAGGTAGGGTAGGTAGGGTAGGTAGGGTAGGTAGGGTAGGTAGGGTAGGTAGGGTAGGTAGGGTAGGTAGGGTAGGTAGGGTAGGTAGGGTAGGTAGGGTAGGTAGGGTAGGTAGGGTAGGTAGGGTAGGTAGGGTAGGTAGGGTAGGTAGGGTAGGTAGGGTAGGTAGGGTAGGTAGGGTAGGGTAGGGTAGGTAGGGTAGGGTAGGGTAGGTAGGGTAGGGTAGGGTAGGTAGGGTTGTTAGGGTAGGGTAGGTAGGGTAGATGAATGTTTGGTGTTTTTATGGCAAAACAAAGTTTGCCGGGTCAACTAGTTGTAAAATAAAATTTACCTACTTACAAACTTTTTGTATCAAATTTTCTAATAAACAGTTTAAATTATTAATAAATTTGTTCAAAGAAGCGAGTGAGCGAAGTTTGTATGCTGATTTTTAGTTATGAACGCTAAATAATTATGTTATTTTTTAGTGCTATAATTTTTATGCAAAAATAGCGGCTAACTATATGCCCCTATTTTCGAAGATGAAATCAGATTTTGTCGTCGATTATAACAACATGGATATGAAATTTAAAGTCCAGATGAGTACCTACCTATCTACATGTTGTTTTAAAATTAAACTTGTCACTAAAATGTATTAAAGAAAAATATATAATAATAAAAATATAAAAAACACGACTGCGCTACCAAAAACACGAATTGCAGTCGGATGACCTCTTAGACGTTAAATAGTGTTCCATAAAACAGTCCCCCAACTGTAGTACGTGATTTTAGCAGCGCAGTCATGTATTTTTAATATTTTTTATCTTTACTCTTCAAAATTAGGATCAGCCAAACCATATGTCACAATGTGTAAATAAATAGCTTGTTCTTCTCTACTATTGTAAAATCTAAGCATTAAATCATCATAACAGACCATGCGGCCGTTTACGAAACCATGCCCCTTGTAGTGACCAAGATCAGCCGGTTTCAACGGGGGGACAAATTCAATAACACCTAATATTTTAAAATATTTTATTATATATATTATTATATATTATATTATATATTATTATTATATTTTATTATTTTATATTATTATTATATTTTATTATTTATATTTTTTTATTTACATACCAGTTCCCAAGTATGTGTTAATGCAATAAAGTGTTCAAGATATAATAAAATATGCCTTAATTAAAACACAATAATCTCACAATATTCTCGATGACGATGAATTAACACAGGAAAAATGCATATTATTCTTCAAATGAAATAAGCAATATTAAAGCGATCTGGGTACCTACCAACTTACTTCGATATCACAAAACAGAAACACTGATAATAATAATATTTACTGCACTATTAAATTTGTCAGCAATGTTAAAGATTTCCTTCTGAAGAGAGATTTGGTTTCGAATGACTGACAGATGTTAACTTGACATAACACTAGTTTATGGCGCGAACAAGAGAAGATCACAAGGAGATCGAGAAAGAAAGATTGCGAGTTTGATCAGTAGTAAACATGATAAAACTTGAAGAGAAATACAGTCGTTATAGTTCCCGATTGTAAGTTTAGATAAAAATACGTGCCTAGTGAAATGTCGTTTACGTTATTCTCCATTACATTGTGCAATTAGTTACTTTGTAAAAGTACATTACCAAGAAAGATTTGTTTTATCCTCGCCCGAAAAGGACCCATGTAATAATGACTTATCCTGACAATTGACCTGTCTTCCCTTCAAAATAATGCATCAAAAAAACAGTCGCTTCCGACAGTACAAGCAGTAAATATTTACTTTAGACGCTTAAAAATAGCTTGTATGAGGATACATACCTACTGATCAGTCCAAAAAAGTAACAAAATCATATGTACCCTACAAAACTTTCTCCTATGAAAAATTAAAAATGTATTTTCTCTTAAAGTATTGCATTTAGAAGAACGGACGATATGTAACATTTTAATTAAAAAATAGTAAAAAAATATATTTTAATTTGACTTAATCTATGAGGTTGAACCTAGTCAATAAAGCCGAAAATATTGGGCTCTCAGTCCAGACGTTATAGTAAAATTCGATTCTCATTTACTTTATAACAATTCACTTTTGTGTCATTATTTCTTTTTAACTAATTTACAGAGGTATCTAAGCAAAATATATTACAGTCCTGTTAATATATATCTTCAGATAAATTCATGTTTTGCAGATTCCTCAGTAGAGACATTAAAGGATTGAGGGCCCTAGCTAAACCGCCAAAAATCTGTAATGTCATATTCTACAGATTTGGGAATTTCTTAAAATATTTAAGAAATTCTTAACTAAATTCCTAAATAAAAATGATAAACCCAGAGATAGGATTTTCTGAGATGTAGGCTATGCCAGTTTATTCACGCGTCTGGATTGAGGGCCCAAGTAATTTAAGCATAACTGTTTTAATTCACGTTTAAGAAATTCTTGGCCCATTGCTTTATGTTTTTACTATTTTTAACTAATTTCCCTTTAAGTCTTATTTCATTTCGCAAGGATTTAAAAAATGGGCCCTCGGTCCAGATGCACATCTCAGCTTTGTATTATATTGCTCCATACATTTTGCGAATACGTACTTTTTTAATTTTACTTATGCAATGCAGTTTTACAGAAAGAAGTGTGTGAGTGTTAGCATCTGTTGCCACCACATTCATTTTCTCGATATTTGAGCGTCCTAATAGAGTAGGATCAAATTTGAATAATTTCCATTAGCCTGCTGTTTACTTTACCGTCCCTTTATTTCACATCCAGTGTATAGGACCGGAATGACGTCACACTACAAGCACATTGTTATATATTTTAGAAGCATAAATAGAGTAATGTAAATAATACCTAACTCACCAGTACCATATTCAAGGGTGAATTTTTCATATATATATTTTGTTTTATTCTTGAAACCAACTTCATTATTGTGTAGGTAGGCACCATCATCAGCCTTTTAATGTTACCATTGCTGGGACAGAGGCCTCCTCTCTGATATTACACCAAGTTACTCAATTATGATTGTTCACAATTAAATTCGACCACCTCCAAGGTGAAAGCTAGCTCAAGTGTCTATTCTTGGATTAGAAACATACATATGCAGATCTATTATTAACATGTTTATAATTGCTACCAGTGTTTACTATTCTCTGTAACAACATAATCTCTGAGTTATGCAGACACTTTGGTAAGCAACATTGATTACATAATCGTCATAATTATGTGCATAACCAAACTAGTAGAAAGCAAACAATGCAAGTGTTTTCAGTGAGCTTGAACTCGTAAGAAGCTCTTCAGAACTAACAAATAACTCCAGCTGACATAGCTGTGGTGTAATAGAACCTACACAGAGACGAAGTAAAAACAAGCAAATTATATCTAGCAATAGAACCGATAAATTATTCAAGATTCATCACTTGGCATGTTTCTTAGACTTCCCCAGCCCAACTTGTTAAACGCTTCCTCTCTGTGCGGTCAAGCGTGGATTTAATCACCTGCTGGCTAATTGCCTACAAGTTGCGGGTAGTCGTTAAATGCGGGTCCATCATGATTCACGGTCGATGAGATTCATTTGTTTAGTTTCAATCTTTGTGCCAACAGAAAAACTACGGTTAGTAAATTATAACTCTGGTTTATTAACCATTTTTAGGGATCCGTACCCAAAGGGTAAAAACGGGACCCTATTACTGAGACTCCGCGGTCCGTCTGTCTGTCTGTCTGTCACCAGGCTGTATTCTCATGAACCGTGATAGCTAGACTGTTGAAATTTTCACAGATGATGTATTTCTGTTGCCGCTATAACAACAAATACTAAAAACAGAATAAAATAAATATTTAAGTGGGGCTCCCATACAACAAACGTGATTTTTTTTGCCATTTTTTGCGATTATGGTACGGAACCCTTCGTGCGCGAGTCCGGCTCGCACTTGGCCGGTTTTTTTGATACAACATCGTGGACATTATAATTTTGTTAAATCAGTAAGTAGGGTACCTACTTTCAGGGGCGAGGGTTCTTTCTTTTGTAGGGTCGACAGGCACCTTCCATTTTGTGCGCGCGCATTCGGCTTTTTCGAAGGCAGGAAAGCAGGTGCGACAACAGTGCTATTTGCTGTATGATTGATTGGGTTTAAAATAAAATATTTTTGGTACTTTGGTAGGAGTAGTGTAGGTACCTATTTCGTTGTAAAAACATGAACATATAAAAATGAATTTACTTCAATCAGGTAAGCTAATAGAGTAACTTTTAGGTTTATGAAAAAAAAAACAACATATCCGATTTGCCAAATAAATTCAAAAAGGCTGGTAAAATAGACTCTGAAAATAATTTAATTCACCGACTTACCCGGTAGCGCTAGCTTCAGTTCATATGAAAAGCCAAATAGATTATACAGCTTTGAATATTTGGCACCTGTGGTTGATGAGATTTTTTAATTTCGGCTACGTATAACTGCCACGTGAGAGAAAATCCTCGAACAAAACAAATATCGCACTCACAACCATGAAACCGTTTAAGGGTTTAGCATCCCTTTGAATATGATATGGTACAGAAATATTACCTTCGTTACATGACGAATATTAACGTTTTGAAAACAACATTTATCTACATTAAATACATGACTTTCGAGACGTAGGCTCTCAAACAAATAATATGTCTGCGTATATTACTTTGCCATAACACCCTCATGTTTATGTTACATACCTTCGTCACATTACATTCGGTATCTTCACAGAAATAGGATTTCATACAGAGATTGAGGCTCGATATTAACATCCCAAAGGAAACCAGAAACCCATACATTGTTTTAGCTGAGGTAAAATTCCTACGACTCTAAATGAAAAATATCTGGTTTGATTCAGGGTCATTTTCTGAATCAGTTTGTGCAAGAATTTTTGTTCAAGAATGCCGAAAATAATAGATATTCAGTCATGAACTTTTGTAGGTTATGTCTGGGTAACTTTTAATAATGTGTTTAATAGGTTACATTATTACAATTTCGTGGCAGTAAAAGGGCAATATCGCATTAGTATTTCCTTTTCTTAGTTATTTCAGCATGAAATGTGAAATATACTCTTTGTAAAGAGTTCGGTATATTTATTTATGAAGCGACTTTGACATGTATCAAAAGCTCGTCAACAACAAAGCCACATTTTTTTGACTTGGATACTAGTCTTTTTGCCTATCATTAATTGAAAGTAAGTAATTCATTTATTTCTACTACACTACAGTATTCTTACCTACCTGCTGTAACGTTGAATAGTAACGGTCAACGTTAATAAAACCTAAACCTAACCTAACGTTAATAAAACCTAATTTATCTATAAAAATAAATTAAAGAAAAGATTTTAAAATAAAATCGACTAATCAATGCAATACGTTTCAAATCGATAACTTCCCGTGTGGCGGTAGACACACATTTAAAAAAAATAATGAATTATGAATCCAACACCACTCGGGCTTCCATCAACGCACCGGACAGTCATTGACGATCGGACAACTCAGCTGATGACACGTACACTCGCTCCATAAGTATCGTTCTACCTACTAGCGAGTCATTTACGTGTAACTTCATAAAAAAAATAGTTGATCTTTACCACTACGAGTGTGTTTATAAATAAAATATAGATTCAGTTTTAACCCCGTATTGGGGTCCAAAGTCCTGGTTTAACCAACTGGGACCTTCACCAGAAGAACCTGTCGACAACACTTCATCGTCAACTCTGCGGGACGTCCTCCTGCTGGCACCTAGTCCTCGGCCTTCCACGTCATCGTGACCGCTTCTGCTGCCAGGCCAGGATAGTACCAGCGCCTACCTCCATTTAGAAGTTGAGAGATTGAATAAGAAACGGCTTTCGTACCTGCGACCCTTTCTATTAAATTTTATATTGTTAGTGCTGCCTATTATTTATCTCTTCCTTAGATAGTTAACCCGCAACGCTACACTGCAAGGACACTAACATATATGTATACTACATTGTTAATTTATTTACTCTGTTTTATTATAATAACAGAGACAATAATGATATACTCTATGAGTTTCGCTACATACAGACGTTCCCTTTATAAACAGTGCGAACAATGAACGCCTATAAAACTCAATTTGTTTTGTTTTTGTAGTGTTCTAGATTTAGGTCTACTGGACACACTTTATATCTTACCATGTCTCTAATATTCATTGTGTCAATGTCATGCATACCTGTTATTTGCATGGTTACTGAAATTGCCGATTTTGGATTTTATTTTATTTGAATTGTAAGTGACAGTGCTGTTGGTGTGCTTATTATACAAATAAATAAATACTTCATACAGTCACTACTTGTCACTTTGCAGAATAAGTGTAAGATGGCAACACTAAGCTAAAGAGAGTTAACGAAAAAGTGAAATTACTTTCATTTAGTTTTTTTTTTATCCGTGATGAATCAGTTAATGTTATACTTTGAAAAAACGTAGTCAATTAATGGAATTTATTTCGTATATAACTCACTTTCAGACTCTCAAATTTAATTCAGCTAAGATTTCGCCATTGTTTTTTACATTACTCCTTCAAAGAGATCTGTCTGTTTCACAAGAAGTACCACACTTTGAGAGCTGATTCCTTGCAATACGCGTGAGAATCCAACGATGTGTGACGTCACGTGTCAATATTATTAAACTGGCAACTTGGTGAAGTTGTTAGTGATGCTCGAGTTTGAATTTCTATACAAGATTGAATATTTTCGCTTTTTACTAAGACGTCAACTAAGTCCTTTTTATCACACCTTGTGCTACAATAAATTCATGAATTATTTTTAGTAATTATTTAAATTTTTGAGCCAACTAATTAATAAATTCAATTTATTTTTTCAATATATACACACTGTTAGCTCGTGGACGAAGAGATGAGTGGACTGTATAAAAAGGCGGTTGGTTTTGAAGCCGTTATATTTAAATTACATTAAACTGTCCCGGACAAACAATCACGTTTTAAGAAGAGGTGTCGACTGGTGCGGTGGAGTCCGTGGTAGCGAGTGATCTCAGAGCCGCGCCGCGTCGCCGCCGCACTGCGCACTCACACACCGATGCCGTGTCGGTAACGCAGATGTGTGCGCAGCGTAGACGGCGCGCTCCGGCCGGCCGAAGTGTTGGGTACATTTCCCAACATGCTGCCCGGGTTGAAGCGATGGCTTCAAGAAATCTGGAAGGGGGCAGATATGAGAATGTGCCCCTCAAAATTATGCTCCTCTTGAGTCACCTTAGTGACTCCTGTCAATGAGAGCTCTTCAAAATAAGGCTTCTCGTTGCCATCGGAAACCTGTGGATGAGTATAGAAATAAGTGGCCGTCCAATGGAAACAGAAGGAATAGGAGTAGAAGAGTTGTGGGGATTAGAGGAACAAAAATAGGAATGGAGTTTAAACTAACTTTATTAGTGAGGCAGCTGGCCATTTCTCATATTGAATAAGTACAGATGGAAGAATAGTATAAATAAAGAAAGCGTATTTTGGATTCCGACAAGTAGTAGACCAGTAGATGGCGCAGTAACAGGCGCGAGAAGACTAGCTCGTGCACAACTGCAGGTAAGCCGCCAAAAATGATTGTAAATGGTGTCATCTCTGCTTTGCCCGTCTGCTAGCATCACTGGCTCAGAGTGAATATTGTTTACCTTGTATAGTTAACAAGGGTACCATATAAATATGGAAAGGAAATAAGTGTCAACAATGAATTTGTTATTGTGAACGTAAACAAGGCAAGCTACGGTTAAATAAATTTACTATTTGAATCTACCTAGAAGTATTGTTAGTATGTAGGTACAACAAAACAAGAAACCAGTATGGTAGATCGTATTTCTCGTTAAGCGTGCATCTGGCCCACCACTACGATGAAGAACTGATGGAATCAGCCTTCAGCCCGCGGGAAATAAGACCCGCCGCATTGTCTGTTGACGGTAGATAGCGTGAAAAGTAAATAAAAAATGTTAATAAATATATGTTATATTGTAAAAGAGGGTACCCACAAAAAATTAAGTGTAATGTTAAATCTATCCATACAAATAAATAAAATTGAAGTGTCTGTGTGTAATATCAAAATAACAACGTTTTATTGAATGCACGTGAAAGTATATACGGTACTAACAACAAATAAGCAATTTTTAAGATTTTTGTCGGTCTGTCTGTCTGTTTGTTCCGGGCAATCTCCGAAACAGCTGGACCGACCTTGACGGGACCCTGGTAGATAGCTGATGTTATAACGAGTATTATAGGCTACGTTTGATCTCGAGAAAATTCATAGTTCCGGCGGGAAACTAAAAAAATAAGAAATATATTTTTTACGAGTTTGACGCGGACGAAGTCGCGGGCAACAGCCAGTAAAAAATACTAATTTAATAGAAGACAGCTAGGCGAAGGCTCCCTGTCCTTGTACTTGTGTTTGAAGCCAGAGGCTTTAAGACACCGCTCAGATGACATGAACAGACACTTAGCGTTGAGTGAATCGCTCAAGATTGAAGATTTTTTCTTCAGCGGTGTGGGTACCAAAAAGTGTCTGTTGTACCGAGCGCAGCGTATCCTACAGCTCTGTTTACGGCTACGTTTCTCAAGGAACAGAGATTGCTTGGCTGCCACGGTATCTGATACCAGGGAACAAGATACAATGGCTGGATTGGCATCCACGTTTAAGAAATGACAAACGGGAAGTGCTGGTTCTGATGTAGGTGTTGCCTCTGCCTCATGTGAGTGAAGCAGAGTGTTGTGTTTTTTCTTGCAATGTTTACAAGAACCAAGATTGCACCTAGAATCTGTGTGTCCTGGTCGAAGACAGTTAAGACAGACCTTTGCTTGTGTGGCTGTTTGAATACGTGCTTCAATGGACAGGGCCCTAAATGCTTCACAATAAAATAAGAAATGTGGCTGATGGCACATTGGACATATGAATAGTTTTCTGTGGTTATTAATTATTTTTTTATTTGTAGGGTTACTATCAATTATTTTTTCATTTGATGTTTTAAGTGTGTTTAGATATGAATAATGTTTTAAAGTGGCAGTTTTTTGTGTATTATAACTATGTGTTTTATGTTCTTGCAAGGTTTCTAATAGGTCAGCTCTGTTGCTAAGAAAATTTATAAAAATGTCAAGTGAGGGTGGATTAATAAGTGTGTTTCTATGTTCTTCCCATTGTCTGCGTGTAACAATGTCTAGTTTTTCTGCCATCATGTGTATGATTAGGGTTTCTCCTAGACCGCTGTGCTCAGTTGGCTGTCCTAAAGTGGATAAGGCACGCAGGTTTTTATTTGTGACATCTATTAAATTTCGAATGGAAGAACAAGATTCACTTGCCATTTGTGTCACATTAAATAACGCATGAACATGGTTGTTTACGAGCAATCTTTTGTTGTCGTACCTACTACACAACAAACTCCAAGCAGACTCGTAATTCTTGGCTTTAAAATCTAAATTGTCGATGACTAGTAAAGCACTACCCTTTAACGAAGCACGTAGGTAGTGTAATTTGTTGATGTCGTCTATGTCCGACCGTGAGTGAATTAAGGAAATGTATGTATCTCTAAATTCGAGCCAGTGTTGATAGTGACCGTGAAAAACAGGTAAATCAATTTTTGGCAGCCTTACACAATTGTACTTAAAGCCACCGGCCTGTACATCGCCGTCACCTGTTACGGCACCATCTTGAAGACTGCAAGCCTGGGGAGGACGAGCACCGAGCATACTCCGCGCCGTCGCCACCAGCTTATAGTACTGGTTCTCGAAATTCTCACGCTCCTCGCTCTCGTCATTGGCGTTGTCCACCAACTCCTCGATGTCACTCTGTAATTTGTCGAAGACCTCGTATAAGCTATCAAATTTCGTGTATCTGGTTTCTAAATCTAAAAGTTGCAGACTGCCGAGCTCGCTGCAACTTTTTTGCATTTTTAGGTAGTTGCTGAAAATTGTGAGCTTGGCTTTCATGCAGCTGCGTTTTTTAATTAGCTTCTCCACTTTTTCTTCTGCCATTTCGTTCTTATTGCTAGAAGCTAGCGCGCAAATATTACCGGTGAATATAAACTTGTTTACCCGATGTTGCGAATGGACCGAAAAAACACTAATGAGCTATGTAGGTACCTATGACTCACTCGACCGACGGTGCGAAGTGCGAACAAAGAAACAGCTGTACTATAGGTATGTCGCCGCGCGATCAGCTGATAAACATATGTAGTAATGTTTTACGTAAACAATCTTTTAGTTTTTAGATGCTGGTTGTTATTGCTTTTTAACAGAAATGGTTATGATGGAGAAATATTAGGCTTTGAAATAGTGATTTCCCTTTACAGGTTGAGATGAAGGTAGATAGCACTCACTTAAATATAGCTGTTCAAACATATGAATTATGAAAATAAGGGATGAATTGGAACGAACTCACTGAATGTCTATACCCTCCACTGGACTGACGATAATCGCCAAGTTTTGTGTCCGTTGCGATGGCTGGAGTCTGGACCGTTCGACGATCTTCCGAAGTCCGTCGTTGGTCGACCTCTTGATGCTTCCTTCACCTCTGGGCGTGTGCGGGTGCTCGGCGAAGTCTCCTGAGCAAGATCTTGAGTCCTGCTGGAACTGCCGCTGCTGTAGACCGCAACTGTAGAACGCTGCTTCGAGGTAGCCGAAATTTCTCCGGAGACCGTCGAATTTAAATAAACGGCGAGATCCTTGAAGGACCAATGTTAGCTCGTGGACGAAGAGATGAGTGGACTGTATAAAAAGGCGGTTGGTTTTGAAGCCGTTATATTTAAATTACATTAAACTGTCCCGGACAAACAATCACGTTTTAAGAAGAGGTGTCGACTGGTGCGGTGGAGTCCGTGGTAGCGAGTGATCTCAGAGCCGCGCCGCGTCGCCGCCGCACTGCGCACTCACACACCGATGCCGTGTCGGTAACGCAGATGTGTGCGCAGCGTAGACGGCGCGCTCCGGCCGGCCGAAGTGTTGGGTACATTTCCCAACACACACCAATGTCACACCACGTTACGTTACGACAAATGGAAATCTGCGCCTATGTAACAGACGTAGTAGCGCGCTATGTATGTAGATAGATATAATGTGGCTATGCTACGGCGTGGCATGTGCGCTGAGCTACAGCGTAGTACGCACTAAAAGCATCTTGGGATCTTTTTGGGACTTTATTTCATAATAACTTCTTTTGGGTAGTTAAATCAATTATTCATTTAAAAACTTTGTAGTATCAAGCTTTTAGCTAACTTTCAAATCTTAAACCTTTCTTGAAACAACCCATGATATTGAAATTGGAAATGTTGAAAAATAAAGTAGAATGCAAATAAATCAAAGAAACTTTTATGTTATGTAAAATTTATTTTGCGTTTATAGTGAATAAATTCATAAGTTATCGGTGTAGACTCATTTCTGTTGCGCGATTGAAAAAGGTAAGGTTTTTTAAAATCAACTATTTTTAAATATTGTTTTAATCATGAAAACTAATTTTATCGTCATACAAAGTTTGAACTTTCGGTTCCGAAATTAATATAATGCACGAAACTTTGAGCCGGTAACATGAGGACAACCTTTATCCCAGTGGATTACCACTAATTACCAGAATTCGATCAAATTAAATCAATTGAAAACTTCTTGAGTAAGGGTAGTAAACGTAACTGAATTTAAACTTCAGCAAGTTTGGGGAATCCGTGTCTACCCACTACGCCACTAACCATAGTAAGACAGTGTTACTGCAGGCTGTTCTAAATCGCACCTATATCGCGCCCTAAACGGGCAGATATAATGCGTAGATATAATGAGTAGCAATTAATATTAGAATGTAAAACAAAGTAGATAGAGTAAAAGGAAGGAAGTAAGAGTGTAAAACTTAAAAGTGTAAGCAATGAGCTTTCATCATCATCATCATCATCATCATATCAGCCGAAAGACGTCCACTGCTGGACATAGGCCTCCCCCAAGCGTCGCCACATTGACCGGTCCCGTGCGTCCCGCAACCAACGGATCCCCGCAACCTTCACCAGGTCATCGGTCCACCTGGTGGGAGGCCTTCCAACGCAACGTCTTCCGGTTCGCGGTCGCCACTCCAGAACCTTTCTGCCCCATCGGCCATCCGTTCTGCGAGCAATGTGCCCTGCCCACTGCCACTTGAGTTTGGCAATTCTTCGGGCTATGTCGGTAACCCTGGTTCTCTTGCGGATCTCTACATTTCTGATTCGATCACGCAAGGAAACTCCGAGCATAGCCCTCTCCATTGCCCTTTGAGTGACTGTAAGCTTCCTGATGTGGCCCATTGTAAGCAATGAGCTTTGGCATAATATAATAAAACTATTCCATGTATGCGATTTCACATGGTGGCAGAGTTTACAGTTTAAGGTATGTTAATTTTCGTGGGTACTGAAAATATTCATAAATAAATTACTCTACTTAGGCTAAAGTTAAGAAAAAAGCTATACAAAGCCTACTTTTGAAGCACAAGCAACCGCATATCGTAGTCAATATGTATCGTATCACTTGACTAGATCTCCACCGATAACTGTATTCATGACCGACATCAACATAGATGTGGCACATTTACAACGTTATTGACACTTCAACCATCGTCGCACCGTACTTTGTGTCAATGTAAGATTATTGAAAACTACTACTTTGATAAGGAGAATGGCGTGAACTACTTTGCGTGTTGGTCACTGATTCGATTGAAATGGTATTTTGTACCGTGTGTGAGTGGTTTTTGGTTGTAGGAGGTAATCTCTGGCTACTGGACTGATTATTTAAATTATTTCACCAGTAGAAAGCTACATTATTCATGAGTGTCATAGGACCTATTTCCAAAAAAAAAATAGAAACCCTCATGAAAATTGCAACAATATAAACCAAAGTAGCAAAATTTTGCCTATGAAAATAATTCTTTGGCGTGCGTTAAGAAAACTATTGATGGTACATAAAAATTATTTACTACATGATTAAAGTACTCATTATTACCAACGAATAAGTCTACCACAAAATATATCTATCTATATATATCACAGTTTTTTACTTCTGCACATGTTTTTATTTATTAACATATATACAATTGAATATTCTAAGAAAAACAAACCTATATACAAATACAAAAGGGAGACGGCAAAAAAGCACATTGTGCATCAAAAAATTCGTCCACATCGATGTCAATGGGAAACGTTCCCAGAACGCTGGCGGCATTGCCACGTTGTATGGCAATGCTAATTCTCTAGCCGAAGAAAAGGCCAGCCCTCTGGTCACGTGAAGAGTCGACGAGCTTTGTGCTAATTTCTCGAAAAACTCGATGCGCACTCGGACCCCATGGACCTAATGTTACAACCCCAAACGGCTCAAACATATAACTTCCAATAAGGTTGTTATATTTGCGCCGTTTGAGGTTTTCTGCACCGGCAGCAGCCGCCCCAGCACAGCCAGTTAAGTTAAGTCACAATAGCAGCTTTTATGTTCTAAATTTTAATTAAATCGGCGCGGCGGCGGCGCTAGAAACAAAAGTTGGTTACATTCGTATTGTAGTATTAATTCTTATTCAAATAAATAGTTTAACAAATTAATAGGTAGGTAAGTAAGGTAGGGTAGGTAAGGTTGCGTATGGTAGGTATGGTAGGTAGGTAGGCGGTAGGAAGCCAGTTGACGGGAGCGAAGCCGCGGGTGTCAGCTAGTATATCTATATTTACATATATTATATCCATAATATGTAGCTGCTAAAACACTTTATTACAGCAGTGCCATGATTACACTGAAACTAAGAATGAATAAAGGGAATTTCACTTCCGAGTAATTAACATACCATAAATCAGATAGCCCCCGCCTCCCGCACTCTTTTGCTTTATCCCGAGACCCAGTCTCGGGATAAAGCAAAAGAGTGCGGGAAAACGGTGACGCAGTATGTGACGTCATAGATGGTGTCTCAAGTGCTGCTTTACAAATCTCAGTCCCTTACTACTACGATACTTAAATCTCTTAACACAATATTAGATTCAAGCGAGTCACTGTATTTCTAAGCTCTTTTGTCTTAGTTTATGCTCTTTGTAATTTCTTATCGTAGTGGACTGGTGGTAACTTTTACAGAGATTATCACGAATAAAATTTAATTTTAGTTGGGTAGAGCGTATTTTAATTAGATTGATATTTACTTTTGTAACACGTAATATTGTTTTTTAAACGATCTACTTAACTTCACCACATGGGCCCGAATAATAATTAAAAACATAGTCCTGACAGAAAAACATATGAAGCTGCCCCAATAACTTTGTGAAAAAGTATTCTTTTAACTTCAGCTATTAACAAAGTTTACGTCTACCAGTGCTAATTCTATAACATAACAGCTCTAAGTTATATCTCGAAAATCTTTTAAATTGTTTTTCTCTGACAGAATAAGTCTCTTTAAACTGTTTTCTTAGAAGTTTTTGATCTGGTTAACCAAAATTAATCTTGTCATATCTATTTTTCACGTCTTCAGAAAACAGATCGTGAATTTGATAAATCTTTTATGACAATATAAAAATTAATGTTATTATTTAGTTGTTTCAGGTATGCACTCTTTTGTAATTAAATTGTAATATAAAATGAATGGTTAATGTAATCGGGATGAAGTTTTTACATTGATTTAATGAAAATTGTTATTCAGTAAAGACTTGAATTAATTATGTAAATCAAGAAGCAATTAAACTTCAGTGGTAAGTACTGTTCCTTTGAAAGTTTATCAACGAGAACTTTATCACTGGATCCGGAGCCGTTTCAGTTACGTTACTTTATGTTTGAGTTTCTACTGAGAGTTATTGTTTTGTTTGTTTTCATTTGGTAATGTCGAAACATATTACGCAAGTAAATTGTCTTTGGCCTCTCACCCACAGATAACTGTTTATTGCTCTCATCAAGCAATAGACAAAATTGACAAACTTTTATAATTTTTTGTTTTAAATACGAGGCTTTTGGCTAATTTGTACCTTTAGTGAATGCCACTCTTTATTTTGTATTGTGCGTTTAGTTTGTGCAGAATAAACAATATTTTTTTCTTTCTTTCTTTCTTTCTATCTTTCTTTTATTAATGAAAAGCACAATAACGCACAGATCTACATATTAAATATTCATTGTGAAGTTATTTTAAAGCGATTTTTTGATTACTTTTGTTTTTACCAAAAAACATAAGAACTGGGGGTTTTTTTGATCTTGCCATTGCTGTTCCACTGCTTAGAAAAGAACCTACATACCTACAATAACAAAATAATCGACAGTTTAGATGATTGTCCTGCCTCTAGAAGCAGCAAATTTAAAGGGATCTGATAATTAAAATATTTATATGTAATTAATTCTTCTATCATAGCATTCGATCGATTTATAAAATTCTGTTTAAAAAAGAAGAGCAAATAATTGCGCATTTACGCGTCTTCGGCCGGCCGAACCTTAGTCGTTGTTTTTACTATCTTTATTCTGTTTGTTTTTTACTTTTATGAATGTTTTATAAGTGGTTCGTATTCACAACAGCTGGCCATTTATATCTCTTTTACAATATCAAGCTTTTAAACGGAGATGCATCTCTGTACTACAAAATTCTTGAACCAAATTGACATCCCAAATATTTGAAGAGCGCTAGGGGTTAAAAAACCTTTCTAGCAGGCTGACGCACAGAGCTACGTTGTGTATTGCAAAACAGTTCAAAGCTGTGGATCTATTGAATACGCGAATATTAGTAAGGACATTCAAGGCAGTTTTATTCATGAGTGACCTTACATTATTCCACCTCGAAAATGAAACACAGCATCATTATTTTAGTCGTTGTGATAAAAAGTGTTATGAAAAATGTTCATCATCAAGGCTTTGCCAGACTCCTAAAATTGCCTCCGATTTATTGTTGGCTAGCTGTCTCACGCGGCTTCGCTCCCGTCAACTGGTTACCTACCTGGGTAGGTAGGGTTACCTACCCTACATATATGATTGTTGCGTAACTTAAACCGTTAGGGAAGATGGCAATTGTATAACTTACTCCTCCAAGCAGAAACGTAATAATACAGGTGTTGTACACTCCAAGAAATTCCTAGGCTCTACGTTCAAAGCTCGGGAATGTATTTGGAATATGAGCAGGGGGCAAATCCGCTACCTGCTGGGGGCGACATGCTCATGAAGATGAGTCTAACCACGACACCCATGTGCAGGTTGTGTGGGGAACAAACGGAACGCATGGAGCACCTTCTGTGCACATGCGATGCACTGGCTGGTAAGCGAATGAGTCTCCTAGGGGTTAGATTTCCAAAACCAGAAGACTATAGGCTCATATCTCCTAGTCTCGTTGTAGAACTCATGAAATGAGTTTTCAATGAGATTAGGGAGGAGTAAGTTATCTAGGGGACCACAATAGATCCCAATGGGTCGAAGTGTCAGAGTTACTTCTCAGCCCCTCCACAAAATAAGATAAGATAAGAGACATTTATAAGAGATATTATAAGATAAGAGACATTACTACATTCACATTATTACTACATACATATATTATAACACAACATTACTACATACATCATCATACAACAACATTACTACATACATATATTATAAAATAAGAGACTTTACAAGATAAGACAAACTGGTTCAACCAAAGATAACAAATTATTAAGGTAAGAGAACATCTAAGTATTTGGTACCTAAAGTGTTTAACAAAATAGATTTATTAAGAGAAAATGTAAAAATTAGTAAAGGAGCAATTAAGACAAAATTAAAAAACATTATACAGGATAGCAAACAGAACTAAATATGTACATAAGATTAAACCATAACAGTATATAATATACGAGCAGTTGCCCGCGGCTTCGCTCCCGTGGGCCACCCCACAGGACCCGTTTTCGGGATTAAAAAATAGCCTATGTTACTCAGGAATAACGTAGCTTTCTATTGGTGAAAGAATTTTTTAAATCGGTCCAGTAGTTTCGGAGCCTATTCGGTACAAACAAACAAACAAACAAACAAACAAAAAAATCTTTCCTCTTTATAATATTATTAGTATTAGTATAGATAAGTAGTTGATTTGTAAGTAAGGTAGTGCATTGTGATGTAAAAGAGCGCCTCTCGCCATCAAACGTAAAAGTTTGGCGAGTTTAGAATTAAGTAACACCTCTGTATTAAAATTAAATTAAAAAAATAAAAAAAATAATAAAAAAAAATGAAGATAATTTAAACCGTTTACGCAGCGCACGCAACGGAAGCCCTCAAAAAGGAATATATTTTTCCCGTTTTTGCAACATTTTCCATTTATGCTCCGCTCCTATTGGTCGTAACGTGATTTTATCAAACACAAAAATATTTTTTCAATATTCTATACTATACAATACCTGAGATTAGCGCGTTCAAAAAAACAAAAAAACAAACTCTTCAGCTTTATAATATTAGTATAGATTTGCTAAAGACCGGTACTAATTGATTCAGCTAGTATCGAGAGCCAGGCACTAGTCTGGCTTCGATCCGTAATCTAAATTTTAATTTTCACACATGTTTTATGTGTCACTGACGAGACTGCAAGGTTTCCTATTAATTCGTCCTAACATAATCTACTGATGTTATTTTTATTCGATTTCATGTGGAAATTATTAACTTTATAAAATATGAGGTATCAATGGCAACTAAAATATTCGACTTTATTATAATAACGCCTAAATTGTTTCATCAAATTATCATTTGGTTCATTAAAATTATTTTGCGCGAATATCATGTTCTGGGCAAAATGTAATTCACTTTTCACAGAACATATCAGAGAACAAGCAAGAAAGAATGGAAAGCAGAAAAAACCAAATGTAGGATTAGGTATGGAGAGACTAAAAAAAAATACGATTAATTTTACGTTTTACGGTATAAATTTAGAAAGCGTTGGGACTTTTACAATGTTGGGTCTGGACTTAGATATTAACATGACGTGAAAAGCACATATACGGAAAGTAAAATCGAAATTATCCAGTTTTATTTATGCATTACGTGAGCTTATAAAAACAACCAACTTGAAAACTGCACTAACCACTTACTATGCATATGCATACGTATGGCTATGCATATGTATGGCTTAAGTACGGGATACTTCTCTGGGGAAATAGTGTAGATAGTAACGATTTATATACATCAGAATAATGGTTTACATTGATAATGATGATACGTCTTGTTGACCGCATTTTAGGAAACTAGAAATTATAACGCTGATATCCATCTACATTCTTGAAAGCTGTAAATTTGTAAGGCAGAACCCAAATTTTTACCAAAAAATTGATGACCAACCTCGCCGATACGCACCGCGTTCCCGCTTTGAAAATACACTCGTAATACCATCGTCAAAGTTAAAATTACACAGCTCGAGCCCTCATGTCATGTCTATTCAAATATATAACAAAAAAACCAACGACATTAAAATCGAGAATGAAAAAATATGCCTTAAACGTCTCAAAAAATTGTTGGTTGATAGATGCTATTATACATTGAATTAATTTTTTAATGATTACTTTCGAACGTGACTATCCGGAGACGACAACATTTTGATTTGAAATGTCAGCTATGGGAAGGTATCTTGTTGAGGGTAAACTTCATAATTAATTGTATTTTTACAAATTGTATTGTATTTAATTTTGTTGACATTGCCATTTTTATTTTCCATAAACTGTATTCTGTGTAACTGTGTATTTGATATGAGAATACACTGGGTGAGTAAAGTACAGTAGTAAACCCTTTTTAAGCATTTTTATTTACATCGCCATCCCCGCCGAAATACCCACACAAGATTTTAGTATTTTAAGTAAAAGAAAACAGTTCAGAAGTGGGATGATACCAAATATATTTTTTTACATTCCACGTTTGCTAAACGCTCACTTTCAAAGATTTTTAATGAGGAATATTAGGACGAATAGAGATAATTTGTTTGATATTGTTATGTTGGCTGCATGACATTGCACATTGGATCAGGATACTCCCTGATAGTGTGTAGTTTTGTGTAGATAGTGTGTAATTCTGTGTGGGTACGTGGCCAGAGCTACTCGCCGGTAGTACTATAACGCACATCATTGCACATTCAAGGCGGATAGATTCTGTGCTTTATTGGGGCTACACTCCAATATCACAGAATATTTTTAGTCTGGCCAAGCTCAGCCGATAAATATATTTCTCGATACTGATGTGGGTGCTGCACATTAAGTCAGGGCAACTCTCTGAAGTGCAATAACTCCTTTTACGATGAAAATAGCTGTTTAATCAAATGAACTAGAGAGACCTATAGTTGATGTAATAGCCTTTTTTTGTAATTTGAATAAGTTTAGAGTACCAGCTCTGCAAAGTCGAGTCAACATGCACTTTGGCCAAAAAACTGCCAGTTAAAAGATTTACGAGGCTTTTTGATACAAACTGAATATTCAGCGGATTGGCCTGTTACTGTAATCGGAACACATTGAGTATCAACTTTTATTTGCAACTTGTTCGTGCTCTTGAGTTGGGATTTACCCTTTCATCACACTACTAATTTATAATGCTCTGGTTAAATGCTTTTCACCCATAGCCATGTAAAATTCAATAAATTGTCCGTAAGTATATTTTTTTAAAGCAGGTTCCATGGCTTTTCTAGTTTTTCCTTTTGTGTGAAGTATATAAAAAAGCCAGCGTAGTATCCACGATGGATACAGCCAGTCGAGTGACGTCATACACTTTAACATAACATAAATATTTATTTCTCTTCCACAATCATACTAAGCAGTAGTATCTTGTTAATGTGGGTGTCGCAAGAATTTTAAATAAGTAGATTCTAAAGACATAAATTCATCAATTAATTTGAGGATGTAGCAGAAAACAAAATGAGAAAAATAATCTCTGAAATAGGAAAATATCAGGCATTCTATAGCGCTTATATGTATTCTGAGAGGATTTCCACACGTCCAATGCACAAAGGCGACCTTTGTGGATTAGGTAAATCAAGCGGACGCGAACCGAACGGTATTTTATTGAATCTCTCGACGGATTTCGAATGGGCTATGGATGAATGCTTAAAGTTAGGAAGTAGCACAACGACTGAAATATAAAAGTATAGTGTAATAAAACACCGGTTGATATTTAATATTAGATTATGTTTTAGTAAGCATTGTATTAAAACCGTGATTAAATACAAATGAGGAAAACGTGCCATTTCACTAAATTGTGTATAGCGCGCATTGAGTATCACGCTAAAATCTCTGTTTTGTGTAAATGCAGTGAAGTGTAAACATCTCAAAAATTGTAAAAATAATCTAGATACCTCAGATGGTAGTAGAATGGATTACTTTAAGTCTCGGAGTACAATGCGTGATGAGAATACAGAGAAAAGTGATCGGGTTAGCTAATTTATGTAGTTAAATAGTATTGACATTTACATCAGTATTTTTTCATATAATTCCTGTGATTTATGTTAAAGATGGAATCCGAGGGGAATCGAATATTTTTTTTGGTTAAGGTAAAATGGGTTTCACAATCAATTGTGTTTGTGTGTGAAGTGGTCAATATTGTGCTAAGTATTTGTTGTGTACAGGTATAGAGTTTAAAGAATAAACCATATTTCTCATTAACTATGATGAATGAATGCCACGAATTTTGAATAAGGATATCGAAAATTCACAACTCTCGTCGGAATTTCAATATCAATTGCAGGAAACAGCGCGCTTGAACAAATAACGTTAAAGTAATATTTTAGCTTCAAAACGTCAATATTATTTTCGAGGTGTTTTGCAGTTGTGAGTTTAGTTTTAGTGCTATGAACAAATAAGATTATAGTAAATGGAGAAGTTTTCTTTTGTAAAGCATGCACGCAGCAAAGATTTTATTAAATCAATTATAAAATCTTTGCTTGTATCAGATTTTTATCAATTAGATAACTTTAAGTTTTTATTTCTAAATCCGGTATGTTTTTCGTTTTTCTTATACCCAGAAACAGTAAAGAACGTTCCCACTGTTGTCTTTGGTATTTAAGATAAATTTCTTAAAATTATGTTTACGACATCCGACTATAATAGCTTTTGTTTTCTATATTAAAACAAATCATTTATTTATCATTTTCATTTTTTTCAGGGTAGGCAGCCTGCCTACCCTGCTATTTAACAACGGAAGAATTGAAGCAGTATGTAATGCCATCAAAAAGTATTCGAGCAAATTATATTTTAATCATCCGCAGATCGGCGACGTGCGCTGAAGATGTTGTTGGTTGTATGAGTACTTTGCGTTTTTGCCAATAACCTCAATGATATCGCTAGGTAATTCGTAATTGAAGCATATAATTTTTAAAACTTTCAATCTGTTTCTAATAAAAAATATGGTGTCAAGTAGTGGACTGGCCATTCGTTTCGTAATTTGCTTTTAACGATGACACACTTTTAATCATAACACTGAAAATTCTCTCAATTTCAGCATTACAATGAGGTATTTTTAGTAATTTCCGTCTCAAATAAGTGTTGCCAAATTCCATTTGAAAAATCGCTAAAAATTTATTAGTCACTAAACGATGAAAAATGTCGCTAAGAGCTCTGAATAAACGCTAAATCTAGCAAAAAACAACCACAAAGTTGGCAACACTGGGCCTCTCCTCCACCCCTTTCCTCAATGTCGGTCGGTCACACAGCGCACACAGCGCGATACACGCTCGATAGCGCGCGTGCTAGGCGCGTTTTACTTTGCAAGTAGAATTGCTCACGCGCGTCTGTAGCGCGTTTATCGTGAGTTTGCAGCGATGCAATCGCAAGTAATCTGCCTATTTCAAGTTTAGCAGCGCCAGCGATAGCGAAACGCGCGTCAACGGCGCCTGAAAAAAACGCCGTGTGATAGAGCCCTTAGATATGGTAAAATGTAACGTCTCACGGTCACGTGAGAGCGAATTTAGCGAAAAAGTTGAATATCGACGTGAATTTACATTTCCCTTTGGGAAGTAAAGTAACGTAGATTTTTATTTTTAGGGGTCCTTTCCTCAAAAGGAAAACAATGGAACCCTTATAGGATCACTTCGTTGTCTGTTTGGTGTCAAGACCTTTTTGTCTGGAGGTATCAAGTTGAAATTAATATCATATATTACTCAGGTCTGCAACCCCTTGAGCTGTAAAAAAATCAAACATCTAGATCAACACAATCAAAATAAACCGCCGTTTAGTCGCAAATTTGAAGAATCGCAAGGGAATCATACTTAATAGAATACTACCCGTTGTCATCAATTAATCGTGATATTTGACAAAAAGAAATATCATATAGCACAAGTAAAGGAAAAAGTCCGAAAACCGTAAACTTGTACCTAATAAAAATAAAAAATACTTATTTGCAATCGCCAAACTATAACGACTTCTGTCAATGTACGAGGATAACAGTTTTCCAACGGTAAAGATAATTTTGTTTTTGAATCAAATTTATCATTTCGTTAGAGCAATGTTCGGTGCTTTCATTGTATATGAAGTAATGTTACCTAATTATTTTGGTGAATGTAGCTGTTTGTACGGAACCTTCGGTACGTGAGGCCGACTCGCACTTGGCCGGTTTTTTTACTATGAAGTCTTGTAACATTTTAGTTCAAAAGTTAGTATTTTAAAGGTATTGAATCTCTCGAAATGAACAAGGAGTGTCTATGTTGTCCATTTCCTTTATGTATTATCACGGTGACCATAGCGTATCCCGGAACTCAAAGTGGGTACGGGGCAAAGTTGCTAGGTTGAACTACTTCTGGCAAGAATACGAAAAAAATCTTATGTCACTACGTTATTTTTAATTTTTTTAATTAAAATTTTCATATTCTTTCAAAGAACAGTATAGAACCTCATAAGCTTAGAACTTAACCAAACTTGGACTTCACAGTTTGCCAGTAATAACATAATTTATTTGAAATATTATAGGATATGTCATATTCTGATTCAGAATGATTACTTCTGGATTTGTAAATATTATCAAGTTACAAAAGAAGCAGGGAGCGTAATACCTATTGAACATTTTTTAATAATTTGCCTCGTGCCGAAAATCAAGAAGAATAAGAAAATAATTTAGGCATACGCACTTATTTCAGCTAAGGAATTTCCTGAAATCAATTTATTTTTTGCTCGCCAAGTTCATTGGAAATCAATTTATTTTGAAAGAACTTAGTTTGATTTCTATAAATAATTATCTATGGATGAATGAAATATAATTGGATTATTAGTTTATGTGGTGATGGTGATGTTGATTGCCCATGTTACACCCACTCTTATCAAGGTAGGAGACTCTACACTCGAAGTTGTGGGCGACTAAGTCTACCTGGGACAAACGATCCAGTTGGGTAGAGCCAACTTTGAGAAAGAGGCAAACCGTCGAATCCGACTCGGCTGGGCAGCGTTCGGGAAGTTGCGCGGTATCTTCTCGTCCAACTTACCACAGTGTCTCAAGACGAAAGTCTATGACCAGTGTGTGTTGCCAGTGATGACATATGGCTCTGAGACGTGGTCGCTTACAATGGGCCTCATCAGAAAACTTACGGTCACTCAAAGGGCAATGGAGAGGGCTCGGAATTTCCTTGCGTGATCGAATCAGAAATGTAGAGATCCGCAAGAGGTTCCCAACATAGCCCGAAGAATTGCCAAAGTTAAGTGGCATTGGGCAGGGCACATTGCTCGCAGAACGGATGGCCGATGGGGCAGAAAGGTTCTGGAGTGGCGACCGCGAACCGGAAGACGTTCCGTTGGAAGGCCTCCCACCAGGTGGACCGATGACCTGGTGAAGGTTGCGGGAGTCCGCTGGTTGCGAGACGCACGGGACCGGTCAATGTGGCGACGCTTGGGGGAGGCCTATGTCCAGCAGTGGACGTCTTTCGGCTGATATGATGATGATGATGATTAGTTTATTCTATTGACACTCCGTATTGCGCTAGGACAGAGCATGCAAAGTGTTTCCTGCCAATGCGACGTGCTGTTGACTATACGATGACTACGAGTGCTACTTATAATAGGTAATTTCTTATTTAAACTCCAAGGTATTACTCTTTTACAATTGTTTATGCTTTTTTCCATGTTACCTATCTCTGTTGCATGAAGACATGTTATTCGTTATGACCCGTCATGACTTTCTGAAGTAAAAATTTTTGTTAGCTCACAGTTACAATTCTGAACTATTCGCACTTGCCCATTTGCTATATCGTACTTTTGCGTTGTAAAGTTTTCCTCTATGTTTTACACACTATTCAATACTTATAACAGCTTTCGATAACAAAATTCTCGTAAAGACTTATACAAACATGCTAACATATTTGAGCTTGTTTATAATATTTATGGTAAAACAAATCTCCAATAAAAATATAACTTAAACTACGCATAGCTTCACTAAAATTAATTCAATCTTACAAACAGGTTTTCTTTTCCATTTACTTCACAGTACGAGTTTATTCGGGTAACGTAGCTGAGACAAATGTGCTCAAGTTTCATCACAAACCAAACTACCACTTATCAAACAGCCACTGAATGCGGCTGTACAGCTCAAAGCCTGTTTCTGAATGTTGATAAAATACGAAAAAACCCTAATAACGAAAGGTTCTTCCTCATAATATCATAATAATCATAATCTGTCGTTCAAAATTTTAGATGTTCTTTTGCTTCATTTTATCAAAGTTTTTAGCATTTTACCTCAGTCCTTGATTTGGTCTTATCTCTGTTAGATGTTTTAAGTAAAACGTATATTCCTGTTTACTTGTTTTTCTTTTTATCTCACAGGAAGATATAATATACACAATTCTTTTGAGAGTACTACGAAAATGCTGATCTAGCTAAATAGAAACCAACACTATGACAGTTCCTCACAAGAAAGGAACCCATACTACCTAGATAAGTTCATAGCAAGCTGAATCGGATACGATTGAAATTCCTGTAACGTAACATCGAAACACGTTTTCGTTCATTCTTGGAACTGGAATCAAATAATTCGTCTGTAATTTTAGGCGAAAATATTTCACATTCACCTCAGTGCCCGAGGCAACGTAACGCTGCAATATATCACGGACGTGTTTCGCAGACTGCGTTCTTTTACACATACTTATACGAAATGTGTGTAAATGACATGTATTGTTCAAAAATAGAATAGTGGAATTAAGCACCAGCAAAGTTGATTTTTTTTAATCCTTGTAATATCAATGGAAACTTTTATATTATTTATATACCTGTGTAATAGAGGGCTTCCACAAAATATTTTTTGTTACAATTTGGTAACTATATAAGGCATAAGTTCTCAAAAGGGATTTCAACAAATCTCTAACACAATATTGTCCAAGAAATAATAAAATTTAAAGGAAAGAAAAAAGCTCATAAATCTTGCGCTGCTATAACATTGTCAGCCAATCTAATATTGCTCCATAGACTTCTGAACTTCTTCACATCGTTGCCAAATTAATTTGATACAAACATTGCCCTAATTCCCTTTGTTATTTTGTAAAATGCTTACTTAAAAGGTGATACGATAAAAAGACGAATTGAAAAGAGCCTATTAAACTTAACACCAGAGCAATGACGAGGGTCAATGATTAGGATTAAAGGATTCTAAAACGAAAAATGAGGCGAACATTAATCACGAAGCGGCCAGTTAAAGTAATAAATGACTCTTTTTAGTCTCTGTTCACTTTCCATTTACTTTTGCCGTGCAAGCTAATGAACAATTCAAACTTTAAACTTCGAGGCGGTTCAAATAGATTTCAATTGAAGACTAGTGAAGAGAGCTCTTCGATCAAATGTACTAGAAGTGGTCGAACAATGTCAGTTTAGATTAACTTGAAAAAATAATGATTTTGGTCACTGCGTAATAATACATTTTAACCACTGTTTTTCTTTGTTCCAGGCTAGCGTGGCGCCTGCTCACGTTCACGCTGCTCAGCGTGGCCGCCGAGCACAGGGAGCACCAGGGACCACAAACCTGCGGTGGACACTTGAAGAGACACGTGGGCACGATCACGACGCTAAACTTCCCAAACCCTTTCCCCGTCCCGATCAAGTGTAAATGGATAATAGAGCACGACATAGTGAATGGGACTATATCGATATACTTTACTCAGCAGTACACTACCAGTGGCTTGACATTCACTGAGTACATGTATTATGACGAGTCTTACAAGTTGGGCGAGAGACGAGCGCTCACCGTCACCGAAGACAATATCACCAGGATCAAGTGGCTACAGGTAGGTTTCTTTGTACCAAGTTGATATATATGTACAACAATTTAAACTTACTTTTTCCATATGAAGATGGTTATACGTTACCCCGTGTCGATGCCAACTGGGTTTCAGTGTCATGTCTACCAATGTTCTTAATGGATGTCATGTATACTATATACTATTCTCGAGAATTTTGCAAACAATATAACTTAGTGTAGGCAAATAGAATGCACATTTATGTCCTTAAAACATCTGTGTAGAGGAAGTACAAATAAGTATGACAAATAGCGGTAGATTGTTATTATAATAAAGAAAATTGCGCACGATACTGCGTCGAGCGGCTCACTGTGTGAAGGCTAAGGTAATAATGTGTCACATTACTGTAATTATTCAACGTAAAGAGTTTGTTGTCACCTGTACCGCGGTGGGATCAGAAAATAATTTTGTTGAGTTTTTATTCTTTTGGAGCGAAGATGATGCTTGAAGTTGAGGTTATTATTTCTTGTTTAGGTTTGTTTTTTTGGTTTAGGCAATTATTTTTTGTTTACTTTCAAGCCTGCAGGGGCATTTTCAAAATAATCAGCATATATGATTTTATTTATTGAATAACTCTGAGATATTTTAAACATTTCATGAGAAACGTCACGTTTAGTTTAGTCTCAGAAAGAACTTGTTTAAATGATTTCTCGAGATTGCGGACATCAAACAATCGCTGGCTTCCACGGAGCCGAAACAAATACGTCTTAACTTTTCGTTAAACTTTACATTATCACATTCTACCTTTACACACTTTCTTTATTTATATACCACTAAATAATAATATTCTTTCACACTTTCTATCTTAGTTGTGTATTTATTACCGTGTAATTGGTACTTATTACCCTGGCTTTACTTGTGGACAATTAGATCCTTTCTCATAGAAAACTCTTTTTTGTGTGATAACTGAAATGATATAGCTAGGGTTCTCGACAAACTTCTGTGCGGCCCTAAAGTTGGCTACAATGGCTGCGCAGTAGTAAATCTCATACAAAAATAGCACCGTTTCGCGCATTGCGCATCGGGTAGCCAATTTCAGGGCGGCCCAGAAATTTGGCGAGCACTGTACCCACTTCTTCTATGAAGAAACGAGGAAATATAATTTATTTCCTAAAACCAATCAAATGTACCTTACATGAGCATTTTTGTTGTATTCATTTCATTTGAATATATACTCGGTTCAAGATACAATTTCAGCATTTTTATTATTTAATTACTATAATAATTTAAATTAACGTGTTGTGTAATTCAAATAATAAAAAGAAAGAAAGAAAATACATTTATTTGACACAAGCCAGAGCACACAACATAAACATAAAAAATAAAACTTAGACTAAACGACAATAATATAAAAAAACCGGCCAAGTGCGAGTCGGACTCGCACACGAAGGGTTCCGTACCATTATCGCAAAACACTGCAAAAAAATCACGTTTGTTGTATGGGAGCCCCCTTAATTTATTTAATTTTAATTAAATAATTATTATTTTTGAAGTAAATATACAACTAAATATTCTGTGAATATTTCAAGCGTCTACCTGTTGCCGTTATTAATATCGAGCAAAAAACGGCAAAAACATCACGTTTGTTGTATAGGAGCCCCCCTTAAATATTAATTTTATACTGTTTTTAGTATTTGTTGTTATAGCGGCAACAGGAATACATCATCTGTGAAAATTTCAACTGTCTAACTATCACGGTTCATGAGATACAGCCTGGTGACAGACAGACAGACAGACGGACAGCGAAGTCTCAGTAATAGGGTCACGTTTTTACCCTTTGGGTACGGAACCCTAAAAACCAGGCAAGTGCGAGTCGGACTTCCACACGAAGGGTTCCGTACCATTATCGCAATAAACGAAAAAAAAAACAGGTTTGTTGTATGGGAGCCCCCCTTAATTTATTTTATTTTAATTTAATAATTATTATTTTTTGAAGAGAATATACAACTAAATATTCTGCGAATATTTCAAGCGTCTACCTTCTGCCGTTATTAATATCGAGCAAAAAACGGCAAAAATATCACGTTTGTTGTATGGGAGATGGTTGTAAATATTAATTTTATACTGTTTTTAGTATTTGTTGTTATAGCGGCAACAGAAATACATCATCTGTGAAAATTTCAACTGTCTAGCTATCACGGTTCATGAGATACAGCCTGGTGACAGACGGACAGACAGACAGACAGACGGATAGCGATGTCTTAGTAATAGGGTCCCATTTTTACCCTTTGGGTACGAAACCCTAAAAAGAAAACAATATAAAAGTAAAATTGAGTGTCCCACGGCTGCGCCAAATAGGACCAGTTCAGCAAAATGTCGGGCAACTAGGGCCCGACGCTGGTTTTCAACTGGACTTGTGACCGACGACGTAATAATAGTTTCGTAAAAATACATTTTGTGTCAGTTTGTTGTTAACTACCACGAATCGCACTGCTTTATCATACTTATCACACTAACATTATAAAGGGGAAAGTTTGTGAGTGTGTGTTTGTATGTTTGTTACTTCTTCACGCTCCAATGGTTAGACGGATTTTAACGAAATTACAGGCACAGAGATAGATTATAGTTTGGAATAGCACATAGAATACTTTTAATCAAGGGAATATGTACCCTTGGGATAATATTCGACATTCACGCGGGATAAGTACAATGCTCGATGATCTCAGTAGAGCTTTCGAAAGAGTGGGTCTTAGAATGAGCATGGACAAAACCAAGGTGATGTTGAATGCCCATGTTACACCCACTCCTATCAAGGTCGGAGACTCAATACTCGAAGTTGTAGGCGACTATATCCACCTGGGACAAACGATCCAATTGGGTAGGGTCAACTTCGAGAAAGTGGTCAACCGTCAAAGCATTTTATTGACATATAACCTAGCAAGCAGTTATACTAAAATAAAAAAGAATCTTGTGGTCCTGCAAATAGTTGTGATTGCTATTAAATTTGAACTTAATAAATTATTTCATTTGAAATTATCTGAGGTGCTATTTAACAATTATTTCTACAGTTTCTACGAGCACATTCGGTTATAATTTTTATCAAAATTTAGTAGTTATGTTTATTGATTTGATTTTTTTGATACTAGCTTCTGCCAGCGGCTTCGCCCGCTTGTATTTTGGAAGTTGTCTCACGGAAACCGTTAATTTGCCGGGATAAAAAGTAGTTTGCTATTCCAGACTATAATTAATCTCTGTACCAAATTTCATCCAAATGATTGAGTAACAAACAAACAAACATCCATCCAAACTATCGCATTTATAATATTAGTAAGATAAGATAGTAAGATAAGATATTATTGCTGCAGACTATAGTTTCCATATTGCAATAGCAATTTCCGGTTAAACAAAAGCGGACTAAGGAAGAGCAAATAGGAAGGAATGTTGGATGTGAGCGCGCGGAGAGAAGGACGGCTTTAATATATTATGTCATTTTACGTACGTAGGTCTGCATTCAAAATTAATTATTGCCCCACTACAGTTAGCATAAATTCGAACTTACTCAATAAAAATATTTGAATTTCATTTACATTCAGCAATGCCACAGAGAAGTGGCTGGCGTATTAGTCCTTCAAAGGAAAAACGTTAGTTATTAGACTCGATTCATTTATACATTATTTACTTAGCAAAGTACAGTGAATTACGTTTACCACAGCCGGGGGATTGGATAGAAACTCTAAATGATTCTAAACTTTTAATTACTAAAGTTAATTACAATTAATTATCCTAGAAATGTCCATTCCAAGTCGAGGTTGGAACATGGAATGGTTGCAACTACTAACGACAACTAGATAACCTACAAATGTCCATTCCAAGCCGATGTCAATACATGGAATGGTTACAATAATTAAATAGACTAATTACAACTAATTAGCCTACGAATATCCATCCTACTCGAAGTAGGGATATGGAATGCCAACTTCTTACAAAAAAACCTTATTAATATTGGTTTCGAAATCAATTGATTTACTGGCGTTCAAGGCTGCATTGGCTTCAAGGTAATTGCACCATCAGTAACTTCCTATATTGATGCTACGTAGTTTCTGTGTCAGCAATTACTACGTGCGTTGGCTTCAATGTCAAAGTCAAAGTCAAATATATTTATTTCAACTAGGCCAATAAGCAGGCACTTTTGAACGTCAAACATTAAATCTAAATTAAAAATGTACAAGTAATAAAAATTGACTCTACCGTTCATTCGGAAAGTAGCTTGTTATGGAGAAGAACGCACAAGAAACTCCATACTTACTCTTTTTAAAATATTTTACAATGTTTACTTATGTACATACATTAATAAATTCATATATGTGAGGACGATGCACCCAAAAATAGCACTACACACTATACTACGTACAGGTATAAAGTAATAAAAGCACTAACAGGTAAATTCATTAATTTGATAAATAGGAACATGGTTCTCACATACTTACAAATATTCCAAACATAGGTAAAATACCTAATTCAACAACAACGGAACCGTGTGTGAGTCAAATTCTGGAAAAATATAAAAAATAACATAAGAATACAATAACTACGAATAGGAATACAAATTAGCAAATTTGATTATGTCCACACCAAAGATTGCCCTAAGGAGCGGGACCAACATGTTGCCAAGCATTCTTATCTTGAATATAATCATCTAATTTGTAATATGCTTGTTTACAAAGTGTGTTTTTAACTAAAGTTTTAAATTTACTTTCATTTAGTTTTAATATATCACAAGGTATTTTGTTATAGAATTTAACACAGTACCCCATGAAAGATGAGTGTACTTTTGCTAGTCTATAAGATGGTTGATCTAACTTATCTTTATTTCTCGTATTACAATTGTGTCTATCACTGACCTTACTAAAAAAATGTATATTTTTCCTTACATACATAATATTTTCATAAATGAATTGGCAAGAAACTGTCATAATATTAATATTTTTAAATAGCTTCCTAAGAGATTCTCGGTGACTTAAATTATATATGGCTCTGATAGCTCTCTTTTGCAATATAAATATGGATTCAATGTCAGCCGCTCGGCCCCACAATAAAATACCGTATGACATAATGCTGTGAAAGTAACTAAAATTGACCAAACGCGCGGTCTCCACATCCGTCAACTGTCTTATCTTTCTAACAGCATAAGCGGCCGAGCTCAGCCGACCCGCAAGAGATGTTATGTGAGAACTCCATTGCAATTTGTCGTCTAGAATGATTCCCAGGAAAACCGTTTGATTTACAAAGTCCAGCTTTTCGCCATTCAATATGATGTCGCATTCGCTACTTCTAACATTCGGCAATGTGAATCTAATACATTTGGTTTTTTTTTCATTTAGTACCAAATTGTTTGCTGTGAACCATTTTTGGACCTGATGAATCGAGTTATTCACATCATCAAGATTTTGTGACCGCCGATCTATTTTAAATATCAAAGATGTGTCATCAGCAAACAACACCATTTTCGGTTGATTTTGTAGTAATTGGGGTAAATCGTTAATATAAACTAAAAAGAGGAATGGACCCAATATCGAACCTTGAGGAACACCCATCGTCATTTCAGACCCTAATGAGTTTACGCCGTTTACCTGAACTTTAACTTGTCTGGCTTTTAAATATGATCTAAGTAATCCAAGGGCTGTATGTCTAATTCCATAGTGCTCGAGCTTCAACAATAGTGTCTCATGATTAACGCAATCGAACGCCTTCGAGAGGTCGCAAAAGATTCCAATGGCGTCTTGTGCTTCCTCCCAGGCGTTAAAGATGTCCTTTATTAGGGTGACACCGGCGTCAGTTGTGCAACGCCCTTTGGTAAAACCGTACTGTTGATCATAAAAGATAGAATGTATGTTAAAATGACGCAACAATTGGTTGAGCATTAACTTTTCGAAGACCTTACTGAGAACCGGCAGTATTGACACTGGCCTATAATTATTGGCTTCTTTGCTATCCCCGGATTTAAACAATGGAACTACTTTACTGTGTTTCATGAGGTCCGGAAAAACTTCAAGGTAACTGCACTGTTGTCAAGGTCTATGAATGCCGTGAGTATCCGCAATGTCAGCGGAATCATTGGCATACGTAACAAGTGTATTAAATTCAAATTCAAAGTTAATATTACTAAAATAAATTGAGTTTATACAATACAAATATATTCATACAGTCTTCAGCAGGTCCAACAATACTTCAAAATTTTTCTGCCCATCACTTGTTTTTGTGCCCTAGTGGCTGCGGTGCAGGACCAGCATTTAGCTACGCATTTTTATCAGTGATGTAATCCCCCAACTTATAATATGCCTTCTCGCATAGTGTGCATTTTATACAAGTTTTAAATTTCGTCTTATTCAGTTCTAGAATGTGGGGAGGTATTTATTGTAACATTTTATACAGTACCCCATAAAAGATGACGCTACTTTAGCCAGCCTGAAACCTGGTTGAATTAATTGGTCCCTATTTCTAGTAACATAATTATGATTATATTTTGATTAAACGTTTTAAAGTATTAATTTAATTGCTGTTTGCACTCTTCAAACTAATTTAATGAATAGTGTAATGTATAAATGCAATATAAGCATATCTGGGATAAAATGCCGAACTCAAATTAAATGTACAAATATTTTCCATGATTTACCAGCTTGGCACCGAAACTACTAACAGCTTAACACTATACCAACAAATGAGTTGTTTATTGCCACATATTTTTGGCTTTTACAAATACGACGCGGAAATCCGCTTCGTCTCGCATGGAACTGAAACAGTCCGGGAGCTCACCAAGCGTTACGTAACGCTAGTGAAACACATCGACTAATCAAATATTGACCATGGGAATAAGCCGGTATGTCGCATACATGTTAGATGGCATTTGATTTATCTAATGGAGTTCGTAAATGGATTGATTTGATGTAACCTTGTGAATCAATAGGTATCTGTAAATTGATAAGTATAACCATTTTCAGATGACATGTTGTTTATTTAATAATCGACCTTTTTATTGCCAATGATTACATCTATAGGAACTGCTGTCGATGAAGTAAATAACAACAAACAAACAGCAAACAATTAATCCTATCCTACACGGGGTCCCAATACTCAGAAATAAAATTTGGTTGAATAAATTTCACTAAATGGCACGATATAAAAGGTTTGGTTGAATAAATTTCACTAAATGGCATCGATCTTTTATCTAGATTTTTGTGTAAAATTAAGATTTTCGAGAATTGATAACAATTGTAAGTTCTTATTTAATCAACTCCCCTAAGCATAAAATTACGAAATTTTGGACTTTTACTCGTAATTCACATTTCAATGATTATTTGAACGGATCATTTAATATACATTCCAATAGAATAGTATTACAGTTTAATAGTACATTGTGATACAAGGGTGGAAAGTAGGTTATTGCAAATGAGCTGTCGGCTAAGAAGTGAGAGGGCTTATAGGTCTTCAGCCGGGCATTGTCGCCCTTCTTGAGGAAGAGTACCACCACACTCCTGCACCATGCCTGTGGCGTTTTGTCTTCGAGTATGACGGCATCAAACAGCTTCTGATGGGTCTTAAAGACCGGTATTCCACCCGCCTTCAGGAGTTCAGCCGTGATTCCGTCATCACTCGCCGCCTTGTTGTTTTTAAATTGTTTCAGAGCCATACTAATCTCATAAAGGCTGACGTCCGGGATATCTTCGGTATAGTGTTGGGTCAATCTAGCTCTTGGGTCGTTTGCTAGACTCGCAACGGGCTTGCTGATTGATGTGTACAACTGCCCATAGAATGTCTCGATCTCCCTCAGAAGGTCCGGTTTGGCGGCTACGATCCTGCCATCGTTGGTCTTCAGTCTCGTGAGCTGGCTCTGCCCAATAGCCAGATCTCTGTAAAATACCTTGGAGCCTTTATTTCGCTCAATCGCGTCTTTAATACGCTCGGTATTAAAGCGGCAAAGGTCTCTTTTCAAGGATTATAGATCTGTCTATTGAGCTGCCGGTATTTGCACGCCTCATCTGAAGACTGCAGGATCATCTCATGCTTCTCCTTCATAAGCTTGAGGGTAGGATCAGAGAGCTTTTTGTTTCTATCTGTACGATGGGTCTTGAATAACTTAGACCCGACCGTATGGACAGATTCCACGAACCCGTCGCTGTACCCACGGGTGCAGCCTAGGAAGCAGGCACTCGAAACGATTCTGGAGTTCGAGCTGAAAGGTCTCGGGGTTTTGGACCTGGATCTGTGCTGGACGGAGCGTGGACTTCATCAGTCAAGACTTTTCAAGCTGAATATTAATGTTCAATGTGCCTCTTATCATGCGGTGATCGCTCCCGGTTTTTACCGAATTGATCACAGAGACATCATTGAACATTTGCTTCTTGGTTGACATGATGAAGTCGATCTCATTTTTTGTTGCTCTATCGGGGCTCTGCCAGGTCCACTGCCTATGTTTACGCTTTTTGAAGAAGGAGTTCATCATATAGAGGCTCTCCTTCTCCATAAAACTGGCCAGTAGGTGACCCCGGTGGTTCCGTCGTCCAACTCCAAATTGCCCCACTTGCAGCTCATCCTCGTTTGCCCAGTATCGCGTTGAAGTCCCCCATGACAACGGTGAAGTGAGTTTTGAAACCATGCATGGCTCTGGAAATGTCGAGAGTAGGCAGGCTGCCGGGCACTAGGGGCCATTTTTTATTTGTGCTATTCATGGGAGGGGTGGGGGTTTTGCCATAATCGCCACGCTTGGCAGGCGGGTTGGCGATCGCAGTATGGTTGTTATAGAAGTACAGAGAACGCTGCTGCCCATTCTCTGGTTTGTCCCTTAGTCGACTCTTACGACACCCACGGGATGACATGGGATGGTGAAATTCTTTACGTCCCGCAACATACGGAACATTATTATGCCTATGGACAACCAATAACCAATAAGTGCACTTTATAAGAATAAATATCTTTCCTGATAGTATCAATAAAAGTACTTTATAGCTTTAAACAAGATAATTGAATAAATTAACAATATTCATTTTTACAAACAATCAACAAACTTCTTAGATTTTAATAATGATCTATATTCAAATAATTATACAACTTCATAAATCGAAATAATTTTTATTTTAAATGGAAAAATATAAATATTTGGTTCTATTATCGAACAGAATCAAATTAATCCATATACCGATTCGCAGTAATCAGGTCCTTTGATTGCAGAATTCAAATTACCTTATGAAATTAAGCGTAGACATTATTGAAACTACTAAAATACTTGATAACCACTACCAAGTTCGTTATAACTTCAATCAAAATAAATTATTGCCAAAATAACCAAACTTGATTGTATTGACAATTATGATGTTTGATTTTTTCAAGACAACTTGTTTGTTGCTTAATCAAGATAACTTTATTGCCATAAACAAAATACTTTATGCGCTCGTATATGAACAAGTTCCTTGATAGCTGCAAACATATTTTTGATAAATGTTTTCAAGTTTTTTTCTCAGTGTATTCACTGTATTTGACCCTCACGCTGAGGGATTACATCGTAAAGCCTGAAAATAATCGCAAACGCGATTTATAAAGACTCTTTGCATTGTTTGCAAACAGTTCCCGGAAATAGCCTAGTGACAATAGAATCAAGGACAACCAACGCGGGACACAATTGTTCAGGTTTAGCTGCTTTTTGTTTTGTTAGTTCATGCTTTGAATATTGGCTTCTGTTAGCTCCCACTTGATCTGTTGTCTTGATCACTTGTATTGTTTGTTCTGGTATCAGCTGAATATTTTATATGCCATCGTATTATGCAGGATATTACTTGCGAGGATAGGTACGAAAATAATGCACAATGTTGAGAATTTAATTTTGTCGTAAAAATAATGGCAATCTCAATACAACAATATTATATGCTATAAATTTCCATTTCCATACAACGTAACAAAAAAACATACAACCAATTGACTGGAACCCAATTATATCTACTTTCCCTGAAGCGATTTCTATCTTTTGTTTGAAATAAGGACCCTTCGGACCAGGCTGTTTCAATTGCTTGCAAATTAGATTGACCCCGAAATACTACAAGAATGATTTGCTTCCAGATTATTTTTAGGGTTCCGTACCCAAAGGGTAAAAACGGGACCTTATTACTAAGACTCCGCGATCCGTCTGTCTGTCTGTCTGTCCGTCTGTCACCAGGCTGTATCTCATGAACCGTGATAGCTAGACAGCTGAAATTTGATGATGTATTTCTGTTGCCGCTATAACAACAAATACTAAAAACAGAATTAAATAAATATTTAAGTGGGGCTCCCACACAACAAACGTGGATTTCTTTGCGGTTTTCTTCGATAATGTTACGGAACCTTTCTTGCGCGAGTCCGACTCGCACTTGGCCGGTTTTATTTTGAAACGAGATGCTTTTTTATTAGTTCGCTATATGTTTTAGCTTTTCTGTTGTTATATGCGTGTGACAGGGGTCGAGCGGCCGAGACCTTCGTCAGTTAACTACGTAAGGAGCCGACCGTGAGGAAAGCTAACTATTGGCAGATAAAATGAGGTCAGATTTAAAATGGTTGATTTTATATGGTTGAGGTTGAAAATCTTTCAAGATGCGCAATTTTTGCAAAATTAATATATTGTGTCTCATACAGCTGGTTGAACTCTATAGAACGGTAGGATTTTATTTCAAAATTCAATTCAAAACTGTAGGTACTTATTAATGCTTCACCCAAATAAGTCGACGGGTTTTTAAAATTCAGACGGTAAAACTTCGGCATCAGCTGTTGGGACCTCATTTGAACTAGGACCAGGGTCTTGAAGGACCAAATAAGATGTATCTGCATTATCTGTAGCATCACCGGCACATTGGGTTAGCGGAGATTACAACGCCAGATCTGATTGGAGTATTATCATCTGATGCCACTGAATACAAAGGCAGCCGCAGTGAGTCTGGTGTCCTTGAGTAATAACGGTCATATTCTGAAAATTAAAAGAAGCAGTACAACTGTTGTAATTTACAGTGTTGTCTTTTAGTCTTTGTACGTACTCCCGTTACTCCATTCGACTTAAATATATACTCCCGAGGTGATACCACTGTCACCAAGTCAGAATCTGATTCCATAGAAATGGAGGGAACTCCTCAAATATTATAGGCATACATTACATATTATAGCGATTTTGGTATTTTCGTCAACAATGCAATCATTTGTACTCAGAAAGTATAATTTTGTGAAGTGGAACTGATGAAGAATACCATAGATGGTCACTGGAACTCCTTAATAAAAGTATGTCACGGGTATAAGATATCTCGAATAGTTAACCGACTACCGTACGATGAAGCATATACTTATAATCAAATGATACTGATGAAAATGATAGCATCGAACTGATATGATGATGGTGCCGGCAGGTAGGCACTGGAATTCCGAAACAAACCAATGTACCCTAACATAACCAGGATAGTCGTGTTTGGGCTCATTGGAATTGTCATAAGATGAACTTTGGCTATACATGATTTCTTTTTTCATGGCAATTTGAGGTACCAAAACTAAAAAGAGAAAAATACAAAACTTTTTAACAAAAAATTTTTACTGTTTTCCAAAAAGTCTTGAAAGTCTTGGAAGTCGGTTAGTTATCTTTTGTTAAAAAGTTTTTCAAATGACAGATGGCTTACGAGATAAGCTAATTTGGGGTCATTAGGTACAGATTCTCTTTTACAAAAGAAATATGTAATAGGAAAAAGATGTTTTTGCCTGGCCCTAATTAGATTACGCTACACTGTGGACTAATTTCTGTGGCAATTGGAATCCAAATTTCAAAGCCAACACTGAATACTACTACCAAATCATCAAGCAAATAAAATCGTTTTATTTTTTTAATTAAATAATATTATTTCAGCAATGTTCACAGAAAAAGGTTCAACATTTCTGAGTCATATCGCTGTTGTAATTTAAATGAGTTTGTTTAAAGATTTTCATTTCAAAATGGAGGACAAGGTTCAAGTCACTCTAGGCAATTAAGCTTTTAAAAGACCCTTATATTACGAAAATGGAGCCGTTATAGCCACACCACTTTATTCAGGTCAAGAAGAATCTCTCAGAAAAGTGAGTTACTAATAAAAGACAAAAGGCAAGCGCTTTGTCTTGATTTTCCAAAAACTTTTCGCTGCCGATTTCTAGAAAAATCTTTGCTCATTTTTCTTACAATATGGTTCGAGCTCTATCTTCTTATGTAAAGCAGTAGTTCATTATAAAAGCTGCGTCTGGTGTAGTAATTAGATTGTCCATATTTACAATGATAGTTGAGGATCCTAAACTAATACACTTTGGTTTCTCGTCGGCACGTGTCTATGGAGTGCTCTTAATTAACTATACATAACCTCTGTAGTGGAGTTTCTTCCTCGTTATAATGGGCTTTTTCTTAGTGAACTTGGAAAAAGCTTTTTCAAGCTTATCCAGGTTTGTTCCTCTAACGATTCAAAAGTATATCCAACGTCAGTCTAATAGAAACCACACTTTTTTTTCTAGGTCCATATCCTCGGTATTACCATATCATCACTTGTCCACTGTAGGCGTTACAACAATTAATCAAACGCGAGTTTCACTTTCATAGCCCTGAAGAGTCGGCGTCGAGGACACGTCCGGAATAAATGTGAAATTTATTCAAGAGGAAGCAGTGGCTGCAACTAAGTTTAGCAAATTATTATTCAAATACGTGCATGGGTCCTGTATTTGTGAAAAAATGACTTTGCTTGCAATTCTGTCCGCGTAGTATTCGGAAAGACAAAACCATTAATAAAATTACTGCTTGCGTTTTCCATCGTTTGCACTTCTTGACGATGATTACGTCATAGTAAAAAGTACACATTGTGTTACCATACCAGTAAAACACAAAGCTGAATCCAAAACTCGTACACAATAGACTTTCAGCATACAATATTTATAAAACACTGCAAAAAAGTAAAAAACACACTATAGATACTATAGGGGCGGCGAGTAAGTTATGACATCGTAAATTAGTCGGATGTCAACGTTGCCCGAGCATACCGTCAGCATAATCCTACCATTGCAGGCTAGACGTATATCGGTATCTACAGTTAGACGGAGGTTTGAGATAACAAGCGAGAGCTTGATGAATTGCTGGCACTTGACGGAAGAAGAATTGATCGGAGAAAGATTGAAAAATGAATCAGGATTTATTTTTTTGTATGGATCGAAAACAAAGTTGTCTAAACAATAGAGTTTCATATGTTAATTTTAAAGCATAACTTTTTGGTATTTTCGCTTCATATGTATAATTCGTAAGGCACGTGCAAATTCTATTTGTGTGCGTACAAACATAACACATAAATGCCACGTCTTTTTACCATTACTTACTAAATTAATGCAGGATCCAGTGGATTCTGCTGTACAAACCGTGTAAGCGCGCACCACCATGTAATGCCTGAGGCAACACAAACAAAACATACCTTCTCATATAAAGAAATATTGTATACAAGTCCCTACTGACTACGTGGGTTGGTGCTTTGTAGTAGTAGTGCACTAATACTGTATTTGAATAAATTATTTACTAACATTATTTATTCAGAGTTTTTTACTTGCAAACTCAATAAAAATGCCTATGAATAACATTATGAATGCCTATTTGAAAATTCTTATGAATAAAAAACTATTGATGCGCCGTATACCGTAATTGCTGCTCGTCTACAAAAATGAAGTGTGACACATATGACCTGAGATTTGTGACACATGCTCTCACCGACCGGCGCGGAGTGGCGTTCCCCCGGGGCAAATACTCAGCATTACATAGCAATCACTGGTCAGTGATGTGCAATTGTGACTTGCCAAGTCACTGCGCATTGATCTCTCTTACTATTACTTGAAAGACAGAAATAAGTTTTAGTAAGCTTTTAAGTTTACTTCAATACTAAAAAAGCTTTTATTTCAATTGAAGTTGCAGTTCAACTAGATATGACCGGAACATGTTCACATGGTGAAAATAATGAACGGAAGTCAAACAATATGCATTGTATTATGTGTGGCGAGTACAATGGCGGGCGACAGTGAGTATCGGCAGTGAGACAGTGAGTGCAGCAGTGCAGTGAGTGAGCGTTCAAATGAACTGTGTGTGTATTTACTGGCCATTTATTAGGCCGGTACAAGGTCGATTTAAGAGTGATTTTTCAAATTAGTTTACCAGTTAGTTTTCATTACAATCATGATAAAAATGATAATGCTCTAGCCTTTTGAAACTGAATCACGATGTCAGACGTCTCACGATACAGCGCCGCAATGAGTTAGTTTCATTGTTAAACTAACTACAAGCAGTACATGTGTGAGTACTTCTAATACTTTATGTCTGTAGGTGGTATAGTGGGTAGTGTTATTCTGGGTGCATTGTCCTCACATGTATGAATTTAATAATGTATGTTCCTAAATATTGTAAAAAAAATTTTTTTTTTAAATGAGTAAGTATGGAGTTTCTTGTGCATTCTTCTCCATAACAAGCTACTTTCCGAATGCACGGTAGAATCATTTTAATGTAACGTTCAAAAGTGCCGCTTGGTGGCCTAGTTGAAATAAAATATCTTTGTCTTTGTCTTTGTCATTTAGAAACGATAAATCGCTAGCAAAAGCATTTGAACCAACTGTACAATATACACAACACTAATCCAACTTATAACGAGCGAGATCACAACGAACCACACAAACAAGCAAATTGATAAAGTTTCTCCCTCCCCTTCACCCACCCGTTGAATAATAATAATTCCTCATTTATTTATGCCACGTTCGTTCTTCTGTTAATGTTTGTAAAACGAAAAGCATAATGTGAATACCTCGAGTTAGCATTGTGTAATTAAATATCTCGGGAGTCCGAGGCTGAATGTTGGTTATAAAGTTTGACAGAATTAGTATTCAAGAGCATTTCAGCGCGAATGGACTTTTTAAAGTCACTGGAGGATGAAATCAGAAATAGAAATGTATGAAATAATAATATAATTTGTTCGTTTAAATAAACTTATTAATATACGGTTGAAAAATTTTGGAATATGATCACAACAAGAAAATAGTTTCTTCTAATATTTTAAAGAACTCATATTCATGAATCAAGTAAATAAATCAATCAAGTTCATTTTCTCCACAATAGGTATACATTTTTCATTACTTTAGACTCTTGTTTATATTACGTATGTTCATTAAACAGAAAAACAACAACATTCACACGCACGCTCACTCTTGTAACAAACTATCAAATCTAATGACAGATCATAAGCACTAAGTTGTGCAAAATGTAAGCTTGTGATAATAATATCTTTGTTTCGATTTAGATAAATACGACATTTCATTATTTTCCTTTGAAACGGAAGACAGAAACATTCACTGCTAGAATAAATAAAAACCATAATAGTATGTAATTATAACCATGTTAAAAAAATATTAATGCAAATTCATTGTTTAGCATACTTACCTATTCTTAAGACGCCTCCTTTTCTGTTTATTTACATTTGCTTTTATAAAATCACAGTATCACTGCACCACACCAACTGAACTTAGCAGTAAATTAATAGCATAGTTATAATAAGTAAACTAACAATAACAAAACTAAAATGTAGTGAGTACAACATGAACGACGAATGAAGAAAATAAAAGAAAAATATTGAAAATTTGAAAATCGAATACACGCACACATACCGATTTATCCAGCCAGTACGAAGACATTTCTCAATCATGTAACGCCCGGTACAGACTTTTCAAAATAAAGACATTAACTCAAAAATATTCATTTTCTTTTACTACTAAGTATAATTATTCATTTTCAGACGTGTTTGTTTTATTATACATGCATTAAGGACTAAAGGTCGCCATAGAAAAGTTCAGACCTTTCTAAATATTAAGCTTGCAACACTAAGTAAGTTTTTCTTATAGAAAATACCTGGCTGGCTATCAAGGCAAGGAAACGGGTAAACAATAGGGCAGTATTCTCAGTAACTTCAGACGATGAGCAGCAAACAACGTAACGCGTACTTAATAAATGCAGATGCCATCTTAATACGGAACACGATAGTGCTTTCAGATCTGAGGGAAACATCTCATCAGGTAGCAGGCTAACTATAATTCTCGGGAGAATTAGGCACAATTGGGGGTTTAAGGTAGTTCTAATGTTCCGTGAATTACTTTCCTTTATGTATCTGATTTATTTCGCTAAAATAGATTTATATACTTTTAATAAAAATAAAAAGACAAAATAGGGAGTGCCTTCATCATGCATCACTATTAAATAATATTAAAAAAAGACGTGTGGCACTCGGGGACTGCCGCGGTAAAGCTATTGAATAGCATTTTTTATCAACTTATGCAATTATAATTATTTATTATTTTTTTATTTATGATTAATCTCAATTAAAAATGTTCATCCATCTGTTGTAAAAACTTCTTTAGCAAAAAAAAAAAAGCCTCCGAACTGAAAATTGCGGCGCCAAATTCTGACCCTTATTACCACTGGCATAAGGCCACTTTTAATTGCCACGCAAAAGTGACCCGTATTCTTAGGGGCATAACGTCGATTTCAGAGCAGCTCGGGGTATCAGGATTATTTTCGTTTCGGATGTTTTTCATTACGGCATTTCTTGATTCGGTCGCCGCGCTCAATCGGTCGCCGCGCTCAAAGCCCGCGATAAAATTTCAACTCGATACCTCCACGCGTTCTCGAGATAAAGGGTCTTGAGAGACAGACGGACAACAAAGTGATCCTATAAGGTATCCGTTTTTTCCTTTTGAGGGACGGGGCTGCGAAATAAGCAAGAATTGTAACGCTGACCCTTTTCTGAAAATGTGTTCGAGTAATCTTGATACCTACTTATTTTCATAATTATTAATAAAGCTGAATTAAAATTGTGATTTCATTCCCAGGTGCAGAGTCCGGTGCTGGTGGTGGAGCTCACCCTGGACAGACTAGAGGGCACACAGCTCAGGGCGCTGGGGCTGCTGTCCGTGTACGGGTTCAACGTGACGTATGAGGTGCGAGGAGCAGCGCAGTCACCGGGAGCCACTTCATGCAGCGCCGTTGAGTGCAGGTTGCTGGGACACTGCTACGCCACACACGATTATCAGTAAGTTATAGTGAATTAAACTATCTAAAAGAGCAGTGGTGGCCCAGTGGTAACGATCCCGACTTACACGTTGTAGGTCGTGGGTTTGAACTCAGGCAAGCACTTTACTATGTGTAAATTATTTAATCACCACTACTCTTTAAATGGTGAAGGAAATCATCGTGAGGAAATCGGCATATCCTAGAACCGCGGCTGTTTACCAAACGGTTATTTACAAAACTTATTGATCACTTCAGAATATTTTACACCTCCCAGGCAGTTCTACTGTTCGTGTTTCCCGGGTTACTCCGGAGCGGACTGTGGAGAGGGTCCACTGTGCCCGAAGACCTCCAACATGTGTAAGAACGGCGGCACCTGCAGGTGAGCAGATTCATTACATTCTGGATTCCATTTTTTTGTAGGTAAATTGTTTCACAAAAACGAACAACAGTGTCAATTGTATGTTGTTTTGTAGGAATTCAGGTAAATTTTTACTGTTGACAGAGGTTCTTTAAACGAATGTTGTCTTTGGTCGTTTTCTAAAAATCAAGCTTTGGACGTTATTCTTTCACAAACTGCATGTTCCCACAGACAGATGGGTCCGGCTGCCGTCAGCTGTATCTGCGCGCCGGGCTACACGGGGGACATGTGTGAGGCGCAGCTAGCACTGCCAGGTGAGGAATTACTTAGTCTCTTGCTTCTTCTAGCTCTGTAAAAACAGCACTGGCCCAGGCAGCTAAGTTATGACCAATCCCAACTGATGATGCCCGTTCACGAATATGACACATGGATCGGCACCACTCAGCTCAAACATCACGAAGGGAACCGAATGATCAGTGAGAAATTAGAGAGAGCCATGACACACTCATCTGCCAGGGCACACAAAAGTCAACGAACGACACATAGGTACAGTGATTGGTAGATTTACAGTCGGAACATAGTATCATCATCAGGTATGTAACTTACATGGCGAGACTGAGGCGGAGATTTCTATGTGTATTAAAAATTTGTTGCCGAAAACGTCTGCTACTATGTATAATTGTATTTTTTTTACAGAATGCGGTGTAGAGGAATGTGCAGAAGTTTGTAAGAAAGGAACAGCTTGTGACTGTAACCCAAAGGATACAGATGACTGTGAGTATTTCAATAATCTTTAAAACAAGGTGATAAATTCAAGTAGTATCTACTAATTGATAGTGCCTGTCTAATCGTTGTATATTACAGCATCAGCACGATTTGAAACAAGACTGGAAGTAGTGGACCATGCAGCTCTAAACATATCTCAAGAAGTCAAAAAACAGGTATTTACTAACAACTAATACTACGAGAAATAATTATCCAAATGGAAAAAAATGTTAATAACAACAATTTTACCTCTTTCAGTTGACAAGCTATTTAAAAGCGTCAAACATTACAATAGAGGGAGAAATAGAAATTCTAAACACAAGGTTAGTATCTCTATAGTAGTGAGTGCTGGTGGTAGTGGTGAGCGTGTTGTGAACATTGTGTGTGTATCAGCGCGGCCGGGGAGCGCGGCGCGCGCTGGTTGTGGGCGCGCGTGTGGGCAGTACGGCGCGAGGCGGGCGCACTGCGCACGGCTCTGGCGCGCATGCGCACATTGCGCGCAGACAACACGCACTTCCACATGCAACCTGCACTTAGCTTGCGCGTGAGTACTTTCTATTATTTCTCTGTCGTTTTTAAGTTATCGATCATAGTCTGAATGGCGTATGATATTGATTATGTGACAAATATTCAAATCATCATCATACTCTTGGCTAATTCCCAATTAATTAGGGTTCAGCCTAGGATTCATATATAGGGTTTTTTTAGGGTTCCTTACCCAAACGGTAAAAACGGGACCCTATTACTAAGACTTCGCGATCCGTCTGTCTGTCTGTCTGTCTGTCTGTCTGTCCGTCTGTCACCAGGCTGTATCTCATGAACCGTGATAGCTAGACAGTTGAAATTTTCACAGATGATGTATTTCTGTTTCCGCTATAACAACAAATACTAAAAACAGTATAATATAAATATTTAAGGAGGGCTCCCATACAGCAAACGTGATATTTTTGCCGTTTTTTGCTCAATATTAATAACGGCAACAGGTAGACGCATGAAATATTCACAGAATGTTAAGTTGTATATTCACTTCAAAAAATAATAATTATTGAATTAAAATAAAATAAATTAAGGGGGGCTCCCATACAACAAACGTGATTTTTTTGCAGTGTTTTGCGATAATGGTACGGAACCCTTCGTTTGCGAGTCCGACTCGCACTTGGCCGGTTTTTTTAATATATCAATGGGTTCAGCGTTCCATGCTTCTCTAGTAGTCGTTATCTCGATAGTCCTTCTCTTGTTACACATATCTATCACATAGTATATCTATTCATCGTTTCTTTGGTCTTCTTTTACTCATTTATGTACAGCCAACCATATTCATAGATACTCAAAACTTTTAACAAAGCTTAACCTACTAACTAAATTCGATAATTCATTTACCACGATTTTAGAACATAGCGACACCATCAAGCTCAACGAAGCAAAGTTAACTCAAGAGCAATTATAAGGGTTTCAGGGAGTTGGGACATTTCCAGTTTCATTATTTCCTAAGTATCCGCTCGTAGTTTATAAGAGAATGGCTCGAGGTTGATTTGTAAAACGGGTGCGATATATTACACCGTGATATTTTAGTTGTTTTACAAAGCCAACCCGCTTCATGTATGCAATGACTATTAAAATATTCATAAAATATAATGCTTCAAAAAAAATTAAACCGACTCCCAAAACTAAACACTACGAAGCGAAAAATAACTTTCTTTTCTGAAGTTGGTGTCATTGATACCTATTGTTTTTCATTTTCGACACCCACGCTTTGTAGTGTTTTCTTTTGGAAGTCAGTATTTTTTTTTTGTTAAAAAGGTTTTTTATTTTCCTCTTCTTAGTTTTTATAAGTACCTCAAAATAACATGAAAATCTGTGTCCATTTAATTATAAGTAGGTATAGTTATTTAATAAAAAATCAAGTTCATTTTTAACAATAAATAATATCGAATTAATATTTACCAAATATAGTCTTCTAAACTGGCTTCTTACTAACATTTATCCTTATTATTTTGTAAAAATTAAGAAAAATTGCAATTTCTGCAAATTATGGGCTATAATCCTAAATTAATTTCGTCAAATAAATGCCAAAATAAAGGCAAAAATGAGGCCACCATGGGTGATCATTGACACGTATCAACATCGATTTGGCATGATTAAAATCAGGTCATCAAAATCACGAATGGCCGCCCAAGTTCTTTCTAACAAGTCAAAAAGTTGTTGTGGGGTATGCACGGCATCCATACTCGGCAGAGCTCTTCTTTGGAGCATATTCCATGCGTGCTCAATTGGGTTGAGGTCTGGCGATTGAGTAGGCCACGGAAGAACGTTGATGCGAGCATCGAGCATGCGAGCTGACTTAATGAAACACAGTAAAGTAGTACCAATTTTCAAATCAGGCTGTAAGAGTGATCCCTCTAATTATAGGCCTATATCCGTGCTTCCAGCATTGAGTAAAATCTATGAAAAAATCATGCTGGAACAGATGTTGTCTCACTTCAATTCAAATAAGATCCTGCATAGTCAACAGTTTGGTTTCACGAAAGGTAGGTCGACAACGGACGCGGGAGTAAAACTCATCAGCCACATCTTGGAATCTTGGGAGAAGTCCCAGGATGCCATTGGCATTTTCTGTGATCTCTCGAAAGCGTTCGACTGCGTTGACCACAACACACTGATCTGTAAATTACACCACTACGGAATTCGAGGAAAATCTGCTGATCTTGTGCTTTCCTATTTATCAAACAGACAGCAAAAAGTAAATGTTAATGGGGCGACGTCCTCCGGGTCTCTAATCAAGATGGGCGTGCCCCAAGGTTCAATTCTCGGCCCTTTCCGTTTTCTTGTTTACATTAATGATCTCCCTTTTATGATGGCCAAATTATCGGATATAATTCTATTTGCTGATGATACTTCGCAAATTTTTAAAATAGATAGGAAAGATACGGATGTCTTACATGTCAACGAAAGTCTGATTGTTCTCTCTAAATGGTTCGCAGCTAACAATCTTTTACTGAATGCGAAAAAAACAAAATGTCTGAAGTTTGCCTTACCAAATGTACCACAACGTGACCTAAATTTAAATCTTGACGGCAAAAATCTTGAAGTTATAAAGGAAACTGTATTCTTAGGGATTACTATCGATTCAAAATTGCAGTGGGGCGCGCACATTAGAACTCTTTCAGGTCGGTTAAGTTCAGCTGCATATGCAGTAAGGAAAATAAGGCAGTTAACCGATGTAGCCACAGCAAGGTTAGTATACTATGCTTATTTCCACAGTATTATGTCTTATGGCATTCTGCTGTGGGGATTAGCAGCAGACGTTGACTCAATTTTCATCTTACAAAAGAGGGCAGTCCACGCAATCTATAAAATGAGTCCACGAGAGTCCCTCAGAGAAAAATTTAAAGAGATCGATATACTGACTCTACCTTCTCTTTATATATTGGAATGTATTTTGTATGTCCGCAAAAATCGAGGGCTTTTCAAAACTAGAAGCGATTTCCATAATTTAAATACACGCAGTAAGCATGAAGTTGTAATACCCAAATTCAGATTAACGAAAACTAGCAAGTCTTTTCTTATAAACAGTATACGCTTTTATAACAAGTTGCCAAAGCCAGTTATAGAATTGACCGATGGAAAGTTCAAAAACTACATCAAACGTGTCCTTATTAAAAAAGCATATTACAAAATCAAGGACTACGTTGAAGATAAAAATTTTAGCTCCTTCTGCGCATGCGGCTTCCCTGGTAACTCATAAACGGTACAAATATGTGGATGTCTCTAACTATTCTCAATCTCATTTTTACTTTTTTTCTTTCTTTTAATTAGACTTTTTACAATGATTTCAATAATCTTTATAGCCCTTTGCTATGAATAGTTACAGCACTGATAACAACATTTGTGCCACATGTTAAATTTAGTCTTGTTATATATTTTTATTTATTTTTTCCTTTGTATAGATTCTTTTACTGATTGTTTTGTGAATGTGTGAACATTGTAGGCCTTCTAGATTTCTAGACGCTTGTTAACATTTGTTAACTCTCTCGTTTATACAATTTTTTTTTTAGTTTCTTACGACTTATTGTCGGGCCTACGTTGTCACCCCATATCTAAGCACTAATACTGTAACGTGGAAATATTGTAAAAACAAACCAATTTTTTTAAAAGAGTAACCGTGGAGTTTCTTGCCGGTTCTTCTCCACAGGAAACGACTAACCCGAACCGTGCACCTTTTGTCGACGTTTTATAAGTGCCCATGTAGGCCTATGTGAAATAAAAAACATTTGATTGATTGATTGATTGATCGGCAGTGCGTGTTACGACTCACAGATCAAATCACCCTACCGGCGTTGCAAAGGGATGATCACGTCAGAAACAATCCTCACCGCATACATCTAAGTATTAAACTGAGATCCAAATGAGCCTTATTGCGTAAGTGAATACGGCAACGCAAAGGATTTCACCGCTATCTATCGAACAATCACACAGACGTAAATTCACTTCGCGTCATTTATCTCGCATGTGATTGGGCGTTCAAACTCTTCGCCTTGCCGAAATCACTTGCGCAATTCAGGTGCGGTTCTTCCACCGATCTAAATACCAGCCAACCGTATTGTTCCCCCTCTACATGAATGAACTTCCTGCCAAAAATTCAAACATTCTTGACGTCCAGAGGTAAATCGTCCTCCAAACTCAAGTAAATCCTGTATCCGGCCTCATACCGAAACAAGATTCATCGTTAAAGCAAATACAACGCCAGTCTTCTTCCTCCCAATATCTGTGTATGCGAGCCCATTGTAAACGGGCCCTACGATTGCGGGGTGCTATAGGTGGAACTCTTAGCGGCCTTCGGGAACGCAGGCCCACTTCACGTAAACAATTTCGGATGGTTTGGTCGCTTATCAGCAAGCCTGAAGAGCTGTGGAGCTTCGTAGCCATGGTACGATTCTGTCGAGCACTATTTTGGATGTACCGGTCCTGTCTGCGAGTGATGATGCGAGATGTCGCTTGAGCACGCTGTCTGTGACACGAAAGCGTGTCCAGAGGTGGCTTATGACGAACAGTGTAGTGCCAAGAGCGACAGTTACAGGACGTTGCCTGGAACCAGCATGCATCATTCCGACGGCTTTCATCATCTCTTCTCGTTTCAAATGATGTCGTCGCCTCCATATCGATAAAATTTTTTTCAAGGCAGAAATTGTAATGGTTTTGTAAAAACGCTATTACATACTTTTATAGGAATCATTTTAATTAAAAATAGAAAATCAACTATGAATCACGGTTGATTTTCTACGTGTATTTTTTATCAAATTTTAAGAAAATTCTATAATCAAATAGTGAATTCAATAAAAAGAATCAATAACTGTCCAAAAAATTAAAAATAATAAATCCTCAATTGCGGCGATACTTTAAAACGTACTTGATACCTAGACACTTCTGATTAGTCAGTTAACTATTCGCGATATGTTATACCCGTGACATACTTAGCGGTTAAGTTCCAGTGGCCATCTGTGGTCTTCTTCATTAGTTCCACATCACCAAACAATACTTTTTGAATGGTAATTATTGAATTAAATTGTAGATTAAAATATCAAAACCCCAATTGGCGTAGAAATCGGTGAACATAATTATATAAAAAAACATACCTACAATCTAACATAGAACCTCCTCCTTTTTGGGAAGTTGGTTGAAAAAAATATTCATTATTATGACGCATGACGTTATTTTCATTCGGGTGAATTCTGCTAAAGATGCACCCGCCCCTAGGAACGCACGGACCGCGGTCGCTTCAGGCTGTTTCAAATTATGTCATGCTTTGCATTCATAAGTTAAAAAAACGTGTTTCGATTGCGACACATTTTTTTTATTAAAACTATATCATCATCGTTGGGGTAGAGATCCATGTGAATTCAACAAGAAAATACGCTTTTAGTAAACGTTTGATAGGATATATTGATATAATTAAGGTATCCTGCTGCAGACTCTGGTTGTGAACCATCGTCCAGAAATATGGGAGGGGTCAGAGTTCATACTGACATGTATGGCGTATGGATCTCCGGACATCACCTTCACGTGGTACAAGGATGGTGTCAAGATAAACTTCAATGGAACGACGAGGTAAGTTAATGGCAAGTATGCGCGAGAGGGACATTGTATTTTATAGATTACTAAAAAAAAAACCTTATAAATCTAACCAGACTGGCAAACTGTTTGGACTTAGTGGACGCGAGCTAATAACTTGTCGTCGAGACTGATGAGTTTGCGCTTGTGCAGTCCCGCCATCAAAATGAGCAACTGTTATTTAACAGGCTCGCTCCCTGATGGTTTTTATGGTTTAGGTTTTAGATAAAAACTAGTCCTTTTGCTATAAAAAGAGGCTTATCTGGTTGTTTACGACGAGACAGATTAGTACGTCGACATCTAGAAAAGACTTTAACATATTGCCATTAGAAGAGTGCTCTTTTTCAGAGACATTTGGACGCGTACGGTGTCAGAAGACGCTCTTGGTCGTCGCATGTCAGTGTTAGGTATAACAGAAGCGAAGAGCCCCGACAGCGGCAAGTGGTCATGTGCAGCAGACGATGCTGGCAGGAGACGATGTAGAGCGCTGAGGCTGACGGTGCTGAGACCGCCCGAGATACGACTCCTGCCTTCCACTGTCACTGTTAATAAGGTGAGTCAATCGATACCAGCGGTGGTACGCTGATCGTAATATACATCAAAACACACCACTTTGGTTTGCGCAGATACCTAAAAAAACTGATGTTAATGTGTGTCAGGGTGACAACGTGAGTATAACATGTCTGGCGGGAGCGGGGCGAGTGCATGGTGCGCTTGGGTTCAGTTGGGCGAGGGAAAGGACGCTGCTACGGATGGTGCCGGGCAGAGAGGTCTGGGAGGATCTGTTCCCCGCGGGGAGCGTGCTCAAGCTTTTATAACATACAGGTGTGTTAATAACGTTGAATTGAATCTTCCTCCAAAATTCACGTACTATTCGAGATGCCTTTAATTATTTATTTTTAACAGAAATCTAGCGAGTTCCGATGTCAAGTATCATCAGTGGCTGGCACCAATGCTAAAGGCGTAACCATGTGGGCTCTAGGAGCTGACGACGTAGCGTGTGAGAGTGAGGCTTCCCATGGCTTGCGCTGGCCGAAGACCGCTCCCGGAGCGCACGCGACTGCCTTCTGTCCACATGGATACAGCGGAGAGAGCACTAGGTAAATAGAAATGTGATACAAGGATACTACGTCTGATTTAGTATCATTTCATCATGAAGTAAAAGTTTAATGCCGGTAACACTTATTTGCAGGTTTTGCGAGCCCAAAACTGGACAACATGATGTTAAATGGATGCTACCGGATTTTTCTGGTTGTGTTGCAGACTCACTTAGAGACATTTATGAACAGGTAGCTAAGTGACACCAAATAATACAATGAGATGATACGAAATTATCTACACATACCTATGATAAAATATTGATGTGTTCGTCAGTTCAGTCTGATATCGCTGGGCTACTCTTGGAGCTTGGTGTGGCGCGTGTCGCGGCAGTACGGTGCAGTGCTACTTTCCCTGCCGACACACCCGGGCGAGGGCGAGTCTCCCCTCAATCATGCGGCACACATGCTGGACTACCTCATGTCTGCTGCAGCACAGCCAGCTGACAGGTTCAACAGCGCAGAACATCTGCTGCACATCTATGACCACCTGCTGACACATCCTGATGCGTTCCTTGATGAGGAGGTAAGTGATAATAATTATCACAGAAATAAATCTTGGCTAGAATTTTATTTCACTTTGACATTAATTATTAATGTCAAAGTGAAATAAAATTCTAGCCAAGATTTATTTCTGTTGTTTAGGTAAAAAAGGAAAATAATTAATCGCTCGATCTCTAACTAGAAAATCTTCGAACTCCAAAACGCGGTAGTGGACACAGCGGGACTGCGGAGTCGCTTTGACAAGCGCTTCCACGAGTTTACAGTCACAACTGCACCGGTACAGTTGGACAACACGGCACACTTCTCACTTCAGCCAGCTCCTGTGGCTCACGAGGAGTGGCTCGTGACGTCAGCAGCAGTAGAGCTAGCGGATACAACTGGCAATGCTTCCGTGGTCACCGTGCTGTATCATGACTTGGGAGCGAGGCTGCCGTCGCTGAGGAGATTTGTTGAGTATAAGTAAGAACCTTCTTCATGATTGCGTATTGAGCACTAAATTATTAGGATTTTAAAGCAACAAAGTGCAGTATTAACGTTGTAGTCTTTTCTTCCTTGGTTTTTGATACTTTTCATTCTGTTTATGTTTTATTTTCTTCCATTAATTTATCTATTGTTTTACTTTACTCTTACGTGGTAGTTGTAACGGCAACTGTTCCAGGTTTGGCCGCGCGACAGAGTTCACAGTAGCATCACAACAGGTGCAGGTGTCTGTCAGCGGCCCGGGAGTTGATCCCACGCTCCCTCACACTGTCACACTGCTGTTCGCTCACTTCAAAAATTACAGCGCTATCGGTGAGTAGATACCGCACAGCATACAGTTCCGTCATCAGTAAGAATATAGTGAGGTGATGTAGTTGTTGTGTTCAGCGTCTCAGCTCGCGTGTGGTGGTCGATCGCGTACGACGCCGCGCGTGTGGAGCACCCAGGCGTGTGAGCTGCGCATACCGCAGCACACACACGTCGCGTGCCGCTGTTGGGGGCCAGCCGCCGCCACCATCGCGCTCTTCACACAGCACACAGGGGCAATCGTGAGTACTACCAGGGAAGTGATGTGATGTTCATTACGTTACTAATACGACAACCACTCATAAATCTTTTCTTCAGACAGGTACAGAGAATGACTTACGAGACGTAGTGAAGATCACAGTGAGCCTAGGAGCAGCTATGTGTCTTGTGGCGGCATTAGTACAACTCCTGAGCTTAGTAGCTGGCAGTATGATCAAGATATCAGTGCTGCTCAAAGCAGCCACTGCGGGCTTTCACTCTGCAGCGATGTTTTCTCTACTGGAGTGTGATACGAACCAGGTGAGTCCCAATTACTTGCTTTTCTGTGTGAATGGTTGTTGCAATGCTTGCCCGTGGTGTATGTGTAACATGGGTGGCAGGAGGTGGCATGTTCGGGTGGCGCAGGCTGGGCGGCGGCGCTGTGCTGGACGGCGGGCTGCGCCGCGCTGTGCGCTGCGCCACTGCTGCTGCACGCCGAGCTGGCTGCTACGCGCACGCGCGCACCCTCTGTCGGTCTACTGTGCGGTACGTGTAGGTGCAGACGGTCCCATGTGCAGGAGGGCTAGGCGTGTCACTATACTCACGTGAACTGGTTGCAGGCGTGTGCACACTATGCTGGCTGACAGCTCGACTATGGGGCGGCGCGCCGCTGCAGTTGGGCACGGCTGCCAACGCCGTGTGTGCCGCAGGCCAAGGGTTACTAGCCGCGCTCGCGCTCGCACTCGCGCTCGCACTCAGAGCCCGAGAACGAGAGCACGAGCACAAGCCGAGACACGAACATGCGCGCTCGCGAGCACGAGTAGTGCGGCACACGCTAGTGCTGCTGCTCACTACGTGCGCCACACAAGCGGCCGGCGTGGCGTACGTGCAACCCAAGGAGAGCAGCATGACGCGCGCCGTGCTGCTAGCTGTGGCCGCATTGGCTAATGTGAGGCGCAACTACAAACACATTAATTCTTATTTCTTTTCTTATTCTAATGTTTTTTTTTCTTCTCCTTCTTCTTCCTGCCCCTTTCCCAATTTATTTGGGGTCGGGCCTCCTTGTGCGTCTACGCCAGGATGGTATATCCTGGGTTGTCGATGGCGGCAAATTATTCTCCCTAAGGTCTCTCTCGACAGTGGTCCACCAAGAGGCTGGTGGTCTGCCCCTTCTTCTTCTTTTTGTTTTTTTTTTCTATCTTTTATTATTACCCACTACATCTCCCACTGCTTGTCCAGGGTATAGCGATGCTTCTATGCTACGTGATCATGGACGCGGAGTGTCTGCAGGCAGCGCGGCGCCTGCTCGCGCTCTCCTCACACAGTGAGTGGCAGCCCACACTGGGGGGAGACGCTGAACATACTCGTGAGTGAGATGCTTCTGACACATAATATATTGCTGCGATTTCGAGCAGAACTAAATAATACTACCGTCATAAAAAAGTGGACAACTAACAAATTGCAATGCTCGAGATAAGTGAGTTTAAAGTTTTCAAATGTTTCTCGGAAGAATGTATTTTTAAATAGTTATGAATGCAATTATTTGCATATACATAAGATATATCGAATGGTATTTTTTAAGTTATTATCTTTTCTCATTATTATTACAATTATGATTTTCCCTTTTAGCTTAATAAAAAAAAACAAATTTAGTTACCTTTATTACATTGAAAAGTCACAACTAAACAAATGTGACCTTTCATTTTAATATTGTTTTAATATTAACTTGATATGCTTCGTTTTTGGTTTAGCAAAGCTTATCTAACGACTTCACTTGATACCATCAATTGTTTTGTCTTTTATTCCGATCATTAAATATAGCAAAGACAACCCTGTTGTCTGGACATTCGATCAATCCTCTCATTTCTCTAGCTTATCATTATTTCTCATGAATGTTTAGTAAGCTGTCTTCTTCTCATTGTTGTAGTGTATATAAAGCAAGGTCGCGAGGTGGAGTGCTCCTCGTCTCACGTGTCTCCCGCTAACACCTACTGGCAAGCGCCGACGTTAGAGAGCCCGAACACCATGTACAGGTGAGGACTGAGGTACAATCTCACTAGTATTCAGTCGCGATGTACAGTTTAGTTGTTCAGCTGGTAGTACGTGTACATCACTATGACATGTTCGGTTGTTGTACAGGCGCCAGTCACGCGGCGCGTGCGTTGCGGATATAGTGCGCTGCGTGCCCCACGAGCAAGCGCTTACGTCACCGCGCGCACTCTGCGACCTCATACCTACAGGTATGAGTTTTCGGTTCCGTACCAACTTTAAAATCTCCATCGGCTTGTGTCTAGTTTTTTTTTAAAGTGTAAACGTCTTTTATAACTGATGGTATTATTTTAGAAGATGGTGCAGGTGTGTCGCGCATGTGTGTGGAGCTACGATTGTTGCCGCAACACGACACAGACACACGCGTGCGCTTCTTAAGGGACAACACCGATACTCCCAAGGTAAACCTGTTGTCAATCACACTGTGATTACATTATAAATATCTTATTTGTCGTCTAAATTAACGTCTCTATCCAGGAAACATGCACGCTCTGCATCAAGTCCACCCCGGACGTGTCACAAGAAACGCGTGTCGCAGTTGTCGTGCAGCAGCTCGCTGCCGTCCATCCACCGCGAGTGCAGCGCCGAGCACAACCACTCACACATACAACTAGTTAACGCACAAGCATACGACACAGCAACTACTCACAGCCCGTATACACACACTGACAAAGTGTTGCATAAGATATCACATGACCTGGACTTCCTACTCAACAGGACGCCGAGCCGAACCGCCGACCATTGCTCACAGCGCATACAAGAAGCACCCACTTAGTAGGGCACCTGCGCGATCACTGTTCTAGTGTATGTAGGTAATAGGTTAACTAGCGACAAGGAACCAGGGATGTGATATGACAGATTAGAGGTAATAAATGTACCAATATATTGTTCTTGAGATTATATAGATGTACAATGTACATAGGTACTTATAACTTAGGATATGACTTTATAATTGTGTAATGTATTTTTGTAAAAACAATGAACAATGTGTACAATTTGTACTATAAGAGGTGTAAATAAATGTGAAATGCGAATTATGAATTAATTTAATTTATCAAAAACATAATGGGAAGTAATTATATTTTTGTATGTTTCGAAATTTATGTTGTTTTATTAAATCATTCTTTCATATCAATGGTAAAGTACCTAAGTTGGAAAATGGAGAAAACAATAAAGTTTTTTTATCTAGCGTTATAACCACATAACAATGCGTGACTTATGGTGCGGAGTGCTGGACCTTCAAGAAAGCACACGAACAACAACTGTATACAAGTGAAATCAAAATGCTCCGATGGACAGGAGGAGTGACCCGTCTGGACAAAGTACGAAAAGAGTATGTCAGAGGTTCGTTCAAAGTCGCACCGATTAGCGAGAAGGTCAAAGAAAGCAGATTGCGTTGGTACGGCCACATCCTGAGACGTGGAGATGACAACCCTATCAAAAAGGCCCTAAATATCCCCGATCGACCGCGAGGAAGGGGACGACCGCCCGCCACCTGGTGGTCAAACATGCAGAAAAAGGTCCTGAAGGAGAACCTGAGCACTCAGACAACCCAGAACAAAGCTCTCTGGCGCAGACGTACAAGGAGACCCGACCCCAGCTGAACTGGGAAGAGGGTTGGACAAAGAAAAAGAGATAACCACATAACAATGAAGTTTCACTAAAGATTTGCTCGATATTATCTTTATTGACGCACTCAGGAAGTTGAAAAGAACTAATGATGTGCAAATACCAAACATAGTTTGTTGTTTAAATAAATTTAATGCAGCATCATTAAAAAAAATTAGGGCAAATCACTAGTATAGTTCGTAATTCGTATTCATGATATCTTTACGAAAATTGTAAAAGGTATCCGAAAATTATCTGTGGAAATAATCACGAATGCGAATCGAATAGGGGGGAAAAACAAAAAAGTTCTACTAAATCAGTAAAGTGCCAAGAAATTATTCCCTTTATTTAGTAATGTATGTTGTTATCGAATACCATTTGAGGTCGATATCTACAAAGGTCCTTAGGTCGCCGGATTCCTCTATTTTCTCCAGTCATAGACATAGTGAACTAATCTTGTCTCTAATTGAAATTTTCTCACGAACACGCAAAGGTTAACTACGATATAGGTACTATGGGTCAATAATATGTAATTAAGGTCAGACTTCACTAACCTAACCTTATGTAGTACCTAAAGGGTTCTACGAGAGAGTTGTTACAGATATTCTGCGGGGAAATATCTAAAGTAATTTTGGGGTCACATTTTCTATACAAAGGAATTCACCACTCCAAAGGAAAGTTTGTTGAAATTCACATGAAAATATAAAAGAACTAACACCATAACAGTATCATTTCGAAAAACTGAACGTTTAATCTATATCTATACTATATATATAAAAGATTCTATATATATAAAAGAAAGTCGTGTTAGTTACACTATTTATAACTCAAGAACGGCTGAACCGATTTGGTTGAAAATTGGTAGGGAGGTAGCTAAGAACCAGGAAAAGGACATAGGATACTTTTTTTATCCCGTTTAGGGTAGGGTAGGGTAGGGTAGGTAGGGTAGGGAAGGTAGGTAGGGTAGGGTAGGTAGGGCAGGGTAGGTAGGGTAGGGTAGGTAGGGTAGGGTAGGTAGGGTAGGGTAGGTAGGGTAGGGTAGGTAGAGTAGGGTAGGTAGGGTAGGGTAGGTAGGGTAGCGTAGGTAGGGTAGGGTAGGGTAGGGTAGGGTAGGGTAGGGTAGGGTAGGTAGGGTAGGGTAGGGTAGGTAGGGTAGGATAGGTAGGGTAGGGTAGGGTAGGTAGGGTAGGGTAGGGTAGGGTAGGTAGGGTAGGGTAGGTAGGGTAGATGAATTTTGGTGTTTTATGGCAAAACAAAGTTTGCCGGGTCAGCTAGTAACTTAATATAATGTAAAATAAAGGACAATCGCTCTTAACTTTAATGTTATAGTAGGTACTGAAAATGGTTTTTAGCTCCGTAATGTCCATTCTGTTTAATAAGTGCAGTCATCATCTGCCTAGCCTTTTTCCGAATTATTGTTGGGGTCGGCTTCCAGTCTTACCGGATTCAGCTGAGTATCAGTGTTTCACATGGAGCGACTGCCTATCTGACCTCCATAACCCGGTAACTGGGTAACACGATACTCCTAGGCAAGACTGGTGTCAGATCTCAGGCTTCTGACTACCCGTAACGACTGTCAAAGATCTTCTAATGACAGCCGGGACCAAAGGCTTAACGTGCTTGCCGAGGCACGGAGGAAACTCGGTATGTTGAAATGGTCACCCATCCACCGACCTCGTCAAGCTTTGCGTTCTTGCTTTGTTGCGTTGAAGATCGACCCGTGCGGCTTTTATTATTTAGCCACGAGCTCCTCTGTTTAATAAGTGCAGTGGTTAAATAAAATTAAATGAGGCATTAAAGTTGCAGCAATAAAGGTTATTACTTTTATTAGCTCTGGATCAATTCGAGTTCGTTACTATGGAAGTAAAGCGTAAAAGTGTATTTTTATCTGTTCTGTATAATTTCCTATTATATAATAAATCCTTTTACACGTGTAAAACATTACTAGCATACAAGCAGCAAGGTTGAAACTTATAAATTATAATAACTTTTTTTATTTTGTGAGTTGTTTACACGACTATTCAAAACAGCGGTCAGTGCACTGAGTGTAAATTGTTGATCTCCCATTTTTTTTGACGCAGTGCCAGAGGCCATTTCCTTCCATAAGCAGCTTCTCCTCACTGCTCAGGAACATCTCTGAGTCTCTCCGCACACGTTGCTATATCGTTATTGCGCATGTGTTTTATCTTACGCAAGGTTACATGTCTTTTGCGGACCGCCCCTGCCTGGATTTGTCCTGAGGAGACATGTTCTTTTGACTGTGCTCTGAAATCAATGGTTGAGTCTGTCCTGAATGTGTCCTTTAATGATGCGCATTGGAGGCAAGCGGCTCGTCCAGTTCGGTACGGGGGTCATGGGATGCGGTGCGTGCACGATGTGGGCTTGCCGGTTTTCCTGGCATCGACACATGGGGTGGCTGACGTCTTCTCTGTAATTCTGGATTCCAATAGTAACGGGGAAAACATACCATTTTTAAAGTTATGTTGGATGCCGGGTCCGCTTGGTCCGTCCTCAGCATGGGGCAACAAACCCTGACGCAACACATGTTCAGCACGCTTGGGACGACGTCACGTCTAGGCTGATCCAGGAACAGATGTTGGTGGGTTCCTCGGGGGCTGATTTCCGCAGACTCAGGGTTGTATCGCAGTCAGAATGGGGGCATGGTTACACGCGCTTCCTTCACCTCACCTGGGCACGTTGCTTGATGACGACTCTTTGCGTGTGGCGATGGTCCTTCGCTTGGGCTGTAGGGTGTGTGAACCCCACAGATGCATCTGCGGTTCCATGGTGGAGGCCGATGGCCATCGCGCTTTGAGTTATCGTCGTTGATCGGGAAGGTTCCCGCGTCACCATGCGCTCAATGATATTATGCGGGGGGCATTCGTGTCGGCATATGTCCCCTGCGTGCTGGAGTCTCCGGGTTTGTGCAGGACTGACGACAAGAGGTCGGACGGGCTGACCCTGGTGCCTTGGAGGAACGGCAAGTGCTTAATATGGGACGCAAAGTGGCGGGAGACCCCGCTGAGGGGAAGAGGGTGAATTACTGAGATAGCGCACTGGCTCCGTGTCAAAACGGGTGACTCCCGCTCCGGCTCGTTCTTGGTGCAAAGTTTAGCCATTGCCATCCAACATGGCAAAGGCAATTCAGCAAGCGTTATGGGCACCTTTGTGCTGGGAACAGTTATGGGCGGGTTATTTGACTTGTAATTGTATGATATGTTGTTGTGGCTATGGTTTGATTGAATTGTACATTTTTTAACTACGTAAATTATATATGTATATAAAAATAACTTCAACCCAATTATAGAAACTACACATGTATGAATGAAGACAACCCATTTGGGATGGTAGTGTCACAAAGTGCGTAAGTAGTGGCGCGTCTTTGGTAGTGTTCACAAATTCGCATTCTTTTTCCTGTATCAATAGTGAACCGAAAGTAAGTATGCACTACGAATTAGAACAGAACAAAATACTTCAAAACAGTATTAACATCTGAAATCTTTTATTACTGGTTGAGTGTAATGTTATCCATCGTTAGCTGATTATTGTTTAATAATGTGATAAATAGTGCCGATTTTTTTAAAGCAAGCTTTCGCGTTGAGATAGTCAACACTATTACACCTGATGGCGCATCACCGTACGTCTGGTATTCCGATGATGAAATGGGCTGGGCGGAATTAGATCTTGCAATTCCGTTGCACACTTCCCGAAATGTAACCGATAAAAAACCTGAAGCAGTGCCCGGACTGTTTATATAGTTAACAGATATTAAGCAGGTTATCACAATAAATACCATAAAAAATGGTATTTGTCTATGACGCTATTACGGCATTGCATTGTGTATAACAGAATGTTTTCTAAAACCCAAAATTAGTGACATTATAGATGCACACATAAAGGGGCGACATCTCCTCGGTCACAAAGTTAAGTAATGTAATCAGACGAGGTTGGTGCGTCGGAGCTCGGACCGAAGGCTTCAGGCGATGGAATATATTATGCAGGGAGTGCTTCTGCTCGCGAAGAACAAGTAAACGTTAATTATGATGCCATTGCCGCCGACAAAATTATTACAAGGATAAGTCGTTATTATTATTTATACGATAAATATCAGCTAACGAAAATAAATTTTAGATACGGAAGCATGAAATTGATGCAGAGATTAAATAAAAAAATATTTTGTGATTCATCATAGTGCTTAAATGGATTGGAGTGTGCGTAACGGGGCACTGAGAAAAAAATACTTAGAATTTTATAGGCGAAAAGTTTTATTTTCGCATATCATTTATTTTCTCGTTTTTATCGTATATGACACCTACATAAGGCTAAAAGCGTCTTGCTGTATTATGTCTTGGACCAGCCGTTTGTCGTAAAAATTATCGTCCTATGGTGTTCCCTCACCCTACTACTCTTACATCCCACTGGGTCCCGAAGGATTATTATAATTAGGCAGGTATTTGGTGAAATTTTTCTTAGTCGTTTCTTCATAGTGCCCCGTTTCGTGTCCACAGTCCACACTGACCGCTTAGTGTATTTATTTAAGTACACAATATAATATTTTTATTCACTTTACAAAAATCTGAATAACATCTCTGTTTGTCATTTTGCAACATTGTTTATGCAACGTTTCATTTGCTCAGCTTAGCTCAAAACCAATAGAAAATAGTTATGTATCTCGTTTTAAAAATATGATATTTGTGTTTTACTTTGAAATTAAAGTAAACAACGTTAACCTAATTTGAATCTATTTTCGTTGAAACAAGATATTTTATACGTACTGAAGTGTACTTCTACATTATTGCGTAATGAATTCGGCAAGGCAAAGGGCAAAGAGTATCAAAAATTTACCAATCACAGACGGAAATCCACATCGCGTCATTCATCTCGCATGTGATTGGTTGACTTTACATACTCTTTGCCCTTTACCTTGCCGAATTCATTACGCAATAAGGCTGCAGATCTCTCTGCGTCTTAGGGATAAACCAATGGAGAATATTTCAAAATGGTGAATACACATAATTCTAATAATGTCATCAACTACCGAGCAATAACAACAGAGACACGCAGCAGTGACAACTGCCACAACTCGTGTACAACTGATCCGTGTCATTACCACATCAACCCAAAATGGACAGCAAGAGGGCGCTGAATGTTCCCTTGGGGAATTCACAGTTTAAGCAAGCCTCACACACTGAAAAATCACTGTTTGCTTTAAAAAAAGAGTACATATTGCTCTGTGTTATCTTATTCAGCCGATTATAGATTATGCCGACGCCTGCTACCTGGATGCTACAGAGGAGCTATTAAACAAACTTGAGCGCTTGCAAAACTTATGTATTCGCTTTGTTTATGGTCTACGCAAGTATGATCATGTTTCTCACCTTCGCAAGGAACTCAAGTGGCTCCCAATCCGTCTTCGCAGGAACACTCGGATTTTATGTCTCCTCTTCAACATCTTGCATAACCCGTCCTATCCTTCCTATCTGCGTGAGCGATTCTCTTACGCTCGCCCTAAAGATGCACTATGCAGATCACATCTCAGATCCCTCCTTAAATCCCAACCACATAAAACCAACTATTATTCCTATTCCTTCTCTGTCCATGCTGTAAGATTGTGGAACTCTCTTCCGCCTAGCATCAGAGATTTGAATACTATCTCACTATTCAAAACACGTTTAAAAGAGCATTATCTTTCCTCTCAAGTCTGATCTTTAGTATCATATGTATATATATTAAGAATATATATATTTTAAAATATGTATTTATGTAAGTATATATCCAATATTACATCTTTGTGCCTATGTTTTTATATCTTAGTTTAAGTCGTTCACTTTTCTTCTCTTCCAGGTCTCACACACTATTGTCTACATTTCTTTTTAATTTTTCCTTTTCGCGGGTCTGCTGGTAGAAATTTCTTAAGAAATAAGCAGATCCTTTGTACTCTATTGTCTTGATGTGTTGTCTTTATGTATTTACTGTGTGTACATTAATTATAAAATAAATAAATAAATAGATGTGTCTGTCTTATGTCGACAGATTTGAATGATCGGTGTTTTACCCGCGTGGATATATTAAATGGTTTTATTTAATTCGGTCACGTCTTTAACATGTCACCTAGCATTCATGTCGTGTACATAGGACCTTCACGCATTTCACGTGGCTTTGGTTAACGACGGTTGACAGCTCGAGCACCCTGCTGTCCTTTCTCCAGGTGATGCGTTACGTATTCAGATTAACCCAAAAAGATTAACATGTGTGTCGGGGTACTTCGCGAGGTGTCGGTGTTTTAGAGGTGAAACAAGGTTTACATGAAGCACTATTTATTTCTTTACACTCAAATGTTCTTAATGACTAAAATGATACAAAATGTTAATGAATGTTGATCTAAATGCATGAATACACCCGGCTAAAGCGGTAGACAAAAGTGCACTGATTATAATATAATGAAACTAGGTTAACGCGTCAGGCCGATATTGTAAAGTAAGGTGTTCGGTGAAAACACCGAACAATGTGTTCCTCCGTAATCCTTATCAAGGTAGGATGAATTTTCCGGCTTAAGGTTAAATACCGTGTGCCTACTATGTACATTTATTTTTGAAGCTAGCTCGAATACGAGTTGGTTCGTGGAACCAAATTTTCCATGTTGTTGCCATGTTTCATGCATAATAGATATTGTGATAATTTTATAGACGTAATACCTAAAGTATCAAAATTTATCCCAATTTTTTTTTCATGATAATTTTTAAAAACTTTAATGTGTTTTTTTATTATTTTTGCCTTTTACTAGCTTCTAAGAAGAAGACAATATGTTCTTCTTAGAAGTTTTAATTATTTTGTACTGTAGCACGGACCAAAACGTTCATAATCAAGATATTGCGCGACCCTAACACCGAGCTTCCTAATTTTCACGAAACAAAATTAAGGCTATAATACCAACACGCGCCTCGCCGAGCCATCGTCGTCGTCAAGCCACGCCATCTGAAGAATCGTCTCCTAGTAATTAATAAAATAAATTAACCTCGTCGTGTTCTTATCGTACTATTTAACCTGCATTTACTAATTAAAATGGATAATTGAGACAAATTGTTGAAGTAATTGATTCTGTATTTTAGAGGTTGAATGAATATTGTTGGAATTTCGGTTAAAACTTGTTGATTTTATGATTTGTGTGGCAAGTAGTCTTAAAAAAGGTCATGGAAACTAACGAAACAATATTGCTCTCCAAGTCAGATAGAGGAACGTTCAGTAAAATAGCTAAGTTTAATTCTCTGTCCATTTGTTCATTGAAATAGCATACTTTAACTGAAGCCTGTGTTAGAATCATGAAGGAACTCCATACAAAAGTATCGATATTTACGAAGATAGCAAGCTTGGAATGTCAAGATAGTTGTTGGTTATTAACTGTGTATCAGAGTTCCTATGTATGGTGGTGAATAACCAGTGTAACGTGACACCGACTGATCCAGTAGTTTTCACAGATGTCAACATTTGACCTATTTTTTGTGTCAAAACTATGCCTATCTCAGTCGTACATGTACCATATAGTGTAATAGGCAAGGATGACATATAATCACTCAGACATTCGCCAATCACAGCCCCCGCTACTTTAGGCTCCTAATTTTTTTACTTAACTGGGGCTTAACTACCTGATACATAATTTTGAAAGCTTGTGTTATTTTAAAATGTCTGGGGAGGTGTGATCTAATGATTGATTAATAATGTAAAATAGGGTGTAATTATATATAAAAAATTATAGTAATGGTTTACTTTCTTTTTTCTATCTACTTTTGTAAAATAAACTGGGAAAATTTCGCTTCTGCTGACTTTACAAATTTATTTACCAATATTTTACAAGTCCAAACTGCAATAAACCATTTGAAATATAGTTTATTTCATCACGATTCCAACAACATAAGTTTCATGTAGGGTTCCCATACAAAACTTTCGAGATAACGGCGTTTTAGTCGCGGGTGGGCATTTTGAACCATTGCGCACGGCCGACCCGTCACAGATCTGTCAAAACGCGCGCGTGACAGCTGTCACGCACGACTGCATAAGGAAAAGTTTTATGAAGAATAGCACAGAAAGACAATACTAGGTAATTATTTCAATTACGCTTGTCAATTAATTCATATTGAGGCTCAGAGAGCTTACCACCCGATCGCTAAACTAATTCTCGTGGAGAAGAAGGGCAAAAAAACTCTACGGAAGCTCTTCTATAGTATTTATAGATATCTATTACAATCATATAAATATCGTTTATCACAAAAAAGATCTATTATAACCACTATATGATGAATCTTGTAACATTTCACAATGTTACATAATAAGAAAAACAAGGGTAAGGCAAAGAACATGACTAGCCCTTAAATCAATTAAACATCATCTATACTTCTATACTAATATTATAAAGAGGAAACATGTTTTTGTTTGTACCGAATAGGCTCCAAAACTACTGGACCGATTTAAAAAAATCTTTCCACTTTCCACAAACCACCATTGTAAATTGTAGATCTTCTGTGGTTTCAATGGATTAAACGACACAACAAGACGTGTAAACGGCAAATAGGTAGGTATTTATATTTGTATACTTTATATTTGTAGGAATTTGAAAATTTCTGGAGTGGCGATCGCGTACCGGAAGACGCCACGCTGGAAGACCTCTAGGTGGAGCGATGACCTGGTCAAGGCTGCGGCAATCCACTGGATGCAAGACGTACAGGACCGATCGAGGTGGCGAATCTTGCGGAAGGCATGCCCAGCAGTGGACGTCCTTCAGGTGAAATGATGACGTTATTGTTTCAACATTGCTCTGATTAAATATTCATAGTTTCATCACATTTACATTTATTTATTATATTATATATAATTTATTTAAAAAACAAAAATTGACACAAAAATCGCCTATAAATTCTTATAACCGAAAACAAAACTGGTTAAAACCTGTAGTTAATCTATTTATAATTTCAGTCTTACTTATTTTATCCGATGTTCTGCGGGAAAAATTTCTTAATCCATAATTTATGGACTAACTAACTAACTAACTATAACTCGGGGAATGCATGATCCTTCTATTAAATTATAATAAAGAAGAAAAGTGTTAGTAAAATATACCTTTACGAAAGGTCTTAATTTTTCCGAGAAGAAGGAAAAGAAAATAACTATTTTTTTTTTATTATTTGATTTTTGTAGTATTATCAGCTCAAAAAATGCCAAATTTATAAATATTGTAAAAAAAAATTAGGTACAGTTGCAGGTATTAGAAATGGAAGTACGTGTGACGTTATTAAATCATAAATTTTTACTTTTTAAGTCACAATGGTTTGATAAATAATACAAACTGTCAAAATTATACCGCCAAATGTCGAAGTACCTACCTAAATTATTATTGTGTTGTCAAATATCTACAATTGTAAGAGTACCCACCTAAGTAAATATTGTTGTGTGTACAGGAAATAACTCTAAATTTACATTTAAGCCACAATGTTAATATTTCTATAAAATATTATGTAATTTGTTATGATCATTGTGATGTATCCTGGATTTAGCTATATAATTAAGCTATATTAAAAGTCCTTTGAGACAATTAGTACAAGAATGTCAGTTAGTATCAATATTCGAAAGAATATTGATTAAGAATATTGTTGTTGTTACAACAAAACAAAAACCAGAACAAAATATAATTGTATTTTTAATTTAATTGTATATTTATTTATTTGTGTATTTATTTTGTTTAATTGTATTTTTTATGTATTATTAACTTCTATTTAATTTTTTATACTACTTGACATTATTAATTTTATTATTTGAAATCAAAATTTATCAATAATAAATTTGGCATCAAATTTTTAAGGTTAATTCATTAATTGACATCTAATTTTTAATGATAATTAATTGCTTTTGCATCTATTGTTTTCTTAAAACTATAAAGTAAGGTATAATAAGGAAAAGTCTAATAATGGCTCTTCTTACGATTTGGTATATAATGATTTAATGTAACTTGTTGATTCACTGTTATTTTTCATTGAAAATTTGCCAATGTTTGCACGCTTCATGGCAAAACATAGAGAATCTACGTAATATTATAACAACTCACAAACCATGTACTTCATATCTTTATAAATAAAGATTCTGATTCTAAATAGACGCAAATATTTCGAACAAATGTTATTTCGGCTATGTGTAACTTCGGTAAAAAGTTTTTCGACCAAGTGAAACGTCGGAGTAACGAAAAATATCGAAGTGATAATAGGTCAACTGAGACAGTGGCAGACGTGACTCCGATGAAGTAAAAAAAACGGAACGATAATAGTTGAAAAGTTTTAGGTGAAATTAAATTCGGTCAAATGTTTTCAAAAACTTATGATAGGTAACCCCAAATGGCAGGTTACGTAATAGCGATCTTGGCAATCTAGGACAGGGGAAGTTGATTTTGGAATAGCTCGGCCGCATTTGCCCATTTCAAGCCCTATTTTGTGCGGGGTTCTCGTTTTGCCGCCTAGATAAATATTCCTTATTTTCGTTTTGAGTGCTGTTTCACTTGAAAGCCCATTTTTTGTTACAAAGAAGAACTACATATAATTAAGGCTTTATTTATGGCTCAGCCTCTCTAGAAAAATTCCAATGTAACTTAGCACGTATCGCAGGCTTATTACGTAAGAAACAGCAATCAGCAATCAAACGCTTTATGTCATAAAACTTGAAAATACCTACGGTGTAGGTATAGTAGGTCCTAAACAAACGTTTACTAATTGCTCACTGTTTGTCTAATGCATTTATTAAAAAAAAAAACCCGGCAAATACTCTAAAACTTCTGTGTTGAAGAGCAATTATTAAGATACGTAATAAGCCTGTCGATCATTGAACCGTTCCGATAGTTGTTCACCATTGAGATTTAAGAGCTTTTGTAAATAACATAAAGTTCAGGATCGCTTTGCAGCTATTCAGGAAAAATATACAAAATTAATTTAATGTGTGTGTGTAAGATATTTCTAGTCATAATCAAGAGTTACGGTCACGCACTCGCGTGGGGACCTTTTGCGACATGTGGGCGAAACACAATTTGTAATCATTACGTTACAACATATATTTTCTTAAGAATTTCATGTATTTCTGCGAAAGTTGAAATAATAAAGAAATAATGTTAGCTATCGGAAAATTTATGGAATGAAGGTCTTAACGTGGAATGCTTAAACAAGATAAAGAGAGTGGATAGAGTAATTAATTTTCATGTTGTTTTCCAATTCCACATCTTGTGATTTATTATACTATAACATAGTATTATAAATTGTAAACATATATAAGGTAGATTATCTTTGTTGCTAGTTTCAGAGGTAAATTCAAAGTTTGAAGATAAAACAGAAGCGTCACATCTGCCAGTATCAATCCGTATCTTTATTTCAGTCGCTAATTGAAGCAAACAGTACTGTAACCATCAGTTCGTGAATCAGAATCATCACAATAAATTAGAGACTGGTTACGAGATTAACCTAAGACCATGAAATTACACACCTAACTGCCTACATCCTAATTATACCGTTACATCTGCACTTAGCAACGTGAACTCTGCTACCAAGTTCAATGATTCATCTATTTTTCTGTGAGTACTGCGGCGGTTCGCTGCAACGTTTGCAAACATTGTAAGAGCTTTTTAATTAATGTAACAAATATTTTTTTATATCACAATTGCATACAATCTTTTGTACCGTCGCTCCCTAGTTTCATTCAGTGCAACTTTCATGGTATTCATAAAATATACGCCACCGCGGCAGAGGCCGCGCTGAAGAAATGCTTCACTAATTAAAATACTGGCATTAAGAATGTGGAGCGAGACGAGTGAGGAGTATGAGGTTGGATAATAACAATGCTATTGAAGTAGCTCTTCTGTTTTGTTTAATGTTATTTTAATGAAGCTTGGGATTCATTAGATGTGGGTACTCCTATGAGTATCATATAGTATAGTGTATGTGTGTAGTATCCTAGTAGTTCTAGTAAATAAAACTTGTTTTTTGAATAGGGATATAAGTTTTTAAGCTGACATGGTCACAATCATTAGAATTAATATTTGTTTCGGGATATTTACCATGTATATTTTGTTTTTTGTTGAGTGCTCGATATTCTGGCACCGTTGCAAACGCCATGATCACATCACACACACATCACATCATCAGCCTATTAATGTTCCCACTGCTGGGACACAGGCCTCCTCTCTGTGAGAGGGAATCCAACACGCGGGCCCAGTGCGGGTTGGTGGATGTCACATGTCTTCGAATTTTTGGTTCTAGGACATGCCGGTTTCCTCACGATGTTTTCCTTCACCGTTTTAAGAGCAGTGGTGATGTAATAATTAACACAAAGTAAAGCGCTTGTCTGGAATCGAACCCACGACCTACCCACGAACTTGTAAGTCTCTGCCGATACCACTGGGCCACCACTGCTTCCTAACCTCCCTAACTCCCTAAAGCCATGATCACGAGAACTAAAGTCTTTGCGGGTGGGTGATATTTACGAGCTGACATATCTGTCTACCCTCTTCCTCACACGTTTTTCACGCACGATGCCGCTACTACTAGAACCCCGAAACAAATATTAATTCTTTGAATAGTGATGTTACCTGGGTAGAAAAATGATAATTCTATTTAGTCCCTCAGTGAGATTATCAAATAATATTGGACACGTATTTTTTGCTTTAACAAATGAATAAAAATTAACAAAGATAAAGCGCATTAAAGTTCAGGAGTGGGGGCTTGTGACGTTACTAAGGCAGTATAAAGTGTACTAGCGGCGTGACGTTAAACAAATAGGTATATGGGTATATTTCAATGCATTATATCGTCTTCACTTTACATTTACGTGTTAAATGAAAAAATACGTGTCCAATATTTTTAATTAATATACCTGACGGAAAAAAAACAAATTTTCAGTAAACTACCCTTTTGCGTAAATCAAATAAAAATATTCTACCACCATCATGCAAGCGGAATGCCGAGTAAAAGGAAACAAATTATAAGAGTATGTACTCGAAAAGCGTTTACATTAAATGTACAGTGAAAATTTAAGCTTGAAGTCACCGCAGGTTTCCAATTTCCATCCATTTCCTTCGGAGTACCTACTTACTCTAACCGGAAGTTCAAACTCAACTAACGATAACCGATATCATTTGCATTCTTTGTTCTTATGCATCAATTTCGAGCCTTGATTCGACACGACCGTGTCTCGTTTCATGTAACCAATTTTAACTTAATAGATGTAAGTTATAAGTTTTTTCGTCTTTATTTTGGCTATTTTATTTATCACAGGTCTCAGAAAACCTGCTAACTCTGTTTTTTTTATATTTTCACATTCGTAAGCCATGAAACTGAATGAAATGACACGAGAGCCTGCCATATGTACCTACATATGATCTTTTCTTAAGAAATTGCCGTTTTGCAGTACCGGCTTCTTCAATACAAAATATTTTTTGTTTGGCTAAGATTTCTCTGAGATTTCTTATTTCAAATTCAATTTATTTTAAATTCATGGAATTCTTTTTTCAAAATTAGTCATTGGTTTATTGATTTAATCGCATTTAAATATTTTTCTTCATCATTTATACGTTGAAAATTCGAGTTATTAGATTAGTATGAGTACGGCAGCAACGCTGCAGAAGCGCCACGCAACATCAATGACGTTTACGGAGCGAACACTACAAACGGACGCACCACCTGTTATTGGTTTGCCCGCTTCCGTTATGGAAATTTCGTCCTGCAAAATAAACCCCGTGGTCGTCTGAAAACTTTGGTTGACAATGACGAATTAACGGTGATTGTGGAAGCTGATGATACTCAATCTACGGCTAAACTAGCAGTGGCTTTCGAAATTAGCATTATAACAATATTGGTCTATTTGCGCCAAATTGGCAAATTAAAAAAGCTTGACAAAGAGTGCCCCACGAACTCAATGATCGCCAGCGCGAAGTACCTGGCACACAAACGAAGGAAATTTGAACCGCATTGCTAACTTTGACGAATGATGAATTCTGTTTGACAATCGCAAGCGTTCAGCGAGATGGTCGGATCCTGGTTCAGCACCTAAACAATGCCCTAGTCAACTAGTCAACACAAAAAAGAATAGCTTGTAATCCTTTCATCGATCACTGGCCTTTTGCAAAAGGACCCCATTAACGGATAGTGTAGTTAAGACGGCACTTGGAAAAAGTCCATGGGAAATTCGAAATCACCCAATGTGAAAACATTAGCAATTTCCCCGAAACTATGTACAATCTTCACTTTTAGGGTGGCGTGGCAGTATGAAGTGGAATGTTAATGTTCGGTTAACATTTAAAAGATTCTCACACTGTTTTGCCCTATATCGGTATACCTCTGTTCTTTTTATTTCGGTTTTACATAGTATTGTGAATCCGGGATTAGATTATGTCGGTTCCAGAAAGTATTAAACCAATCTATTTTATGAAATGTGGAAGAAAAGTTAATAACTGAGACACAGTTTGACCTTATTGCAAAATTTTTTAATGATCGATACTCACAGTTGAAACTGAAAAAACTGAAAAAAAACTGAAACTGAACTGAAAAACTAAACTGAACTTTTGACTAAGTTTGGCAAAACGTAATTAGAAATACGAAATTAATGTGATTAACTGAATTGAAAGTAGTAATGACATGCATCGAAATTAGAACTTATATTAAATTATATAATATCTTTGTTACTTAGACAATTTTACTTGCAAATTACTTACCTATGACATTTAAAAACCGTCTTACATTTTGAAAAATATTTTATTAAAGGACAACTTTTGCTCTAAGTGATCTCAAAACAAATGAACTCTTTCTTATCTTTTTCCCCAGTGTTTTTTTTTATTTTTTATAATTTATAGGCTCGCGTTTGACCACTATCTCGCCTGATATTAAGCGATGATGTGGTCTACGGTGAAGCACGCTTGCCTAGAAGAAACCTATTCACTCTTGACTTAAAGACCCCAAGGTTGTAGCTATCAGGGAACAAAGACCCCGGAAGGGAGTTCCACTCCTTAGCTGTGCGCACAATGAAAGTATTAGCAAAACGCTTTGTGCGTATGGGAGGGATGTCCACCATGTACCGATGGCGCATGGCCGTACGTCTTGTAGTCCGATGATGAAAAGGGCTAGGCGGAATCAAATTGTGCAGTTCCGTCGCACACTCCCCGAAGTGTAACCGATAAAAAACCGACCGATGGCAACTCGGCGACGATGTTCGAGGCTCTGGAGCTTTGAGGCGACCAGTGCATCGTTGCCAATAAGCCTTTTGGCCCGTCTGTCAATCGACTCAAGTGCATCAAGCTGGTATTTGGCAGATCCATCCCAGAGGGGAGTGCAGTACTCCATGCAAGATCGAACTTGCGCTTGATACAACTTAAGCAGCTGATCCGGCGTGAAGTAACGTCTCACCTTCGCAAGGATCCCCAACTTTTTGGCAGCCAGTTGAGCCTTTGCCTCAATTTTGTTTGACATTTTATTGAAATTTTTATATAATCTTTACATTATTTCTATTTGACATTTGATTGATATTTTAATTTTGACATTTGATTAATTTTTATATTTGACATGTGATTGATATTTTCATTTTGACATTTGATTAATTTTTATATTTGACATGTGATTGATATTTTCATTTTGACATTTGATTAATTTTTATATTTGACATGTATTATTTTGACATTTGATTTATATTTTTTGCATAGTTTTGATAGTGATGCGTTGTTGCCATTTTGTATTTGATCATTATTACATTGATTTGACATGCACTATTTTCATTTTGTCATTTAATTTATATTTTTTTCATGGATTTTAATTGTATTGATATTTAGAGATAATTGTTATTGATTTTCACTTTTGTTTTTATTGTTGGCATTGATAATTATGTAATTCATTTATAATTAAACTTAACTTGCATAATATTTGCACGCCATAGCATGTGGCAAACATGTCGGAATCTTTAGTTATTTTTTGTTATCTCGCATGCTTGTATGTGTTACCCATGTTTAAGCAAATAAATATATATCTCTCTCTCTCTCTCTCTCAAAAGTATGGGCCAAAATTAAGTGTCGATGTCAACGTTACGCCAAGAAGGTCAAGATGGTCCGTTATCGGTATGGTTACACCTCGGAAAGTAGGAGGCGGGTGAAATTGGTTTCAAAGGCTTTAAGACGTTTTTTAAAAGCCACAGAAAGTATTCACGCAGACGCTAAAACTAGACTTGTAAAGATCTCTCATAGAATCACTTAGAATAGTTTTTAACTAACTTAAATGCAGCTTTCACTGAGCTATCTAGAAGATCATGAAGTCGTTGGTGCAGCGCATTCAATAATATTTAATGAAATGTGTGCGAAATTAAATTCATGATAATGCCAGTTACAGTATAATTTAGCCAATTTAGACATTACATAGACTGCCTCTAAGAAATTACTCATTATTAATCATTTTATTTTGCAAAAGTATTAGCCTAGGTTAAATCAGTGTTTGCATTACAAAAATACACATAATAAGATCGCTGTTCTTCAAACTAGGAAAATCTATATCTAGTATCTTGAAGAACAGTTTTCTCTAAATGGATTGTTACATTTTTACAAGTATTTATAAATTGAACACTTGTTGTGATGTTAACACATAAATATTATTTTTTGAAAGTAGTAATTAGGTTTTAGTTCATTGTGTGAAGTGTTGTTGTAAGTTTGTTGGTGTGAAGTGTAAATGTGTTATGGTTAAATAATAATAAAATTTAATAATTTCGAAAATCGACAAATAAAAGTTAAGTAGGTATAAGTTTAATATTATTATTTGATAAATCAAATATGCAAACTGTAATACCACACTAATAGTAATTAACAAAATTAATATTTATAAGTAACTTAATTTAATTTCAATAACTCACTTTAAACTTAATAATTAATTTCATTCAATTTAATATGAATGAAATTAATTATTAAGTTAAATATGAATGAAAATGAATGCGTGTTAACTATTCGATGCAGTATTGTGTCACGCATGTGTTGTGTATCGAGTGATGCAGGTGGTCAAGCGCAGGCCTATTACTAATAAAAAAAAAGGGCCAGGAAGGGCAACACGCCAAACGGGTAAAAAGGCGACTCCTGCCAACGACGGGTACAAATCGTCACTCGTTTGTAGCGAGGCAATCCTGAAAAAAGGCTTTTATAATATTCTTGTTATTATGCATAATGGTTCAGGGCGTCTCTGCTCCATTAATAACAGACAAGAGACAGATTCGACTGCGCGACAGGCGATATTGAACACTTCATTATTTTCAATAAAGACGTGACTTTAAGATTTCTTATTTTTCTTCTATGAAATGAGACAATTCTAGTGGACAATTTTCTCTTTTCTTTACTGTACTTTTGTAATATTAACTTAATAATAAAATCAATTTATTGCAGACTAATTACATGTCCATAGTTGTTGGTAACAAAGGTCTTAAAAACTATGTTAGTCAACTTATTATAATAGTGTCATCTCGTCACGTGAAGCTGGATGACTCTCACAAGCACCGCAGAGTCTGGCCTCTCAGAAAACATCCTTAGGATTCCGTTGTCGCTCCCCCGAATCCGACGCATCAGATAAGCTGTTTTTTTGCGCATTATGGCATAAAAGTCATCGACTCTTGCGTCAGCAAACATGCCCGACGCGCTGCAGAATCGGGGGAGCCTCACCAGAATCCTAAAGGCGTTATTGTATTGTACACGAAGAGCGCTGTAGGCCCGCTGGGTGTAGTTGGACCATAAAGCGCTGGTGTAAAAGTTTTGGCAGTAGGCTCTGAACAGTGTCACTTTTACACACCTTGCGAATCTATGAACCAACATGTTAGCACGCACCGACAGCGCTCTTCGTTCTCGCTCAACATCCGCATCATCTTTCAGGGTCTCTGTCACAAAGTGCCCTAGGTACTTAAACTGAGCGACACGTTCTAAAGGTACTCCGTTCAGATAGACAGGTGGTACATGCTCCGGTTGTTTATTGCTACCTTTAATGACCATACACACACTCTTCTTCTCGTTGTACCTCAGACCGTGAGCCGCAGCATATGACTCACAAATATCGACCAGTTTTCTTAAACCACTGAGCGATGGACTCAGCAACACCATGTCGCCAGCGTAGCTGATATTATTAACGCATACGTTATCTATATGACAACCGACATGACATTTACTGAGCCCATCGATCAGTTGATCAACGTACAAGTTAAAAAGTCTTGGAGAGGACAGGCCTACCTGCCTCACACCACACTCCAGTGCATACTCATCTGACAAAACATTTCTCCACTTACCGAAATTTTACTGGATTTTGTCCCAAAAGGACAAGATGTTAATGAGTTCAGTGGGAGCACCTACCTCTCCAAGCTTGGTCCAGAGCCTGTTGTAGTCCACTAAGTCAAAGGCCTTCGATAAGTCAAGGAAGCAAGCATAGACAGGTGTTTGTTTGTTTACATAATAATTAATACCAGTAAATTTCTAATAGTAAAACTTTTGCAATTGCCTCTATGTCTCCAGATATCTTTAACGCTAGAGGATAGCCATGGTCGTATGCGATCTGCGAGTTGTTATGACAACAAATAAATTATAATAGTTATAAGCAATATTTATGGAAAGGTGATCCTCTAAGAATGTCAGACAAAATTATTATTTTCTTGTCATCTTTTCCTTTTATAACGAAACGCTAAATATAGCGAACTTCTCCGTTTTGAGAAAAATCTTCATTTGGGTGATTTTTTTAAGTTGGCGTGGATGGCCAAATCCGAATTGATGAAGAATAGCGGAAAACACTCAAAAGAGTCACGAGGCCGATTGTGATGAAAAATGAAACTGCATCAATGGATTTTTGAAAAATCAATATTGCCCGTCAATGAAGCCCGTTATTTAAAAAAAAAAAACACATGTTGTATTATTACACCACTCGATAATGTCGCTAATAAAGATGGGATTTTCGGAAGTAATGGCGTATGGCAAACTTAAGGTAAAGGCCCATTTCTGTTCGATTCCTGGCTAGAAATATTGATTTAAAAACAACTCACCCACTTAAAAATCTCGGGAGGGGGATCAATAAACTTTTGGCAAGAAGGATTCAAGATATTCTATAAATATCGTGTTGATTAGATCTATAAGACCTAAACAACACACCCAGTAATAAATTGTGAGACTGGCTATACATTTATGAAACTACTCTAGGCTATAAAATAGGTCGTTCGGAATGAGCGCCACGCGTGCGTAGCGCTATATCACAAAATACGTAAACGGTGGCGCGGTATCGCTTACGCATACAGAAACAATCAGACCAACCCGCGAACGTGATATAGTACAACTGTACTTAGTGCATTATAATATCTCTTTTGTGCTTAAAATCATTATATCAAATTTAAAATTCTCGATTAAGAATTGAAGTAGTCAAAGTATGGTCTAAAAGTTAATATTAAGACACTAGTTACTGATAAAATTAAGCCACAAGACTTAATGTACATTTATACATATTATTATTATTATTTTGTTAATATTTATATATATATATTATAATAACATTGTAACTCGGTGATGTCTGTGTATAGAAAATATTTAGGAAAATTTTATACGGGTGGTCTATCAGCAATAGATGCTAAAAAATATATATTTAGAATTTTTGTTTGTCTAGAGGATTTTTGTACGTGGTAGACGCAAAAACTACTGCTCGAAATTGGATGCGGTTGCTGGTCTAACTCAAAATATGGTACTTGTTTTACCTTGATAATCCGCCAAGAAGTCAATTTATCTTTAAAAAACTGTTTTCCTTGACTGGTTCAGTACGAGGAAATCGGAATCTATAGGAGATACCAGGAAATTGTCTTAGGAAACTTATGTGCTTTGTTGTAAGTACAATTTTTCAATAGTACAATTTTTGGTCAAGCGTGAGTTGTCCATGAAAATTGCAATTTTTCAACAGTTAACTATAATATTGTTTAAATTGCGCAGAATTGATACAAGTACCCAAAAATGTTACAAAATTGCAAATGTAACATTTACGGGTTTACCACATAAATTATTAAAAAAAAAAAATATATGTAGGTACAGTATAATATTAATAACATAAATAAATGATATTAGCTACATTTGAGTCTGAGTGTGATATCATTGTGTATTACATTAATTTGGCTGATAAGTATATCAATTCTTAACCTACTAGGGCTCTGTATCCAGTATCTCTGACAGCTTGCAAATTTTACAAGCAGCAGTAGAAGTAAAATTTTTGTGCTACTGAAGGAACGACGGTCATTGATTGATTATGGTGGAAAGTAAAGAAATAGTGTGAGAAATTCAAGCTTACCGTCGACAAATGCGCAAACTGAACTAATCTGTTCATCATTAAGTCACCTACCCAGGCTTCCATAACTATTTTTACCCGGCTGCAAGGAAAGGGTTATGTTTTTGGCGCGTATCTTGTATGTTTGTATGTATGTTTGTATGTAATATTCGTTATTACCTCATATCTTTACCTAACTACTTGGCAGATTTTTATAATTAATATCATCAGGCATCGTTAGATAGGTCTTGACCGCCCAAGTATTCTTAGCTAAGTGCCTTTAAAAAAAAAGGAGCATGGCGGATTTTGGGCGACGATATTGTAGGGGTTGAATTTTTTTTTTCTTCCTTTCCCATCGAGTGGGGTATCAAAATGAAGGGTTTTTAGAGGAAATTTCAAAAATATATAACACTTATATGTTTAAATGTACCTAATTCGGAAAAATATGTTAACTAAAAAGTTATAAATAAAAAAAGTTAATTCTAAAAACCAAAACACCCGCCTGCTTAAAAAGCAAACTAAAAAGACGTAAACAAGACGAAAATCATGCTGTGCAGTCGGAGGATACATCTTGTATTAGTCAGCCAGCTCGCGTATTATGGACAAGTGAGGCAAAAGCATATTTATTATGGTAGCATGGTGCATCTTCTTCCACTTTTTTATCTGATAAGTTATGTTAATGTTTTATTTCTAGGTACTCGGCAAGCCTAATGCCAACGGGCCATCCAGGCACCTCAAAAACTATCTTAGGGTAACACTTGAGAAATTTTAATGGTAAAAGAAATCCCAAAACCATTGAATTTAAAAGGTAAAGGTTGCAAACACGACAGTTGGGCTGCTGAAAGTTGCGCCGCTGCAGTCACCCGATACAATACATATTATGTTTTTTCAATACAGTTGTTAAACATGGCGTACTTTCAGAGGCTATAATTATGATTCTAAAATTAAATCTTATGCATAGGCATCTTTCTGTTACGCGGTCGTGACTTTTGTTTACGAGCTCGATCATTAGTTTTGCAGTTTAGTTTTAAATTTAAAAAGTTAAGTAGAAAAGAGTTTTCATACATAGAATAAAATGGGATAGATCTTATACGAGGATAAATGAATGATTCCGTACGTTTTAGCATTGAACTCTCAAAAGCCTTTTAAATGGTTGTTTAATATATTTAATTACCAGTTTTAATAGTACATTGTGATACAAGGGTGGAAAGTAGGTTATTGCAAACGAGCTGTCATTCACAAGCCCGAGCCGAAGGCGAGGGTTTTTAATGACACGAGTTTGCAATAACCTACACGCCCGTGTATCACACGATATTTTTCAATACAGTTTTGGGAAATAGTAAAAACAAATCAAAGAATTAGATTTGTTAATTCAGAAAAAAAAACTCGCGCGTATTTGCAACTGGACATATTTTTTTTTACAACGAAAACAGCTTAAACAGCCTATTCGATTTTTGACAAATGTTGATGTAAAAATAATTAAATTGAAACTGGTAATTAAATATATTAAACAACCATTTAAAAGACTTTTGAGAATTAAATGCTAAAACGTACGGAATCATTCATTTTTCCTCGTATAAAATATATTTCATTTTATTCTATGTATGAAAACTCCTTGCTACTAAACTTTTTTAAATTGACTTATAACTAAAGGCGCGTTTTTGCAACGGGACATTTTTTACAACGAAAACTGTATAATACAGCCTATTCGATTTTCGACAAATGTTGATGTGAAAATAATTAAATTAAAACTGGTAATTAATTATGTTAAACAATCATTTAAAAGACTTTTGAGACTTCAATGCTAAAACGTACGGAATCATTCATTTTTCCTCGTATAAAATCTATCCCATTTTATTCTATGGATGAAAACTCTTTGCTACTAAACTTTTTAAATTGACTTATAAATTTAAAACTAAACTGCAAAACTAATGATCGAGCTCGTAAACAAAAGTCACGACCGCGTAACAGAAAGATGCCTATGCATAAGATTTAATTTTCGAATCATAATTATAGCCTCTGAAAGTACACCATGTTTAACAACTGTATTGAAAAGTAATTATTTTCACATCAACATTTGTCTAAAATCGAATAGGCTGTATAGACTGTTTTCTTTGTAAAAAATGTCCAGTTGCAAAAACGCGCCATTAGTTATAAGTCAATTTAAAAAAGTTTAGTAGCAAGGAGTTTTCATACATAGACTAAAATGGAATAGATTTTATACGAGGAAAAATGAATGATTCCGTACGTTTTAGCATTGAATTCTCAAAAGTCTTTTAAATGGTTGTTTAATATATTTAATTTCCAGTTTCAATTTAATTATTTTCACATCAACATTTTTCAAAAATCGAATAGGCTGTGTAGGCTGTTTTCGTTGTAAAAAAAATATGTCCAGTTGCAAAAACGCGCGAAAATTTGATTTTTTTGTGAATAAACAAATCTAATTCTTTGATTTGTTTTACTATTTCCCACAACTGTATTGAAAAATGTCGTGTGATACACGGGTGTGTAGGTTATTGCAAACTCGTGTCATTAAAAACCCTCGCCTTCGGCGCGGGCTTGTTAATGACAGCTCGTTTGCAATAACCTACTTTCCACCCTTGTATCACAATGTACTATTTCAATACAGTTGTTAAACATGGCGTACTTTCAGAGGCTATAATTATGTTTTGAAAATTAAATCTTATGCATAGGCATCTTTCTGTTACGCGGTCGTGCCTTTTGTTTACGAGCTCGATCATTACTTTTGCAGTTGAGTTTTAAATTTATAATCAATTTAAAAAGTTTAGAAGCAATGAGTTTTCATACATAGAATAAAATGGGATAGATTTTATACGAGGAAAAATGAATGATTCCGTACTTTTTAGCATTGAACTCTCAAAACTCTTTGAAATGGTTGTTTAATATATTTATCTACACTCACAACGTAATGTTCCAAATATGAATTCAAAAAATATTGTATAAACACGTACTTTATACTCATGGATAGGTAAAATTAAAAAAAAAAACCATTACAATGCAACATTTTCCTTCGACAACTGCATCATAAAATAACTTTTTAATTTTTATAGCACACTTTTACTTTTTAGGGTTCCGTACCCAAAGGGTAAAAACGGGACCCTATTACTGAGACTTCACGGTCCGTCTGTCTGTCTGTCTGTCTGTCACCAGGCTGTATCTCATGAACCGTGATAGTTAGACAGTTGAAATTTTCACAGATGATGTATTTCTGTTGCCGCTATAACAACAAATACTAAAAACAGAATAAAATAATTATTTAACTGGGGCTTCGATACAACAAACGTGATTTTTTTGCCGTTTTTTGCAATAATGGTACGGAACCCTTCATGCGCGAGTCCGACTCGCACTGGCCTAGTGGGTTTTTTTAATTTATTGGCGCTTATGGGTTCATTGAAGTACTGTCATTGTCTAAGGAGGCGCGCGCTGCGCAGTCATACGCAATGAGAATCTAAATTGCCCGCCATACCAAATATTTTTCCGTTTCCACTTTTGTTTTATTGCAACTGTATGAGTGAAGATAAAGTAGTGTATGCAATAGCATATAATTAGGTATTAAAACACTCGCGTAACATTATTATCAAATTCGGCTTCGCCTCATTTGATAAACCTACGCTCGTGTTTTAATAACCCCTATTATATGACCATGTGGCGACGCCTGGGGGAGGCCTTTGTCCAGCAGTGGACGTCTTTCGGCTGAAATGATGATGATGATGATATGACCATTGCATAAACTACTATTAATTACCAGTTTTAATTTAATTATTTTCACATCAACATTTGTCTAAAATCGAATAGGCTGTATAGGCTGTTTTCGTTGTAAAAAAAAGTCCAGTTGCAATAACGCGCGAAAACTTTATTTTTTTATGAATAAACAAATCTAATTCTTTGATTTGTTTTACTATTTCCCACAACTGTATTGAAAAATGTCGTGTGATACACGGGTGTGTAGGTTATTGCAAACGAGCTGTCATTAACAAGCCCGAGCCGAAGGCGAGGGTTTTTAATGACACGAGTTGACACCTACTCCTTGTATCACAATGTACTATTAAGGTTGAGCATATTTTTGGATTCAATACATCCAAAAATACGCTCAACCTTAAAACATGTAAGTTCATTTTTTTATCGACTGATTTGTACAAATTTAAAATTAACAGCCGATGGATCACGTGAGCAAAGCCGCGAGCACAGCTATAATGTTACGCGAGTGTTTTAATACCTAATTATATGCTATTGCATACACTACTTTATCTTCACTCATACAGTTGCAATAAAACAAAAGTGGAAACGGAAAAATATTTGGTATGGCGGGCAATTTAGATTCTCATTGCGTATGACTGCGCAGCGCGCGCCTCCTTAGACAATGACAGTACTTCAATGAACCCATAATAATTAATAAGCACATTAATAATTATTATTAACACTTGTATAATAACAGTGCCTCAGATATTCAGAGTAAAGTAAAGCTTGCGTAATAACTCTAGTTATTATACCTAGCTTAACTTTTGGTAACAGTGATTTATCTTAGGTAGGAATGACAAATATAATGAATTGGTATTTTCATTATTTTATGTGTTTTTTTCACGCTTAAGGAGAATTTAATATTATAACATTCGCCAAAGCAGTTTAAAGTTTACAAGAAAATGGAAAACGCCTTATAATAATAAATTATTTCAACACAATTACAATAATTTATAACATCCAGTTATAACACTGACATAGAGGTCAAACTAATGTTAGCACATAGTAACATAGGTTTGTTAAATCGCTTTCATAAAACAAATAAAAACATTATGATGTATGAAAGCGTAACCATTAGATTCGGTTGGAAAGTAAATGCGTATATTTTCGTAACGATAAATGGAAACCTATTTAAGATCGTTGTATTAAGTAAGAAAAATGTAACTGTTCTGAAGAAATGTTTAAAGTACTGTGCGGCTGCTACGCCGTAGCAGACGTGACGTCATCGCTACGCTTGCTTGAATATAAGCATAGCGTGAAATTACATGAATGTAAGCATTATATTTTTATCTGCAGCATAGTTGTAAAATATTATTATGAATTGCGATGGTTTTCAACTTGAAAGTTGAAGGAGTCTTTTGATGATCCAATTCTTGCACATAAAATGAAAATCGAAGCGAATTTCTATTCACAAAACCAAATTATTTATTCCTAAAATAGACTGTACTTCATTGTAACTCGTGTTAATTAAGATAATACAATGATATTTCGTTTTCCTATCACGTTCAAGTTTTCATTAGTATCAAGTACGAAATACAATTTAATATATATTATAAGGACAAATTTTGACTTGGCAACATCTTTACAGGAAATAACGGGAACAAAACGAGAATTTATGAGATAACTGAAATAATATTATATTACTATTAAAATCGTTTTTCTTCAGAAATGTTATCACGTTTAGTTTTTAGAAGTACCCACTTATAGTAAAAGTAAAGTGCTCTTTGTGCGTCTTGTTATTGAACCTGTGTACTTATTTTGGCCGCCCACTTGATAGAAACATAGAATATTTATTTATTGACTATAACGCTTACTTTTAGCGATAGTAACAAATAATTCGATATTATTTTTCTTGTACAAACATACTGGTGTGTATAACCTCTAGAAGATTTCTAGTAAAAATCACACGCGCTTGAACCTAAATTATTAGAGTAATCTAGGCTATAATTGCTGATTCAGCAGTGCTAATTTGAAGGATAATAATAGGTACGCAGATGAGACGAAAGGCAATGGATAAAGTTCAATTTACTAATTATGCCACATACCTTTGAAACAGCGATTCCCATGCAGATGCAGATGGATGTCACGTTCGGGAAGTTCAGCTCACAGACTCGATACACTATGCTGGCCAGCGGTACACAACACAGTAGGTCTAGGTAATACGGATGACACTTTCATGTAGGTTCGATTAAGAGGTTTGGGCGAGATGATGAGTGATGATCAACGTGCGCGCACCCAACCGTGGTTAAAACGAGAAGACAACGACGATGGCCGGCGGCCGGTCGTCAGGCGGCGGCGTGTTGACGGTGGCGCCACCGCGCGGGATTTCACCAAAACAACGATATGTGACACTTAATTAGTAAGTGGAACCATTAAACCAATGCCTCTCAATCGCCCTATGGTGATGTAATAAAATATAAGAATCATAAATTAGCAAGCGTAACCACATACCTCAGTTTCAGGACAGAGTCAACTCACAACATACACTATACACGGGGTCAGCGCCAACAAAGAAACTTTGATTCAAATAAATGTCACTAGCCGGCGCGACATGCATCGAGTTATTTCTGAGGCATGCTACATGATTTTTTTAATTTGTATTATAACACATTTTACAACAGTACAATGAAAGTGTAAAAACGTGCAAAAAATACTCACTGTAATTAAAGAGAAAAATAGTCACGCATCGAGAAAACGCTTTTACTTGCAAGTCGCTGGTAACACCATCTATAGCCGTGGAACGGAACGGAACGCGATCGAAGTACTTAATAAAAATAACCATCTTAATCAGACGAAAAACACTAGTTATGTTGGCACGGTATCGTTTCGGTTTTGTAATTATTCTATACCGGCCGCGCGTGAAACAGCGTGCACATAAAAGTTACGTTATTCTTACTGTACGTTACTCTCACACAAACTTTTTTTGCATCTCTCCGACAGTTTTATGAAGAGCAAACTTGTAGGCTCTGGCTAGGGACGAGATTCTGCTGGATCCACTCCAAGAATTGTAAACATTGTGTTCTGTGTACATCTGACCTACATAAACAAAAACGAATAATAAATTTTAATATTTATATTACGCATTGTATATCCAGAAGATTTTTGGATTAACATTAGTATACACCGGTTCGTGTCCACATATTTATGTAGTTTCCTAAAATCTTATTAATTTTATTGATTCCTTATGAGTTTCTTGTACAAAGCATAAAATTATTTTATTGATGCTATTATAATAATTTTGATAAGACCTGTTAATGATGATGTTGTAAACAAACTCGCCTCTCACGAGTGTCGTTTGTTTGCATCATTACCTCAGTTTGATCAGTCATCTCATTCAAAGTGTAATCGCTGTCTAAAAGATTATCCTTCCGAGTTGTAGTAGATACTGCAATGGCACTTTTAGAAACCGGGTCCGTCTTTGGCAAATGTCCAGTCGTGGCAAAATAATACGGACAGTGGTATATAGATGTTGTTATGAAAAGCAATTGTCTTGAGTGGCTTTATAAATTAAATGACTGAATTTTTAAGTTAAGCAATTAACATTTAAGTTATTTGCGATGATGATATTTATTCATCCTTTAATATCGTTATCTTAGTAAAGTAGGTACCAGATAAACAGTGCCAACTACAATAGTATACTCACAAAATAAGTTCTAAGATTGAGAGAGAAAAATTGGATAGAGATTATGGCTTGAACAAGTTAGATATTGGCTTAATTCAGACGATATTATCATACCCTAACTCTGATCTAGCAAAACAACTTTGTAGGCTGGCAGTAATCTCAAACCTGTAATGTTTATATTTCTTTTTAGTTTATGTAGTTTTTAGTAAAATATTGTTAAGTGCATAAGAGCAGTATATTGTTTAAGGTACAATGGGTTTGAAGTATCCTTGTGGATAAAAACCCCCAAATCTATATCTATACTAATATTATAAAGAGGAAATATTTTTTGTTTGTACCGAATAGGCTCCAAAACTACAGGGCCGATTTGAAAAATTATTTCACCAATAGAAAGCTACATTATTCCTGAGTAACATAGGCAATTTTTATCCCGAAAACGGGCCCTGTGGGGGTGGTCCACGGGAGCGAAGCCGCGGGCAACAGCTAGTTAATAATAAAGAATAAAAAATAAGTTCTATGTTATCCAATAATGAAAGCATCCTTTATTCAGTATGCGTATTTTAATCGCTTACCATGTCAAAACTGATTGCAAAGTTTTCATCATTTATCCCGTAGTATTCATAAAATAATTCTAATAAAGAAACGTTGTTTAGATGGTAACTAACATATCAAACACAATAATAATTATGCATCGCTTACCATGAAATCAGTAAGTGGGACTTATTTAAACGAATAAAATTCCCTTTACGAGTTATCATGACGGACAAATACTGACATGACTCCTGATGAATAAATTAACAGATTGCCTTTTCCGGACAATTGGATTCGTCGATTCTGGTATTTTTTAGACAATACAAGTTCATTATTTGAATAAAAAGGCTTTTGTGGAATCACGTCGTCCACCCGAACGCTTCGAGTAATAAAATACGAAATTAGAGGTGAAACCTTTTTCATTCCGACATTTGAATGATTAAAATGTGACACGCTGATTTAGATGAAATCCGTTGGAGTTTTATTTTTTATCTGAAAATGAGCGTTTGGCAATTTTGTATTTGGTGTTCATTAACGAATTGTCACGCTTTATTCCGGTAGAAATAAATCACAGAATTTCATGCCAACTCATATACCTAATTTATCATCAATTTCCATCACTAATAAATTGTTGTTAAATTAGTTACTACAGCGATGTTAATCAATGGCTCTTGTGCAATGTCCTTGTCAGATCTGGTCGTTAAAGTCAGACGATTTTTATTCAAAAGTGTTATAAAAAATACAATTTCTCGTCATAAATGAGATGATGAAGATGATGATGTCGTCGTTTTTACAATGAGTAAAGTTTATAAAAAATAACATCTATGTCAATTTTTTTTCAGATCTTTGTTAAGTAGCCCTAGAGTGTGTGTACTCACGGTTAACTGATCAAAATTCTTTATTGAAATCTATAGATTGCGCTTGCTTTATGTTTCTAGTGGTCCGTGAAAATCCTCTCAATGGCATTTGCGCTAATACACACCATGTTCACCAAGTGAACGAGTAACTAATTGGCTAATGACTGGGCTTCAGATAATGAATAAATAGGAATGAATAGATAGGTTCAGCAGATTCAATTCATGCAAGCAGCAGGCTTTAGTTCAGGTATGGGTCGTTTATCGTTTCGTCATTCTAAAAAATGACGGAGTTCTGAGGTAACAAACATAAAACAATAAAATTTATAATACAACCCAATTGAAAACATCTTCCTTTTTTAAAATTGGTTAATAAATATGACCCAAAGTAGATCATCACCTGCCAAACTCAATATATCTCTGTCACACGCAGACCACGAAGAAGATCTCATGGGATCATCAACCTTCCTCTTGTTCAATAACAGTGGTTCATAAATAATGTTCAGAAGTCGTGAATGGCTGCGTGTGATAAACTGTCACGTACATGTATCAAGGTGTGGCAGTGCAGTGCTTACGTAGAGAGGATACTTTACGTGTTCATGATAAGGAGATATTGTGTAGCGAGGAGTTTGTATACAGACAGTACTCTGTCCAACCGTGATAACTTGAATAGGAACTTGAATATGTGGTAGAATTTGCAGATATCATGTCTTGATTCTTAATTTTATAAAAAAAGCCACTTTAATTCCTTTTCTTTTTACCAATCATTGCTAAGCTCTAAGACTCTTGGGACAGGGAGGTCTTTCACGAAGCTTAAGAAAGGCGCTTTCTACAAACTTTTAAACATCTTTTAATCAATTTAATGGGATGAAGCGATTACTTCGAGAACGGGCTTTCAATTAAATAAAATGTATTTGAACGGAATAAGCATAATTAAATGTGAGTAACGGCACCGAGAAGAACATTTTACTTGAGTTTTAATGCTGACTTAGCTACTTGTTGAAATTAAGAATGTAAAAACTTTACCATTACATATCTGTGGTGAAACTGAATTCAAGTGTTTATTCAAAATTGCCGTAGAGTATAAAATGATCGATTTCACATTTCCGTGATGTAAATTAAAATCTCGTAATAATGCAATATTGCGCTTGAGCCGACGCGATGTGAATATTTTACGAGATTCACGATTCACCGTCGAAGTCGCTATAAATTGCGTAAATATCGGTTCTGTGACAACATACGAACAAATATTTTTCGAAGGAAAACTTGTGACGTCTGTTACTTCATATTAATTAGTTCGATCAACTGCGGAGAAATACAAACAGCGACTGTCTCGTCACCCAAATGAACTAGCAGTCCAACTGATGTACCGATATTACTCCTACCGTCTCAAAAGGCACAATATCATGAATATACACAATAGATGGTAGCTATGTTGTACAGAAGAGTACCTAACTGTCCTCGCTGGAGGAAGCACTCTACAAGATATTGACCAAGGAACACATCTGACTATGGTCAATGGCAGATACGAAGGAAACAAAAAAAAAATTGGTAGGATGAAAATGACCTTTACGTCCACTGACGTTATTAGATATAACTTACATCTTGACGCCAAAATTAATCTTTTCCGGCCAGACCTGGATTTTTAAATAGAAGAGTATTCAATTATTGATACAACACCGCTAGCACATTTAGCTTCTGAAATAAGCACGACCAATGAAAATGTACTAATACATGCATTACCGCTAGAAAATTAGGTTATTATGCATTTGCTTACATATGTATGCAAACATGCAATGCAATTCGATGTTTAGTAATATACTTTGCTGTATCTATGTTTGAAGATACATATCTAGGTATCATCTATGCGCGTTTACATTTTACAATAAATTGAACAACCAAAAAAAAAATGGAGCGAAATATTGAGAAAAAAAAATACCTCTAAAAAATGAAAAATTGAAGGGCAAAGACTCTCTATTTCTCTCAAGGTAAAAACATTTTATGAAGTTAATAGCTTTTAATAATCTGGTGTTTTCATAGCAATTCATTATACAGATTTTTGAAAATGGGTCCTCAAACACGTTTTTTGCGGTCTCCCCTGGGCTTGTCAACACTAATGAATTAATTACTCTGGTTAAGGTAATTCTATGTAAACATGTAGCTAAATGGTTTTCCTTACTCTTTTTATTGGCATTGTTTTTTCGTAAACGTTTTATGGTTTTCCTTTTCCTCAACATGTTTTTCAGAAATATTTTATTTTCATATAAAATAAAATATAAAAATTTGTAGCAATACAAAAAATAAAAATAAAATTTAACGCATCGATAACATATATTTTTGTATTCAAAATCAATTCGCCGAAAAAAAAAAAAAAAGGAAAACACATGATTTAAAAAAAAAATGAAGAACCTCAATCTCCCCACCAAATCAATATTGTATTAATTATTCTCTAACGGTATAGTATAGTATTCTTCCTCTGTATTTCAACTTCATTCGCTTTTTTTGGGTGGAATTATAATAAGTCACCACACAGCTCACAAATTACGTTCTGTGAGCCATAAAAACATCCATTTCACACAGTGCACTAGTTTTGCCTACACTTTATTTTATTTTTTTATACGTGTAGTACTCATGCATACCACGGGGACATAGTGCAATTATGAAGGACTCCAACCCAATAAAATGCCAAGGTGTCTTCCTGTGCCGCTTATGGCGGGAACACGGGCACGCGTAAGCACTCATCTGTGAACCCGCCGCAGCTGTCCGTCACCAGACCCTCCTCTGGGGAGTACTTCCCATCATCAGCGCACCAGAACACAATGCATGTCGTGACCACCCCAGGGACCAAACCAGCACATGGGCGTCAGACGACCCCGTGTATGGCATCCTTGGTCTCCCTGTGACGGGTCAGGTCATGACCCCGCCGCCTACCACTTTTTGGCCGCAGGCGATAGGGAGAGCGGCCAAAGCTATACCGAAACTCCTCCTCCCCTGTGGCCCACGAACAACGTTTGCAACATAGTATGTATTACAGAGAGCTTTATTACTTACCGGCTCAAAGCACAGTCTACTTTAACCAAAGATGAAGTGAAGACGACTAATGACCTAATTTTAGTTTGTAGCTGCAGTATGACACATAAAATGCACATTCACAACCTTTAGCTGGAAAGGCATTTTCTGCCTACCTATATAAATGATTTTACTCTTACCGAGGCACTGCACTGGAAGCGAGACCCATCTGTCGATTTGTGAGAAATACGTGCAATATCACCTGAGCGCGTGACAAATGGAATGTTTTTATGCGCAATGTGTTACGCATCTACTGCCATCTTTCAAAGTAATGCCGTGTTTAGTAAAGACATTACCTGGAGTATTCGTTATTCTTCTACATTATAGTTTAACACGACTGAAAGTTGTGACAGGGAAGGGTCGTTTATGTAATAGATCTCTAAGTTGATAGATATTACGTCTTGTATGCAAGTAAGAATATAGTAGTAGGAAGTAGCATAGTAGTAATAGTGGTAATGTAGTTTATTATTTCAGTTAAAACACTTTAGTAAGGATTTATAAAAACTTGTCATAATTACTACAATAACAACAGCAGCTAAATAAATAAATAATATTAGGATTTGTGAACTTTTCAAACTATTATTGTGAAGGATTTCAGAAAAAAAATCCGTTTCTTGCCCTTGTTGATTTACGAGTCACAATCAATCCGAGTGCCTGTACGGCTATACCTTTAGAAGATGTTCAGCTCACTACAAAAAAAAACGAGACTCGTAAATAATGACAAGTGTAGCAGTGATTGTAATATATCTACGAGTGTTAGTATCCGTAGGGAATAGTGTAGGGAAACAAAGATAACAATCTATCGCGATGAGCCCGTCTATTTCATTCATTCATTATTTAGTTCACATGTGGAAGCAATAAATGTATTGAGTATTGAGTATTGAGTATTTGTTTCCGTAATAATCCATAAAAAGATTCGCTTGTAAGATTTTCTCCTGCTATGTATTTAACTTGTAACCTTAGAAAATTATCTTTAGGTAGACCAATGTTGCGTTTATTTACCGACGGTGTTGAAATCTTTTCTTGGGGAGGTAAAGCGAATACCCTTACTGACATTTCCTGTTATCTTCGCTCTACATTTGCGTAAACATTTTCTTCAACAAGGATTTCATCTAAACCAAGCCATAAAAACTTCGTTATCTTCTCACTCATTACGGCTTTTAATGCGTATTGTTATACCAAGTAGTAAATTTCCTCCTTTAATAATCTCTTGATTTAGTTTACTAGCAGCTAACGAGACCTCACTAATGGAAGGGCGCTCATAATACTCGTAAATAACTGAATAACACTTTATAGTTGGGAATGTCTGAATATTTTAGGGCTCGAGGACATTCTTGCGGTCTGTACCGAGCTATTATGTCTGTTTCAAACATAAGAGTCAGCTAGGAATTCGCTTTATAGTGGTCAGCAATTGAAACTTCGATAAATTGTGGATATTGTAAAAAAAGAAATCGTTTATGATTTATCTTTATGGTCGTATATCATTTACAATGGAAGTCAAGTTATATTAACCTACATTCGCTTTAAAGAAATTGCTTTTTCTGCTGCTTTTGGTCTACGGCTGGGTCTAATTGAACCATTCTAAACAAACTAATAAAAATATATTGATGTCTATTCTAACACTATGATCTACATTTATTTTCCTCAATTGCGTCCTGCACAAAAAGATGTTCACAATATTTGATGTTCTCTTCTCTTCTCTTCGTGTGTGGATGTGGCCACCTCTGGTGTCAAAGTTAATTATGCCGCCTCTGTGAACCCCACAGGCCTCTGACTTGGCTATTTCTTGCTGTTTCTTAACTTACATTAACTATAAAGTCTAGGTTGCCTCACGATATTTTCCTTCACCGCTGCCTGTGATGTCCAAGATAAACTTAGAAAGTACATAATATGAATTTGTAAAAGTCACATTGGTACTTGCCCGGATTTGAATCCACGACCTCAAGCGCGAGAGGCGAGGTATTAGTCACTGGGCGTTTGTTTTTATCATCACTTGAACGATGCTTTTAAAACTGTCCTTTTTTATTAATGTTAATAAGGTCGTAAATACAACGAAATACAACGCTTTTGTTTTATCCGTACTTTACCAAAACATACGCTCATAAGTGTTGGTAAAGTTTAGCGTAGAGTACTATCAGATATCTTATATATCGTAAATAAACAATGGCAGGAGTAAGTTAAATCATGGTTTCATCGAGATCAAAATCAGAACACATTTTCCTTTACAATTTAATCTTTAAAAAGACTATCAATGTAAAGTATTCACTAACAATTTATTAATAGTCCCACATACATAATACACTGTACCTAGTCGTTTAAAGGTTTGCTACTTCGTGGTAAATTTTAATTAATTTAATAGTTTCAAACAAACAACAATTTGGGTATATAATTATCGTACCCATGGTTAGCTAATGGGAAAACTATGAACTTGCCTGCGTAACTTCACAGTAAAATTGTTTACTGGTTTGCTACGAATATAAATTGGATTCGAACAAAACATTTTACTACTACAAGCAGCTTCAGGTTATTTCGTGATACTTACATAAAACTCGTATGCCTGTAACTGAAAAACAAAAGCCAAACACTATTATCACGTAACTTTATGTGTTGACAAATTTATCGTAAACGACATCGACTGTTGACAGCGTATCTGCTAGACAAAACTTCACTGACCAGAGTAGCGCGCGCGCCGCCGCTTACGTACTTTGTGGTAGTGCTGTACACGTGAACACTTGTTTCTAACAAGGCGTTATGTTTGTGTTCAGAACACAATTTGCATTTCGATGAGATCATCATCATCATCATCATAATTTTAGCCAAAAGACGTCCACTGCTGGACATAGGCCTCCCCAAGCGTCGCTACACTGATCGGTCCTGTTCAATGACGCGAGACTCTCTGTCGGGTCTGAAAAAGATTCCTAGAAATGTTTGTTTATTAGGAAAACATCACGAAGATTTCAATCGTAATATAGCAAGGTGTATTTAATTAAGTACACGAGGTTTACATTCACATGAAAGAAACTTGTGCGTTTTGACCATGTTACCAACCCTATTAAGTAAAACTGCTGTTTTATTAACAGGCATCAGAAAAATAAATGTAGCGTTTAAAACATTAACTTATTATAATGGCCTCGTTTGTATGATATACGAAAACTTTTGGGCGTTTTCAGCACTTTACTGCGTTTCTGCTAGACTGGTTATAAAAGCACATATATATTTAGGTGATCCTTTCATAATACCTACTAAGTTCCAGCTCTGTGGTTCAGAATATATGAGTGAGCAGTAATGGGGTACTTTGTTCTGTAATGGCTGTATTATTTCACCCCATTTATGTGATTGTGCTTATTCTACGTTTACGCAGGTATTATTAGCTGGTAGCTAGGACTATATACTATACTATTAATCGAGCAAAATTTATTTAGATACATATTTGTTATCACTTTCTCGAAAAGGAGTCTTAAGGTCTATCCACACATATACGGGCCCGGGCTCGTCCCGTGCACGGACGTGTGTGAACGAGTTCATATAAAATGTTCCCAACGATATTTTTTTGAGCCCCTGACAGGGCACGGTCTGTCCACGTCCCGTGCACGTCCCAGGCACGGCCCTGATATGTGTGGATAGACCTTTAGGGGGCGAAAAGTCGATCTCAGTTTTATTTCTGGGCAAATACGTATCCTCAAAAAAAAAATGTAGACACTTTTTTCACCCGAGCTGAGCTCACCCTCCTAGATACTTTTTAAAAAACAACTAAAGAGTTCTTTTAGAACTTGAAGGTGGCATAATAGACAACTTCTTGTTGCTAGTACATTGGATGTATATAAAAGAATAATTACAAAACTAGTCCAATCAGTAAATCCTTCACCAATATACACACAGATAAAGGACCCTTAGACGCTCTACAGCACTTTATAAAATGTATATTTGATAATTCAATATTTTATTATTTAAATTGTTTCTTTTTACCCGGCTGCAAGGAAAGGGTTATGTTTTTCGCGCGTATCTTGTATGTTTGTATGTATGTATGTTTGTATGTATGTAATATTCTTTATTACCTCATATCTTTCAAACTAATTGGCGGATTTTTATAATTAAGACATCGTTAGACAGGTCTTGACCGCCCAAGTGTTCTTAGCTAAGTGCCTTTAAAAAAAGGAACATGGCGGATTATGAGCGCCATATTGTGGTAGATGCAATTTTTTTTTTCTTCCATACACATCGAGTGGGGTATCAAAATGAAGGGTTTTAAGAGGAGATTTCAAAAATATATAACACTTATATGTTTAAATGTACATAATTCGAAAAAATATGTTAACTAAAAAGTTATAAATAAAAAAAGTTAATTCAAAAAATCAAAAAACCCGCCTGCTTAAAAAGCGAACTAAAACGACGTAAACAAGAAGAAAATCATGTTGTGCAGTCGAAGGATACATCTCGTATTAGTCAGCCAGCTCGCGAATATATATCCTCCGACTGCATAACATGATTTTCTTCTTGTTTACGTCTTTTTAGTTCGCTTTTTAAGCAGGCGGGTTTTTTGATTTTTTGAATTAACTTTTTTAGCATTACCACTCTCTTATTAAGCAATCAGGAAACGTGACGTATTAGTGAAAATAGTCCGAATTATAAATTATCAAGTCATCAGCTAAGCTGACGAGGATAAATCGGTTACTGACCTAAAATTTTATTTTGCTGAACTACAAAACAGATTTGAAAAGACTTCGTCCATTTCTCGTAAGTTTGTGTCGTACACATGGAGCCGGTGATCCTTTGCGATAATTCCAGTTGTTTTGTTACCTTTTATAATTATATTTTTTTCGTTATCGGAGGGAAACCTTCAAAAGGCGCCTGGGCATAGGTCCCTGAGGAGACTGAAAAGCGTCTCCCTTGAGCCACACTGTGCACGGCAGCACGTGATCACTTTCCCACCGTCTTATCCGCAGTCACTTGCTGGACGGACAGAGTCCCCAATCTGAACGCCCATGACCCCGGAGTCCCACCTGTATATGATGCAGACAGGGTTTTAGTGTTTGAGGCGTCGCCGTCGTGTCGACGCCTTTTTCTGTGAGCGGGATCGGCCCTCTCACGAACCCGCTCGGCGAAGTTATTTTGTTATCTAGCTGCAATATATTAGGTACTAGATGTTAAAATTACCAGCTAAAGGTATATCCACACATATCAGGGCCGTGCTCGGGACGTGCACGGGACGTGGACAGACCGTGCCCCGTCAGGGGTTCAAAAAAATATCGGTGGGAACATTTTATATGAACTCGTTCACACACGTCCGTGCACGGGACGTGCCCGGGCCCGTGCACGGACGTGTGTGAACGATGTCTGACGGGACCCGGCCCTATCACGTCGCGGGCACGCCTCTGATATGTGTGGATAGACCATAAAGCGCCTGCCAACTAGAACGTGACCACTAACTAGCTGTTTAAGCTATAAATTTCCAAACACAAATATCGCTTGCAGCTTGAATTTTGGGAATGTTTCGTAACACAGCTTGTGGTCGTCATACGGGACATGTCTTCTCAAAATACAAGACGCTTAATGCATATCCTCTTCTTAAAACTATAGCTTCTTTGCAGTGAGAAATTATTTTACAAAAATTCTGCCGCGATTTGTTTAAGCGATGTAATTTCTGAAATTTTCAAATTTTCTTGGCTTTGAGGAGTAAATAAAAGTGTTTAATTAACTCTTTTTCCAAAACTGCTGCTTATGATGATGACTCAAAAAAAAAATTTCGAAATAGATGCGAGACATTTTCAACCGCGAGGACAGAAATATTGTGTGGAAATACACTCGCGAGCAATGAAAAAGTTCCAGTGACATAGCACCAAATTACTGCTAAACGGGGTTTTGATAATTCAGTACTTGGTGTTTCTTCCATGTGCTCTCAATACAGCTTCTACGCTGGAATCTGGTATTCAGATTCCAGATACCAGATTCCTCAGCATATGCTGAGGAATTTTCTCACATTCTTCGATGAGCGCGTAATTCAAGTCACGAAGAGTAATTGGAAGTGGAACTCGTTTTCTCACACCTCTGTTAAGCTCGTCCCAAGCATGCTCAATAGGATTCAAATCGGGGCTCCTTGCTGGTCACTCCATTTTGTGGATTCCTACGTCCTGAAGATACTCATTTACAACTTGAGCAGTGTGGGCCCGTGCATTATCGTGCATGAACACTGCATTGTCGCCCATATTGGCCAAAAACGGACCAGCATGTTCATTGAGAATCTCATTGATGCAGATCATCTCACAGCAGTTAGGTTCCCGTTCTCGATTGGAACTAACGCTGTCCGACCCTCTGCAGAGATACCAGCCCACACGTGAACGGTGCCTCCGCCGTGTGACACTTTTTCTTAAAAACATGCTTGTGCAAAACGTTCTCCTGGTCGTCGGTATACTCTTTTCCTCCCATCATGATGGTACAGCATAAATCTTGACTGATAAGCATCACTCTGCCCCATTCTTCCTCACCCCATTCTGTATGCTCGCGGAAGTATCGCAATCGGGCAACTTTATGATGTCGTTCCAGTTTTGGACCATTTGCTGGCCTGTAAGGCTTCAATCCTCTTTCGGCAAGACGTCTTCTGACTGTCCACTCACTTATTGGCTCCCTTTGAACTTGCAAAGTTGTTGTTAAACCGCAACTCCCGTCTGATGTCGATTTCTTAACATGGCTGCCGCAATGAAACGATCTTCTCTGTGGACTGTTGTGCACCTTGGCTTGCCAGTACCTGGTCTTCTCAGGTTTAATCCAGTCTCCCTAAACCTTTGGATCACTCGTCGGACAGTAGTATGTGTCACGCCCATTATTCTGGCCGTATTTCTTTGGCTGGTCCCCAATTCGACCATAGTGATGATTCTCGTACAATCCTCGGGTGATAGAGGCATGATTTATGGGTACGAGAGCCGTAATACTTTACAATTTAAGAATTTTTTCACAACGGCTAAAACAAGGATGAAATCAAAAGCAAAACAAAAAACCGGCCAAGTGCGAGTCGGACTCGCACACGAAAGGTTCCGTACCATTATCGCAAAACAATGCAAAAAAAAACACGTTTGTTGTATGGGAGCCCCCCTTAATTTATTTTATTTTAATTTAATAATTATTATTTTTTGAAGTAAATATACAACTAAACATTCTGTGAATATTTCAAGCGTCTACCTGTAGCCGTTATTAATATCGAGCAAAAAACGGCAAAAATATCACGTTTGTTGTATGGGAGCCTTTAATATTTATTTTATACTGTTTTTAGTATTTGTTGTTATAGCGGCAACAGAAATACATCATCTGTGAAAATTTCAACTGTCTAGCTATCACGGTTCATGAGATACAGCCTGGTGACAGACGGACAGACAGAGAGACAGACGGATCGCGAAGTCTTAGTAATAGAGTCCCGTTTTTACCCTATGGGTACGGAACCCTAAAAACGAAACAAATGTATTCCGAAATTTTCAAACCCCAAAATTTTGATTTTCTACTTTTTTTATCCATGGCTTCATAAAGACCAATATTTAAAAGAGTTTATGTTTGTATAATAAAATAGATTTCATTATATTTTTAATTTATGAAGCTAGGTTCTATGTCTTAGGATATATTAAGGTGTTTGACGGCATTTTGTGGGTGGAACTTTTTCATTGCTCGGCAGTTTATCTACATAAACAATTTTCGCCAGATACATCTCAGAATTGTTTTCACCTTATTATATTCGTACAATGTGACCACATTTCGTTTAAGTTGTGCACAGTTTATCTTCTAGATGCGTTTTATAGGTTTTCAATAATGTCTTATAAGCAACACTCAGTGTTTATTGTGTTTATCTTTTGTAACCTGTTCTACTTTATTTATTGGTAAGCGTGAAATGATCGGAAATTGTATAATTGGCATCCCGCTTTAATACCTACGACAAACACCTAATATTCCTTAAAAGTTTACCTAAACGCCAATTAATGCCAGTTACGTGTTATCGGTGAGTACGATAATGTTTGTTCGTTAAAAGAGCTTTAGTAATAATATTATGTTCGAACTCAATGCAAACCTGTATTTCTTTATGTTTTGAACTTTAATATTTATCTACTGACTTTTTAGTTTGTATCTCATAGCTTTCACTCTGCGTTACTTACAGCCATACTTTTAAACTTCTAAATGCGAAAGTAACTCCGTTGAACTGCTAAACCGATTTAGATGAAATTTGGTATGGAGGTAGTTTGAGACACTGGGGAGGACATCATGATCATATCGGCCGAAAGACGTCCACTGCTGGACATAGGCCTCCCCCAATCGTCGCAACATTGATCGGTCCCGTGCATCTCGCATCCAGCGACATACGGTACAGGACGGGGAGGACATACGATATTTTATATCCCGCCAATCATCCTTAAGGGGGTGGAAGTTCGTATGGTGAACTAATAATTTCCCAAGTAAGGCAGCCCACACGCCTACAATATTATTGCGCGAAATGAAATAATAGGCTATTTGAGATACTAATGCTACGCAGACGAAGTCGATAGCAACAGCTAGTATTGAATAAAGTTTGAATTTAAGTGTTTTTTGTCGGTATTAATATTAAATTTACTTAGTGTAAACTAATGAGTCAGGATTTTATCCTAAATATAACATAATGATTTTCCTTTCGAATAATTGCCGAAGATAAGTCGCAAAATTTAAACAAAACTCCATTTACAGTTAACGAGAATCATCAACGTACATTTTGTTCCTGTGTTTTAAAAACTCTTTAATCTCCTGAAATATTGCGTCTGAAAAACAGTAAAACTGTTTTCTTCAAACTTCTTTGTTCAAAAGTTTGTCTTTCACATAAATCAACTTTGTTGAAAAAAGTATAATGTTTTCCAACAACGAGATGAATTTTGTCCCTTATCCAGTTTATCTATTCGTTAGAGGAATGTTCGGTGCTTTCATTGTTCATGAACTTCATTAATGTTAGCTAATTATTTTGGTGAATGTAGCTGTTTGTACGGAACTCTTGGTGCGCGAGTCCAACTCGCACGCGACTGGTTTTTTATTTTACACAATATCAGTCCATATTAGATAACAATATTGTGAACGAATAATTAGAATCAAAATTTAGAAACATAGTAATTCATATTTTAGTGACTTGTTCAAAAGTTAAGGGTGTTTTACTGTTTGAATCGGGGTTTTTTCGAAAGATATTGTGTCATAATTATGTGTTCAATAGATTGTCTACTCCTAGATAAGTTAGCAAAAAATTAAAGTGTGTCGGGGATTTTTAAATTTTATGTATAATTGAAAGAAAATATATAATCTATTTCGTTCAAATAATCAAATTTTCGTTACCAACAAGTTAAGAAAACTTTGGCATCGGTTAACATTTTCGAGTTATCCTCATAATCTATTCAGACACGCAGCTAAAATCTCGTTGTTTGTTGGAACGCCTGCGAGAGATGCGGATAAGGAAGAAATCTTTACAAAAATGCTTAAAGTTCAGTAATTTTGGCCTAATTATGGTGATAAGGATACGAATGGGGGAAGGATTTTATTCAAAAAATTAATAAAATGTTTATTTCATGCTTTTCAAATTACATATAATATATTTGAAAAGTATAAGTATAATAAAGTATTGTCGATTAAAACGTGTCTTCTATACCTAATAGAAGACACGCTTTAATCGACAATCTATTGAAACACGTAATTATGACAAGATATTTTGCGAAAAGTAATACGCATATTACTCTTTTAATCTGGGTTGATTCAAAGAGTAAAATGCGGATAACTTTTGAACGACTGAAACGATTTTAATCAAACATAGCTAAGAATACTCTCGAGAAAGAAATCTTTCAAACAAAAAACATAATTTAATCAAAATCGGTTCATCCGTTTAGGTGATGCCACAGACAGATACACACACAGCAACACACTTCAAACTTATAAAATCTCTCTTTTTCCGTCGGTGTTAAAAAGGACAGTTTCTGTCTAGAAATTGAGTTTACGCAATAGCTACTCTGATTGATCTCTGAAGACCTTTTTACTTATCATATAACTTCTTTTGTGAGAAACTTGTGTATTGTGCGTGCTTGTTATTAAGTTTATTTGAGCAAGAACAAGATTGGGTAGATTGTAAATTTATAAGGTTGTACCCTTCTGTAGAATTTTGATAAGCTGTTGATTATAAATTAAAGTTATTAATTCAGTGAATTCAACCGTATAAATCATATAGGCCAACCTAAAAAAAGATCAGTACATAAATGGAGTAACTTTGTAAATACTGTTGTGGAGCGTCATTAAATATTGAACGGAATCCTCATTAGGTTAATGAAGTGGTTTTATTTGTAAGTCCAAATGCATATAATATTGAAAATTCACTATATATAAATAACGATTTACGTATTGAATTTAAATTAAGGATTAAGAGCCATTAATTTGTAGGTTGTTTAATGTGTATTTTATGAATCTGGTTTTGATAAAATGTTGCCGAATAATAGTGATCAAAATGCTTGTTTGTGTTTATAAAGCTGAAATTTAAAATGATTTCATACACGTTATTTTTTTATTATTAACTATAGGCTCGCGAATAACAAATTAATTACAAAACCATCTCTCTTGTATTTTATTTTTTTGCTTTTGAGCAAAAAAATAAGGAAAAGAGAGGAAGCCTATTTTCAAGAAAATAACTAAAATATCCAAATATTACAATTTGACCAAAAATTTAAATAAATCGGCAAAGGACATGAAGATTGAACGCATAATTTAGAATTTAGAATTCCTAAAAACGCTAGATAATGATTTTCGTCGGGATATTGAGATTAGGTTTGCATGACTTATAATTTAAAGTTAGTAGGTCACACTTTCTTTTTTTTTTTGGATGGTAAGTCATCCAATGACTTCTCCCACTCTGGGTGAAGCGGGAGGGCGTGTCAGACTTTTACTGACTAAAACCCACCCGTGTTTCTTCAGTTGCTTGTGCCAGGGCCGCGATAACTCTCTTTCAAATTTATCCGCGACTAGTTCTCACTAGCGTCATACCATAATTAAACTTTATTAATATACCTATGCCTTTTATTTTGTACATTACAACTATTTTTCTTAAATTCCCTCAGTAATCATCGCATTTCAGAATACAAACGCATGCTAATTTTCATGTCCACCAATTATTAGATTTATCATGTATTATTTGATTGCAGAACTAAGTACTTTATTGATGATTTGTTTTGAATGTCGTGTGAACAATATACAACTGTAAAACTATTTTCCTTTAGCAGCTTTCCTCTCATTTTTAAAATAAATTACATTAATTTAAAAGAGCATTAAAAATTTTCTTCCAAGGTGATTGAGAGCGTCCAGTCTGCACCAAGCGCAAATGGCTACTGATAGAAAATAGAAATCTGACGACTGACAAAACGCGAAGTTTGCCGAGGGACATTAAGAAAATAGTTGTACTGTACGTACAGTACAGCAAACTTTGTTTTGCCGTAAAAACACCAAACATTGATCTACTCTACCTACTCTACCCTACCTACTCTACCCTACCTACCCTACCAACCCTACCCCACCTACCCTACCCTACCTACCCTACCAACCCTACCCCACCTACCCTACCCTACCTACCCTACCTACCCTACCTACCCTACCTACCCTACCCTACCTACCCTACCCTACCTACCTTACCCTACCCTACCTAAGTAGCAATATTTATTTTCCATTTTTTTTTTTCATTTGATCCTTCTCCTATCAATAACAAACACAACAAAAAAGAATTAATGAAATCGGTCCAGCCGTTCACGCGTGATGCCGTGACCAAGGGAAATAGGGATTGATTTTTATTTATATAAGATTATCACCAAATTACAAAAAATCATTATAAATTGTAGCCTATGTGTTATTCTGATGTATAACCTATATTACTGCAAAGTTTCATCCAAATCCGTTTAGTAGTTTTTGCGTGAAAGAGTAACAAACATACATCCTCACAAACTTTCCCATTTATATATTAATATAGTAGGATAAGAATAACTGCGGGAGGAAACGCCCGGGTGTCACCACTGTGTGGATCGCCCGGAGGACACGGTGGAGCATACGGTGGAGATCTGCCCCGCTTGGGCTGGGCACCGCCGTGTCCTCGTGGAGGCGATCGGCGGTGGCAACCTCTCGCGCCCTGGGCGTCGGGAGTCGCAAGCCGATTCCCGGCCACCGTAGGCGCGGGCCTGCGGACGGCGAGTAATGGGTAGCTCGCCGTCCGATAAGGACCAGGCCCGAGTCGACGGTGCGTTGTGTTCCACGCGCGCCTCAAAGAGATGTCAGCAGAACTGACGGGGTCCGCGAGGGCCGATGCCTGTCTGGGTCGCGGATAAATTTGAAAAAGAGTTACCGCGGCCCTGGCTCAAGCAACTGAAGAAACACGGGTGGGTTTTAGTCAGTAAAAGTCTGACACGCCCTCCCGCCTCACCCAGAGCGGGAGAAGTCATTGGATGATTTCCCACCCAAAAAAAGATAAGAATAACTAATAACTTAGCGGCGGTCAAGTTCACAAAGCTACTAATAAATAACAGTTGTAATATTTTACAAAGTTAAGGTGATTGTGAACTAGAGTTCTCCCTGAGGTGGTTTAATTGGAGCCCGAAGTTCTCCGACAACGTCTGGCCCTGATTTATTAACTCTTTGCAAGAAATTATTCATCGGATTATATATTATGATGTGTGAGGGCTGAAGGTGAAAGACAATACACCTTTGTCTAATTCTTGAATAGTGAATGGTGATCCTTGAGTACTTTTTGTAAAATGTGTCCCCTGTGGAGTGTATAACGATACACTCAACACAAATAAGCAACTGTGTTTTTTATATTCACTAATAATCAATAGCAAATTTAGATTTAGGTATTTAATAACTCCTATTTACAATCGATTTATAAACCAGTTACGCTATCGAATTCAAGCACTCAAGCAATTTATTAGTAATTGACAAATCAAACACCAGCGAGGAAGCTATTCGTCCAAGAGCGAGCGAATCTGCCCATACTGAAGCTAAATATTTGCTTGTGCCGCAAATATGTTGTGGCAAGGTTTTCCAGCATAGCAGTGGAATCACAAAAGCTTTGAATTTATATTTGATTGCATTAGCTCGATATTGTGCTACTACAAGGGCTACAGCCCGCAACGTACCAATACCTGTACAGCTTTCTTATTAGATTTATCGTTCATCATCATCATCCACAGCCCAACTTCGCCCACTGCTGAGCATAGGCCTCTCTCTTCTCGTACTAATCACCAAGTTCCCGTGCCAACCTCATCCAGGTTCTACCCGCAATGGCAACAATGTCATCTGCCCATCTCGCCGCTGGACGACCAATACTTCTTCTACCAGTCAGTCCTTGGACATTCATTTTATCGTTAAAGCCATTTAATTTCCATTGAGAGCTTCATTTAAACAACCTAAAAAATAAAATATTATCATGATACTCGCTTCATTAAATAGGTAATTTATAAATCGAGAGAGATCCAGAAAGCCATCACTCCCAGTCAATTAATAGACGAACCATAAACTATAACAAATTATTACACTGAGAAGTTAACTAGATACTAGATACTGTGATCAAGTAAATAACGGAAAGAGAAAAGTGGTTGACACGAGTATTGGTGACACGTGTTCGACGTGAAAAGCATGCAAAAGTTTAGATGTTCACATTCCCATTGCGCAGAAATTTTATTAATACATATGATAAATCAGTAGAAAAGTCGTTTTTGTACATCGAAAATACACAATCATCATCGCAATCGGTTCACTCTATCAAAATGAATTTAAAGTGTTCAACAAGTGAAATATCACAACGCGTGTTTTTTAAATTAAGATACTCGGAAAGTTGATCTCCATATTCGATAGATGGCGTTGTATATTTGACGTCATTTTCTGAATGGCGGTGCTTAAGATTGTTTGCGAAAGAATTACCCTAGAAAAAAAATATTTGTTGGATAGGTGGATAGGTGGATAGGTGGATAGGTGGATAGGTGGATAGGTGGATAGGTGGATAGGTGGATAGGTGGATAGGTGGATAGGTGGATAGGTGGATAGGTGGATAGGTGGATAGGTGGATAGGTGGATAGGTGGATAGGTGGATAGGTGGATAGGTGGATAGGTGGATAGGTGGATAGGTGGATAGGTGGATAGGTGGATAGGTGGATAGGTGGATAGGTGGATAGGTGGATAGGTGGATAGGTGGATAGGTGGATAGGTGGATAGGTGGATAGGTGGATAGGTGGATAGGTGGATAGGTGGATAGGTGGATAGGTGGATAGGTGGATAGGTGGATAGGTGGATAGGTGGATAGGTGGATAGGTGGATAGGTGGATAGGTGGATAGGTGGATAGGTGGATAGGTGGATAGGTGGATAGGTGGATAGGTGGATAGGTGGATAGGTGGATAGGTGGATAGGTGGATAGGTGGATAGGTGGATAGGTGGATAGATGGATAGAAGGGAAGGTTGAAGAAGACAGTTGACGGGAGCGAAGCCGCGGGCACAGCTAGTTTATAATAATAATCTTACAGCTGGTAAAAACAACATGAATTATGGACTTTCTTGTGCATTCTTCTCCATAACAAGCTACTTTTCCGAATGCACGGTAGAATCAACTTTTATTACATGTAAATTTTAATTTTTGTTTGTCGTTCTAATGTGCCGCTTATTGGGCAAGTTGAATAAATATATTTGACTTTGACTTTGAAATATTTCGACTGGTAATAATAATCTGCCCACAAAAGTACCTACCTACTAATAACAGAGTATTATAACATTACACATTACATTGGAGTTGAGGATTATTGACTTATTATTTTAAGTTACTGTAGATAGGCTAACTAACAAGATTTTTTTTGCGAATTGTTTCGTTATGCTAGTAGTTTTATTTATTTCTCACGTACACGTACATACCTACTCATCAAGACCATACATTGTAAATAGTTAGCATGTGAGTAGCATAGCAAACTGATTTATTTACTTAAAATCCTACATCAGGCTTATGTTTGGAAAGCATCAAAAAAGTTACTAAGAGGGTATCCCATCGACTGAACTGAAATCGTGCATCTTACACAAAAATATAACAAATAAGTAAAAGAACTTTAAAGTATATAGGTACATGTTATATTTGGAAACGATAATACTTAAAATACAAAAACATGTTTACTTGATAAATATACTAACTTAATCAAAAAACACTTATTAAAAGATAAAAGCTTGCAATACTTACCTGTGCCTTAGGTGTGGGATGATCGGCGTGGTGTTTGCCGCCAGTACCTAATTTCAATTTTTTCGCAGATTACTTGGCGTCATCGGATCCAAGTCCAAAGTCAAAGTCAAATCAAAGTCAAATATATTTATTTCAACTAGGCCAATAAGCGGCACTTTTGAACGTCAAACATTAAATCTAAATTAAAAATGTACAAGTAATAAAAATTGACTCTACCGTGCATTCGGAAAGTAGCTTGTTATGGAGAAGAACGCTTTTAAAAAAAAAATATGTTTTACAATGTTTACTTATGTACATCCATTAATAAATACATATATGTGAGGATGATGCACCTAAAAATAGCACTACACACTATACTACGTACAGGTATAAAGTAATAAAAGTACTAACAGGCTAATTCATTAATTTGATAAATAGGAACATGGTTCTCACATACTTACAAATATTGCAAACATAGGTAAAATATCTAATTCAACAACAACGGAACCGTGTGTGAGTCAAATTCTGGAAAAATATAAAAAATAACATAAGTATACAATAACTATGAATAGGAACAGAAATTAGCAAATTTGATTTTGTCCACACCAAAGATTGCCCTCCGGAGCGGGACCAACATGTTGCCAAGCATCCAATATATGTAATTCATTATACTACAGATTTTGATTTAAAACGAGATACAGAAAAGTGAAAAAACCTTGTAAAGAGCACACCAGAGCGATATAACAAGCTGTTCTTGAAGGTCGTCACGAACCAAGGCTTCAGTACCGTGAATTAAATTCGTACTATTTGGAAAAATGTTCAGAAGGCCGAAGCAGACGTCTCGGAATTGTATAAGTGGATTATTCATATTGGAAATTCTGGATACTCCGCTTGGATGGCATGTTGATTGGCATAACTTGGAACTGTTGCGTTGGTTGTATAACGGTGCCATCTAACTGAATTCAGGTGTAAGACAGGGGAATGTAATATTATTGCCGAAACTGATTACAAATGCGTTAGAGGACGTCTCTAAGACGCTTAGAATTAACTGCAGTTATTGCGGTCGGTTTCACTGTTAGACAAACTAAAAATACAATTACCAAATTCAATCCAACTGTAATCACAACGTTGTCACAATGATAACTCTGTTTAATCGTATATTGTCGGAATGAATGCTGAAGGGCGAATAAATTAAGCTGAACATAAACAATATCTTCATAGCGCAGCGTTGTCACACTGCGGTTGGATGACATACATTATCGTTGATGGTATTACTGAAGCATGACGCAGCAGCTGGGTTCAATTTAACTGCAAACAGATTTTAAGGGTACACTAGTCGAAAATTCTTCCATACAAACGTAGTCTGGTTTTGACTTCACTGTTTGACGATGTACGTTCAAAATAAAAAAATGATATCAATTAGTCTCATCATTATCTAGCCCTGTATGGAAGAAAAAAAGTAAAAAAAAAATTACTTGAAAGTTATAGCTTCGAAGTTCCATATTTCAACACTAATTTTAACGCATTTTGGGCGCGAATAAGTACCATAAGAAGAAGGAAAATTTAAAAACGGCCTCCATACAGGCATAGATTAGTAGTTCAACAATGCAAATAATTTTATTTTGAACAGATACATTCAGTCATTTTTTCATGATATCCAGACTCCTAAAGGTCTGTTTATAAAATTTCGCGCGCTCGTTTTCGTTCTAAATCATCATCCATTTCGCTACAAATTTGCAAGCGTGTGTATTCGTACGCGAACTAGCTTCTTACCGCTCATAACAGTATCTATCTGTTCCGCACGTGTTGTCGTTTGATATAGCATGCATTTTAACACCGCGAACAAAATAGTTCGTGCCGTCGTCTAGTGTACCCTTAATTTCACTGAACCGATAAAAGCTGAATTAAAACTAAACTTTTCATAACAGATTAAAAATTTAACAAGTGCAAGAGATTTAATATGCAATATTGGGCAATTGAGAAATTATCTCATTAAAACATTATCACGCGATTTTAATGATTAATGAGAGTTCTCACTCTCTTCAATATAAATTATAATTTATGATCGTAATTACGGGAAAGCTTAATTGTTTATGAAGGTACTCTGATAATAATTTCACCATTAGTAAGTTCAAAGGAGAATTTAATAGCCTGTTAATGAGATCTTTAAAATAATTTGATTATGTTTCGAAATATGTTTAACGTATTTACGTCGTTAAGGAGTTATTGCTGGTTAATCATGATTAACAAATTAATCATACTTTTCTTTAGAATGTTTGTAACCAAGATTTTTTTTTCTTTAATAATAACGAGCAAAGAAAACTGCTAGCTCTGAAAATTTGTGGTACACAGTAAAATATTTTAGTACGCCTATTATAGCAGTAACCTCACATAATTGGGTATTAAAATACGATCAGAGTACGCACTAAATGATAACTAATGTTAGCAATTTACTTTGTCACTATTTAGCAAACTAACTAAAGGTAAAACTAATAGGTACATCTAAGCTAGAATAACTAAGATACAATAGGTAAAACTAAGCTAGAACTAATAATTTCTAGCTTTCCATTTATTTTACTACTTATATCGTTTTTAGATATGGAATAATGTTTTGTTCACAATAATTCCCAAGTACTTAAATTTGTTTATCTATGCCCACTGATCGCTTTCATTAAAAACACTTTAGGAATGTATATTTCAAAGTTATACGCATAATAGCTACTAAAAATATGAGGCCAACAGCTCTTTATTAATGTATATTCACGATTACATGAAACTAAGCATTAATAAAGGGATATCACCGTCGTGCAAGATTAGCATATCAAAAGCCGCATAGCCTGGGTATCGGGACAAAGTGAAAGAGTGCGGGAAAACGGTGACGCAACACTGTGACGTCACAGACTGTGCTCAAGTACAGCTGTGAAATAAGAGAAGTCGTTCTCTAAACGCCACAAGATTAAATTCTCCTAACACGGAGATCTATTGTCTGTATGCCATTTTGAGTTGGTTTTATTTATCTGTTTCTTACCGGAATTTTCGTTGTACCACATGCTATACTTTATAATTGTATCGTGTGTTGCTATTTTGGCCTCATTTATTATTTTAATAGGCCTTTACTACGTAAATACCGATATTATACAATTATATTTTACTGCTTATGATAGGTTTTCTGAATAAAGTTTTCTGCTCTAAACGTTATTTCAATAAATAAAAAAATGCAATACTACTTATTTAAAGATTTTCTAGGTCCTTTAGCAATTAAACAAAGTTTACTTTTACGAGTAATTCCAAAATTAGGAGCTCTTTAGCAGTTAACACGACGATATGCAAAACTCTTTTGGATTAGTCTTTTAAAATATAAGTATATTTCAACTAAGCGACATCGTTATTTTGACTACAGCTAATCATTTCGATTTCGGTAGTAGAAAATGTATCGTGAAAGTTTACTTGGTTTGACTTTCAAGTCTAAGCTAAATTTATATATTGAAACTATAAAAACTGACGCAACCTTTTTTTTTGTTTTTATGGATTCAAATATGTTTTAACGATATAATGGCGAGAGTGATCATGATGGTGTTCAACAATGCTTCAAATCATATTATTCCGGTACCAATTATGTTAATCCAGAACTAATTAAATGTCAGTGGTAAGTACTGTTCCTTTGAAAGTTTATCAACGAGCACTTTATAACCCCGTTTGTTACATTGACTTTGTTTGTTTCTACTGAGAGTGACTAATGACTGCACAACAACACACAGATCTTACAGCTAAGATGTTCATTGTGAAATTATATTGCGCGAAGTTTTCGGTAAATGTTGTACTGAAAACATGAGAACTGAAAATTTTGATCTTTTTTTTTAATTCAACATGATATTCTTAACGAACTTACTCATAGTCTAGTAGATTTATTTATCTACACTAGTATAATTACCTCAAGCTTAGATAATTTCTAGCCACTAGAAATAACAAAATGTTATAGGATCTCAAGCAAGAGTTAATTAAATTATTGCATTGCAATTAATCTTCTATCGCAGCATTTCCAAGGAATAATGAGATTTTATATAAAATTTATTAAAACGTAATTATGGAAGTTACAAATGAATGTCCTTAGAGAAATATGTTTTCACTTTCTTCTTTCCTTCTAGCTTAATATATATTCCAGGTCCTTCCACTTTTTGTCAGATAACCGTCTAAAATAACGTTACAAACGTTATTTTAGAACTGAAGCCCATTAAAAATCGAAAACGCAAAGCTTGATGTAGTTCTGCATTTTTAGTATGTTGTATGGATCAGTTAGGGTATTGTAATTTGTATTTATACGGATACATTGTTTTCATTTAAAACTTTTAGGACTAACTTTCTTTTACAGTAAAGCAACACCACGGAGAGTGGTGTTATAAAAATACCATAAAAGATTTCACGTTTGCCACCAGAATACAAATATAAATCAGGCAGACAAGTCGAAAAAAACTCGCCAGATAATTTCGCAATTCAGTAGTAACAGTAACATAAATATTCTTGGATAATACATGAAAAAGTTTTTTTTTAATTCTTGGTTCCATAATGGAACATGTTTTATGACTTGTGCATATTCACAAAGCCGATCATTTATCACTGTAAGAGAAAAGTAGTATCTGGTTTTTTTGGTTTTTGGTTGGTTTTCTGGTTTATACGTCTCTGCACTTTAGTCAATATTTGAATAAGACTGGAATCATAAAAAATCTGCAGAACCATCGGGTAAAAATAGTTTCGTGATCGGTTGACGCAGTTATAGCTTTGTGCATAGCAAAACTGGTAAAATCTTTCGACAAATTGGCTCCTCAAATATTGAATGGTAAACACGGGGTTTGAAATAGCAGTTTTATTTATATGTGACTTTATGTTGTAACTTTATGGAAATAAAATAAAATAACGAAGAATCGTTGATTAACGTGGCAGAAGGTTATACGAAATACGCTCACATAAAAGGTACCTATTCTAGAATTAATTATTGTTTGATGTTAATTTGCTACAGACTCATACTAATTTAATTAGTCAGGATCGACAGCTCGGCACTAGTCTATCTTCGACCCCTAATCGAAATGGTAATATTCCTTATTATAAAATAACTAGATTTTGCCCGCGGCTTCGCACGCGTAGACTACATGCTTCTCCTTATCATATTTTAACAGTATGTAGAGAAAAGTAAAAAATAATGTAATGCGAAAATGTTTCTTAGACTTATACTTACCTACTCTATCATCAATACGCTCTATCCTTGTCCCGTTCCGTATGCTTGCACTATTTCTGTGTTTATCCATGACTAATAATAAGTAATCATAGGCATAAGTAAGTAATTAAATTAAAGTATTTCCTTATAAACAACATTTTAAACCATTTTGGATGTTGACGCCAATATCACCACACTATTTGATGAGATAACACGTGGACACGCTACATAGAAAAAGGAATTTGCAATTATTATTTCTTTTAAATAATATTAGCTTTGTAAAAGAAGGACTTTTGTACACAACATTTCATCCCCCATGATCCGCCCCCCAAGGACGGAATTCCCAAAAGACCTTAATTTGCGTTATATTTTAATCTTCAGCCCAAACCCAAAATTCGAAGATTCTAACTTCAAAACTGACCGACTTTCATACAAACTTACATCCCCTATTTCACGCCCTTATGGGTGTAATTACCAAAAATCCTTTCTTAGTGCTCACTTACACTACCAAAGGAACCTACGTGCCAAGTTTCATGATTGAAGCTTCAGCCGTTTGGCCTGTGCGTTGATGGTCATTTAGTGAGTAAGTCAGTCAGTCAGTCACTTTCTTCTTTTATATGTTTAGAAGATTATAGTTACCAGCAGACTTTAAAGACTTGAGAGTATTTTTAATATTTTTTCCTTGGTAAAAGAAGGACTTTTGTACACAACATTTCAACCCCCATGATCCACCTCCCCAAGGATGGAATGCCCAAAAAACCTTAATTTGCGTTAGATTTTAATCTTCAGCCCAAACCCAATATTCGAAGTGCCTAACTTCAAAACTGGCCGACTTTCATACAAATTTTCATCCCCTATTTCACCCCCTTAGGGGTGGAATTCACAAAAATTCTTTCTTAGTGGATGCCTGCACAGTATAAAGTAACTATTTGCAAAATTTCAAGTCTCTAGACCATTTCACCCTCATGGGGGTGAAATCTTCAAAATCGCTGAGATACGTGTAAATTATTTTTTAATCATCAGCCTAAACCCAAAATATGAAGATCCTGACTTTAAAACTGACGGATTTTCATACAAACTTTCATCCCCTATTTCCACCCCCTTAGGGGTGGATTTTACAAAAATCCTTTCTTAGTGGATGCCTGCAAAGTATAAAGTATCTAATTGCAAAATTTCAAGTCTCTAGACGATTTCACCCTCATGGGGGTGAAATCTTCAAAATCGCAGCAATACGTGTAAATTATTTTTTAATCTTCAGTCTAAACCCAAAATATGAAGATCCTGACTTTAAAACTGACGGATTTTCATACAAACTTTCATCCCCTATTTATTATTACATCCTTTCTTAGTGAATGCCTGCAAAGTATAAAGTATCTAAGTGCAAAATTTCAAGTCTGTAGACGATTTCACCCTCATGGGGGTGAAATCTTCAAAATCACTGCAATACGTGTAAATTATTTTTTAATCTTCAGCCTAAACCCAAAATATGATCCTGACTTAAAAAACTGACGGATTTTCATACAAAATTTCATCCCCTATTTCACGCCCTTATGGGTGGAATTTCCAAAAATCCTTTCTTAATGCTCACCTACACTACCAAAGGAACCTACGTGCCAAGTTTCATGATTGAAGCTTCAGCCGTTTGGCCTGTGCATTGATGGTCAGTGAGTGAGTCAGTCAGTCAGTCAGTCAGTCGGTCACTTTCTTCTTTTATATGTTTAGATGTTTCCTAGTAATTTCTGCTTTTGTGTCATACTGATGTTTGAGGTCACGAATTCACGATGTGTGTGCAAATAATTTTCTGTCAAAATGTTGTTTTCTGCCATAAAAGTAATGCATTAGAGGACAAGCAAATCTGAATGAAAAATACAAAGCAGAAAAAAGAAATCGGTTTGTATCTTCAATATTTTCTACGCTACTTACAAGTTAAGAGTCACCTTTGTAAATGAATAAACACACACACACGCATGAATGTGTGTTCTAACAGTTCCAACTTTCCAACGTTGCATTTTTCTGAGGTTTTCACTTATGGCCTTTTTTTTAATCGCCACTTAGCAAATTACCACATATTTTCTGAGCAATATTGTGTTTTTATAATTTATTGTGTTACGTTTCTTTCTTTTTTAATAATTTTCCTCAATTTTCTGGAACTCTGCTGACTGAGCTGTACATCCGTGTCTCTTGACTTCACTGAGCTAATCAAATTGTCGCGTGTCGGAGCGAAACGTAATCAGAGAGGCGGTGAAAATTACTCGAAAAGCAACGCAAACATTACGTGGTATTTAGGTCGTTCATTAGGTATATCAACGTGATGGAGAGACGCAATGAACTCACCGCCTAGCAGAGTTCTAATAGATGTAATATAAGTTCCTTTTGATTTTTGGAGACGGCAGTTTCATCTCATGTGTTCAATGTTACACGAAATGTGCAGTATATAAATAACAGCGTTCGCTGGGAGCCTGGGTACAAATTGTAATTAATTAATAAAGGAATTCTAGTGAAACTATCGATGCCTGTTGAATTCATATGGGTAAATCAAGTGACGCGTAAAATTGAACTGCGGACAGTAGCATATTACTCCCAGAAATTATATACTATTTGTGATGGAGTTTTCGCACTTGCAAATTTAAAAACAGCTGTTATAGAAGCTTTATCCATAATCTGTGCAAGTAATCTCCACCATTAAGCACAGTTCTTACAAATGTCTCTCTTCTTCTGTACAAAGCCAGTCCCTGTCACAAAAGACGAGCTGTCAGACTCTATAATGTGACCACTTTAAACACGATGCAAATGCAATTAAATGCGGTTCTTTAGTTGGTACTAAATATAAAGTGCTACGCGTTTTATTCTTTAAGCTTTGATTAAAATTTTAAAGTAGTTTTAAACTATTTCATAATTGTGATTTTTCTGTTCGAATTTAGGTTAATCCTACAAACTTTCTCAAACTCAATTTAAATGTTCGTCAATTTATTTTATTGGAAACTAATAATTAATTGCTTAAAATTAGAGTACATTTTCCCGTGAATTTGAGTTACGACGCTAATATATTCTGGGCCCTGGACATACGGCCTATATGCTATATATTACCGTGGGTAAGCCATGGCTTTCCAAATGCATCTCTGCTACCTGCTACCCTCGAGCTTTGTTAATAGTTATTACTACTTAGTTTTGCTATTGCTATTGATTGGAAACTTGAATCTTTTAAATTGAAGTGGTAGATTAGTGGAGATTATTGGGATTCGACGAATGTACACGCTTTTTCCTTTTCTCATACCTTTTAATATAGTGTCATCTATTATTTATTTTGACCTTATTGTGTAATACACATTAAGTTGCATTTCATAATCCCCATAAAAGTATAGTACCCCACTTCAACCCCTTTTAGGAGTAGATTGAAAAAATTAATATGCAGACCTCAATAATTTATTACTAAAAACATTCCTACTAAGTTTCAACCAAATCGCAAGCCATAATAAAAATTCATACAAAGTTGAGCTGCCCCCATTTTCCCCCTTAAAGTTGTGAATGTACAAAAATCTTTCCTTAGCTAACACGCGCTGCAGTCCCGCAAGCCAAAAGGATCTGTACCGGCTTGCTAGAGCTAGAGAGAAAAGGGCGAGAGATGTCTGTCAGATAAGATGTATAAAAGATGAGCCTGGAATTATTCTTGACCTGTGAATAAGGGGTTAGTGAGAATAGTTGGATAATAATGGAGGAAGTAAGAATAGCAGTAAATGGAATGAAGAATGGTAAGGCAGTTGGTTCGGACGGAATACCAGTTGAAGTGTGAAAGGTTTTGCACGTCGATGGATGGTTGTGGTTAGCTTTATTCTTCAATAAGTTGTGAAAGGAAGAAGCCATACCTGATGAATGGTGCAATAGTTTGCTGGTGCCCATCTTTAAAAATAAAGGTGATGTGCTAGAGTGCAACAACTATAGAGGAATAAAGCTAATGTCACATCGTTTGAAAGCTTGGGAGAAAGTTATTGAAAGGCGGCTGAGAGACGAGAGTGAAATATCGCAGAACCAATTCGGTGTTATGCCTGGTCGAAGTACAACGGATGCCATTTTCGCAAACCACCAGTGGTGCGAGAAATACAGAGGTGCACATAAAAACTTGCACATGGTGTTCATTGACCTCGAGAAGGCATACGGCCGGGTGCCCCTTGAGGTTTTGTGGTGGGCCCTTAAGAAGAAAGTTGTGCCTGGGAATTATGTACAGTTGGTCCGAGAGATGTACAGTCGATGCAGTACCCAAGTCCGATCTATAGTAGGCACTACTGGCAGCTTCAGTGTGGCAGTCGGCTAGCACAAAGGGTCGGCTCTCAGTCCTTAGCTCTTTCTGATGATAATGGACGCTCTGACGTCGGACATACAGGAAAAGGCACCCTGGTGTTTGCTGTTTGCCGACGACATAGTGCAGGTTGCCAAATTTAATTTTTGATATTACCGCATTATTGCCCGGGTCCAGCGAATTTGTGCTTATTAACAAGAAAATATTTTTTTATGATCTATTCTAGAAAATCTTAATTTTACACAAAATTTAATAACACACACAATCGATGCATATCGCGCCGTTTAGTGAAATATATTTGGACCATCTTTCGTAGATATGGGACCCCGAGCACTCGTTTTCCATGGTACCAGAATTCGAAAACCTATCGAAGTAAAATCACATAATGTATTTTTTGTAACAACATGATTTTTATTGTTGTAGTTGACACAAAAGCCCGTGATTTTTCGTTATGACCAACTCAAGGTATTTGAGTTTGAATCCTACTATAAAGCTCTTTGACTAAGTGAAAATTTACTTTCAAGTTGCTATTTGTAATAACATAATGACTTTTTAATGTTATTGCATCATTCTTTCTACAAAAAGAAATTAATTTCTCTAGGTTTTTGTCAAAGTTTTAAATAGAAGAGAATTTCTTACATTTTCAACGTCTAAAAAAAATACTACGACAAACAAGAAGATTTTTTTTTCAGAGGTGTTTTATTAAGTACTTTCATGCTACCAAAAAAACGCAATTTTTTATGAACTTAAAATTCAAAAAAAAAAAAAAAACTTCTAAAATTTATAAGACATATTAACTATCGAAACTTTGTTCGACAAATTGTTATGATTTAGCAAAACAATAATGAATGTTTTAGCTCGTAGTAACAGTTGCAGTGCTTTGTATATAAACACTGAAGATTTAATAATTATATTACTATCACTAACGTTAGTTTGTTAATAATAATATTAAAAGCTGCAGGCAAAGCATAACTAAAATGAATATGGTTGCTCGTTGGATCCACACACAGCAGATCATTGATTAATCTCTTGCACTGTTTGTCGTAATTGGTAATTACAGCATGACTGTTGGCAGCTCGGATTTCAAGGGATTTTGTTATTAATTAGGTAAAACCTTTGATCAACAATACACTAGAAACACAAGCCCATACAAAACTTTTCTTTAAAACTGTCGCCAATTGTGTTTACGTAATTCTAAGAATTCTAGTAGAAATAAATATACTTACTACTACTAATAGATGCATTCACAAAGCTATGTACAAAAATCAATAATATTTTATTGACCCTTCTTCGCTGATCAACATACATCAAAACAAATTTAATCTAACACGCATGTTTTAAAGTCTGAATTGCAAAGTTCCAGAACATTCCATGTTTGTTACAATAGTTGGCGCGTTCTCGACGCAAACGTTGGTCAAACAATCATAATATTTGGTAATTGATTCATACATTCATACATACATAAACTCACGCTTTTTCCCATGGGGGTAGGCAGAAACTACAGAACGCCACCTGCTACGATCCTTACGTATTTCTTTTGCTTCACTCACATTTATACATCTAGTTATACACACACACGCCGGTTATGAGTACCTGGCATTTCTGAAGAACATCACCTATAAGGTATGTCTTCTAGGGCGTCTCCTCCCAGCGTTTCCATTCACGTCTGCCTTGTAAATACCTTTCGTTAGTCGCCTTTCATTCATCCTCTCAACATGGCCAAACCATCTTAACAATTCCATGTTTGTTACAATAGTTGGCGCGTTGTCGACGCAAACGTTGGTAAAACAATCATAATATTTGGTAATTGATTCATGTTTAATATATATTTCGGTTTTTACTTAGTGAAAAACAATTAATGATATGAACTTACCGAAAAAAAGATAAATTCCTTCCAAAGTCTCGGTGTTATTTGCACAATATTTGAAAGCACACTGCGGCTTTTTGAGTGTTGGCTATGATTGAACCATACTAATTTGAAATAAGACCGCGACCGTATATCTGCTTTTATTTTTCGGTATTTTTTGAAGTTCTTACTGGTCATCTAGTGTATTTTTGATCGAAGGTAACCCAGGTAACCCACGTATGATGATTTTGATAATAGTAGAAATTACGTGATTGTACGCACTAATACCTTGAAACCACTTAAGTATCATTATAAGCGTCAGATTCACTTGAATGAGCATCACATCTGAAGCGCAGCCCGATCACATCGACGACACAATTTTCAGATATTAAAAGACTCTACAGACATTTATATGCAGCAGTAATCAGTTTTACATAAAAAAAACGATTTATTATTAACTTAAGAGCTTAATGCCGTTCTACAGCAGCTTAGCACATACATATTGAATATTAAAACAAACGGTTTCATAAGATTTAGCGTGGCATCAATAACAACGCCCAAACATTTCAGCAAACATCCATGTTAGAAAAAGGAGGTTACCATCATTAACTTCAACTAAATCATTCCGTGTCATTACCACTAGCTCGTCCGCAAATCTCGTTAGCAACAGAATACAAAAATGAACTTTTTTTACAAAAAAATAGCAAGTGCCCAAGATAAGGCAGTATGCGTAGTAGTCGATATAAGAGTAATATAAGTTTTTAAACTGTCATGGTCACTAACACTAACATTAACATTAGAAACGGGATATTTACCATGTTTACCATGTTGGGATGTTTGTGTTTTGTTTTCATGTTGTGTTGTGTGTCTTTTCAGTTTATCCGTGATCATGGTGCTTGCAACAGCACCGAAATATCGGAAACTCGAAACAAACAGTAAACATGGTAAATATCCCGTTTCTAATGTTAATGTTAGTGATATAAGAGTATTAAATATTGATGCCTGAATTGAAGCTCGGAGCACCAATCGACGATTGGTGAACGAAACTGCCAGTAAAAAAAATTTACGAGGCTTCTTGATACGATCTGTATATTCAGCAGGTTGCCTTTTCGTCTTGTGAATCTGACCTTTATCTGTAGATATTACAATGTTTTATAAGCGACGTGTGCGCCCTCTTGAGTTTTTTTCCAAACATTACATTACTAAGTTATTATGTTCCGGGTCAATGCTTCCACCCATAGCCATATAAAATGCCATAAAATTTCCACAGATCTTTTTAAAGCGGGTTCTATGCATTTTCTACACAACGCAGTTTTTCCTTTTGTGTGATGTAAAAAACCATTGCGCAGTAACCCTTCTGCCGGATGCTCATTGTGGTACGTCCCGTCGTGTGACGTCATCCGCCACAACTATTCCTTTCAGATAACTTTTCTATTCCTTTCAGAGCCTTGAAAAAGTCTACGATATTTTACCAGGAACAGCAAAAATAACGTTTTTATAGAGCTTACAAAAATGTATTACGAGTGAATTTTCACATGTACGGGTTTACGGCAACAAAGGTGACCATTGTGGACAAGTGAAATCACGCGGACGTGATCCACTCAATGTTTTATCGACAAATTCAGAAAATAGAGCAAATAGTAGCTTAAAGTCCACAATGTTAGGGTAAACCCAGGATAGTTGCCACAGGCGTATAGTATAGTAGCCGCGATTGTAAAAAGTCAAGTTCCACGGATGCATCGCATGCTATTTTATTAATCTATCGAAATATTCACCAACTACCACTAAGTTGATCGTATCTCATGTCTCTGTGCAATTGCTTGTTAAGGCAAAATGCGTTTAAAGTTTTTGCGAGATAAATGTCTTGTTTCTCGGTGGGGCATCTATCCTAAACGTAATTTACATGGATTAGGCCACTATCCCCAATGTGGGATAGATGTCTCAAAATATTAAGGTCCGCAAGAATCGCTAATACTCTGGATTTTAAAGTTTATGTGTAGGTATAGAGATTAGACAGTAGATATCACATTGAGGAAATTGATAGTCGTATCGACTCTAAAAGTTTGAAATAGGCATTGGTGTTAAAGCCCTTGTTAAATACATTCTAGAACTAACTAAAATCCCTATGTCATGTTTGTAAAGTTATTAAAGTGTATATGTCATAGTTAAAACCTGTTTTTCGTTAGAACTCGTTTTGCCTAGTTAAAACTAGTTTTTTATTAAATGCCTTTGTTAAAACTAGAAATACCTAGTCAAAACTAGAATTTACCATTGATATATTTGAAGAGCAGTGGTGGCCCAATGGTATCGGCTGCGACTTACAAGTTTTAGGTCGTCGGTTCGAGCCCAGGCAGGCGCTTTACTTTGTGTAAATTATTTCATCACCACTGCTCTCAAAACGGTGAAGGAAAACATCGTGAGGACGGTTTCCTCATGTCCTAGAACCAAAAATTCGAAGACATGTGACATCCACCAACCCGCACTTGGCCCGCGATCCACCACGCGGACCATTCCCTCTCACAGAGAGGTGGCCTGTGTCCCAGCAGTGGGAACATTAATAGGCTGCTGATGTGATGTGATATTTGATTTTCAGATAAAACTAGTTGTCACTCCGAGCTTTAGTTAAAATTAGCACTAAAGAAACTAGTCATGGACCAAGTGATTAATCAGGGCACTAATTATATTGCCCGGGCATTATGAATCTAGTCAAGTTAAATCGGGCAATGTAATGAATACTGATTTAAACTTCTATGTTTATCACATTGTCTGGTCATTATGAATATTGCTACGTAACGGTTGGGCAATTTGATAATTATGGTCAATGAATTAGTCCAAGAGCGAGCAAAGCGAGCTCGAGAGTTTAAAGGCCTAACACCGCTTTAGTGCCGTAACACGATTACTTTCTCAAGCTTACTCCTTAGTAACGACTACGTTAAAAGGTTTGAAAAAAATACATATTTATTATTGATTCATGTACATTATTTTTGAAACAAGGTTTTTTCGTGTAACTAATAGTTTTGCTTTAAAAAAATAATTAACAACACGATATTATTTCAAAAACTTTTGGAAACTCCTCCAAAACGACTTGGATGTTTAAAAATATTTTTACACAGAAAAATTGATGACTGGAATTTCTTCATAACTGAAATAGCATATGTAAATCAAATAATATTTTGGAAACAAAACTGAATAATATTTTGGAAACAAACTCCTTTTGAATAGTTTTGTTTCCAAAATAAACAAAACTGTTTAAAAGGAGTTTCAGGATATTTTGGCATCGAGCGGGCGCTCGGCCAGTACTGCGTTAACAATGGGGCGTATATATCGCCTTAAGACACCATGACACGGGTAGGTTAGGTTCGAAGGAGATGAGATTCAATTTTGAGCATTAGTTAATTCTAGTTTTAACAAAGGCATTTAGTAAAAACTAGTTCTAACCAGGGAAAACGCGTTCTATCTAAACACTGGTTTTAACTGTAACAAATATATCTAGTACAAAATCCTCTCGAGATGGCCTCAGATGGAAGTAGAATGGATCACTTTATATCTCAGGGGATGTGAACACGATGAAAAGGAGATCGGGTTAACTGTAGGTACGGCACGAAGAACAAAACAAGTTTTATTCAAACAATGCTAATGTATTGTACTACTTTTTTACTGTAAACTGATTTGATTGTACTGAAAACGAGACAGATGTCAGAAACATCCTCTTTCGTTTATTTATAAATTTTGATGAGACCTAAACTTCAGAAAATTAATGGAACCTGTGCGATAAGTTTGTAGGTTAATTTTTCATTAGGAAGTTGCTCCTCATTGTTTTCTCGACGAACGACGGAAAAGCACAGATTAATAATAATAGACCTACGAGAAAAGAATGAAAATGACAGAGACATGAAAATGATATGAAGTACAATTTTAACTGCTGTTGATGCCAAAAAGCGCAATGTGTTTAACTAAAACCAAACGGTTTTATCATAAATTCAACCATCGAGTTCTGAAATAACTTATTGATTCAATTTGCTAATCATCTCGATTTATGTTCAAGATGGAATTCGAGGGGAATCGTATATTTTTGTTGGTTGAGGAAAAATATTTTCCGCAATCAATCAAATCTGTGAAGAGAACAATATTTTGCTAGCAGATCTCATAAAATTCTGACCCCAATAGACATTCATTACTTTTTATTATCAAAAAGATATAATGATCTATTGAATATTACAATTATTGAGTATTTCATACAACAAAATTAACTCTATTGTACAAATACAGTTTATTTTGCTCCTGCTTTAGCTATCTCTTCCTATCAACCTCTTCACAAACATGAGACCTTCGCCACAAAGCATCAACACCAATGTTGAGTGTTTGTGAACAAACCGTTTAACTTCGTGATCTGGACAATTCCCTGTGTGTGTGTGTGTCTGTATTTCCCGATAGCTACAATCTAGGGGTCTTTAAGTCAAGAGTGAATGGGTTTCTTCTAGGCAAGCGTGCTTCATCGTCGACCTCATCATCGCTTACCATCAGGTGAGATAGTGGTCAAGCGCAAGCCTATAGACAATAAAAAAAAAAAAAAAAAAAAAAATTGAGTTGTAAACGTGCGTCGGTCCCTCGAGACTGACCTTTTAGCAGTCGTGTGTAGTGAAAGACGAGTAGGAAACACAATCTAACTGCAGAACAATACGGATTTATTCGCACAACTAAGCATTTTGTTTCTATTTTCAACTGGTGGACATAACAGGAGACGAGCCTTTTACTGAGCACCAATCCCGAATCCAGGCCAGCAATTTTTGTTATTTTCCTATAAAAACATAACAGAAATTCGAACACCTTTTGACGGTATAATTTTTCATTTCAATCATAAATTTTACAATCCGCATTGATATTCCAATATTTTCTGGAAGCGGTGCGCTTGAATTGAACAAATAACATTCGGGAATTCATATCATTTAGCTTCGAAGCTCCAATCGAATTTTAGAAGAGTTTTGCTGTTTGGCGTAGCTTAGTTTAATGGTCTTACTCAAAGTGCCATACATCGGTTACTTTCTAAAGACTATCGTCATTAACGGCTAGGTCTAAAGAGTTGAAAAAAGAAGATTCATGTGGTTCATCATTTTGTTAAATATGATTTCGTCGTATAACTTATACTTTTGCTTTGAAAAGATAATTAACAACTCGATATTTTTCGCTAGTTTTGTCTACTCCTCCAAAAGGACTTGGATGTTTAAAAATATTTTTACACAGAAGAATTGATATTTAGAATTTCTTCTTAACCAACATAGCTTATGTAAATTAAAAAAAATACTTTGCAAACAAAACTGTCCAAAAGGAGGTCCAATATTGATATTATGGTTATAGTGGGCGCAGGGCCAGTACGGCGTTAGCATTTGGGATTAAGTATGCTCTGAACAAACAAAAGCAAAATGGAGAAGAAGGTATTTCTTTATTAAGGCATAGACGTTTATTTAAATAATTATGTTCTAATTTTAAAAACTGTAATTTGGATTGTTGATGCACATTGTGATTTCTGAAAAGTGCCTATGCTTTCTTATTTGTATTTTAATTTTTCGAAACAAGCATTGTATTTACTTTTTTTCTCTGTATCTGAGATAATTTCTGTTTCCAACTACATCCGAGTATAATGGCTCTTCTTTTCTTTATCATAACAACATTTTACTTACATAAACTCCTGTCGAGTAACTTGTTTTATTGTTCTTGTGTACAATGCTTGGGGATGATTGTTTAATTTGTTGTTAGATATTTCTTCGGGAAATAATAGCACAGCTGTTTTTACTTTTCTTTTCTTTATTATAATAACATTTTACTTACATAAACTCCTGTCGAGTAACTTGTTTTATTGTTCTTGTGTACAATGCTTGGGGAAGATAAATTAATTTGTTGTTAGATAATCCTTCGGGAAATAATAGCACAGCTGTTTTTACTTTTCTTTTCTTTGAAAAAGTTAGAGCTAAAGTTTTCCGCAATAGTGGAGAAGCCAAATGATTAGACATTATATACATGGATAAGCCGTAGCTGAAGTAAATTTAATCATAATCATAATCATTCTTTATTTGCTCAAACATGAGTACAATACACACAACAAATTGTCATTATGTAAGAGATGTTAAAAAAAGAAGTAAAATACAGAGCGTCATGTTTGCCTTAGTTTATAATGGCATGCAAATATTAATAATAGAATATAAATCAAAATAATACAATTTAAATCAAAATAATAAAATGCAAAACAAAATAATAAAATTCAAATAATAATTCCAAAATTTCATGTCCATCAATGATTAAATAATGTGTAAATGTTATCTTATCATTCTAGAATGTCAATAAAATTATAAAAATGTCAAAATATTAAATCAAATTACAGTTCTAGTTTGTCACGTTTAGTCAAATGAATTAAAAATGTCATATAAATGATAATAAGAATACAATTCGAAATTATAAAAAACATATTAAAAATATAAAAATCATTAAAATGTCAACATAATAAAAAAATAAATCAAATCAGAATTATCAATAGCTTAGTGTAGAGATAAACTGGTCACGTATTATAAATATAAGTAACTCATAAAAGTTAATTTAAGTACATGACATTATTTACAGCCTTACATAGTAATGATTTGCTTCTTCATTAAATAACAGCCAGATTTTTTTTCTGTGTTTGTTTTAATAATCAATACATTATAATATCATCTTAGAAACATTTTTTTTGTTTTAGTGATAACTAAATAAGATAATACTGATGTTTAAATATTTTGGTGTTCAGGCTTCATTGTTTAAATACGAGATAACACTTAAACTGCGGGATGACATCGTGGTTAAGTGCCCCACCCCCCTCCAGCCCTCACATTTACATATTCGCGCACATTCTGACTGCAGATGATATTGTTACTCTCGAGAGAGCTTTGAATATCGACGTAATTTTACACTTCCGTGTACAAAAAAATAACGATGGGGCAAATTCTTTATCACCTTGAAGTTTTGTTGCATTCTCGCTAAAGGAACATATTTTAAAAGCATCAAAGCTCTAGAAACGAACAAAGCGTGTCTAAATCATCGATTTCCTTCATGTTTATTTAAAAAGGAAGGGATGAAATAATTATGTTAATCTAGTTTCCTCTATAACTAAACGTAAAAATTGATAGTGTTTTCGTATGCATATTACAGTATTTTTGAACACTCATAAAAAGTATCAGAAAAGCGACGTGCGTGCGTCCGTGAATATTGTGTGACGTCATACAATGAGCGGATCACTAGACGCTACCCCGCGTCGGGTATCTCGCGGTATTTATATACAATATCACACCCTTTGTGTGGAAGTTATTCTCATGGATCGAAAGATCTGCACAAAAGGTATGGAATGGTCAAGACAGGTTTATCTTGTGAGAACAGCCAATATAACTATTGACCTAAATTGGAAAAGCACCGTTTTCAAACCACATACATTCGTTATCATAGGTGAATAAACTTTGAAAACAAGCAACAAAAAAGGACCGAAGCCCTAACTTTTAATTTCAAGGTTCTCTATTAAAATAACATAATCTTTTGAAATATCGTTGGATTAAAAGGTCAGGCTATATATATAATACAGTTTTAGATTGATCATAATGTATTAGGTGCCTCTGGCATCGTTTTTATTATCGAGCTATAATGGGTAAGCTGTAAATATTTGTTTATAAATAAGAACATATAAAAGAAGAAAGTGACTGACTGACTCACTCACTGACTATCAACGCACAGCCCAAACGGCTGAAGCTTCAGTCATGAAACTTGGCACGTAGGTTCCTTTGGTAGTGGAGGTGAGCACTAAGAAAGCATTTTTGGAAATTTCACCCCTAAGGGCGTGAAATAGGGGATGAAAGTTTGTATGAAAATCCGTTAGTTTTTAAGTCAGGATCTTCATATTTTGGGTTTAGGCTGAAGATTAAAAAATAATTTACACGTGTCTCAGTGATTTTGAAGATTCCACCCCCATGAGGGTGAAAAGGGGGATGAATTCATGGGAATAATGAAATCGTCTAGAGACTTAATATTATGCACATAGATACTTTATACTGTGCAGGCATCCACTAAGAAAGGATTTTTGAGAATTCCACCCCTAAGGACGTGAAATAGGGAATGAAAGTTTGTATGAAAATCGGTCAGTTTTGAAGTTAGGATCTTCGAATTTTGGGTTTGGGCTGAAGATTAAAATCTAACGCAAATTAAGGTCTTTTGGGAATTCCGTCCTTGGGGGGGGGCGGATCATGGGGGATGAAATGTTGTATACAAAAGTCCTTCTTTTACAAAGGAAAAAATATTAAAAATACTTTCAATACTTTAATGTCTGTTGGTAACTATAAAATGGCTCAACGCATAAATATAGGAATTAAATAGGGACGGGAAAATCTGCTTCGCCATGACAATTAAAAAGGCTCAAGGACAAACTCTGAAGTATGCAGCTGTAGATTTGAGGAAGAATTGCATTTGCCATGGACAGTTCTATGTAGCGTGTTGACGTGTTAGCTCATCAAATAGTCTGGTGATATTGGCGTCGACATCCAAAATAGTTTAAAATGTTGTTTATAAGGAAATATTTTAATTTAATTACTTACTTATGCTTATGATTACTTATTATAAGTCATGTCACACAGAAATAGTGAAGGGATAGGGACGGGACAAGGATAGAGCGTATTGATGATAAAATAGGTAAGTATAAGTCTGTCCTAAGAAACACTTTCGCATTACATTATTTTTTACTTTTTCTCTACATACTGTTAAAATATGATAAGGAGAAGCATGTAGTCTACGCGTGCGAAGCCGCGGGCAAAAGCTAGTATATATATAAAAGTAATAGAAAGGTGATTGAAACGACTCTGCTATTGGTGTAGAAAGTAATGCCGTAACTTCCGCTTAAATGCATATTGACTGGTGGCCGTCCTGATATCGAGAGGTAGCCCATTCCAGAGAAGGATGGATTGAATATGAAAGGAAGAATGAATAAAATCAGAAGTATGAGAAGGGTAAAAGCTAGTATAATATAATTAGCCTCGTGTTGAAAATTAAGAAGAGAGATAAAATAATTTAGGCATACGGAATTACCCTATAATTATCCACTTGGTATTTTGACAAGACTTTATTTGATATTGAAGAAAGTAATGAACGAATTGAATAGAAATAGCCTGCACAGTTAGTGCAGTGGCTGATACGATTGGCTGGGTTCAGGAATTTGCCGTTATTGTATGTGCATTCTCTCTCAAACAATCTTACATATATCTCAATCACGATACCGTGAGATGAGACTGCATAAAGTCGAGTGATGAAAACTAATTTAACATATAGCAGATGAACAAAAAAAATGGCCAAGTGCGAATCGGACTCGCGCACGAAGGGTTCCGTACTTGGTAAATAGCGGTTTACGATTTATGACGTATTAAAAAAAAACTACTTACTAGATCTCATTCAAACCAATTTTCGGTGGGAGTTTACATGGTAATGTACATCATATATTTTTTTTTAATTTTATCATTCTCTTATTTTAGAAGTTACGGGGGGGGGGGACACATTTTACCACTTTGAAAGTGTCTCTCGAGCAAACTATTCAGTTTAGAAAAAATATATTTTAGAAACCTCAATATCATGTTTGAAGACCTATCCATAGATACCCCACACGTAAGGGTATGATGAAAAAAAAACTTGAGTTTCAGTTCTAAGTATGGGGAACTCCAAAATTTATTGTTTTTTTTTCTATTTTTGTGTGAAAATCTTAATGCGGTTCACAGAATACATCTACTTACCAAGTTTCAACAGCATAGTTCTTATAGTTTCGGAAAAAAGTGGCTGTGACATACGGACGGACAGACAGACAGACACACATGACGAATCCATAAGGGGTCCGTTTTTGCCATTTGGCTACGTAAAACTAAAAAGTAAAATGAAATTCCTAACATTAAACTTCAAAAGCACCGATCAGTGTGGCGTCTCTTGGGAGGCTTAGTAGGCGTTTCGGCCGATGCCTTTCGCCCGATTCGGCCAAAACAGGAATTACATTATTATTAATATTTTTGAGTGGTGTTTCGGACGAATCCTTTTTTAGAGGCAGAGTAACGTCAGAAACATAAAATCGGTAGAGTTTAATAACATGATAAAAATATAACTTCCTATTTTGCTTTTTTAGTTAGATGTTGAACATTATAAGCATTTATAACTGAACTACCAGGAGGCCAGAATCATTAAGAAGTCTTAATATTTGCGGGGCTGGAATCATTACCGGTAAAGACTATTTTAAGTACCAGGAGATTATAATCATGAGGAAGTATTACTGAGGCTGGAATCATGAGATGTAAAAAGAGTACCGGAAGATTTTAGATTCTGATCTCCTGGTACTCCGTTAGTCTCTACCACTTATAATTCTAAGCCCGCAAATACTTTTTCATGATTTTGGCCTACTGGTAGTTTGTGTATAAATGTTCAACATGTAACTAAAAAATCAAAAGGGGATGTTATATTTTTATCATGTTATTAAACTCTCAACTGATTTTAATCAAAATTTTGATTTTGCTATCCTAAAAACATTTACGTACCAACCAATACTGGTACCTACTGATCCGTAGGTGCCAAATGTGAAATAAATTGTTACTGTTGATTGTTGTAATAGTATTAAGCTTTATCTTTTCCAAAAAAATGCCTGACTTTTACTTAAATAATATAACCCTACCTAAGGTTTTTCATTCTGACTGTACAAAATTTGCTTAAAAAAAAGTATAGTCCGAAACACCACTCAAAAATACTAATAATAATGAAATTTCTGTTTCGGCCGGATCGGGCGAAACTCATCGGCCGAAACGCCTACTAAGCCTCTTGGGGGAGGCCTATGTCCAGTCCAGTGGACGTTTCTTGGCTGAAATGATGATGCTGAACCTTCAAAATAACTTATTTCAGTATTTCAAACGACTTAATTACCTGTCTGAGGTCTGTCTGTCTCGCAAACAAACGTTACGGTTTTTCACCCTTTACTTGCATAAGTCATGGAGACACATTATTTATTGCGACACGTCATGAATTTACGTGGTAAAACGTTTATCTTCAGAACTCAGGTACACAATTTGTATTCAATTCTGAATTATTCGTACTTACTCATTTGTTATATCGTATTTCTGACTAGTAAAGTTTTCTTTTATTGACTATTAAGATTCTATGGACTGTTAAAAAATAGCTTTCGAAAAAATAACTCGAGGAATTTTTATAGACATGCTCAAATTCCACAGCAAAATTAACAAAGTTTTATTTTAAGTAACTGCTCCTTAAAAAAAGCTTTAATAAAAAAAATTATTAAATAAAATATTAATTATTATTTATTTCTTAAATATTTAATAATAAACCTTAAACTGCGGATGGTCCCACTAAAATACGTTGAAAATATTCTCGAAACAGATTTTCTGTGTTCCACACTTGAACAGTCCGAGTTTATTCGGGTAACGTCGTTAATAAAAATTTGCTCAAGTTTCACATCAAACTGCTACTGAATACGTTCCTACATCTCAGGGATGGTTACAGTAGCGTCACGTATAAATGTACGGTACTTGATTTGTCTTATATCTATCGGATGTTTTACGTAAAGCATTGGGCAGTTCCTGTTTACTTGTTTTATCTTGACATTGGAAGAGGTAAGATACACACAATACATGAGAGTGCCAAAAACAATGCTGAATATCTGGATCGAGAAATCAACAGAAATAAAACTGAGTCAGCTGCTCACTACCTACAAATGTGAAAGCTGAACATCCTTACCATGAGACAGATACGGTAAAAATTTCTGTAACGTAACATCGAAACAAGGCCTCGTACATTCTTGGAACTGGAATTAAATTCTTTGTCTGTCATACTAGTTCAAAATATTACACGTTCAACGAAGCACCGAAGTCAACGGAACGCTAGAATATATAACCACGTGTTTTACAGACTGTGCTTCTTTATAACTCTGCCGCACATACGTTATCAGGTATTGATATTCGTATGTCAGTTTAAAATTTGTGAAATAGGATACTATAATAAATTCAAAGTATATTTTATCCCGTTTGGTTTAGTAACATTTATAATCTTACGTAATTGAGTAAAAAAAAAGAGTATATTTCGATAACATTTAATAACTTCCAAAACCTTTACAAAAACGACATAATGCGATAGCTCTCAAAAGAGAACCATGCACTTTCAGCGAGATCCTCTAACACAATATTGTCCAAAAAATAACAAAGTTATGAAGGTATGAAAAAACTCTCATAAAACTTGTTTTTATGTTTTCAGACAATGTACTATCACCCCAGGGACCTCTGAACTTTGTCACGTTGCCAACATTAATTTGATATAAAAAATCACTTGGTCAATTTGTAAGTTGAATGTTATATTTAAAAGTTTATACGATAAAAAGAAGAACTGAAATGAGCATATTATATTTAACACCGAAGCAATGACGAGAGACTCCTTACCATCCCAGTTCTCCTTACCTTCCCAGTACTTCTTATCATCCCAGTTTCCAATATCCATCCTCCCAATCCTCTCCAAAGTCCCCGAGAGTATTGTCGAGAACTGTTTTGTTATTTGTCCTCTAATGACCTGCTGAGTCTTTACCGATCTGATTTCAGACCTGGTCATAGTACTGTGACAACTCTTAATAAAATAACTGACGGCATTATACTGGCTATGGAGAATGAATCTCTAACATTATTGGTTTTACTGGACTTCAGCAGTGCCTTCAACTTAGCTGACTTTGACACCCTCTTATCTTTCTTCCCATAATGTTTCTGCTTCAGTAATTGAGTCGTTCAAATCTTATATTCGGGGCCGCTTGCATTCTACTAAATCCGATGAGTGTTCCTCTAAATGGTGTGACTTGACTGCGGGCGTTCCTCATGATGGCACACTCTCTTCTCTTCTCTTCTCAATTTTTATAAATGCTATCACTAAGGTCCTGATTTCTTACCTCCTCGTCGTTATATTGTCATTTTAAAGTAGGTGAATTCGTTGAGGCTGTGGCTGCCATCAAACATCATTCATGATCTTAAAATATGAACAAGTGGGCTAAATCCTAAAAAATAAGAACTAAACCAAATGGCAAACGCTTTGTTGGTGGTAGATACATATTCAAAATACTGGATCACCTGTCTCTCCCACCGATAGAGTGCCCATAAATTAATCCAAAAGCGTAAGAAATCTAGGCGTTCATATGGACATGTGAGTAAGAACGTCTTTCACTCTTTTTAGTCCCTTAAACGTACGATAGTAATATCGAGTTGTAAATACTGCGTTAGTAAGTACAACTCGATATTATCTAAATAGTTAGTTAGATTTTTATTTTTTTAAATATATCTCAACTTAGGGAATAACGTACCGTATGGTGACGGACGTAAAGAATTTCACCATCACATATCATCCCGTGGTGGGTGTCGTAAAAGGCGACTAAGGGACACACCAGAGAATGGGTAGCAGCGTTCTCTGTGCACTTTAACAAAAAACTGCGATCGCCAACCTGTCTGCCAAGCGTGGCGATTACAGCAAACCCCCCCAAACCAAAATTAATAGCACAAATAAAAAAACGGCCCTGAGTGTTCGTTACTAATGCATAGTAAAATGTTGTATGATCACGTACGTAAAATGATTCCCGACTCGTTTCGATTTATTCACTCATCGGGAATCAGCTACCTTCCGCACATGTAGCATAATAACTATTCCATTCCGTCATAGTTGTATAATAATATAATTGTGTATCTTTTATATATATATATCGGAGGAAGGTAAATGATTAGTAATAAATATCCCTTGTAAACTTATTACTTCAGGTTTGTTTAATTGGCAACATTTAGCTTCTGATCAGTTCTCAGTTCGATTTTATTCGATTGACAACACTTTATTTTTCTTATGTCAAAATACTCGATTTGGATTGGATAATACAAGCAGTAATTTGCCGGAAGAGATTCTCTTAGCCAATAAAAAGCAGGAGTGTCATAGAGGCACTCTGAGTGGGTTCTCCCGCCATATTGGGTCGTGAAGTTAGAAAAGATACGCGCGGACGCGCGTTTTGGGAGTTAAAAAGGAGTTGAGAGAAAAAGAGTTGAGAAGTAGCCTAAAGTGGCGTATGTGAACTTGAACAAGTGTGTTTTAGTTGGGAAAAAGCGAAACGATTGGTGGCCGAATCCGCTGCTTTGATAAAATTGGAACAAGAACTATCTCTAAAACGGCACAAGTTACCTGCTTTGTGCATTGCATACCCACGATATGCCCACAGACCGAGGGTATTATTGAAGATAGCCCTCCTATTTCCGATATCGGAAGTGAAAACAATGCACGCACAAAGCGATAATGGACCAAATGAGACGAGTAATGGCTGGCGCGCTCTGTTTGGTGCGCGAAAATTAGCATGGAAGTACCTACCTACCTACCTAATGGAGATGTTAGCCGGCTACTAAAGACAGAAATATCATGTTGCCCGAGTTCAACCGTATAGTGTGGCCTATCCTAGACAATATGCGAAGTCGGGTTGCAGATAATGATGAAGTTAATGATGACATCGACGCAAACGAATCGACGGAACAATCCTGACTAGATACTTGGGAAACGCAACTGTGGTGGTGATGTTCAGGGAAGTATAAACTTAAGTATTCCGACAATAATAAGTACTAATCTAATGCCTTATGAAGTTTAGCCACAATATTGTTTTTCTTGGTTTATAGTGGCTAAAATTTAAAATAAATTGTTATTTTCGTTATGATGCTAAATGAAACTCAGCCAGATTCATACTGTCAGCGGAATTCGCAAGAGATTAAGACCACTTGTGCAAATACGGTGCAAGAGAGCAAACATCCTAAGCTACAACTTGATTCAATAAAACTTAATGCTTGTGGAAATCTTGCTCATAGACATGAATTTTTCAGCCATTCACACAATATGCAACAAATAGCACGGACGTCTGAGCCCTTCAACATGGCTGTAGATACCACAAGACCTGTTGTGACCGGCTGCGTGTAGTGCTACAAGATAAGTGTGGAGCTCAGGTTCCATTTTAAGAGGCAACATACAACCTGCAGTCTACAGCGCTATGAAAGAGGAAATTTAGTGGTTTTATACATGCCGCTGCGGTGATCAATCAATTTAATATTTTCTGATAGCACCTAGGAGTCTGGACATGTGCATGGTTGGCACTGCTGCCTGACCTTTCCGGGAGTACAGGCTTAAAGGTATGTTACTTTGATCTGCATTCAATTATCTGTGCATTGGCATACATTTGTGGCAGCCGAAGTATGTATTGGATTTGGAAGTACCTAAGTTTTATAATTAATTGTTGCATTAATTGCAATTTATAACTATTGCATTATGTTGTTTAATGGAAATGTTTAATGTAAGTTACATGAAAAGAGTAGAAAAATCAAACAGCGCCATCTATGTAATGGTATTGATACTGTAGGTTTCTTTCAATAATCATCGAAATTGGATTCGGGACCCCATTATGCTGTGATTTACTGCTTGGGGGAGCTTATTGAATACGAGCATGTTGTTTTTCGTGATCAATTTAAAAAATAACAAATAATTTTTGCATAGACAGAATGAGAAGTCCGTGCATGTCACGCCATCTTTTAAATCTTTGACGGGCTCAAGCTTTGAAATATTTTGTTTCAAGTATTTAATTGTTTTTATTTACCAACAAAATAAACAATGAAACGATTTTTGCAATTTCATCTTTCTAATGTACTTGGAGCATTGGAATGTGAGAACAAAACGGAAAGAAATTAGATTTCATTACATTATTTTATGTTGCATGATGTTAGAACAATATACGGTTTTGTGACCACTAGTGCTGTCACAAGAGTACACACATTTAAGAATAGGTTTTTAGTTTACTCACTACTGATAATCGAGAAGTAAAGATACTAGGCATTTTAGCCATGCATTCTTTATTAATAGGTGTCACTTCAGATTGCCTGTAAATATTATTACCACTGAGTTTGTTGTTGATTTGATCTTCAAGGAAATTTGTGAATATGCTTTTCTTTGAAAATAACGTACATTCTAACTATTCGCGTTGGTATTTTTAATGCAAGTGTGAATCCAGTTATGGAAAGTAAAAAGAAAAATCGTAATAATAGTGTATCTTTTCACATCTTTGGCTGATTGGGATTGTTTTTACAACTAAATTAAAGTATCAGGTAAAAGGCAAAGAAATTTATTTTGTTAACGTTGAATTCAAATATCTTTGTGTAATACATTCGACTATTTTTAAATAATATTTTGGTTCATATCAAAACAGAAAAATCGAATCTCGATATTCTAGGGCGAAATATCGATACGCTGGATCGATTCAGTACTGGATATCGATTGAAAAATTGTTTATTTATTTTTTTTCTTTAAAATCGATTCGTCGATTAATCGATAACAGATCGCCATCCCATCTCTATTAGACAGTGACATGTAAGTGTCAACATTCGAAAAAGTTTGAAAAAAGTCGGACAAGACAAAACAAAAACAAATAACTTTTAACTGTGATATGATTTTTAACTTATAAATTACTGGATAAAGACTAGATTATTAATAAGTCGTTACAAGGTGTGAGTCACTGTGAGGATTAAACTTTTAACTTTTGCTTTGTTGCAAAGACATGCAATAACTTTCAGTTAAGAGCTATCTGATAAAGATTATTTTCAAACCGGTGTTTAAGTTTAGTGAAATAGTTTGCTGGTTGACTCGATTTGCAATCTTACAACCTGGAAATATCACGAGGATTAACGTTACTATAGCCTAGACAGTTGGCGTTTAGTTTTGTTGCTACCAACGGTTGAATAAAGGTAAAGTTAATGTCTGTAGTTGTTATAAATCACTATGTAGGGAACTAACCAACTGATAACATGTCATTCTAACGATACCTACAAATAAAAACGATTTAAATTGACTATGGCAAATGAAAATTGCAACTAGACATTAAGATGGCGTCTAGAAGTCGTATTCAGGTATTATGGGATGCCCGAGGGCCAATTACTGTTTGAAGTTGTGGCTGAAGATGAGATAGATGTTCAATTGGCAACATTTTAATTTACATAGAACAGTTTTTCAGTTTCATGGGTCGGAGAGATGACGGAGTCAAGAGTTGATTCGGCATTTAAGTTGAAAGTGTATTCTGTGTAGCAAATGTATTTGCTAAGTTATTGTTGATTGTGGACCATGAATGGGACACTTGGTTTCTATTTGATTTACTTGGTTCATGAGTTTTTGTTTTTTGGAGAAAACTAGGAATGGTTTCCTTGTTCTGTGTTGTTCAACGATGCTTGGCCTCGGTAATCTTGAACATTATTCAGAAGTTTTAATAATTGTAACATCTCTTTAAAGAAAGGTGTGAATTTGTGAATTGTGTGATTGTGTGGTGTCATGTAGGCTAGTACCTACCTTGAATAATAAATGTGGAATAATGAATTAAAGTATACTGTCAGTAATGGTTGTGGTGTTCTTACTTGTTGAATGTTCTGTGCTGGTCATTGTGAACATACCTAACATAATTTTGTTTTATTTGCTATCTGAGCAAGTTGGATAAGATAATGTTAATGTAGATGTAAACTCGGTGACATGCGGTGCATGATTTCATTTTCACATTTAGTTTGCAAAATTGGTAATGTTTGATGTTGCTAGTTATTATACCAATCGCACTGAGGGTTTGGTATGAAATCATGAACATAAAATGAAGTTCTTGAATATGCTTTTGGCAGGGTTAGAAATCCTGAATATGAGGTTGCCTTTGTATTCAGTACTGAGAATGAAGATTGAAATAACAAATTTGATTTTGATTTAAATGTGCTGTTTATGGTTATTGGAGTTCTGAATGGTGGCAGCTATGTGTTGAATTAAAAGCTTTGGTTCATGATGAGTTAGAGGAAAGCTGAAAGATCAAGTACCCATTGAAGTAACTGAATGTACTGTGTTGAAGACTGATTCAAATCAATCTAGCAATGGTGAGGTCGTGTGTATGGTCAAAGGACTGACTGTACGGTGATGAGTAGTCGCTGCGGTGACTGCTGTAACCGAGGTGGGTTACGAGGTGAGTGGTCAGAGATGACTGCTGTAACCAAGGTGGGTTATGAGGTGAGTGAGTGGTCAGTAAGATGACTGCTGTAACCGAGGTGGGTTACGAGGTGAGTGGTCAAAGATGACTGCTGTAACCGAGGTGGGTTACGAGGTGAGTGGTCAGTAAGATGACTGCTGTAACCGTGGTGGGTTACGAGGCCTGGTCAGGATGACTATGGTTGCAGGGTGGTCACTGGGTTGACCATCAGGAGCTACAGCGATTGCTGTGGGACCAAGAAACATTGCTGGATTTGTCTGGGGGGAACCTGGTCCCTCTGGGGCTTTGGAGTCCTGTTATCTGTCTGGGGAAGCCTGGTCCCTCTGGGGCTTCGGTGACCTGTTGTTTAGTGTATGTGGCATGGGTATCTGGCAGTATTGTTGCTTCGAGAGGACCGGTTGTCTGGGGAAGCCTGGTCCCTCTGGGGCTTTGGTGACCTGTTGTTTTGTGTATGTGGCATGGGTATCTGGCAGTCTTGTTGCCTCGAGAGGACCGGTTGTCTGGGGGAGCCTGGTCCCTCTGGGGCTTCGGTGACCTGTTGTCTGGGGGGAGCCTAGTCCCTCTGGGGCTTCGGTGACCTGTTGTATGTCTGGGGGAGCCTGGTCCCTCTGGGGCCTCGGTGACCTGTTGTTTGGTGTATGTGACATGGTATGTTGTGTTGGGCGTTTGGGTGGTTTCTGGCACACTTAGTGCTTCGAGACCGACTTGGCGTTTGTTGGGAACCTGGTACCTCTGGTGCTTCGGTAACCATTTAGAATGTGTTAATATGGTTGTCTAAATGGTGAGGTGGCTGGTTCGATAGTACGATGATGGTTGTGTACGGTGTATGGTGTGGAGACCTAGATTTACATGGAGAAAACAAATGAACAGTGTGAAAGCTAAGAGAATTCAGTTTTCATGAGTAAAGATGTACTTGAGTTTTGTTGTAGGCTGGTAATATAAGGTATTGATTGAAGGTTTCACGTGGAAGATGTCACGACCACGTTATTTTTTTTTATTTGGTCAGGAGCGGCCGAACTTAACCTATTACTTATTTTTTTATCTCCTCTTGGTTTTTGTTTTTTGGTTGAGTAACGATGTTGCTCGTCGCTTTACATCAAACGTGGGACCGTTTGAATGTCAAGATGGCCGTATCGGAGGAAGGTAAATGATTAGTAATAAATATCCCTTGTAAACTTATTACTTCAGGTTTGTTTAATTGGCAACATTTAGCTTCTGATCAGTTCTCAGTTCGATTTTATTCGATTGACAACACTTTATTTTTCTTATGTCAAAATACTCGATTTGGATTGGATAATACAAGCAGTAATTTGCCGGAAGAGATTCTCTTAGCCAATAAAAAGCAGGAGTGTCATAGAGGCACTCTGAGTGGGTTCTCCCGCCATATTGGGTCGTGAAGTTAGAAAAGATACGCGCGGACGCGCGTTTTGGGAGTTAAAAAGGAGTTGAGAGAAAAAGAGTTGAGAAGTAGCCTAAAGTGGCGTGTGTGAACTTGAACAAGTGTGTTTTAGTTGGGAAAAAGCGAAACGATTGGTGGCCGAATCCGCTGCTTTGATAAAATTGGAACAAGAACTATCTCTAAAACGGCACAAGTTACCTGCTTTGTGCATTGCATACCCACGATATGCCCACAGACCGAGGGTATTATTGAAGATAGCCCTCCTATTTCCGATATATATATAGGTTTTAAGTATTTATTTTACAAATGTGTATGCACATATGACAGTATAATTGATTTGTAATTAGTATTGTTTATTAGTTATTACTTAGTTATGAATCATTTTGTGTTTATTATTTTGCCACTCTACACACTATGTCTAGATATTCGTACATCTCTTTTTTCATCTTTTCTTTCGCAGGTATGATAAAAGAGATTTCTATAGAAATAAGCATCACTTATGTACCTATTTTTCTGTTTCTTCTTCTTTTCTGTATATTACGGGTGTGTGCATAAATGGTTAAATAAATAAATAATAAATAAATAAGCACACTACCGGGATCAAAACTATCCTATATCCTGCCCGGATCTCAAGCTATCTCCTTACATGTAACACTTACTAAACTAGAAAGCTGCTATAGTTTTTGTTTTTTTATTCAACTCCATTTAAGCTATGTAATGAACTCCAAAATATATGATTAACTACATTTGCTTGTCCTAAGTGCTTTAGCTGCATTTAATTATAGCATACTGCTTACCCACAAACACACGTAGTCTTCAGCTATCAACGTTTAAAGTATTTAGCGGCATTTTAATTAAGTAACATAACTTTTTTTTTTTTACTTTTACAAATCAGTAATAGTTTATGAAAATCCAGCACTAAAACGCCGTTAAGGTAGGCATAGACGCGTTATTGTCGTGGATTCATTAAGTGAGTTAACAATAAAATACAAAGCTAAAACAAAAAGCTTTTAGTGTTTAGTCAATATTATCGTTTAAATCTGAAAATATATGCCTATTCGAATGTGCATAATTAAACCTATTTTTATGCCAAAAACTCACGCATCCGATTTATACTAAATAAAAAATACCTATAGATTTTTTAATTTATTCGCGGTTTTTTGGCCGTAACTAAAAAGAATATTCAGCAGCAGTTTGCACATTTCCTGTTAAAGAACAGTGGACTGAGTAAAAGAACGAAGAAAAGAATGTCACATGTGAACCCGCGGTGAGGAGGAATTTCAATAATTTAAAAAGGCCAGCTTTAGACAAAAAAATAGAAAATACCGTATTGCTTTAATTGCTACCATTTGCTTTAACATAAAAGAAAATGAAATCCTATTTTAATTATAAACAATGCCAAAGAGCAATTGGCTGTCATATTAAGGAGTAATAAAACTTTATACTTTGTCTTGCGTTTAATTATGCAAAAACGTTTTTAATTATTTGTTACATTTGCACTTTAGAAAACCATAATTAATGTCAAGTTTAAAATATTTTAATAGCAAAAGCAGTTTGTTGTAATTTAATTTAGTCGGTTTAACAATTTTGTAGTGGAACTCAATTAAAATGTACCAGCAAAATTGCTCATTAATTACCAGCTTAACACCAAAATAGCCAACCGGAATTTATACAACAACAAAAATGTCCACCTCGTTTCGGCTTTTGAAAACACAACGCGGAAATCCATATCGTGTGCAGTTGAAATCCTGTGCGCTCACCGAGCCTTACATAATGCTATTTGAAAACATGGACACGGGAAAGGCCGGTAGAAACCAAATATTGTGTGTGGGAAAGTCCCCGTGTGTCGCAATAACCAACCTTAAATCTTTATGAAACACAATTGTAAGAGCTTTCGTGGAAATTAATAAAAAAGTGCGAGCGAGCAGTGGTGGCCTAGTGGTATCGGCCGCGACTTACAAGTTGTAGGCCATGGGTTCGAGCTCAGGCAGGCGCTTTACTTTGTGTAAATTATTTCATCACCACTGCTCTCAAAACGGTGAAGGAAAACATCGTGAGGAAACCGGCATGTCCTAGAACCAAAAATTCGAAGACATGTGACAACCACCAACCCGCACTGGGCCCGCGTGGTGGATTACGGCCCATTCCCTCTTACAGAGAGGAGGCCTGAATCCCAGCAGTGGGAACATTAATAGGCTGATGATGTGATGTGATGTGAATAAAAAAGTAGACTATGCTTCGTCTACACAGCAGGCTTTATGCAAGCTGCTCGTTTATTGAGCTTTATTCTTTTTACCTACAACGACCTCAGATCTGAGACACGTGATGAGAATAGTAATTACCATTCACAGACTCTCATAAAACCCGACTACTGAAAAACCACGCTCTTAAATCTGAAAATGTGATGTAAATACTATTCCGTAGAGAATAACCGTGGTATATGGCCACCTACCGTAACAAAACAATACATTCTGCAAAATGCCAAAATTACAATTATACAATTTAATGTGATGTCACATAGCCTCTAACCAGTGGACAAACAAGACGCTTCCAACGACACCTCATTTGTCAAATTATGATAAGTAGTTTACAAGTAATGAAGAAACAGATGGACATACATAGATACAAATTAAAAACATAACCCTAAAAAACCAACCTAACCTTGGTTTAACAAAAATGGAACATAGGAAAAAAATACACATATAACATAAACAACCATATCTATTAGTTATCGGTAAATTATGTTTCAGACCAAACGTTCACGTATCTAATAAACAACGTTCCTCAGCAATACTTATTATAACTCTAGCTTTTGCCAGCGGCTTCGCCCGCGTGAATGTCGAAAATTATCCCAAGGGGACATATTCCCGGGATAAAAAGTATCCTATGTGCTATTCCAGACTATAATCTATCTTTGTGCCAAATTTTCTCCAGATCCGTCCAGCCGTTTGAGCGTGAAGAAGTAACAAACATACACACTCACAGACTTTCGCCTTTATAATATTAGTGTGATTTTAATACGAACTAACAGTGTTACGAATCGATTCCTTCTATAAGCCTTACATAAGACTGCTCGAGCCGGATTTTATTTTGCTTGAGTAAAAAAGCCGCGTAACAAAAGCGGTTTTCCTTACTTATACCAACACGATTTCTTTCATTGATTTCTTAGAAGAAATGTTACTTGTACTTCAAAATTCTTGATACGCTTATATCCCTATAACCTGTTCAACTTAACAATAAAGTAAGCCATAACAATTTTGATACGTTTGTGGAACTCGCCTCACAAACATTTTCATTCATGTTGTGCAAAAATATACCTACCAGTAAACGTAAATCGCTCGGCTAATTGCCTCCGTACTCCGGAACTCTTCTGTTGTAAACTTTACGTATTGTGATGCCTTGTTGGTAACAAGCGAGCCTGTGTGAGAACAACAATATGGGCGCACGGTTGGCGCAGTGGTTGAGCGATTGACTGCTGCGCTGCGTGTCGCGGGTTCGATTCCCGTTCGGAACAAATATTTGTATGACCTGCAGATAGTTGTTCCGGCTCTGGGTGTTTGTGTATGTGAGTTTATATGTTTGTAAACGCACCCACGATACAGGAAGAAATTCCTAGTGCGGGGCAAAGATTAAAAAAAAAAATCGACCAGAACGCGTTCTGGCAGTGCAGAAATTCCAGATCGGAGCCAACAAATGAGACCTGAGACCAAAACCCGAGTTTGTGACGAACAGGTGGTATTGTTGTGAAGCAACGCTTACCGAGGAAGGCTTTTAAATAAAAAAAAATATAAAAAAATATGTGGGCAGAGTTACTAACTTTGCAGACTACCCTGTCAATTTGCAGTTAGAGGCTCTGGAAATGAGTTTAAAATCTTACTTAGAACGCAAATGTTTGCAAACACAACTCTTCTAGGTAATTCTGAAAGCTAAATTTTCCTACAATCCGACCCTTTTTCGTGTGAAAAGAACAAACTAAACCTGATTTCGGAGAATGGAAGAAGGGTTACAGCGAAATTAGAACTTTTAGCGTTAGCTAGAATCGAACTCTGTCGCTAATAGTTCGTGAAAATGCGCAACAAGCAATAGTATTGTGTATAAACGGCTATTTTACAGCTGGTATAATGTCTTCATTATAAGATAATGAGTGAGGCGATGATCTGTAAGGCGTGAGTTTATGTATGTATGTATGTATGTATTATGGAGTTGAATATTTAACACATATAGTATCTTTGATAGATCCAAAGATACCATGTGTGTGTACTTAATAATTTTTTAAGAGCCTTTCAGGAAATCGTAATTCTATAAACGGTAGATGACAATAAAACACTTATAATTGATAGTAGGTAACGTTGGATAGACTATTCCTATCTCACATAAACAAAGAGTCAGACCTGGAACCTTAAATATATAATATATTCTTATAAATAAAACGTGAAAAAAATAATTTCATCAAACTTTACAAATTACAATAAAAATATATCGACGACCCGAAATAAGAGGAGAAGCAATATTATAGGCAGGTCTACGACCGTTGACAAAAGGGACGAATCCACGCAGGCTCATTCTTTTTTACGTGTGGTCGCGCTAGTGAGGACTCTTCAGTGTTGTCATCTAACAATATTTAAATGTTTGTAAACGCACCCATGATCAAGATATACCCAGTGTAGCGACTAAAAAACTTATGAAAAATATATACATGTGTTGGTATGAACATACTTACTTACGTACCCACCTGTAAGCCCGGTTTTGGGAAAATCCTTATTTATTAAAACGCAAATGTCTGAATTGCTGATTATGTGGTACAATATTCCACTCACGAAATTTTGTGTTAAATCACTAAATCAGAATCTAAATTCGATAACGTATTCCGGAATTAAGTAAAGATAGAGCAATACGAGTACTACTCGAAGTCCTCTCAATATTATCGGTACAAAGTTTTCATAAGTTAGTACCTTAGCAGAGAAATACATAAAACACGTTACATATAGAACTTATGCCAACTGAAACTCACTCAATCACAAATGTCGTTAGTTCTTACATTCAGACCTTCATTACATTCAAAGTCAAAACTATTATTACGTCAAAACTTTCTATAACTCCTTTCAAGATGAATCGTTGTTAATATAACTTTTCGTGACCTTACTATTTATAGCTATACAATTATATTAGAGTTATGAAAATAAGTTTAGCTAAGATTTGAACATTTCTCAATGTGTCAATAAGTTAGGACTTTCTGTACATTACAATTTTATATTTTTTATAAAATCTCAGTTACCTAATATTACAACACGTTGAACATTGGCCCTTTCTTTGTGAAGTGTTCAACATTTTCAGCTCTTATATGCCTGTATTTGTATCTTTTTCGTTTGAATCCCAATCCATATCGAATTTTGGTATCAAATTCTATAATTCCCCGAAGCATCAATGTTGCAAATACCGCACCGTCACTTCTAGCTCAACTGTACTACACATACGAGTGTTGGTGCAAATTGATCTCATATCAGTTTTCGTGGATAAACTCGTTGAAAAATGTAAGCTGTTCACCTTTCGGTTATTGAAATATCAAAAAGTGCCTTTGTCAATTTGTAAGTTGAAGGTTATATTTAAAAGTTTATACGATAAAAAGAAGAACTGAAATGAGTACATTATATTTAAAACCGAAGCAATGACTAAGACTCCTTACCATCCCAGTTCCGTCCAATATCCATCCTCCCAATCCTCTCCAAAGTCCCGAGAATATTGTCCAGAAGCAACTGTTTTGTTATTTGTCCTCTAATGGCCTGCTGAGTCTTTACCAATCTGATTTCACTACTGTTGTCACAGTACTATGGCCACTCTTGATAAAATAACTGACGGCATTATACTGGCTATGGAGAATGAATCTCTAACTTTATTGGTTTTACTGGACTTCAGCAGTGCCTTCAACTTAGCTGACTTTGACACCCTCTTATCTTTCTTCCCTTAATGTCTCTGCTTCAGTAATTGAGTCGTTCAAATCTTATATTCGGGGCCGCTTGCATTCTGTTAAATCCGATGAGTGTTTCTCTGAATGGTGTGACTTGACTGCGGGCGTTCCTCATGATGGCACACTCTCTTCTCTTCTCTTCTCAATTTTTATAAATGCTATCACTAAGGTCCTGATTTCTTACTATCTCCTCGTCGTTATATTGTTATTTTAAAGTAGGTGAACTCTTTGAGGCTGTGGCTGCCATCAATAATCATTCATGATCTTAAAATATGAACAAGTGGGCTAAATCCTACGGGCTCTTACTCCAAATGGCAAGCGCTTTGTTGGTGGTAGATACATATTCAAAGTACTGGATCACCTGTCTCTTCCGCCGATAGAGTGCCCATAATTTACTCCAATAGCGCAAGAAATCTAGGTGTTCATATGGACATGTGAGTAAGAAGGTCTTTCACTCTTTTTAGTCCCTTAAACGTACGATAGTAATATCCAGTTGTAAATACTGCATTAGTAAGTACAACTCGATATTATCTAAATAGTTAGATTAATATTTTTTAAAATATATCTCAACTTAGGGAATAACGTACCGTATGGTGAAGGACGTAAAGAATTTCACCATCACTTATCATCCCGTGGTGGGTGTCGTAAAAGGCGACTAAGGGACACACCAGAGAATGGGTAGCAGCGTTCTCTGTGCACTTTAACAAAAAACTGCGATCGCCAACCCGTCTGCCAAGCGTGGCGATTACAGCAAACCCCCCAAACCAAAATTAATAGCACAAATAAAAAACGGCCCCGAGTGTCCGTTTCTAATTCATAGTAAAATGTTGTATGAACACGTACGTAAGATGATTCCCGACTCGTTTCGATTTATTCACTCATCGGGAATCATCTACCTTCCGCACTTGTAGCATAATAACTATTCCATTCCGTCATAGTTGTATAATAATATAATTGTGTATCTTTTATATATATATATAGGTTTTAAGTATTTATTTTACAAATGTGTATGCACATATGACAGTATAATTGATTTGTAATTAGTATTGTTTATTAGTTATTACTTAGTTATGAATCATTTTGTGTTTATTATTTTGCCACTCTACACACTATGTCTAGATATTCGTACATCTCTTTTTTCATCTTTTCTTTCGCAGGTATGATAAAAGAGATTTCTATAGAAATAAGCATCACTTATGTACCTATTTTTCTGTTTCTTCTTCTTTTCTGTATATTACGGGTGTGTGCATAAATGGTTAAATAAATAAATAATAAATAAATAAGCACACTACCGGGATCAAAACTATCCTATATCCTGCCCGGATCTCAAGCTATCTCCTTACATGTAACACTTACTAAACTAGAAAGCTGCTATAGTTTTTGTTTTTTTATTCAACTCCATTTAAGCTATGTAATGAACTCCAAAATATATGATTAACTACATTTGCTTGTCCTAAGTGCTTTAGCTGCATTTAATTATAGCATACTGCTTACCCACAAACACACGTAGTCTTCAGCTATCAACGTTTAAAGTATTTAGCGGCATTTTAATTAAGTAACATAACTTTTTTTTTTTGACTTTTACAAATCAGTAATAGTTTATGAAAATCCAGCACTAAAACGCCGTTAAGGTAGGCATAGACGCGTTATTGTCGTGGATTCATTAAGTGAGTTAACAATAAAATACAAAGCTAAAACAAAAAGCTTTTAGTGTTTAGTCAATATTATCGTTTAAATCTGAAAATATATGCCTATTCGAATGTGCATAATTAAACCTATTTTTATGCCAAAAACTCACGCATCCGATTTATACTAAATAAAAAATACCTATAGATTTTTTAATTTATTCGCGGTTTTTTGGCCGTAACTAAAAAGAATATTCAGCAGCAGTTTGCACATTTCCTGTTAAAGAACAGTGGACTGAGTAAAAGAACGAAGAAAAGAATGTCACATGTGAACCCGCGGTGAGGAGGAATTTCAATAATTTAAAAAGGCCAGCTTTAGACAAAAAAATAGAAAATACCGTATTGCTTTAATTGCTACCATTTGCTTTAACATAAAAGAAAATGAAATCCTATTTTAATTATAAACAATGCCAAAGAGCAATTGGCTGTCATATTAAGGAGTAATAAAACTTTATACTTTGTCTTGCGTTTAATTATGCAAAAACGTTTTTAATTATTTGTTACATTTGCACTTTAGAAAACCATAATTAATGTCAAGTTTAAAATATTTTAATAGCAAAAGCAGTTTGTTGTAATTTAATTTAGTCGGTTTAACAATTTTGTAGTGGAACTCAATTAAAATGTACCAGCAAAATTGCTCATTAATTACCAGCTTAACACCAAAATAGCCAACCGGAATTTATACAACAACAAAAATGTCCACCTCGTTTCGGCTTTTGAAAACACAACGCGGAAATCCATATCGTGTGCAGTTGAAATCCTGTGCGCTCACCGAGCCTTACATAATGCTATTTGAAAACATGGACACGGGAAAGGCCAGTAGAAACCAAATATTGTGTGTGGGAAAGTCCCCGTGTGTCGCAATAACCAACCTTAAATCTTTATGAAACACAATTGTAAGAGCTTTCGTGGAAATTAATAAAAAAGTGCGAGCGAGCAGTGGTGGCCTAGTGGTATCGGCCGCGACTTACAAGTTGTAGGCCATGGGTTCGAGCTCAGGCAGGCGCTTTACTTTGTGTAAATTATTTCATCACCACTGCTCTCAAAACGGTGAAGGAAAACATCGTGAGGAAACCGGCATGTCCTAGAACCAAAAATTCGAAGACATGTGACAACCACCAACCCGCACTGGGCCCGCGTGGTGGATTACGGCCCATTCCCTCTTACAGAGAGGAGGCCTGAATCCCAGCAGTGGGAACATTAATAGGCTGATGATGTGATGTGATGTGAATAAAAAAGTAGACTATGCTTCGTCTACACAGCAGGCTTTATGCAAGCTGCTCGTTTATTGAGCTTTATTCTTTTTACCTACAACGACCTCAGATCTGAGACACGTGATGAGAATAGTAATTACCATTCACAGACTCTCATAAAACCCGACTACTGAAAAACCACGCTCTTAAATCTGAAAATGTGATGTAAATACTATTCCGTAGAGAATAACCGTGGTATATGGCCACCTACCGTAACAAAACAATACATTCTGCAAAATGCCAAAATTACAATTATACAATTTAATGTGATGTCACATAGCCTCTAACCAGTGGACAAACAAGACGCTTCCAACGACACCTCATTTGTCAAATTATGATAAGTAGTTTACAAGTAATGAAGAAACAGATGGACATACATAGATACAAATTAAAAACATAACCCTAAAAAACCAACCTAACCTTGGTTTAACAAAAATGGAACATAGGAAAAAAATACACATATAACATAAACAACCATATCTATTAGTTATCGGTAAATTATGTTTCAGACCAAACGTTCACGTATCTAATAAACAACGTTCCTCAGCAATACTTATTATAACTCTAGCTTTTGCCAGCGGCTTCGCCCGCGTGAATGTCGAAAATTATCCCAAGGGGACATATTCCCGGGATAAAAAGTATCCTATGTGCTATTCCAGACTATAATCTATCTTTGTGCCAAATTTTCTCCAGATCCGTCCAGCCGTTTGAGCGTGAAGAAGTAACAAACATACACACTCACAGACTTTCGCCTTTATAATATTAGTGTGATTTTAATACGAACTAACAGTGTTACGAATCGATTCCTTCTATAAGCCTTACATAAGACTGCTCGAGCCGGATTTTATTTTGCTTGAGTAAAAAAGCCGCGTAACAAAAGCGGTTTTCCTTACTTATACCAACACGATTTCTTTCATTGATTTCTTAGAAGAAATGTTACTTGTACTTCAAAATTCTTGATACGCTTATATCCCTATAACCTGTTCAACTTAACAATAAAGTAAGCCATAACAATTTTGATACGTTTGTGGAACTCGCCTCACAAACATTTTCATTCATGTTGTGCAAAAATATACCTACCAGTAAACGTAAATCGCTCGGCTAATTGCCTCCGTACTCCGGAACTCTTCTGTTGTAAACTTTACGTATTGTGATGCCTTGTTGGTAACAAGCGAGCCTGTGTGAGAACAACAATATGGGCGCACGGTTGGCGCAGTGGTTGAGCGATTGACTGCTGCGCTGCGTGTCGCGGGTTCGATTCCCGTTCGGAACAAATATTTGTATGACCTGCAGATAGTTGTTCCGGCTCTGGGTGTTTGTGTATGTGAGTTTATATGTTTGTAAACGCACCCACGATACAGGAAGAAATTCCTAGTGCGGGGCAAAGATTAAAAAAAAAAATCGACCAGAACGCGTTCTGGCAGTGCAGAAATTCCAGATCGGAGCCAACAAATGAGACCTGAGACCAAAACCCGAGTTTGTGACGAACAGGTGGTATTGTTGTGAAGCAACGCTTACCGAGGAAGGCTTTTAAATAAAAAAAAATATAAAAAAATATGTGGGCAGAGTTACTAACTTTGCAGACTACCCTGTCAATTTGCAGTTAGAGGCTCTGGAAATGAGTTTAAAATCTTACTTAGAACGCAACTGTTTGCAAACACAACTCTTCTAGGTAATTCTGAAAGCTAAATTTTCCTACAATCCGACCCTTTTTCGTGTGAAAAGAACAAACTAAACCTGATTTCGGAGAATGGAAGAAGGGTTACAGCGAAATTAGAACTTTTAGCGTTAGCTAGAATCGAACTCTGTCGCTAATAGTTCGTGAAAATGCGCAACAAGCAATAGTATTGTGTATAAACGGCTATTTTACAGCTGGTATAATGTCTTCATTATAAGATAATGAGTGAGGCGATGATCTGTAAGGCGTGAGTTTATGTATGTATGTATGTATGTATTATGGAGTTGAATATTTAACACATATAGTATCTTTGATAGATCCAAAGATACCATGTGTGTGTACTTAATAATTTTTTTATAGCCTTTCAGGAAATCGTAATTTTATAAACGGTAGATGACAATAAAACACTTTTAATTGATAGTAGGTAACGTTGGATAGACTATTCCTATCTCACATAAACAAAGAGTCAGACCTGGAACCTTAAATTTATAATATATTCTTATAAATAAAACGTGAAAAAAAGAATTTAATCAAACTTCACAAATTACAATTACAATAAAAATATATCGACGACCCGAAATAAGAGGAGAAGCAATATTATAGGCAGGTCTACGACCGTTGGCAAAAGGGACGAATCCACGCAGGCTCATTCTTTTTTACGTGTGGTCGCGCTAGTGAGGACTCTTCAGTGTTGTCATCTAACAATATTTAAATGTTTGTAAACGCACCCATGATCGAGATATACCCAGTGTAGCGCAAACTCAAGAAAAATATATACATGTGTTGGTATGAATATACTTACCTACGTACCCACCTGTAAGCCCGCTTTTAGGAAAATCCAGATGCTATGTGTTTTTTTGTTACTATGATATTTTATTTAAACGCAAATGTCTGAATTGCTGATTATTTCGTACAATATTCCACTCACGACATTTTGTGTTAAATCAATAAATCAGAATCTAAATTCGATAACGTATTCCGGAATTAAGTAAAGATAGAGCTATACGAGTACTACTCGAAGTCCTCTCAATAATATCGGTACAAAGTTTTCATAAGTTAGTACCTTAGCAGAGAAATACATAAAACACGTTACATGTAGAACTTATGCCAACTGAAACTCACTCAATCACAAATGTCGTTAGTTCTTACATTCAGACCTTCATTACATTCAAAGTCAAACCTATTATTACGTCAAAACTTTCTATAACTCCTTTCAAGATGAATCGTTGTTAATATAACTTTTCGTGACCTTACTATTTATAGCTATACATATATATTATAGATATATTTGAGTTAAGAAAATAAGTTTAGTTAAGATTTGAACATTTCTCAATGTGCCAATAGTAGTTAACAATAAGTTAGGACTTTCTGTACATTATCTATACTAATATTATAAAGAGGAAAGAATTTTTTGTTTGTTTGTTTGTTTGTTTATTTGTACCGAATAGGCTCCGAAACTACTGGACCGATTTAAAAAATTCTTTCACCAATAGAAAGCTACATTATTCCTGAGTGACATAGGCTATTTTTTTATACCAAAAACGGGTCCTGTGGGGTGGCCCACGGGAGCGAAGCCGCGGGCAACAGCTAGTAATTTTATATTTTTTATAAAATCTCAGTTACCTAATATTACAACACGTTGGACATGTGAAGTGTTCAACATTTTCAGCTCTTATATGTCTGATTTGTATCTTTTTCGTTTGAATCCCAATCCATATCGAATTTGGATATCAAATTCTAGAATTCCCTGAAGCATCAATATTGCAAATCCCTTTATATACTATACTAATACTCCTAGGTCAACTGTAATACACATACGAGTGTTTGTGCAAATTGATCTCATATCAGATTTCGTGGACCTCACCTCACCTTTCGGTTATTGATATTTTATTTTTTTCCGAAAACTTTACTTTAATTTTTTTAATCATTTTAATCTTTTCAATTACTCGAAACTCCACGTAACATTTCTCGAATAATACACATTGCACAAAATTAAGTTTGTGCTTTTAATATAACTTCCATGTGATCCAATCGCAGCTCTTCGTTTCTATCTAGTAAATCTTTGCTAACCTTGTAAGTAACTTTAGCCTGTTACTAACTATTAATTATGATAAACAGAACGTTTTGTGGTTGTGAAACGTTCTGTTTATCATAATTATTAGATGAGTTCCTTTGACGGAAGGGATCAGATGAAGCTTATATAGTTAATAAGATTGTTGTGGTTGAATGTTTCTCTGGTTTGCTTATCAGATCAATACTACAAAGGTAAAGGTTTATATTAACTCTAAACCACTAATCTGTGCTTGTGGTCTCCGATATTGAGGTTTAATAGAAAATTATACTAGCTTCTAGTTATTTACGTGAGGAAACATGTACCTCTATTACTTGAGCTGTTAGCTTAGTAGTTATACAACTAAATACAGTATCTTAGATTTACACAAATAGTTATAGTTATTATCTCACCTTTGAAGTGTCTAGATATTATTCGTAACTCATCACCCTGCCCTTATCCTATGTTACTTGGGGTCGACGTTTTATTGTTCCATACCGTCCTGTCCCTCGTCATGCAATCACTAACTTTCTTACTTTCATATCACTCCTCACACAGTCTATCCATCTTTTTTTTGGCCTTCCCCTCCTTCTCCATCAATCCACATTTATGTTTTTAACTATTTTAGTAAAATGCATTTCATTCCTCCTCATCACTTGACCATACTGGTATGGTCAAGTGTTGTAAAAAAGGTGGAAAGAAAATCGTTTATTCTGGAATAAACGATTTTTTTCAACTTTTCTGTCAATGGCGCCACTTTCAAACTTCCTCTAATATACTCATTTCTCACTTTATTCATACTTACTCTGCACATCCATCTCAACATTCTCATCTCTGCTACATGCAATCTCTTTTCATCATTTTTTTACACAGCCCAACATTCTGATCTATACAGTACGACAGATCTAATCACGGACTTGTCCGGAGATTTTGCCCTTGATATTATTCAAACTCTATTGGTAACATTCCTGAATGCTAAATGTCTGTTTGTCTAAATGGTAGACATTGAATTAGATGACCTCAATTTATTACTATTGACAACGTATTGATTGCATATTAAATCATAACTTAGCACAGCCTTTAACTGATTAAGAGGTTTCTCTTGTTATTTTGATATTCCTTACGTAAGAATTCAGCCTCACAATAACTTAAACTCTAACAGGCTTTGCCGAGATAAAGGATGATCTACAGGCTACTTCTTACATCCGCAAGGACCTTTTTAGGAGATACCATTTTCTTGAGAAAAGGGTAATATATTCGGTTACTTATTTCCCTGAGGAAATGGCCGCAAAACAAATTTATATATTTAGTTGCTGGTCTTGGTAGCTAGTTTTATTTTTAATAGATAACATATTTACAAGTAAATCGTTATCAGTTTGGTGGTATTTGTACAGTATTTTGCTTGTATTGTTAAAAAATAATGTTTGTTTACTTTGTTTGTGTTCCGTCAATGTAGAACTAAAAGTAAATGTCATTGTCAGATTGTGATCTGTCAGTTTTGTCTTATCTGTCAATTTGTAATGTCATTGTGACGTCCCATGTTGTGTTCGAAAATTTCGTTTTGTTCATTTCTTTTTTTTTTTTGTAACTTGTGTTTTGTTTCATTCGACGCATTGCTTTGGCTGTCTTGTGTTTTTAATTTTTGTTTCTTGTTTTTGTTAATTTCAATTTTATATTTATGTATTAGACAGGTGCAGCTGGTGGGTGGTGAACGGATAGTGGTGTAGCACCGTTGTTGCTAAATTTCATAGTTATTTTATTTTTATTATTTATATTGTATTATGATATCTGATGACGATTCTTTTCGCTCTGCTAATGATTCCTTCAACTCATCCGCTAATGCAAGTTTTCGTTCCCTGACTGACACACCTCGTGACATTTTGCGTCGGCGCTTCAGCTAACAAAACTGTCACTTATTTAATGTTTGCCACATCAACGCCCAAAGTGTGCCAAGTCACTACAGTGATCTGTATAACACCTTTTCCGACGCCAATGTCCACGCCATCCTGGTTTCTGAGAGTTTGCTCAAACCTCATCTTCTCTCTACCACCTACCCTCTTCCCGGTTTCATTCTTATCCGCAACGATAGAATTGGAAAGGGAGGGGGTGGTGTTGCTATCTATCTTCGCAGCGATTTTCCTTACAAAGTCCTTGCCTCATCTCCTTCAAACTATAGTGCTTCCGCTGAGTATCTCTTTCTGGAGGTTTACGTCAAAGGAGTCAAGACCTTACTTGGAGTTGTCTACTGTCCACCCGCCGTTGATTACTTTTCCAACTTGGAATTGGCGCTTGAATCTGTAGGGTCAGAGTATGCACATTGTATAATCATGGGAGATTTCAACACTGACCTATCTCGTCCAGCCCCTCGTTCCCGTAAACTCCTTCATATCGTCGAGTCCGTAAGTCTCCATGTCCTTCCTCTGCAACCTACTCACCTCAATGTCTCGGGTGATGTTACTTGGCTTGACTTAATCCTCACGTCCACTCCCTCCCTTCTTTCCTCTCATGGCCAGTGTCCAGCGCCTGGCTTTTCCAATCACGACCTCATATTCCTCTCCTATACCCTAAAACCACCCAAAGTACCCCCTAAAGTTCTGCACATGCGTTGTTTTGCCCGCATGGATATTGTAAAACTGCATCAGGATGCGTCTGAATTAGACTGGGACAACCTTGCTGCGGCAACGACTGTAGACGATAAGCTGGGTTTGTTTAATCGGACGGTCCTTGCACTCTACGACAGACACGCTCCTGTCAAGAGGGTTAAACTCAGGCGTCCACCTGCTCCTTGGATGACGACAGGGGTTCGTATGGCGATGAGGCGCAGGGATCGGGCCTTTAGAAAATTTAAAAAGGATCGCAGTGCATTCTACTCGTTGCTTCGGATCAGTGAGAACGTGTGTTGTGTTATTCCTCATAACTATTATACTATTGGTTGATTAGTGAAATTTCAAATCTCTGTCGCACTTTGAGTGTTCTTATGGCTTAACCACGCCTATTGGGAGGGTCAAGAAAGAGACAATAGTTTTTGCAACTTTACATTCACAATTGGGGCAAGAAGATCCGCTCCGACTGGTGTGTTTGCAAACGTCTGGTGGGGATCGAACTTGCGAACACGGGCGCACGGTTCCGCGCGCTGCACTGCTGAGCTACGGTGTTACCTGGCGCACTCGACGAAATAGTGAATCACCTACGACTGACCGGCTACGAGTGCTACGAGTGCTACGACTGGAGACGTCCTCTGCTACGAGCTCGAACATCGGCTACGCGCTACGCAGCTACAACAACTTATTAGTACAAGCGGTATTCTTTTGTTTGAATAATCAATTGTTGGTCATGCAGCGTCCTCCGCCGAATAAATCACTTAAAACCCCGAATACTTCGATAGAGCAGACGCAGTCAGTCCCGAATATCGTGCAGGCTGTTAATGACCCTGAATTTCATGCACGTCATAAACGCCCACGAGCTGATTCTACTAGTGATCAGCTGGAAGATTTCAAGCAGGAAATTAAAGATATTCTGTCGTCGTGGAAACGTGAGCAAGAGCAAACCATATCGAAATTTATGGTAGAACAGAATGCGTTGGCGACAAAATTAGTTTCCGATATGTCCGATATGAAACTTCAAAATTTAGAGATCCAAAAAATAAATATTGGCATTGAAAAATCCATTACCTGTATTAGTGATCTTTATGATGATATGAAATGTCAAGTAAAGCGACTCCAGGATGATTGCAGCGAATATAGGAAACTGACAGAGTCACTGGAAAAAACGGTAAGAGATCTACAATATAAGTCTCGGTCATCAAGTATTGAGATCCGTAATGTCCCCAGTCAAGATAAAGAGTCAAGTGTGGACCTCCTAAAGATTATGACTGCTATCGGAAATACAGTGGACCTGCCGATTTCACCATCCATCATCCGTGACATATATCGTATTCCAGGGTATTCAGCCACCATTAAACCGATCGTCGCTGAGTTTACGAGTGTCCATGCTAAGTCTGAACTCATTTCTCGTGTTCGATGCTTCAACAACAAGCAAACTAATAGGGACAATAAACTTAATACAGAGTTGTTGGGAATCACTGGCCAAAAACATGCCGTGTATGTTGATGAACACCTGTCTAATACCACGAAGAGACTATTTTATTTAGCGAGAGAACACGCAAAAAAACACGACTTTCAGTTCTGTTGGGCCGCAAATGGGAATATCTTCTTGCGCAAGCAACCTGGACTTCAACAAATACTTGTCAAATCTGAAGCTACCCTCATCGAGCTACAAGAGAAGAAATGACTACTCAAAACCGACGCATTACATAGTCATCTTTCCAGCTGGATATCATGTAACGTATTTCAGTTGCTGGCTGTGTTCGCTGAATTGTTATTTTTTAACCTTATTGGTATTGTGTTTTTACTTTGCTTTAATTTACCCTATAAATACATCTACAATCAACACTTTCAATCTCATCTTCTAATAACACTAATTTTCATACTTACATCATATCATATTCTTACTCACACACTAAACCTTACATATACAGTCAGTACCCTAACTAATTTTACTGTGCCTTGTTTATACTCCTGCCGGTCTGTAGTACAGCTTCTTTTTGTCCTTTTTGGTTCTTGTATTTGTGATCTCTGTTATTCATACATAAAATGGCTAATTTAGTAGATAATATAGCATCAGATTTGGACGATATTTTTGTTGCAAATGCGCATTGCTGTGTACCGGAGGAGTGTACAAAATACTTAAAGATGTCTAATAATTCCACTACGATTTTGCATATTAACGTCCGCAGTATAAAAAAGAACTTTGACCAACTCTTAACGTTACTATCCTTAATTAAAATAGATTGTGATGTTCTGGTGTTGACTGAGTGTTGGTTAAGTAAAATCACAAACCTTCCGGTGTTAGATGGCTATAACTCCCACTTAACATATAACAATAGAAACCAGAATGAAGGCGTAGTAATGTACATAAAAAACTATATTCAATGTACCGTTCTGGAGCCTGTTTTCAATGGTGGTAACTGTCTTTCTTGTCAAATCAATAACGATCTAGCAATAATCGCCGTATATCGTTCGCCCTCTCTGAATTCTAAAGTGGATTTTGATAATTTCCTAGACAGTCTGGACTGTGTGCTTACAACATTAAATAAGTGTAGTAGTATATACCTCATTGGAGATACTAACATAGATATTAAACCGTCAAATTCAGATGAATGATGTGCTAATTATCTAACCCTCAATGCCACCCATGGTCTTCTACCGGGACATTACCTGCCCACTAGAATTAATAATTGTATTGATCACGTTCTACTAAAATCAAACAAATCTACATCCATACTTGTCTTGGAATCCCACATCACTGATCACCTTCCACTTCTAATATGTATCGATGATCCAGGTTCGGTGAAACAGACAGTGCCTGCCTATAAGATCCCAAAAATTGATTATCCTAGTGTTGTAGAAGATATGGAAAGTCAGGATTTCTCTCAAGTAACTAGCACAAATGACCCTAATCTAGCTGCCACTTGTCTGATAAACACAGTTCAATCTATTCTTAAAAAACACACACGTATAAACAATGCTCCTAAAAAAGAAAGAAACCTTAAGCCTTGGATTACTCCAGGTTTATTGCGTTGCATTCGACATCGTGATAAACTCCATAAAAAAGCCCGTAGCTCAAGCAATAATGATGTCGTCCAAATCTCATATAAACGTTACCGAAATTATTGTAATAATCTTCTCAAGAAGCTTAAATCAGCATATGAGAAGTCTGAGTTGGACAAAGCTAAACATAACCCTAAAACACTCTGGAACAAAATAAAAGAAATTACTCATACGCAAAAAAGAAGTGCTCCTCCTCTAGAACTTCTAAAAACCCGTTTGGACCCGTATACTGCAGCCAATCAAGTTTGTAAGTTCTTTGCCAACATAGGCGCAGACCTAGCCTCTAAAATTGCGGCCCCCTCACAGCCATTTTATCCACCAAAAACGTCCTCCCCTGGTTCTTTTGTCATTCTCGACGTCGACTATTCTGAGGTTGAGTCTACCATCATGAATTTAAGACATGATAGTGCCACTGGATGGGACGGAATATCTTCTTTTCTCCTCAAAATATGTCGCAAACCTCTCGTTCCTGTTATAACACATATAATAAATGTATCTATAGCGTCAGGAATTTTTCCGGAACCCTTTAAGAAAGCTTTGGTCCATCCAGTGTACAAGGGTGGGAGCAGAGACCTTGTTAATAATTACAGACCGATCTCAGTTCTTTCGGCAATGTCTAAGGTTATGGAGAGATTGATAAATGGTCGTCTACTTAACTTTCTATGCAAACATCAAATCATTGCGAGCAACCAATATGGCTTTAAAAAAGGTGTATCTACGGAAGATGCAATTGCCGACCTAACGGAAACTGTTGCTAAGAATTTAGATGATCGTCGTAAATGCCTTTCAATATTCTTGGACCTGCAGAAAGCCTTTGACACGGTCTCTGTTCCTATTCTCCTGTCGAAATTGGAAGCCGTGGGCATTCGGGGAGCAGCGCACGAGCTTTTCAAGAACTATCTCCAAAACAGGAAACTCCGCGTTAAGATCGATTCATACACTAGTGATGAAGAAATTATCACATACGGTGTTCCGCAAGGCAGTGTGTTGGGGCCTACGCTCTTCCTAATATATATAAATGATCTTTGCACACTAGCACTCCCCAACACCAAGATATTTACATATGCTGACGATACTGCGATCTGGGAATACATGGTGTGACGTGAAATATCATGCCGAACAATCGCTACGTACGATTTTTGGGTGGCTGCAGGATAACCTTCTGTCACTTAATTTGGCTAAAACCAACTACATTCCTTTTGCGATTAGTCATAGGACCTCAGCCCCATCTGATTTAAATATTCTTGCTCATTCCTGTTTGGACTCCTCTTCGTGTTCATGTTCTGCACTATCTCGTGTCAGTCATACCAAATACCTAGGTGTAGTGATTGATGACGGACTAAAGTGGTACTCTCAAGTTGTAAGCCTAACGTCAAGGATCAGGAAACTTATTTACATCTTTAAGTCTCTAAGGCATTGCGCTGACTTCAAAACATTAAAAATGGTGTATCTTGCACTTTGCCAGTCTGTCATCGGTTATTGCATTCCGGTTTGGGGTGGCACCGCTAAGACAAAACTACTTGGATTGGAGCGCGCCCAGAGGGCTGTGCTCAAGGTGATGCTCGGCAGACCGTATAGATTTCCCACAAGTGAATTGTACGCGGAATGCAGGGTACTTACTGTGCGGCAGCTCTTTGTGCTCAATGCCACCCTCAGGAAGCATAGTCAGGTTCCTCCATTAGATCCGACCAGTCGTAAAGCCAAATCTGCATGCCCATCTATTTCTCACAAAACAGCTCTAGCTAGCCGCCAGTTTTATGTGATAAGTTCTCTCATTTACAGAAGGGTCAACAAACATATCCAAATAAGTCATTTAAACAAACACACAGTCAAAACCAAATTGCAAAACTGGCTATATAATCAGGACTACTCCAGTACAGAAGACCTTATTTCTTATATAATGTAGGCACATAATAATCATTGTCATTATCACACAAAAACGGATATAGAAACACATGCAACATCACACGAACACACCTTACACGACAACACACACTCTCACACACACACTCCCACAAGACACCCAATCTCATCTCATACACCACACCACACTACTTCACACCCCATCCCAATCACACAACCATCTCCCCTTGTACACACATACTCACATATTCATAATCATAGTTAAATCAGGACATTATAGGTCTATTATATTAACACACATAAATAAAGGTTTATTTTGTACATGAAGTTACAGTAGAACACTGACTCCTAGGTCACAGGGTTCCCCTAGTTTAGGAGGCAGGGTTTTTCACTATTTGTGTAGCCTTTTCCAAAATCCAATGTATCTGTGTGAAATGTATTGGTATTGTATACAAGGGTATTTTGTGTCAATAAACTTATTTTATTTTATTTATTTATTTTAGTGTTGAAAACAGTAATCTGTTCAAAAATGCAAGAAATTGGTGTAATCAGGTGATACGTAATGCCAAACGCCGCCATATTCTCGAAAACATATCTTCGTCTTCTCCGGCTGATATCTGGAAATTCCTTGGAACTCTTGGTATCGGTAGGTCACGTCATGAGGATTTTCCTAAGACAATTGGTTTGGATGATATCAACCGTCACTTTACTACAACCTGCCATTTGGGCTCCCAAATGTTATCTCAGACGGTTGATTATATTACTGGCCTACCTGGTCCTATTATAGAACAGTTCCACTTTTCTCCGGTCACCTTGGATCATCATCTGCCTGCCCTTATCCCATGTTACTTGGGGTCGGCGCAACACGTTTGCTTCTTCCATACCGTTCTATCCCCCGTCAAGTTATTACTGACTCCCTTTTCTTTCATATCACTCCTCACACAGTCCATCCATCTTTTCTTTGGCCTTCCTCTCCCTCTCCATCCATCCACATTTATATTCATAACTCTTTTAGTCCGGTCACCTTGGATGAAATCAGAAAAATTATCCTATCCATTAAATCCAAAGCCGTGGGTTTTGACGGCATCAGTCGTTATATGGTCACCCTAATCCTTGACTTTCTTCTGCCCCCAATTACCCACATAATCAATTTTTCACTTGATACCGCACAATTCCCATCCTTGTGGCGTATGGCCTATGTTCGTCCACTTCCTAAAACCTCTAATCCCTCCCAACCTAACCATTTTCGACCAATTTCTATCCTTCCTTTTCTATCCAAAGTGCTGGAGGCCTGTGCCCACAAGCAGCTTTCAGGGTTTGTTCATCAGAATAACCTTGTTAGCTCATTCCAGTCTGGATTTAGGCCGGGGCACAGTACTGCCTCTGCTCTCCTCAAAGTGACTGGCGACATTAGAGAAGCGATGGAGGATACTAAAGTTACTGTTTTGGTTTTAATTGATTTCTCCAATGCCTTTAATGCCGTCAGTCACGATATTCTCCTTTCTATCCTTTCACATCTTATGGTTTCTTCCGAGGCCCTGGAATGGTTCTCTTCCTATCTTCGGGGACGTCAGCAGTCGGTTCGCGTTGACGAGAGTTCATCGAGTTGGTGTGACTTAGCTGCTGGTGTTCCGCAAGGCGGTATTCTTTCTCCATTGTTATTCTCCATTTTCATAAATTTTATAACTCACTGTCTTCGGTGTTCGTATCATCTTTATGCCGATGACCTTCAACTGTATGCATCTGCGCGGGTAGAGGGTTTGTCGGACACTATAGGCGATGTGAACCGGGACTTAGTCGCTGTCAAGAACTGGTCTGATAGATTTGGGGTGTCTGTAAACCCCTCAAAATGTCAGGCTATTGTGATCGGGAGCTCGCGCATGATGGGTCGGGTGGGGATTAGCTCTCTTCCTCCTATTCTTTTGAATGGTACCGTTATCCCTTTCAGCCCTAGTGTAAAAGATCTCGGTCTACATCTTGACTCGACGCTTGGCTGGCAAAGTCAGGTTTCAAGTGTCAGTCAAAGAGTCAACGGGACCTTGCGTTGCCTGTATCGTCTGAGAAACTTTCTGCCTGCAAAAACGAAGGCTATGCTTGTGCAGACTTTAATCTTCCCTATAATCGACTATAGTGACGTGTGCTACTTTGACCTGAATGCGGTATTGGATAAGCTTGATAGGCTCTTAAACAACTGCATCAGGTTCATATTCGTTTAGGTTCGTACTCGTTAACCTATTGTTCGCGGTTGTTATTGAGATCTTTGACAGTCATTACGGATAGTCAGAAGCCAGGCAATCTGACACCAGTCTTCCCAAGGGGTATCATTTTACCCAGTTACTGGGAGGTCAGATAGGCAATCGCTCCATGTTAAATACTAGTACTCAGATCGTCCGGTTAGACTGGAAGTGTAACCTAATATATTTATTTTATCTTATTTACTTTAATGCCTGAGGCATTCTCTACCAGTCAGCTAATGGTGGTGGAGAGATAACATGGCAGGTGTATAAAAAAAAAAATATTGTATGTAGTTGGGAAACGCTGGGCAGATGTCGTGCGAATAGTGTTCTGAATGTTATCGGCTTTTTACACTATGCCAATATTATGAATCTTCGTATTTATCTATTGAATTCAATCCAACCCACTAATGAAGTATTATGTATCGGTTTTACATCTAAGTTTTATTCGATAAAGCTTTTCCTCACGTTTCACTTACATTAATTTATAACCAAGGGTTCAGTGAAACTATTACGTCACTGTAAATCATTAAAAAAATAGCATAATACCGACTTCAAGGATGTATCTTAAAAAACTCTACTACGATCATGCCTCACTTGGTAATAGACAAGATTAACAATGTATACCACGATTTAAAATGGGACTAAACAGCTTTGACCAATAAGTTGACCTCAAACTAAATCATCACGACTCACGGGACAGCGGATGAAGCAAGCTAGAGAAGCAAGAGTACGTTCACACAGAATATTCGTATATACAGGACCGTTTTTAACGGGTCTGTCGTTACTGGAGGTGATGTCCACACCGCATTTACAGTACAGTTTTAACGTATCCCTCGCTACTGGGTTACCCCCAGTAGCGAGGGATCCGTTAAAAACGGATTTCACACCAACCAACTTTCTACAAGGATGGACGTCTGATAAAACGGGGGTACACAGTCACAAATACGAATTTCAAAATACCGATTTTCATATTTCCGAATGGTTCAAAATTCCGAATATAACAACTCGACTTACCATTACTCCTATTTTTATCATTCCTAAATTTTAATATTCCTAGCGTTTATAATTACTATTCTCAAAATAACGAGTTCCAAAAGATCGAATAAAAAAAAGTCCGACTTAATGATAATTCGAATTCCGATTATTAATACAATTCCGAAATAAAAACTCCACGGTCACAATTCTAACCTAACCTAACCCAAATGATTCAACAACAATAGACGGGATCTGGCAGTCGGCAGCCGCTGCCGCGGCACGCTCGCATAGCTTGCTCGCCTTCTCGCTTTAATAGTCACAGTTCTAACCTAACCTAACCGAATTGATTTACGATAACCTAACCTAACCGATTGATTCATCAATAATACAGGGGATTTGCAGCATGCACGCAAGTACGCAGCATGCAAGCAGGCATGCAGCGTGCAAGCAGACACGCAGCGTGCAAGCAAGCATGCAATATGCAAGCAGGCATGCAACATGCAGCAAGCATTGTTTGTGTCACGGCTCCGGCGTGGCGGGGTTTGGGCGGTCCCACGCGAGCTTATCGCCGCAGATGGTTATAACGCTCACTACTGCAGCTTTGGCTTGCTGGCCGGCTTCGCTGGCCTGCCTCAGCCGCGGCGGCGGACCTTCAAACCACCTGCTCCTTAGCTTGCGGGCCGCCCCACCCCTCCGCGCCTACACGGGCTTAAATTACACTCTAGCACGCGATCTAAACAATTTTTTGTGTAGTGAAATTGTAAATAATTTATTATATTTATAAAATTAAGCAATATACGTCCCGTAGAGTACGCACGACGCGCAGTGGCATGGTTGCCTTGCTGCACCCAGTCAATCTCTGGCAAGTTCTAGTCACCAAAGAAATGATATGAATTGCAATTGGGATTATTAGCTAAGCCTTGCAGCATGTCTAAGTCATTGCTCATATACCTCCGCACAAGACGCTAGAGGTATATATATGACACCAATAATATGACGTGTGTACGCGGCAGGCATCTGTACTAATAATTGTTTAATCTCAGGGTTAAATAATTGAGTTGTCAATATTGTCGCCCTTAATTCACGAAGCACAGCAATTAGAACACCACCTCCATCTTATTTATTCGTCGCGACACGGTCACGGTCACATCTAAAGACGACATAATATTAAATAATAATTTGTTGATTTTAGGATACTATGTTGCGTGTGTTCTGGTGGTCAAATAAAATAACAATTCACGATAAAATAAAACCGTACTATATTGTTCTCACATCAAACTTACAACAAATACTAATTAATTTTTACTCTCAACTATTCTACAACCTAACTTATCAGTATGAGTGGATACAAACGACTGGCAAGTGGCGTCCTTTGCCCGGCGTCTTAAGTAATGTAGCGCCTGCGTTAATGTAAAAAAAACAATCTTATCACTTCAGCAGGGGCGCTACATCATTCCTCCCCAAAAAATAAATGAAAACAAGTAAACTTCGATATAAACCAAAAATAGAACAGTTAACTTATATTACGATTCACAAATCTCCGGGACTTATTCTCTATAATTTCTTACGTAAGTTGTCAAAAAAATATAAGTTGAAACAATTCAAATGTAAACAAAAGTTGCCGTACTCGAATTATCAATAACAATAAAAAATTTCAAGCATCTCTGTTCATGCTAACGCGGCACTTATGGTTAACATAAATATTCTCTTATCTGGATACTTCATAAGTTCATATGGCTAGCGCGTTGTGCGCTCAAGTAGTGCTTAGAAATATACTTCTAAGTAAGTAAAAAATATTTCAAACACTTTCGAATTATTTGTTTATCCAATGACGACATCACAAAAAACTCAAAACTCTGTGTTTCAATAAGTTAGACTATTATTTATAGAGCACTCAGCTCGTAATATTTATTACACATAATTTATGTTTCCCTTTACCACTTATAAACTGTTGCACTTAATACGACGCTTATTCGAAAAGCTATTTGTACTGCTGTGTTTCAGGGTGACAATATTTCACTATTACTAGATACTCTAGATATACAAGTTTAGGCTTTTTTACGGTTCAAAATGTTAAACTGGACTACTTTAAACAATGAATAAAATGGATGAGAATTGTGAAGATGACACTTTACACATGTATAGCTATGCACGTGCACTTACATAGTATGCATGAATGTATGTCCCTTCACCATCCTCCCCGTAATTATATACGAAATCAACAACAATTAAAAAAAAAAATAAACAATATGTATCTATGTGTTATAATTTGTTATAAACTAACGCATTCATAGATTCAATGATTCAAACTTGTAAATAAACTTATACAATTTAATAGAAAACTAATAATATGTTCTATTTATGTATAGTATCCCAACGCAAAAACGCACCTATATTACAGCATGTCATGAGTTGTATATTCAACTGGTGTTATACTATATCAAATCTTATTCCGTATGTAATAGCGTTTAAAATTATAATCTAATAATTACTTAAGCAACAGAAAACCAATTGCATATTATTCTTGTCATCCCACGATATCCAAATCCTAAACTACGACATAAATCTACCTAACTTATTTTACACTTTACGGTGTGCGAATACCTAGTCCGCAAACCTTACAGGACGTCGTATTACTCTACCGCTTCGCAAAACTTGCGGTTCATGTTGCGTACTTTTCTGCGTATCGGGCAATTGCGTTGTGGGAATAATGTCATCCTTAACTTCCAATTTGTCATAGACAGGAGAACTTTGTTCGTTAATCGTGAAAGCTGGTTTCAATCGATCGATTGAGATACGAGCTTCGCGATCGGGCAATTGAATTTTAAAAACTTTAGAATCACGTTCAAGTACCTTAAAAGGACCGTCATAAGGTGGTTTAAGTGATTTGTGAACGGCATCGTCTCGAACAAATACGAATTCTGTATTTTTTAAATCGGGATGTATGAATATCTTCTTAGAACTAAGCTTATTTCTAGTAGGACTATAAGAACTAATAGTTTCCCGAATATTTTTAATTAAACTGTATGGGTCGTTGTTATGACTATCATTGGATCGTTCATAAAACTCGCCAGGTAAACGTAAAGATCTACCGAATGCTAACTGCGCGGCACTGACCCCACTATCCGTGCGAATGGCAGCACGCATGCCGAACAACGCACTGGGCAGTTGCTCTAACCAATTGGTATTTTCGTGCAAACGTGTCATGAGGGCGGCTTTCAATGAACGATGCCACCTTTCCACGGCGCCGTTGCTCTGTGGATGGTATGGCGTGGTTCTAATTTTATGAATGCCTAGAAAACTCATTAAATTTTTGAAAAGGTACGATTCAAATTGCCGACCCTGATCGGTCGTTATCCTAATCGGGCAACCATATCTAACTATCCATCCCTCGTATATACATTTCGCAACTACCTCTGCAGTTATTTCCTGAACGGGGAAAGCCTCTGGCCATCGCGTACACCTATCTATAATAATGACTAAATATCTAAATCCTTGTGGAGTTGGTAAGGGACCAACAATATACGCGTGGATATGCTCGAAACAACCAGACAGTGTGAATTCTCCTATGCCTGACATTACGTGACGACTGACCTTCGACCTCTAACATTGTAGACAGTTTCTAGCCCACCAACCCACATCTCTATTCATACTAGGCCAAACAAAATACTTAGAAACCATCTTTCTCGTTGTTCTTACACCGGGATGGCTCAAACTATGCACACTATCAAAAGCAATTTTTCTAAAATGTTCTGTTAAATATGGTCTAATAACTTTTCCAGAAGTTTCAGAATAAATTGGGTTATTACATTCTGGTAATAAAATTTGTTTATACTTGATATTACTGTCGCTGTCCGCATTCTTTAACATGCACAATAAATACTCGTCTTTCATTTGTGCGTCAGCGAGTGCACTGTAGTCGAGTACAGTCGTACAGAGAATTGTTTCTACTCGCGACAATGTATCCGCTACTATATTATCAGTACCCTTAATGTGGTGAATATCGACCGTGAACTCGCTAATAAAAAGTAGTTGACGCGTCCTTCTTGGTATTTCATTGTCGTCTTTACTTAATTTTGAAAATGCCGTACATAAAGGTTTGTGGTCTGTATACACTGTCAGAGGGCGACCTTCGAATAATTTGCGAAAATATTTAATAGATCTGTAAATGGCTAGCAGCTCCCTATCATAGGTTGAATATTTTTGTTCCGTAGGGGTTAATTTCTTTGAAAAATAGCCTAACGGTTTCCAAACACCGTCTACCTTTTGTTGCAAAACTGAACCCATAGATATATTAGAAGCATCGGTCATTAACGCAAGTGGAACATCTTGACGAGGATGTGACAGTGTAACGGCCTTCTGCAGACCCGTCTTACATTGCACAAACGCGTTCTCAGCAACATCTGTCCAAAGAATTTTAGTCTTGTCATTTTTCTTCGCGTTAATTAAATACTTATTAAGCTCACACTGATACGAAGCCAAATTTGGTAAATGTGGCCTGTAAAAATTTTGCATGCCTAAAAACCGTCTCAATTCGGCTACATTTTCGGGCTTAGGAAAATTCACAATTGCCTGAACTTTCTCATCGAGTGGTCTGATACCATCTACACTAACTTCATGCCCTAAAAACTCAATGCGCGACTGTCCAAAACAACACTTGTTTAAGTTTATCGTGATGCCGTAAGTATTGAAGCGTTCAAAAACCAACCTTAAATGTTCCTTATGGAGGGTGCTATTTTCACTAGCAATGATGACGTCATCCAAATAATTATATAAAAAATCCAAACCCTGTAAAACAGTATTATTCATGAAACGCTGAAATGTCTGTGCTGCGTTTCGCAAACCGAACGTCATGCGGGGAAATTCATATAGACCAAATGGAGTTATTATGACTGTCTTCTCTATATCTTCAGGTGCTCTCCTTATGCAATGATAGGCTCTATTTATGTCTAATTTTGAAAATATTATTTTATTCGCTAACACGTATGTGAAATCATGCAAACGAGGAATTGGATATCTGTCAGGTTTTGTTATCGCGTTTAAACGACGATAGTCGCCACATGGTCTCAATTCACCGTTTTTCTTGGGAACAACGTGAAGTGGACTGGCCCAAGCACTTTTAGATGGTCTACAGATACCTAATTCTTGCATAATTCTAAACTCTTCCTTAACTTTGTTATATCTGTCTGGCGCTAAAGGACGAGCGCGAGCATGAACGGGTGGTCCTGTCGTCTCAATATAATGCAACACATTATGCGGAGGAGATTCCCTGAATGACGCTGGTTTGCTGTTGCATCTTACAATTGCGGCTGATACATTTAAGTTTGTAGTCTGATCATCTATAAGTTTTCGCTGACTCATATCTACTAATATTTTATGATAGGACAAGAAATCTGCGCCCAGAATAGGCTGCTTAACATCAGCTATTATAAACTCCCCACGGTACGGTGTACGTAACTTTAGGTTTAGAACAAGCGACTTTACGCCATAAGTTGCAACTGTACCGTTGGCAGCATATAATTTGTAGTCAGAACACCTTAAGTTTTTATAAATTCTCTTCGTTACCGGTAAGATAGATACGTTCGCGCCTGTATCGACGAGAAAACGCAAACCTGAGTTGTAGTCCATGACTGATAGGCGGCTGCAGGGCACCACAGCGCAGACCTCCGCCGACGACTGCACCGCGCCTATTAGTTTTCCGACTGTGAAGATCTGTCATTTTCCTTTTTGCTGTAATCCCTTGGCTTTCACGCACAAGGAGGTACGCAGCGATTGGCGTCCTGTGCCGCCGTCGTAATTAATGTAGCGCCTGCGTTAATGTAAATAAACAAACTTATCACGTCAGCAGGGGCGCTACAGTGGACATCCCACCCAAACGCACCAAACGTTTTGGGAATACTTTTATTATGCGTACAGCAAAGGAGTGCAATTCCCTGCCGGAGTCTGTATATCCTGATAGCTACAACCTGGGAGTCTTCAAGTCAGGAGTCAATAGGTTTCTTCTAGGCAAGCGTGCTTCATCGTCGACCACATCATCGCTTACTATCAGGTGAGATAGTGGTCAAGCGCAAGCCTATAAACAATTAAAAAAAAACAATTAGGTAGGGTAGGGTAGGTAGGTAGTCCTTGCCGAATTGCCGCCATGGGATCTGGAGGCAAAAGTCCTCGCGCAAATATGGGAGTCGCGAGTAGGTAAAATACCGGGGTGAAACTCCGTTGCCGCGATAAATCGCGGCTCGGCGGACAGAGCTCCGGCAGGATCTCATGGTGACATGGAGAGGGCGACTGTCGAAACCCAGCGCTGTGCACGCCACAATTCCGGCGGTAATCCTCACTTTCCGCCTGACGCAGGTCCTCACCGGACACGGCTGTTGCGGGAGGTTACTGTTCAGGATAAGGTGGGAGAAAACGCCCGGCTGTGTCACCATTGTATGTACCGCCCGGAGGACACGGTGGAGCATACGGTGGAGGTCTGCCCCGCTTGGGCGGTGCACCGCCGTGTCGTCGTGGAGGCGATCGGCGGCGGCCACCTCTCGCGTCCGGCCCTGGTCCACGCCATGGTACGGAGCGAGAGGGCATGGGAAGCTGTCTCCTTCTTCTGCGAAGCAGTAATGCTCGCAAAGGAAGAGGTGGAACGCGTGAGGGAGACGAAAAGGAGACGCCCTCATACCTAGCCACCGCAGAAGACGCCCTGGGTACCCGATTCTCGGCCACTGTAAGCGCGGGCTTGCGGGCGGCAAGTAATGGGTAGATCACCGTCTGATAAGGACCAGGCCCGAGTTTCAAAGAGATATCAGCAAAAGTGACAGGGTCCGCTAGGGCTGATGCCTGTCTGGGTCGCGGATAAATTTGATAGTGAGTTACCGCGGCCCTGGCACAAGCAACTGAAGGAACACGGGTGGGTTTTAGTCAGTAAAAGTCTGACACGCCCTCCCCTCTTCTTCGACTTTTTCCGCTCTTCCGTGAAGCAGGAGAGCGGAAGAAGTCATTAGATGAATTCCCAACCCAAAAAATATAAAAATAAATAGGGTAGGTTAGTAGGGAGTTGACAGGAGCAAAGCCGCGGGGGCAGCTAGTAAACAATATTAAAGATTAGCTGAATGCTATGTTTGTAACACAAGACCATCTCGGAAGGATAATACTCGTAAGTTTTGTACATTATTCGTTAATTTTCTTCTGTGTGGGTAAGCCGAATTAAATTTAGTGAGACAAGTACCTAATCGTGTGCATGCTGTGATCCCAATTAAGTGTCGATACACAATTTCTATCACAGTTTCTTTTGAAGACGTTTGCTGTTAAACTTTTAAACTAACATGTTACTTGTTATTTTACTTATAAAACATTGTTAGTATTTTTTTTATGAATTGAGATGTATTTCTTCTTTTTAGTTACATTACTTTTTTTTTCTAGGTTAAACATTTTAGGTACTCATAGTACCTAAAACGTAGATCCACGCGAAACACAATTGCTTTTTAATTGTTTCGGTAATTACGGCATTAAATCGAGTCATGAAAATAATGGTTAACATTGAAAAAAGTTAATTAAAAAAATCAAAAAACCCGACTTTCAAAAGCGAACTAAAAAGACCTAAACAAGGTGAAAATTATGCTGTGCTGTCGGAGGATACATCTTCGCGAGCTGGCTGACCAAAACCAGACGTATCCTCCGACTGCACAGCATGATTTTCGCCTTGTTTACGTCTTTTTAGTTCGCTTTTGAAACAGTCGGGTTTTTTGATTTTTTTAATTAACTTTTTTATTTATAGCTTTTTAGTTATTTTTTTTTCGAATTAGGTACATTTAAACACATAAGTGTTATATATTTTTGAAATTAACTCTTAAAACCCTTTATTTTGATACCCCACACGATAGGTTTGGAAGAAAAAATAAATTGGGCCCCCACAATATAGCGCCCAAGAACCGCCATTTTCGTATTTTCCAATTTTAATGTAGCCAGTGACACTCGCGGGGTTAAGACGAATCGATTGACGTAAGAACCATCAAATCCTACGCGTTTGGTCTCTAGAACGCCACATAGGAACAAACATACATACATACATACATACTTACAAACATAGACTGATAAACACATTACCCTCCTTCGGCAGTCGGGTAAAAAAGTAAATACCTAATTATTATAAAAATAATCTAGTATTAAAATATTATTAATTTATTATGAAAAATTAAATTGATCATACGGCAGCCACTTGTCCAGTGTGTAGCAACAGTTGATTCAATCACGGTATTTCCGAAGTCTCGTAGGGTTCAGGGGTTATCTGGGCAGTAAATTCTAGGTTGCCTTGAAGAGATCGCGGAACGCGATAAGGCCGCCTGTTGTAATGTTTGTTATTGTTTTAAGATGTCTTTTTGAGTTATTTTTACCCGGCTGCAAAGAAAGGGTTATGTTTTTCGCGCGTATCTTGTATGTCTGTATGAATGTATGTATGTTTGTATGTATGTAATATTCTTTATTACCTTATATCTTTCAAACTAATTGGCGGATTTTTATAATTAAGACATCGTTAGATAGGTCTTGACCGCCCAAGTGTTCTTAGCTAAGTGCCTTTAAAAAAAAAGGAACTTGGCGAATTTTGAGCGCCATATTGTGGCGGTTTAAATTTTTTTTTTTCATCCATACCCATCGAGTGGGGTATCAAAATGAAGGGTTTTTAGTGGAGATTTCAAAAATATATTACACTTATATGTTCAAATGTATCTAATTCGAAAAAATATGTTAACTGAAAAGTTATAAATAAAACAAGTTAATTCAAAAAATCAAACACGGCGGGTGTTTGATTTTTTAATTAACTTTTTTTTTTATCTTGGTGTACAATAAAGTATATATAAATAATTTGGCGGATGTTAATTACTAGGCGCTCCAACGTTGCAAGTTTGTTGCTATAGACGCAAATTTAGGAAAACCCCACATTTGTTGATATCAGCCAAAGCCTGTTGATATCACCTCTGAATTATCAAGCAATATAAACTGCATTGAACGGCCAATTTTAAGCCATTCATATCGTAAATGAGTTCGTTGAAACTAACTTTAGGCATTTGACTCACGCGCCGATATTTATAATAAAATAATATTCGTCTGGAGCAGTGGTGGTCTAGTGGTATCAGCCCCGAGACACACAAGTTGTAGGGCGTGGGTTCTAACCCAGGCAGGCGCTTTACTTTGTGTAAATTATTTCATATATATTGCTCTTACAACGGTGAAGGAATATATCGTGTGGAAACCGGCATGTCCTAGAACCAAAAATTCGTTGACTTGTGACATCCACCAACCCGCACTGTGTGGTGGGTTAAGGCCCATTCCCTCTCTCACAACGAGGGGGCCTGTGTCCCAGCAGTGGGAACATTAAAAAGGATGATGATGAATATCCGATTGAAAACTTCATAACAATTGAGTTTTCTTTTAATACCATTCATGACGTACGGTATACGGCGCAAAGATAAGGCGTTAATAATAATATAAAAAAACTGTGTCAGTGCAGTGTTTTTTTAGGGTTCCGTACCCAAAGGGTAAAAACGGGACCCTATTACTAAGACTTCGCGATCCGTCTGTCCGTCTGTCTCCAGGCTGTATCTCATGAACCGTGATAGCTAGACAGTTGTAATTTTCACAGATGATGTATTTCTGTTGCCGCTATAACAACAAATACTAAAAACAGTATAAAGTAAATATTAAAGGGGGGCTCACATACAACAAACGTGATATTTTTGCCGTTTTTTGCTCGATATTAATAACGGCAACAGGTAGACGCTTGAAATATTCACAGAATGTTTAGTTGTATATTTACTTCAAAAAATAATAATACAACAAACGTGATTTGTATGCAGTGTTTTGCGATAATGGTACGGAACCCTTCGTGTGCGAGTCCGACTCGCACTTGGCCGGTTTTATTTTAAGTTGGGCATTATATTTTGAAGTTGGCATAAATGTCGGCCAGCATTGTTTGTTTATAAAATGAAGTGCACAACAATATATTATCAAAAAAAAAACCGGCCAAGTGCGAGTCGGACTTGCGCACGAAGGGTTCCGTACCTACCACTATCGCAAAAAAAACACGTTTGTTGTATGGGAGCCCCACTTAAATATTTATTTTATTCTGTTTTTAGTAATTGTTGTTATAGCGGCAACAGAAGTATATCATCTGTGAAAATTTCAACTGTCTAGCTATCACGGTTCATGAGATACAACCTGGTGACAGACGGACAGACAGACAGACGGATCGCGGAGTCTTAGTAATAGGGTCCCGTTTTTACCCTTTGGGTACGGAACCCTAAAAACATATACCAACCATTTTAAATAATATAAAAAACTGTGTCATTGCAGTGTTTTTTTATAAGTTGGGCATTATATTTTGAAGTTGGAATAACTGTCGGCCAACATTGTTTGTATATAAAATGAAGTGCACAACAATATATTATCAAAAAGAAAACATACACCATCTATCCCGGTTACATAAGCTTCTTTTTAAATTAAAAGAAAAATTGCAAATGTATAAACGTAATTGTATTAGAATGTCTATGTTTAACGCTTAGGATGGGCCATTATTCATAAATCAACTAGCCGATAGTACCTACATTCAGTCATTTTATATATATTTGTTCTTACTATCGTTTAAATGAATATTGTTAACCCGAATACGGAATCTATGCGTGGTCCGACTCAGCAAATATTTTTAGTCCGTCAGTTAGATTTCCAAAAAATATTGGACACGTATATTTTCTTTTGTCACGTTAACAAAAAATTATGAAGGTGCGTACGGATAGCGCGTTCCTGTGTTACGCGTAGTTGGGAAACACTGTCCACGCGTACATTGGATACGCGTATAGCTCCTGTACGGACCGCCGCGAACCTATACGCGAGGTCAATCGATCCAGAGAATTTTAGTTTTTATATTATCATTATTGAAACTCAAAGAACACGCGTGTCTATTCATTTTGTCGTCCAAATATAGCGTACCCGGTCGTGTGCGTCCTCTTTGACGCGCGACCAAAAACCGACTGACGGCGGCGGCTCGCGCTGCGAGCTAGCTCGCGCGGTACGCGTTCCCCAAGAGTGTACGCGTAGCTGCAGGTATGGACATGACGTTCCGGACACGCGTAAACTGACTACGCGTACCAGTGTACGCTCTATCCGTACGCACCTTTACAATACAGTGCGTAAAAATATCGCATGACGTCATGCCTTGGTACTCTTTTTACATAGTTGTTACGTCACAAGCCCCCACTCCCGAACATTGATGTGTTTTATCTTGGTGAATTTTTATTGATTTGAATAAGCAAAAAATACGTGTCCAATATTTTTTGATAATTTAATGGGCGGACTAAATAGAATTTGCTGTTTCGTACCCAGTCATCATCCCTATTTGTCCTATTCATACAAAAAATTTTCGCAACCCAAACTTTAATGTGACAACTTTTTAAAATAAAACATATTTCCCTTACAGTTAGAGCATTGGAAAAGGCCCGCCAGTCGGGCAACTTTTCAGATGCCCACGAACTAGGGCTCGGCGTTAAATCGGAAGGCGACTCACATGACACTGACAGCTCTGATGGAGAGGCGACCACGCGCAGGGTCAAGAAACTTAAGATCAACGGAGTCATCAGTAATTAATCAGGTTGTGAGATGAATTCGTCTTAGCTAATGATGTCAGAGATTTTACACAAATTGTTAACCAATAATGCTTGAATTATATTCATTCGCACGGAAAGGCGGGTCACCTCTGCTATGGGCTTACACGATATTGGATTATTTTAAAATACAAATCTCAATTCCGTTCAGCAACTTTTAAGCAGATTTTTATTCAAATACTCTATGGAGAATTTTCCAAATCAGTTGCATCACAGTTGCTTAACGGTTCAGAGATTTTTATAAAAATAGGGATGTTGTTTGCAATTAATGGAAGTGCCCTGGTTGGCAACTGCGAACAATTTCTTGAGCTAGCAGAGCCGCCGATCCAACCAATTAGTACAGGAGGTACCGTGGCATTTATTGTAGGAAATTTATACTGAATAAATTTCAAACTAAGCAGTTGTCTAATGTTCCATAAATAAATAATCAGCAATATGAACATCAATTCAAATCAGAAAAGTGCTTTGAGTGGTTTCATTATAATACAGCAGTCACATTATCACATATTAATTTGTGAACATGGATGTCTCCCCGGTTGCTTACGCCTGTAGTATTAAAAAAAGCAATAAGTTTTAGTAAAGCAACATTTTGCATAATTTATTTTGTACTCTGAACAATCAAACTTACCCCGAGTTTCTCAGCTTAAAATTGTCGCAGAATTAATGTGACAAATTTTCAAGCACGCGTTATCTACTGTGACTGGATGTTGATAATTCATTCAACAAATCACAGCAGATAACGCGTGCTTTACAATTTGTCACATTAATTCTGTGATAATTTTGAGCTGAGAAACTCGGGGTTAATGTCATGCAAATGCACATAACTCATAACTTTATATTTCATAATGCAGAGTTTTCCTTATCTATCGTCAATGCCGCTAACTTTTTTCTTTAAGTTTAAAATAATCTGGAGAACAATCCCATGAATTTTGGTGTCTTATGAAATCACTCAAATCACTTTTTTTTTTGTCTAACTTTAACATGCTGTAACTTTGCGCTTCAATGCTAGTGGAGCAACTGACGTTTACAGGTACCGCACGTAAGTACTAATTTACTTAAAAAATAAAGATACTTATTTTTGAAATTCTTCAAATTTCTTTACTAGAGCTAATAAGTACTAATATTTGGCAAATAAAAAAATATGCATAAAACATGCCTATTTTTAACTCTGTATGAAATTCCTTCTTTAAATTCACGTTACCTCCCTAAATTGCTCCACCAGTATAACTCAAGCTCATACACTACTTTGTTCCAATACATAATTATATTTTTGATACAGATAAAATGAAATAAGGTATCTTTAGTGTCTAGCGTGTTAGTGTTTCGTCTATCTATACTTTAATAGTTATAATATATACACAGACTAGTTTTACCAATACTAGGGGCTGTACTTTTAACATAGTTTAGCTATGTGTTGTTTTCTGTACATAATAAATGGAATTTCAAAATGTATGAATATAAAATATATTTGTATCGGCTGAATAACTCTACTTTTCAATATTTTATTGCAAACTAAATGTAATGACAGAATAAATTAAAACCATAACCATGTCACAGAATAAACATACAAACAGTATGGAAACTACCTACAAACGCTCGAAACGGCACACTCACACAAACATGCGCGTCACGAGACCCCTAAGCGGCTTGCACTACTCACAGCATCGCAAAAGTGCCTGAGTGGTCTCCTCGGTGCGTATGTTTGTGAGAGTGTGCCGTTTCGAGTGTTTGTAGGTAGTTTCCATACTGTTTGTATATTTTTACTGTGACCATGTGTAGACGTTTTTATATTCAGTCGGTGGCTTTCAAATTAGTTAAATATTCTAATATTAAAGTATACAGTACACATTCTTTAAATAATAATTATGCGAGTATATTGGTTTATTTCTGTTGTAACACATTCAACGCTGAGAGTGATTCATCTTTCTAACACTTATGTACCTAAGTAAGTTCTTTGATAAATAATACGAGTTAAGTGAACTTTAATTGAATTTTCTCATTGATCCGTTTTTAAATATTTTTATTATGAATGATTATTTTTAAGTGTGAAACGATTGTAAATTTATTATATCATTGATTGATATTCAATTGCAATCCCCTATGTCTTCTATAACCATTGCAAAATTGTTTGCCACTATGTATAAATAAATACCAATTTATGCAATTACAAACTGCATGTTGCAGTTCTATCTTTTTTAATAACAATGATTGTTATGTGTATTTTTACAATTTTAATTGAATATTATTATATGTACTTTGTAACCTGCATTGAGTTAGAGACCATAAGTTGAGTACAGTAACATGTAGTACCTACAGTATGAAGTGTCCATACATAGCACATATTTGTCTTCGAGAGTACAATAAATTCATAAAAATGTTGTCTTTCAATGCGGTATAGGTGGCCAATCTGCTTCTATTCATCTTATTATAGAGGCCACCACTAAATAGGCTCACTTGCAAAACTGTAAGTCTTTTTTAGGTTGCACCATCGAGGTCCATTTACATGAAGCAATTTAATTACCGATGAGAACAGTAACTGTGTCAGTAAACCAGTCCATTTCTCACTTTATCCGTTCTCATCACTCCGCACATCATTCTCTCAGTCTCAATGTAAGTCTTTTTTAGGTTGCACCATCGAGGTCCATTTACATGAAGCAATTTAATTACCGATGAGAACAGTAACTGTGTCAGTAAACCAGTCCATTTCTCACTTTATCCGTTCTCATCACTCCGCACATCATTCTCTCAGTCTCAATGTAAGTCTTTTTTAGGTTGCACCATCGAGGTCCATTTACATGAAGCAATTTAATTACCGATGAGAACAGTAACTGTGTCAGTAAACCAGTCCATTTCTCACTTTATCCGTTCTCATCACTCCGCACATCAGTCTCTCAGTCGCAATGTATGTCTCAATCAACATTTTCACCTCCGCTACATGCAATCTTTTATAATCCGCCTTTTCAAAAATAAAAAATAAACAGCTAGAAAATAAGTTGATTGCTATGCTATAATTACGTTAAAAGTTGATCGTGAATGTACCAAAATTATTTTTAACAGAATCCATGAAATAAATATAAACTTGCTCTTGTAATGGATACACTATCCATGATTGTAAGATAATTCAATATGAAGTGATAGATGTAAGTAAATTTTAGTCTTCTTGAACAATGAATTCGAATAAGATCACTAAACAAAAATAATGCACATAACTAACAATGTACGTACATTTTATACATTAACGGATTTGGAAGCGTCTGTGCTAGGCGAGCCGAACGCGAACGGAGCAATAGGAGAGCACAACTCCGTTCGTACGTAGCGATCTCCACGTTCAGCGCACTAATTCCGTCTACTCTACACTCGAAGTGGTGCTCCGATCGTGCTCGGCTCGCGTAGCGTAGACAAAGCTTTATGTCACTTTCAAAAATGCGCTCGTGATGTAACTCGTGATGGGGTTTTTTTGTGTGTGAAGTGAGAAGTTATCTTTTATGCTACTTATTATTTTTATATTTTGTCGTTGCAAATAATTGTTAGATAGTAAATATTTTTAAATTAGCAATTAACATTATTTGTAAAGAGAGGAAATGTGTTTGTTCTAGAAGACTAAATAGTTTTAACGAAAAAATATACATAAGTACTCTGTTAAAATTTTGCTTTATTTCATACCCTAGTCCTAGACTCTCTTGAACAGTGGGCTTAGTGCAAGTTTTAACTCGTGCGCGGTCATTATCAGCATCAGCCCTTTAATGTACCCATTGCTGAGACAGATTGAGACACAGGCCTCTCTGTGAGAGAGATAATGAGCCGTAATCCACAAAGGGCCCAGTGCGGGTTGAAGGATGTCATGTCACGTCATGTCTTCGAATTTTTTGGTTTTAGGACATGTCCTCACCGTTTTGAGAGCAGTGGTGATGAAAGAATTTACATAAAGTAAAGTGCCTGCCTGGTTTCGAGCCGACGCCCTACAACTTGTAAGTCGCGGCCGTTACCACTGAGCTACCACTGTTTATTTTGACATTATAGAAACTGCAGTAGCGCTGTTTAGTGACATTAAGGGGAAACGGGGCTTATGCCGAGTTTTTTACTCGTGCTCGATCGCGTAAATTAAACGTTCTCTTAGGTCAATTTAAAAAAGTGTTTCCATTAATGTCCAGTTTCTATACAAATTGAGGTTTACGTTAACGCAATAGAGCATGAATAAAAACTCGCACTACGCCCACTTAATAAGACCGCAGAACTGAGAATGTACATAGGTTGCGCTCCGTGACCGCGACAGAGCGTCGTGTCGGAGTAAGCTGCCCTGTCGTGGTGGACGTTAAATGAACGAACCGTTTTTTTTAGACTGTGTGCTTATTATATATATTACCGAGTTTTTTAACGTACTCACTCGTGATAACGTAAACGATCTCTTATGTCAAACTGTATACAAAAAAAGAGGTTTCTCCTTTACTTGTCGTCAACTGTTCGACTGGTTTACAGTTTACAGTTCACGGGTAAACCAGTTTACCTTTACTCATGAACGAGATATAAACATCATAATGGCGGGACCAACTCTTGTAATTGAAAGATTCTACCACGTATATTTGGCACCCATTTAGTACTATTTTGTACCTATCCTGAAATTTTTGTACGTCACACGGCATAAGCGGCATTTCACGATAACACTGGTCCCGCCATTATGATGCGTCATAATGGCGAGACCATGCCCGTACTACAAAACTACAAATAATTACATAATTCTGATTAAACCAGTATCTAGTACCGGATTTAGTACCTCCAAAAATCAACAGTGGTTGACGGAAATCCTAGTCAATTCAATTCAATTCAATTTTTTATGTTTATAGCTCCATCGATGAACAATCGATGATTTTGCCAATGTCAAGGTAGTTGGAGATAGTCGGTTTAAAATTATGAATACTGTCGAATAACTATTGATCAGTGTTTGTAGCGATGTCCTCCATTGTTCACCATGCTATAAAAGGACAAAACAATTTTGGTTAAAACATATACCTAGAACGGCACAAAATAAATGTTAAAACGTCAAGTATATGATACATAAATAGAAATACTAGCTACAGTTGGATTTTGTTAATATTAATAAATCTATAAAGAATTTTTACTGCGGGAGAATGGACTAAAGTTAATAGGAACGGCATGTTAATAGGGCGGGGGATGTTGTCAGGAAGTAAGTCGTAAAGAGGAATAGTTAAACGAGGACAGGAAAAAAATAAGTGCTCCAGAGTACCTTCCGCTAGACCGCATTCACATAAAGAATTGTCTCTTACGTGGATTTTGGCCAAAAAGACAGGAGTGCAAACAAACCCAAGTCGGAGTCGAATTATAACGGAGGTAGCAGATTTGTTTGAAAGTTTGTGTTTGCTGAACCAACATTTAGAGGGAATGTATGGTTGAATAGAGCCATAAAACTTTCCCTTCAATAAACGTGACTTTTGCCAATGGGTATTCCAGTACTTCATCATCTCTGGTTTAGCAAGACAGCGCAAATCACGGGGATAACAAGATGGACGTGATTCAATCCCATTCCGAGTAGCCGACTTGGCAATCGAGTCCGCATTCTCGTTACCAATGATTCCAGAATGACTGGGGATCCAAGCCAGTGCAATCTCTATACCTAAACAGTGGCATCTATAAAGAAGTTGTTTGATCTGTAGAACAAGAGAAAAATTGTGACGAGAGCGGAAAGGAGACTTTAATAAATCCTGAAGGCAGCTAAGAGAATCCGAGAGAATTAGGGATTTGCTGAGTCCATGCGATTCAATGTAGGAAACCGCTTCCAGGAGAGCTATTGCTTCCCCTGTATAAATAGAGCCCAATGGGGAACTACGAACATTTAAAATAATTTTAAATTTTGGGATCCACACAGCAGAGCCGACATTGCTATCATCTGACAACTTAGAAGCGTCTGTAAATACCGTGAGCCAATCGTGCCAGTCCTCAGCTAGAATTTTGTTCAGTTTATCATTGGCAGCAGGGTCATGTTTAGAGATACTAAAGTTAAGAAAAATTTTTGGTTGGAAGATTAAAGAGTCAAAATCTACTTCAAATAGAGGGTTCGTTTTTGACTGGACTAATGTGATGTTCATATTATTAAATTTCCTAAAGCTAATAACAAGTAGAGGAGGATTTTTATGGGACCAATAGGGGGACGTTGGGATTAACTCGCAAAGTGTACGGAGAAGGGGGAGAAGGGGATGAGATTTGATCTGGATGACTTTATAAAAAAATCTATCACAGAGATATTGTCTACGAAGGTGAAGTGGGGGCTCTAAACATTCTACCTGAAGGGCATTAATAGGTGAGCATTTCATAGCTCCCGTGATAATACGCAAGCACTTAGATTGGATCTTTTCCAGTTTGCAGAGGGCTATTTTGTTGCACGGTTCCAGAAGAAAACTTCCATAGTCAAAGTGACTACGAACTATGGCATTGTATAAAATTTTCTGGGAAGTTGGATGAGCTCCCCAGCGTACTCCAGAGAGGGCACGCAGAACATTTACGCCTTTTTCACATTTTTTGGAAATGTAGTCCAAATGGTAGAAACCAGATAATTTTGAGTCAAGAATGAGGCCTAGAAATTTAACTTTGTCGCGAATCAAAATGGGTTCGTTTTCAACTAAAAGGTTTATAGGGGGAATATTACGTTTGCGGGAAAAGACAACAGCATTACACTTGGGAACTGAAAGGCTTAGGCCGTGGTCAGTCAACCATTGATTTAAATAGTGAAGGGCAGAATTTAAGCGAGATGAGGAATCGGAGAAGGAAGCTGAACTACAGTAGAGGGCAATGTCGTCGGCGTATTGTAAAATTTTACAGAAGCAGCTAACTGAAGACTCCAAATCATAAGTGTATAGATTATAAAGAATTGGGCTTAAGACCGACCCCTGAGGTAGGCCCTTCCACACTAGACGGCTTGGAGAAAGGGAGTTTTGAAGGCGAACTGAAATAGAGCGGGACATAAGGAGATTACAGATGATGTTGACCATCCTCACAGGGATACTCAGCTGTAGCAACTTTTGCCTGAGTATTGGAAGTTGGACATTATCGTAGGCTGAAGCTATGTCTAGAAAAACACCAAGAACGCTTTCATTTTTGGAAAAAGCAATGCGGACATCAGAGAAAAAAATGCTAAGGCTATCCAGAGTGCCCATACCCCTTCGAAAACCGAACTGAGATCTGGATAAAATGCCTTTGGTTTCTAAGATCCATTCAAGCCGGTTCTTGATAAGATTCTCCATGATTTTAGCCAAGACAGAAGATAGAGCGATAGGGCGGTAAGAAGCTGAGTCTTTTGGGTCTTTTCCAGGTTTCAATATTGGGATAATGATTTGGGATTTCCATGACTCTGGAACTTGGCCTGTATCGAAAAAGGCATTTATTAGGTTGAGAAAGAGTAGTTTACAGTTAGAAGAAGCTTTGGAAATGAAGGAGTAGGGGATTCCGTCGACACCCGGAGCAGAATCACGAAGGTGATCCAGGGCACATATTAATTCTGAATAAGAGAATGGGTCATCAAATTTATCAGAGGAAGAGGGCGGAGGAGGATTTATAGAGGGAAGGCAATCAAAATTAGGAACAAAGGGAGGGGCTAACTTAATTATGAAGTCTTCCAACCAGGAACTTGTGTCATTGGTTGAAATGTCAGGAGGCTGATCACAAGATTTGCGGTAGATTTTTATTTTTTTCCACACAAGGGAAACTGGGGAGCGTGGAGAAAGAGACTCACAAAATTTGAGCCAACCACTTCTTTTATTTTTTGCCAATAACCTACATGTATTTGCAGTAGTCTTTTTGAAATTCAAATAATCAGTCATGTTTAGACTAGAGGAGAAAGTGTTCTCAGCTACTTTGCGTTTGCGAACGCTATCCGTGCACTCAGCATCCCACCAGGGTGGAGAAGGTAATAAGTGACGGGCGGAGTTCTTCAGGGGGATTGAAAAATCGGCCGCTCTTATCAAAACTTCAACGAAATCTTTGTAGAGGGCAAGGGAGTTGGAAGGATTTATTTGGGGAAAGTTTTGAAGTTCAGAGTCCAGATGGGACGAGAACTTAGGCCAGTCAGCTTGGGGAAGGCGATATTTTTGTAGAGGTTGTATTGGAGGATTACGAGGATGAGAACTAGGAAATGAAATAAGTATAGGAAAATGATCACTACCAAAAGAATTAGGGAGAACAGACCAGGAGGCTGTTGAAACTAAGGAAGGAGAACAGAAAGAAAGGTCCGGAACACTAATATTTTGAGTAGGGGAAACCCTACGGGTAGCAGATCCATCATTAAGAATGCAAAGGTTGCGGTCATCTAAAAGGTCCAACAAAAAACTGGAAGCGGGGTCATTACAGTGAGAGCCCCAAAGAGTGTGCCGGCAATTAAAATCACCTAACACAATCAAGGGAGGTGGAATAGAAGAAAGGATGGTGTTAAATTCAGACAAAAGATTTGCATTGGGGTGAGGAATATAGGCAGATACATAGGATATGTCCATGGCTCTTACTGCAACTACATGTAGACCAGGATCATGACGGGGAAGAGGAATTTCGGTAAAAGTGATAGATCTGCTAACCAAAAGGGCGCAACCCGCCCATCCGTCATCTCTATCGTCCCGAAGACACGAAAATCCAGGAACCCTAAAGAGAGATCCGGGACTGAGCCACGTCTCCGAAACAGCAAAGACGACGGGTTTATACCGATTTATTAGATAGATTAAATCGTGTTTTTTCCTACGAATGGATCTACAGTTCCACTGAAGAAGTTTTCCCTCCATTTTGGCGAGTCCAGGATTTGAGCAGTTGTTCAACTAAAATAACTACATTGTCCGATATTGAGTCACTAAATTTAGATAGTATATTAATCAGGGAGCAAGTCAGGAGCTCTATTAGGTTGTCATTAGGAGTGGGAAGGGGAGTAGTTTCACAAGGAGAGTTGAGAGCACAGCCATTAGGCTGCGAAGAATTAGGAGTATAAACCATTGACCTATGGGCTTGGGTGTCGTATGACTTACCCAACTCTGGTCTAGGCTTAGGAGAGCGATAAACCGTCTTAGAGTATGAGGTTTTAACAGGGGATGTATATGGAGAGGGAGTAGGAGTAATGAGAGGGGGTGAGAAGAGAAGGGATTCAAAAGGAGGAGTTTGAGATGGTTTGGCTTGGGAGGAACTTGCTGTTACATTTGAATAAAGTTTTTTTGGGTGAGGAAACCTCACTGAAGCCTCTCTGTAACTAAGATTTTCCTGAGACATGACCATTTTAATAGACTTTTGCCTTGAATGTTCGGGGCACTTGTCATCCGTAGCCTTATGGGTTCCACCATAACACAAAATACATGTGACATGCGAGTCAGGAACCTTACAGTTATCCCCGGGGTGAGGTTGAGCACAACGATAACATCGAGGGTTAGACCTACATTGCGAGCTAATATGGCCAAAACGCAAGCAGTTACGACATTGAATTGTTGGAAGGTGATAAAAAGAGACAGGAAGAGAAGCATTGTAACAGAAAACTTTCTCCGGGAGTACTTGGCCGGAGAATGTAAGCACTACAGTTGAAGAGGGAGACCAAGTTACTGTGTCCTCTTTTTTATTTTTAAAGTTAAGTCTCCTGGCCCTAATAACCTCACCACAATTATGAGGGGTTTCCAACCCATTGACCAATTCCTCCAGGGTCCAGTCAGTGGGAATATCCCTAACAACTCCCATGCGAGTTACATGGAAGCGTGGGATACTTGCCATGTATTTATTTTCACTTAAAACAGTGTTGTTGACGAAGCTATTGGCATCATTAAATGAGGCAAAATCGATGGACATTCTATTACGTCCCAGAGACTTCACACTGCCTTGTATTATACCTTTAAAGCCTTTGTTATGTACGAATTGGGCAAACTTTAAGGAATTCAAGGTTAGGCCTTGCTTTGGGTCTGTTTCCACTCTTGAAATGAACACCGTGAAAGGAGCCTTGTCACTCTCACTATACAAAATCTTGGAATCGCTTTCAAAACCCGGCTTTGTGAACACGGATTGAATTGAGTCAGACGGCGGCTTGTTTCTTTTTGCGTCAACCAAAATCTCTGATTCTCTGGGGCGCTTTCTAATTTCGGGTCTTTTGCGACCATCTTCGGAGTTCTGTGAGCACTCCATAAAATGTATATCAGGAGGAGTCCCTCCACCCCCATCAGGGGGTTCTTCGGCACTCATTTCCTAAGGAAATGAGTGCCTAAACAGCTTAAGATACAAACCTGAACACAAGATTCCTCCACCAGACAACACAAAACAACAGACACAACACTAAAAACCGATTTTGTTATCAAAATTAACTGTGAGGCTAAGAAACGCGTGCTTAATCTCACCTAGACAATAGCAAAATCCGGAAATCCTAGTCGTTTCATTGGAAAATATTTTTTTAATTTTTTGACACTTTATACGCCTGAATAAATAAACGATCAAAAGCACTTCAAGTAAAAAGTTGCAGCCACATTCTTACAGGCGCTTCATTGTTTTTTTTGGTCTTTAACATCTTGAGGAAACCATAGCACGGTGGTAGGGTACTTTGTAGTACCCGCCTGGCTGGCAACCACCCTCAAGTTGAAAATCTGTCGCCAAGCACCTTCCGGTGTGTTCCGACAGCAGCACTTGAGAGCCAGTTCCCTTCTAGGCTTTGTGTGCTTACCACCATCGGCCACATCATTACTGACCACGGTGAGATTGTGGTCGCCATTATGACGCATCATAATGGCGGGACCAGTGTTATCGTGAAATGCCGCTTAAGCCGTGTGACGTACAAAAATTTCAGGATAGGTACAAAATAGAACTAAATGGGTGCTAAATATAAGTGGTAGAATCTTTCAATTACAAGAGTTGGTCCCGCCATTATGATGTTTATAACGAGATTTAGTTAAGCATCGACTTGATTTTGCGTAGTCGATGCATGACAGGACGGAAAGAGTGATGATTACGAAGACTGCCGAGCCGAAGCATACGCGACGTGCGATCTGCTTGTTAGTTTCTCTCTATTTCTCATGCAGAAACAAACACGTTCATCTCACCATGTGAATGCTGTCGAATGGAATAGATACGAATCTTTATTTGGTTAAATGTTTAGGTACGTTATTTTTTTAGTCCTGTTTGAAAATATGCAGTAGGTAGGTAGGCACGTGTCGGTAAAGGCGAAATAATATACTTTCTCATTACCTACTTTTTCTTACATACGTTCACTAAAAGTGTTATACTTAGCATAAAATAAGTATAAAACAAAGTAGGTACTTAATAAATAAACAAAAATAATTGATTGTGTATACCTACAACCAATTACCGACTAATCGACTAGGAAAAAAGTTTTTAACTAAACGACTTATTCCGATCGTTCACTAAACTGCGGATTAAACGCTGCTGTTCAGTCTATGATGTAGACTAGTCGGAAGGAAATTAAACTGTTTTATGAACTAGTTTATCGTAGACGGTAAACCAACAACAATCCAATATGAGTAGGCAATTTGATAAAAAATATAGAAATACCTACCTTAGCTCCCATCATCTCCATCATTTTAGGTTACTTTAGACCCTGCAGACAGTAAAAGGAGCCCCGTAGACAATCTTTTATTTTCAAGTCTCTGTTTTATACATTTGTATTCGCCCACTGTTTGTCGCCCACTTAATATTTCAGTAAGCCCTATTCAGTATTTATTACACCTATAATTTGAATTTATTTTCGCTCGTTTATATACTAGGTATCCCTTAAATAATATACTGAAAAAAAACTTACAAAGGATCATTACCTGTCTCTGTGATCTTGTGCTTGTTTAAGCTGTATTGTTTTCTTGTTTGTATATTTAGATTATTTTGTATGTATGTATTTATGTATCTATTTTAGTAGTTTTTTTTTTTTTATTACCTAATTGTATTAACTCTTATGATTTCAAATTTGCACCAAGTGCAACCCCATGTCGTGTCCAGGCTATCTCTATCCATTCAAGGTTGCCTGGAAGAGATCGCGGAGCGCGATAAGGCCGCCTGTTGTATTTTTGTTTTAATTTTTATGTTTTTTTTTGTATTGTTTTATCATGGTGTACAATAAAGTATATATAAATAAATACTGGGCGCACTGTCAACAGGTTCCTGAACGAAAACGGCAAATTGTACAAAATATATTGCAGGTACCTTGTCGACTGATAAAGAGTGAAGAAATTATCATAAAGCGGGCCACACTCCTTCAATTTTCAACTGTAGTCGGACTATTCAGTTAAAATTGACGTCCCTTGTGTCTCTTGATCACACGATCAGTTTAATTGTCAGATGCTTCAGTTCGAATCTATATTTGGTTGGAGACACGTTCGAGGAGTCATGGCTTTAAATGATGATACTGTGGCAATTATTGGAATATTTTGCATTTTGGAAAATAGAAAACAAAGAAGAAAATTGGTGTGTAAACATTGGTTATAACGAAGAAGAGATTTTACGCATACCTACTAATTTACTGAAGGAGCTTAGGATTACTCCAAAAGGATTATGATTAACAATTATTTAAGAATGAATTAAATAAAAACCGGTCAAGAGCGAGTAGGACTCGCAAACAAATTGTTCAGTCAATTTGTACCATAATCGCAAAAAACGACAAAATATAACGTTTTTTGTATGTGAGCCCCACTTAAATGTTTAAGTATTTTATTCTGTTTTTAGTATTTGTTGTTAACAACAACAACGGCAACAGAAATACAGCATCTGTGAAATTTTAATTATCTAGCTATCACAGTTCATGAGATACAGCCTGGTGACAGACAGACCGACAGACGGGACAGTGGAGTCTTAGTAATAAGGTCCCGTTTTTACCCTTTGGGTACGGAATCCTAAAAACATATTTGCATCTACTTCATTTAGTCGGTACTCTCTCTCTCTTCGGCAAAACTGCGCAGTTTTTTTGCTACATAGGTACCTACTTCAATTTTAACTAATGTAAAGTTTATATTATCAGTTCAACTTAACAGTTCACAGTTTTCCCTACATACATATCTACGATTTAGGTGGTAGGCTAAAGGTCTATGGAGAGAGCTATGCTCGGAATTTCCTAATTTTGTGATCTAATCAGAAATGATGCAAGGTCTGTGTCGGTAAGACACAGACCGAAGAATTGCCAAACTTAAGTGGCAGTGGGCAGGGCACATTGCTCGCAGAACGGATGGTCGTTGGGGCTGAAAAGTACTGGAGTGGCGACCGCGTACCGGATGACGCAGCGTCGGAAGGTGTGCGAAGTGGAGCGAAGACCTGTTCGAGGCTGCGGGAGTCCGGTGGATGTGAGCCGCACAGAACCGATCAGGGTGGCGATCCTTGGGGGAGGCCTATGTCCAGCAGTGGACGTCTTTTGGCTGCAATGATGATGATGATGACATACGATTTAACTGAACGGTCAGACTATAGTTGAAACTGTGCAGTTAGAACTGAAGGTGTGCAGTTAAAACTGAAGGTTTGTAGCCCGGTTTAATAGTAATGAATTGGGAGGGTATAGTGATTTTTTACAAAAAACGAACAAAACCACTAGTACTATGCAGACTCACTCACAGATGGTGAGATATTATTACCAAAAGTGCACGGAATCACTTCTCCGCGGCAGCTCGCCGAGCCCTCTTCGGTGCTGGCGATGGAAATGGCAACTAAGACGACCATTTAACTGACATGCTCGGTGTTATTGAGGGCATCAAGGGAATTTACTCGATTCTGAGAGCCTTCATATTCAAGAAAGTACCTAAATTAGGCCCTGCTTTGTCCAGCAATTGGTCTCACCGAGCATTTCCCACTGGCATGAAGAGCTGTTATCAAGACCTAAGAACTCCAATTGCAAAGAAACTTGCTGGAACCTGTTGATCTACCCTTCCGATGGCATCGCCTGACGTCCGCCACAATAAAATCGGTTAGCTTCAGATGACGCAGCACAATTCCAGCCAATATTTGTCATCCTTGCTTTGGCATGCTTGGTGGCACCATGAAGCAACACCATCTTCTACCGACCACACATCTCCATATTTTGCAATTCATGTGCCAACTTATCCGTCCGCTGCTGAAGACAACCAAGAATGTCCGAAATAAACTTCCAGAACAAAGAAAAGTACGTTATCAAACGATCTGTGCTGTGTGCTATCTAGCAGCGTAGCAGGCTGAATAGAGAATTATTCCTCAAAAATTGACATCATATTTTGAAATAGTATCGTCATTTCAGTGAAACTATGTGTCCATGTGGATAATTTTGTTGTGTCGTTTTGGTTGTTAGGGAGTTTTTTGGAGGTAGCACTACGTTAATGGGTTTAAACAGTCATTTTTATCTCAATTTTAAATTCTTCCAAAAAAGTTAAAAAAAAACATCTATAAAAAAAATACTTTTGAATTAATTATTGTTATTTTACTGATAAAATTTTTATAAGTTTTTAAACTGTCATGGTCACTAACACACTAACACACTAACATTAACAACATGTAAATGTGTCCATGTGTCTATGTGTCCATGTGTGTTTCAACATGGTAAATATCCCGTTTCTAATGTTAAAAATTTTATAGTTTAAATAATATTATAAATAATTGCCGACATTCTGTTCTTTGGTCATAATTATCCTCTGTGGTTTGAAGCTTACTTAATTGGTACTAAATACTGTACATTGTTTCGGTTTTAACACAATGCAGGTGGTGATATTGTTGTCTGTTTTCTCAAGCATAGTATTCGTTGTTGCATTTCTTTGTATTGGTTGAATGTGGTCCTGTTGATTCCGTGTCCTGCATAACAAAATTTCACAGTGAAATAAAAATACTCAGAAATTGATTCTGTTAGGTACATTTGCACGAAAATCTTAACTCAGAGTTAGTTGCTAACACGAGGTTAAATTGGCAATATTGTATGACAAACTGTCAATTTAACCTCGTTTGTCATTTACGTGCAAGTGGGCCTTAATCAATTTATAAGCGTTTTTTTTTAAACAATGTCAAAATAACAAGGATATGTAAATGTCACACTAGATAAGTAGCTATAAAAAATACTTTGAGCTTCCAAGTTATGATAAATAAATGATAAATGATTTATTTCTGTAAGTTGTTTTGTACAAACACTTTTACATGTCGACCATTTTTTTGAAACTAGATGAGTTATCATTGATACATTCCAATTGTGAGATATCCCTAAATATTTATTTCATGTCCTGGATTTCTATGGTCGTAGTATTTGCGTTTTCTTCAATACTTATTCGATGTTAGCAATGCCGATGGTCGAAAGGCCAAAATTAAAGGGAATCATCACGTGACATTTCAATAGCGCTTCACAATCCCATTTAAATTTTGTCTAGAGCCTCTGGTGGGTTAACAGACAATTCAAAGCAATTTTTTTTAAATTATTTAATCTCTGATAAATTTCTTCCTACCCACAGTTGAAAAAAAAGTTGGTTTTAATTATTAAAATAAAACAATTTGACAAAATAACATGGTAAATGAGTGCCGAGATTCTGTTCTTCGGTCATTTCATCTGATAACCGTGCTTTGCTCCAAATCAATTGTTGTACATTGACAGTTTGACATAAGTGCAATATTGTCAATTTAACCCCGTGTTAACAACTCTGGGTTTAGTTTTTCGTGCAAGTGGGCCTCCCAGTTTTTATGCGTCTCAACCAATGGTTCCAATTTTCGGTAAAATGCATTTTTTCATCAATTGTTAGTCAAATAAGTTGGAGAGTTAATTATATTACCATTTATTAGACTAACGATTGATGAATAAACGCTTCTTACTGAAAATTTAAACCATTGGTTAGAGTATCTAACCATTGGTTGAGTTACCTACGGATAAAAAACAAGGCTTTGGGAAATATTAACTCCATTATTATAACAGCAAAGAAAATTTGAATCAAGAATCTAGTATTAGTAACCCAAGAAATAATGAAAATTTGCTATGCCTGAAAAGTCCATAAAATCCCATGGTAAAAAAAATAATACAGAAAGAAAGAAAAATTGTTTATATGCGCCTGGCACGACGCATACCAAAAAAAGAACAAAAAAAAAACACAACACATGTGTGACAACTCTAGTTTACTCCATAGGTACCTACATAGTCTTTGAATATGCATAACACACACATTTAAAAAAGAAATGTGCGCAAGGTAGGCGTAGAAAACAAAACGAAGAAAAAAAGTCATTCTCATAAAGTTTTGGTTTTACATTGCAATTTATGCTAGGTTAAGGTTACTCCTAATTAAGTTTTGCAATAGAAGTCCTGCATAAGATTCACTAATGTTCATTGATTTTGAGATATCTCGAAAACCAATGAGAATTAGTGGATCTTATGCAGGCCGAGATGTGGAACATCAGTTAGGTCAGGATTTATTCCCTTAGGTTAAGACATCGTAGGTATGTGGCCGGTAGGTAGGTATAATCGTGAAATGATATTATATCAGTATTACACATTTTGATACTCTGGGTTTATTAAAATAGTCGAATGTTATTCCATCCCACTTATAATCTTGCTTACAAATATCAAGAATCAAAAGCATAGTTCTGCAATTTCTTAGCTCGGAGGTAGACAGTGACTTTTGCCGTCCTGACCATAGGCGTCTGGTGCCCACCCCAGGATGCTGGGTTACCACTAAATAATCTAAAATCGAGACAATCTATACGTCCGAGGATTTCGTGACAAGGCTGCATGAAGGATGAATCGCCTTTAATATAATTATACTTAAATAAATACTTCAGTTTTGTTTCAATTGCAACATTTTCTTTTAATTCAAATCGTTGAATTAAAAGAAAAAAAATTGAATAAAACCGAATTAATCGGTTTTATTCAATTGGCAAAATTTTGCTTCTGAAGTCGCAAAAGGGAGATCTCTCCTCAATATACTAGCGCCGGGCTCCATGTCACCCGCAGCCTAAACATAGACGGAAATCCACATCGCGTCTTTTATCACGTACGTGATTGGTCGATTGATGGTATTAAATCGTTTGCCTTGCCGAAGTCACTTACGCAATTAGGCTGCCGGTTTGTGGGCTTTCCTTCGGGTAAAATGCGTGATGTCCGTGACCACCAACGCTAATCGCTTCCATATTTACTTCAATTACTACTCAATTGGTACTAGTATTTAGTCTCGAACAACAAAATTTATACCTTATTGGTTATCGAGAAAATCGACTTTGAAGGTGGTCACGCTTCCTTCAGCAGGACCACCATAACGCCGAAAAAGGGGGCACGCTACAGCCATATATGTGATTCATTTCGTAAAAAATAAAGAACTGAAACATTTGTATTTACCGAGAAGATAAGACAAGACAAGACAAAAATTCTTTATTTCAACTAGTCCATTAAGCGGTACTTTTGAACATCAAAAGATTTTAAAATAATAATAATTGATTCTACCGTCCATTCGGAAAAGTAGCTTTTTATGGCGAAGAACGGACAAGAAACGCCACACATACTCTTAAAAAAAATGTTTTACAACATTTACATACATGAATTAAGAGGAAACGGGGGTGGTGGATTCTCCATGCAAACGCTCTCGCCTGTTTTCTCTGTGGTTTATAATATCAACTTCTTCTATGCCCCTATGTTTTCCTTTTTGGTGATATATTATCCGAGTATGCACTAGAAAAATCTCAAAATTGTTTATATAGACCGCTGTCAACAGAGCCCTATAGTGTACAAATTTGACAAGTATTAATGTAAGATGATAAACATAGGGGCATAGTATATATCCTTTTTATTCAGTTTATGAAATATCTTCTAAATATTTTTTGCATGTGCTGTTTAGTGTGAAATAAAAATACTTTTTTAATAAGTATCGGATACAAAATAAAATTAATGGCATATCTATAAATGTTTATCATAAAAAGTTTTTAATACAAAACAGTAAATTATATATAGGATAGGTATCCGAAGTCTCTAGATCGCCTGCTAGGTACATCAGCGAAATTAAACTTATTTCATCGTCAGCAGCACGGGTCGAATCAAATCAAATGTTTTTTATTTCACATTGGCCTACATGGGCACTTATAAAACGTCGACAAAAGGTGCACGGTTCGGGTTGGTTGTTTCCTATGGAGAAGAACCGGCAAGAAACTCCATTGTTACTCTTTTAAAATAAATTGGTTTGTTTTACAATATTTCCATGTTACAGCATTAGTGTTTAGATATGGGGGGAAAAAGTAGGCCCGACAATAAGTCGTAAGAAACAAAAAAAAAAATTGCTCTCTGTTTGATAAATAGGAAAGCACAAGATCAGCAGATTTTCCTCGAATTCCGTAGTGGTGTAATTTATATATCAGTGTGTTGTGGTCGACGCAGTCGAACGCTTTTGAGAGATCACAGAAAATGCCAATGGCATCCTGGGACTTATCCCAATATTCCAAGATGTGGCTGATGAGTTTTACTCCCGCGTCCGTTGTCGACCTACCTTTCGTGAAACCAAACTGTTGACTATGCAGGATCTTAATTGAATTGAAGTGAGACAACATCTGTTCCAGCATGATTTTTTCATAGATTTTACTCAATGCTGGAAGCACGGCTATAGGCCTATAATTAGAGGGATCACTCTTACACCCTGATTTGAAAATTGGTACTACTTTACTGTGTTTCATTAAGTCAGGAAAAGTGCCGCTGTCCAAACATTGATTGAATATGCCTGTTAGGACAGGAGCAATTGAGTCAATAATATCTCCAAGAACCCTAACGGATAGCCCCCACAAGTCTTCAGTATTTTTTATATTGAGACTTTTGAACGCGTTTATAATTGTATCAATACATATTGATTTAAATTTAAAGGTTGGTATGTCTTTAGTAAAGTTTTCTGTAAGAAGAGCTTCAGCTAATTTAGATGAGGAGGGAAGAGACTTCGTAATCTCTAACGGAATGTTGGTAAAGAAATTATCTAATGTCTCAGCGACTTCTTGCTTATTATCAGAAATGGTTTGATTAGATATTTTCAAAGACAACTCATTCTGATCGCTTTGTTGTGTCTTTCCAGTTTCTCTATTAATTACCTGTCACACAATTTTTATTTTATTAGTAGAAACACCAATTTTGTTAATTATTATTTGAGATTTTGCTTGAGCGCAGACTCTTTTGAATATTTTGTAATAGTTTCTAACATAAGTGTGAAAAACTTGATCGGAAGTCAAAGATTTTTCGTAATATAAATTATATAAGATATCTCGGCTTTTCCTTGTGCACAAGAAAGTGGTCCATTCACTAAATTTCGATTTGGAATTGTTGACTTTAACTGTTTTTACAGGACACGTTTTATTGAATTCTTGGCAAACTGTAGAAAAAAACGTGCCGTAATTGATATTGGGGTCTGTTGAATAAAAACTGGCGTTACAAAGGTTTCAAAAAACATTATTATTAAAAGAATTTAATTTATTTTTAGTAAGACGTCTTAATCGAATTGATTTAGCGTGGCAAATTTTTTAATCTGACTCAAAAGATACTAGTTGACCAGTATGGCTAACGCCATTAATTAAAAACGAATCTTTTTTCAAACAAATTCTGCCATTGTAATTAAAAACAATGACAAGTTTGATGCAGGTGGTCTGTAAACACACAAGATAGTATGCCCCTCGACCTCTGCACATGCTTCCTCACATAAGCGATCAACAGAGTAAGCAGAGATATCCTTCCTTTCCTTATATTTGAGACGACTATTACAAAGTATCAGAGTACCACCACCCACTGTGGATCTGTTGTACGCGCTGGCAACTGAGATTTTTTTTTCATTAAACAACATCCTATCTGGTTTTAACCAAGTTTCACAAAAACATAGGATATCCATGTGGTATTTATCTACTAACAATTCCACGTCTAAAATTTTGCCGGAGAAGCGATTTATATTTTGAAAACTGGATAATAATCCAGTTTTCTGCTAATACTACTGTAGATTCTTTAGACGAATAGTAATATTTTACTATATCAACTGTTAAATCACTAAACCTAGTCTCCGTTAAATCATCAATAACATTGTTAGCTTTTAATATACAAAAGCTAACAATGTAGCTAATAAATGTCGACTATTTTGGGGAAGAAACATATGGTTCCCAATCAAAACAAAATCACTAACAAAATTGTTGGTGTCAAAAAACAATAAACGCTCACTATGACGACAAGATAAAATATGCATCAAGTTATTTAAACTAGAAATGTATTCATTTTACTGAACAAGTAACTTGAGAATAGGGCAATGCACATAATATTAGCTTGCCTTATCTTGACTTAAGTAGGGTGTCAATACCACTAACTATGTCCCTTTTTGTTATACTAAGGCTATTGCCAATAAGAAGTACTACGGTAGTTTGCTCATTCAATTGTGTCTGTTGAATATTTTGAATAAGCTTATTAAAATGCAGTTTATGATAACAATGGTTCACTATTGTATGATTAGAACGATTATTTAACAATGATCCAAAACCTGTTCCTAATCTATCAAAATATACTAAGACATTACTTTTGGTGGGGTTCAAAGTTGTTGCAGTATGATTGATGGGCAAAGTTATCGGAGCAACATGTTGTGACATGAGAGGTGGCGGAGCGGCAGCACAACTACAGGTGAGGTTGTTAGTCAATGATTCATACCTCTCTGCATTATACTTTACCAGGTCCACCAACTCCCTGGCCTCCTGCATGCGCTCACTTAACATCTGTTGACTACATTCATATTTACAAAATGTAACCTTAAGTGTATTTTCCCTACTCAATAATTCCCTTTGAAGGTTCTGAATGTCAACATCATACATTTGTGTACTAGTTTCTAATTTACTATTACATATATTTAATTGTTTTTTTTAAGTTTCTTAAATGTCTTCTCAGGTTAAAATTATATTTGTATACACTTTGAGTTTTTAAAAGTTTCTTATACTTTTATTGATTTTAATATATTACTTAATTTTATTATGACTACTTAGAATTGGTCATTTAGCAATGGTATCATCCCCTGTAAGGTCTATGGTAATGGTGGGCTGCTCACACTCCAGTTTGGATGCACTATCCATCAGCTCATCGTACAGGTTACTGATGTTAGAAACTTCTCCGCTGACTTTCAGTGAGTCGATGGAGGTAATGGTGTTATGAGCCTTGCACAATTCAGCTTCTAGTATAGATATACGCTTCAGTGCCTGGTCATGAGTGTCATGGCACTGCTGAAAATCTGCCACCAGTTGACGGAGATGGTGATGCTGGTCCAGTATATACATATGCTGGGCGTGTAGTTTTGCAAGCTGTCAAGAACCAGCTGAGTGTTTTTGTTCACTATTAACTCAATTTCAACTTCACTTTCTTCTCGTTCCCGCAGTAGCTTGCTGCACTTATTTCTAGATGAATGCAGCTCCCTCAGCGCTGCTTTCAGTTTGTCACTCATGTCACGAACGGTAGCTTCCCGGGTCATCATATTGACTGTTTTCCTTAAGCGACACCTGTAATGTGACAGGAAACAGCTTAGTATGTGAAGAGGATATTATGTTAGTTGAAAACTTGAGAAAGTAGTAGGGGTTTTAAAATTAAAAAGAAGTAAAATGTTTGAAAACAATAGGAAAGTTAAAAAAAAGGCTTTATTAAACATTGGTGTTTATTGCTAGATTAGATTTTTGTATAAGGATTGCTAAGAAAATTAGTTTTAGTGGGAACAAAGTCTATTAACAATGCTTATGAACTATAGGGTTTAGAATATTTACACTATATTAATGATATATTATGTGTGAAGTAGGGTTTGCAGTGAATGTTTTGTCTGAGGCAAGTGTTTTCGTCCTCAATTCTGATTCCACAATTTGTCAAACAAAATGTGACATAAACGTAACCGGTGTGTACTAGACGTCGCTCTGAGCCCTGACCAGTGTATGAGTGGTGTATAGTATATAAACAATACAGCAATAAATACGTAAATCAAAACAAAATACTCTTCCAGTTCGAAGAATTCAAATCCACAGTTCAAACGTTGACAGCAGGTACATGACTTAGTGAAATATCAATTGTTATTGAGTTTTCACAACAAAAACTGGTTACAAACACTACGTGTCACTTTATACGTTAATTCTAATATAAATAAAGGATTTTTAACAAACTAAACACAATAAAACAATGTTTTTTTTAATTTTTTTCATTAGTTACGAGACCGTTTTTGACTACCTGTCGCCAGTGTTCCCAATGTGTGAGCCCAAATACAAATATTTTTTTGATAAGTAACGGATACAAAATAAAATTAATGGCATATCTATAAATGTATATTATAAAAAGTTTTTAATACAAAACAGTAAATTATTTAAAGGATAGGTATCCGCAGTCTCTAGATCGCCTAATAGGTACGTCAGCGAAATAAAACTTATTTCGTCGTCAGCAGCACGGGTCGATCGTTCAGGTTAAGCTATGCTTGCTGCTGTAGGTCCGTGGATGGGTGACCATCTTTACATAACAAGTCCAACCCGCCCGTGTCTCGGAAAGCACGTTAAGCTGTTGGTTCCGGCTGTTATTTTGGGCTGTTACATCTTGGATATTTGACAGCACGAAAGTCTGACAACCCGATTTACCAAGGGGTTTCATATTACCCAGTAACTGGGTTGTAGAGGTCAGATACGCAGTCGATCCATGTAAAATACTGGTATTCAGCTGCATCCGAATCCAACGTAGATGGGAAAAGGCTAGGCAGATGATGACGACGTTCTTTTTGTCACTGATCAACTTTTTGGTATCCGACCGTCAATAATTTCTGGTACAATGCGTTGATGGTAGAACTTTTCTAATAATTGTTTAATTTTTTCGACCTTCTTAATTTTTTGAAAAAGAAAGAACCTTTGGGACTCCATAATAATTGGTAAGCAGATTTATTAATTTGGTAAGCTGATAGCTTTTTAATTATTTGATAAAAACAGTTCCGGCTGGAGTAACGTTACCGCAGCCAGATCTTTTGTTTTCTAACGGGTATGTTGAAATAAATGTTATCTAAATAATTAGATATCAATTTGAAATAAATGGTACAACTTAATTTGTATGTATATTTGCTATGGTTGCGAAGATATTTAAAATCCTGCTGTGGTAACGTTTGCACGATTGCTGGATCTCGGAATTGACTAAACGGATGATTATAATTTTTGTACTTGACATCTGGCTAATTAGTTATAATTTGTTACGCAATAAAAAAATCCACAATAATGCACCGTTTTGAAGTTATTTTAGTAAATAGATATATGCTTTAATAGGTCCTAGCACTTCCAATAAGCGGTCCAAAGACTAACTTGTAACATTATTATATAGGTAATTACTGCCTATAAATGGTACTGAAGTTTCATTAGTATCCTATAAGTAATTAAAAAGTTATGAAGAAACTTCAATTTGTTCCGGCCACGGCGCGCAACTGAGTTTTTAAAGACCGATTAACCGAGTTTCCTGTAGTTGTGGTAACTGAATCTTATATCAATAATTAGATATATAGTTCAATTATATACCTGTGAAATATCAGACTTGTACACTAATTAATTAACGAGATAATCGAAAACCAATACTTTTTTTTTTTTTTTTTTTTTTTTTTTTTTTTTTTTAAACATTGCCCCACACTAGGAATTTCTTCCTGTATCGTGGGTGCGTTTACAAACATATAAACTCACATACACAAACACCCAGAGACGGAACAACTATCTGTAGGTCATACAAATATTTGTTCCGTGCGGGAATCGAACCCGCGACACGCAGCGCAGCAGTCAATCGCTCAACCACTGCGCCAACCGTGCGCCCAAACTTATGCGTGATAACCTGACCAAATCTAGAATGTTATAAAAAAGCGGCCGCGCAATACATTATACCAACCTTCTACAACTTACAGGATAATACGTGAGAATAATACGTGTTTGGTACAGACGGGTACACAAGTGGTAAAGTAAAACATAGTTATAATTAAATATTTTTGTTTCTACAGATAGAATATTAATTTCAAAAATATTTATGCCTAGGTAATAAAAAATATGGAGTACCTACTTATGAAGATGATAATTTTATGCAGATATTAATTATGGTAAGTAAGTAGGTATATAAATTAATTTCAAAAATAATCACAGGTATGTTTTAATGGAATTATATGCAACGTTGCTTGCTTATCTGAAATTAAAATTAAGTACTGATAAACACCTTCACTATTTACACTGCGTTGTGCTTCCTCCTCTTCGCATCGTGTGCTTCATTACTGAGGGTCGTGATTACCGTGACAGCTAGGAGACCAACTTTTCTCTGACGATGATTCTCCATCTGTGTCTGTCCTTGGCAACGTGGAGTGCATCGTGCAGCTTGGTGCTCAGCGTTGCACGTATATGGTCAGACCATCTGATCGGGCACGGCTCTGATAACCCTCGGCCACATGATCACTGGCAATAAGTGATCATCAGCTGCTCCAGGTTATGACCATCCTTTCGGGCAATGTTGTGTTGTGCTTAGCGTTTCGAATAAGTTAAAGTAAAATAATTGTAGCCATATTTAAAATTAAGTTTTATTGTAAAAAATCACATAACAATAATAAAATGTAATAACATCACAGTGCAGTAAGTACTAACATATTATATATACAGTAGGTAGGTAGGTTCTACTGTTTTTTCTAATCTCATTTTACAATAATTTGTTACCTACAGGATTTTTTTAAAGCTACGGGGCCCATATTACATATAGGTACTCACCTTAATCTAATGATACCATGTATATTTTATGTGATATTTTAAATATAATAATAAATTCCTTTACCTAAACACTATTATAAAATAAATAAAAACTAATTAGGCGCAATTTCTTCCTTGTAAATAGTAAGTAGGTACCTACCTACCTCGACGACAGAATGGTTAAACGTAGGTAGGTAGATATATGAAGAATGGCATAGTGGACACTTACTTTGAGCAATTTTAAATTTATTTAAACGTTTAGTATGGTAGGTTTAATTTTTCAATCAAACAAATTTCATTCGTGACTGTACCAACTTTTGAGGACAATTATGCTAATAATTTTAGAAGGTTGGTAAAATGTATTGCGCGGCCGCTTTTTTGTAACATTCTAGATTTGGTCGGGTTACCACATATAAGTATTGTTTTTCGATTATCTCGTTAATTAATTAGTGTACAAGTCTGATATTTCACAGGTATATAATTGAACTATATATCTAATTATTGATATAAGATTCAGTTACCACCACTACAGGAAACTCGGTTAATCGGTCTTCAAAAACTCAGTTGCGCGCCGTGGCCGGAACAAATTGAAGTTTCTTCATAACTTTTTAATTACTTATAGGATACTAATGAAACTTCAGTACCATTTATAGGCAGTAATTAGCTATATAATAACATTTCAAGTTAGTCTTCGGACCGCTTATTGGAAGTGCTAGGACCTATTAAAGCATATATCTATTTACTAAAATAACTTCAAAACGGTGCATTATTGTGGATTTTTTTATTGCGTAAAAAATTATAACTAATTAGCCAGATGTCAAGTACAAAAATTATAATCATCCGTTTAGTCAATTCCGAGATCCAGCAATCGTGCAAACGTTACCACAGCAGGATTTTAAATATCTTCGCAACCATAGCAAATATACATACAAATTAAGTTGTACCATTTATTTCAAATTGATATCTAATTATTTAGATAACATTTATTTCAACATACCCGTTAGAAAAAAAAAGATCTGGCTGCGGTAACGTTACTCCAGCCGGAACTGTTTTTATCAAATAATTAAAAAACTATCAGCTTACCAAATTAATAAATCTGCTTACCAATTACAGAAGCTGTATATCTAATTATCTATTGTACTTAGAAGACGATTTTTGACAATATCTGGCTGTAGTAACGCACTCAACATATTTAACCATTGGTTGTGGTAACTACGGATCAAAAAACTGGACCTTAGTCTGCAGCTAGCTTAACAATTTGGTGAACTATTGTTGAAAAACCCGTCCGCCTGGAAAAATATCTCAATCTCAACGTGGTGATTAGGCAACATTCCCAAACAACTGCTCAAAAAGGAGGATGATTCAACAGTGTAAATCTGTCTGATGACAGCAGTGATCGACTTAGATAATCAGCATACTTGATGGTAGTTTGTGCTGATTTCAGGCCAATGTGGTGGTTGAGACAGCAAATGAGGAGCATGCTAATAGTTTTAAGGATCACCTGCGCGATCAGTATCCTAGCGCTAGGTTTGCCATCATCGACGATGAAAAACACAAAGTTACTGTACGATGAATCAGCGCTAACTTTTTTTTTTTTACAATAAATTTTTAGTGTATGTAAATCATATTCTGTTTAGTGTAGATATTAAAGATGAGGATTATAAATATGAAACTAAAATTGTTTTGTTATTTTTTTATTACTTAAACATAATCTTATGCGACAGGGTCATCACCCTTGGTGGCCCTTGTGTAGATCACTTGTCCATGATGCTGGACCACCTGTTTGATCAAACCTGCAACAAAAATATGAAAGTATCAAGTACATGTTGCACACAATGAGGTATTTTGTGATTTACAAAAGAAATTCAGACTCAATATATCAGTTTGTAACTGTCATGGTTTATCCAGTAAAAATATTCATCATTACTTATTAATTTCTTTAAAATTATATTTACAAAATTAGTACCCAGATGGAATTCAAAATATTTTACAAATTGCTGAGCCGTCTGTTTATAGTATGAAAATATGACTTTTGCCTCAATAATCAATATTAATTTCTTAGTTTGAATAATAATAATTTACAACAATCAACTATTGATTGAAGTGTTATTAAACACATTTGGGTGCTGCAGTTTTAAAAAGAATAAACCTAACACAAGTTTGTGTTTCGAAATGGTGTAACAGTTTATTGCTTGAAATAAGCATGTTATTTGTTAAAAAATATTTTTGCCACCAAATTCTATTAACAGTTCAAATCACACAAGGTAAGCCATTTGAAAACAAAATATATCATACCTTTCTCCCTAAGCTCGATGAGTGCCCGTCTCGCAAGAGAACCGCGGACCTTGAGCCTTTCAGAGACGACTGCAGGTGTGATCAGCTTGTACTGAGGCACCTCTTTGTACAGCTTCTCGTAAGTTGCTTTGTCGAATAACACCTGGTTGTTTAATTTATCACGGACCTTTCCTTTGGACCACTTCTGTAAGGTGAAAAAATATTATGTTAGTATAACATTAGTAGCTGATGATGGAGTTACATCATGAAATGTTTCAGAGCACAAGGTGTTGCCATCAGCCTCAATATATCAGTTAATTTACTCTCACAGAGTTCAAGTCTAGATGTATAATCATCTGGCGACACACCAGTTTATGCTTCCACGATTTATGGCATACAATCATATGGATAAACTGTGAAAACCATACAGACAGTCAAAACGCAGTCCTTGATGTTGTAGTTTGAGATTATGCCACATAATATTCATTTTACTGAAGTACGGGCATTCACTGTCACACGCACACATAACCTCTCTTTTAGAAGTTCATAAATTGTTTACCTTCTTCTTGGCTTTGCCGCCACCGGATCCTTCCTTCTTCTTCTGTGTTTTTTGGGGCTGCTTGGCCGAAGACTTGGTGTCCTTTTTGGGCGGCTGAAATTACAAAAATATTGTTGACAACAAGCTTCGCCACGAGGTGCCCTCATCCCAACTCCCCAAAATAATTTACTAGATAACACAAAACTTAATCACAATTCTTGATATTTCAGCGTTAATTATTTATAATAATCGTTGATAAAGAATTAATAATCACTATATTATTCAATAAAAATCGAAAATATTAAAGCGACAGCGTAGTCACTCACCATCTTGAAACCGGAAAGAAGGTTGTGAGAGAGTATTGTCTATGAGTTGAGCTGTTCTGACATTTACGTTCTGAAACCCAAACTTAAATAAAAAATACTACAAATTCTGAGCGATTAATTTAACATTTGCACGTCTTTTACTATATCTTTACTGATAACTAAACTTTTGCATAATAAATATTGAGAGAGTCCGTTTTCAGGTCGAAATCAGCCCATAATGTAAAAAATGTTCACAAAAGCAAAAAAGAGTTGCGATTTTGGGTTTCAGAATGTTCTACTGCGTTCATTAAAGCGCTTATTACACTACACGGTATTCAGGGCCCTGCATACCATGTAGTGTAATAAGCCCTTAAAATCTCCTTTAGGGCTTATTACACTACACGGTATTCAGGGCCCTAAACCCTATTATAGGGTAGTGTAATAACTGTTAGGGAGTTAGGGTTCTCATATTATCGAAAGATTTAGGGACCCGGTATTCAGGGCCCTAAATACCGTGTAGTGTAATAAGCCCTTTTCAAAATACCTAACAGAACTTCAGAATATTGGAGTAGTTATAGGCGATAACTTAAGGGCTTATTACACTACACGGTGTCAGGGCCCTAAACCCTAATTTAGGGTAGTGTAATAGCAGTTAGGAATTTAGGGTTCTCATAATATCGACCTTATTGCTTCGGAATGATTTAGTGATCCGGTATTCAAGGCCCTGAATACCGTGTAGTGTAATAAGCCCTTTAGTTACGTGTCGTGTCGTGGCGTGGGGCCTAAGGCCGATTGTTCACAACGTGACGCACATCACCGCAAAATGTGGTCACGATTCAGAGCTCCATATATTTGTATGGACCGTTTGTTTATTGCACGAAACCGCACCACACGCGACACGAATTCCATACGGCATTTCGGCTATGTCTTCGATGCCGCTATGTCGTTGCAGTTTTTTTGCGGTGACGATTTAGCGGCTGAACAAAACCGGTATGAGCTTGTTGACGACACGACACACCGCACCGCATAGCTCACACGTGTCTCGTCACTCACGCGCTTATAAAACAATACACACTGTACTGCAGTGTCGTTGCAGAATCGTGTCTAGTAAACAAAGGAACGGACGACAGACCGTATGCAGTGTGTCGTGAGGTGCCTCGTGAACAAACGACATTATGACGCATTTGATTGGCAACAAGACTCGTTGCGGTATAACGTAGGCTTTATCAGATTTGTATGATTGGTGTATCCCACGCCACGCCACGACACGACACAGAAAAGCCTGCTTATAGCTCTTCTATGTACAAGCGACGATAACGTAAAAAAAAATGGACTAAAGTCTAAACTAAGTCGAAGGAACAATCGCCCGATCATGAGTCAACCAACTGGCGCGTACGTTCTACACGGTTGCATGTTATTTTTACCCGACTACGGCAGAACAAAACCCTTAAGTCCTTTCTGGGTTATGATTACAGTCTATGTATGTTTGTATTTACGTATGTTCCTCCATAGCGCCTAAACTATGCATGCGATTTTGATGAATAAGGTGTCAATCGATTCGTTATTATAGCCCGGGTAACGTAGGCTAAATGAAATTAAGCAGAACCAAAGCAGAATACTAGTTCTGCGATTTTGATGGTCTCTCCAGTTCCGTGCCTATAGCTCTCGCTGGAACACCCCTACCGATCTGCTCCGACTTCCGGTACCTAGGGTCGCTTTTCCAAGGGGATGGTGAGGTAGACCGAGACGTAACGCACCGGATCAACTCGCGATGGATGAAAACTGAAAAAACTTGCGACCCACGGATGCCTGTATGGATCAGAATGTTGGGCTGTGGAAAAGATGGATGAAAAGAGATTGTATGTAGCAGAGATGAGAATGTTGAGATGGATGTGCGGAGTGACGAGAATGGATAAAGTGAGAAATGAATATATTAGAGGAAGTTTGAAAGTGGCGCCAGAGATGGTATGGAAGAAGAAAACGTATTGCGCTGACCATAAGTAACATGGGACAAGGGCAGAAAGATGTTGATTGATCTTTTTATTATAGGTAATTATTATTGAATTTTATATTTCATTTATAATCGTTTTTTTATTGATTGGTTTTGTTTTTATTTTATTACTTTCTACACAATTTATGTTGTGAAATAAATGACTTATGACTGGACATGGATGGCCAAATCCGAAACTATGAGGAATAGCGAAACACAATCAAAGGAGTCACGGGGCCGATTTTGATGAAAACTAAAAGTTTATCATTGGATTTTTGAAAAATTAATATAAGGAATGTGCCAGGAATCGAACCCGTTGATTTTGGAATAAAAAATCACACTCTCTATAATCACACCATCTGGTAGTGTTGCTCGAATTACAGTTTCTAAACTTGTTTTTTATAACATTTAGACACAGTATAAAATTGTTAATTAACATGTGAAATAATTGAAATGAAATTACCTACATATTTTTTTAATCTTTATGCTCGCGTTTGACCACTATCTCGCCTGATGGTAAGGGATGATGTGGTCTACGGTGAAGCATGCTTGCCTAGACGTAACCTATTCACTCTTGACTTAAACTAAATAAGGACTACCTGGTAACTGAAGAAGGAGTTATAAAATCCAACTTCGCAACTGATTAGAAAAATATTATCTATTTGAGTACCACCGCGGGTGCGAATTGCGGAAGGAGCCGATAGGAGCGCGCGTTAGAGCCACGGGGAATGGTATGGTTCATTCCTGGATCATTGCGCGCACGCTCCTTGTTTATTTCTCTTTCGGAATTTGAAAAATTTCGTATGTATTCACCTCTAATCTGCGGTATTCACTATTTCGTTCTGGAAAGTTTTACGCTGCTCAATTAGTGATGTAGTCAGGTCGAATATTGACTTTATAGATGGAGATCGACAAAAGAAAATAGATAGTTTGCTTGGCAATCGAATCTAATTTGACTTTAGATTACAAAACGCCGAAAATACTTCTGCACTAACACAAAATAGACCTGCCCCTCGCGGCCCTCGCGCATGCGCCGTATGGACTACGGACCGGTACTGCTAACGACTCCAGCCACTCCAATGCGTTATTCGAGTTTAAACAATAATAATTTAGAAATCATTTTTTATTAAGGATGTTATGATTTTATTTTTGTATATTTTTACATGGTTCATAAGCATAAATTTACTCTGTTTTACACTGCTAACAACGTTATTAAAGTAATTTTTCAATGGCATTTGTACAATTTTTTTACTGTTCCAAGTACATATTCTAAGTTGGTCGACTATTATTCGTAAACTTGTAAAACCTACTTATCCGTGATAGTTTTCCTTTTAATTTCGTTATATTTACAACTGCCGTGATTTTTTTCACATAGCCAAGAGAAACCATTTCGCTGGCAGGGGGGGAACACTTGACTCTTAACATAAATTTGCAATTTAAAGCTTAATTTTACGCAAACGGATCTCTGAATCGATCCAACGATACCCCACATTATGGGATAGATGAGGAAAAAAAATACATCCCCTCTTTACGTCTATGGGAGGTAACCGATTTTTTTTTTAATACAGTTGCTCAAAAAGTGGCGTATTGCAGGGACGTATAGCGTTCGGGATGTGGGCTATTACATACTAGAGCTTTTTCTTTATCTTTTCCGAACTCGTGCGTTCTCTTTCCCAACTGTCAAAATAATGTCTATTATAAAGAAAAAGCAACCACAAAGTTTTTACTAAAAATAATTCATAGAAGTTTTTATGATTCATGCAAATATTTCTAAAAAGAAGCTACTAATTTATTTCAATATCAGATTTAACAATTTGATTCAATGAGTTAGGTCAGGTTTCATTTCATCTCATTAAATTTCATTTTCATTTCATATCAATAAAAAAATTCTACTGTAGACTTGGCTGTATGGGCATAGTTCCCTTTGCCTACACAGCATGAGTGAAGAAAACAAAAAAAATCTCTGCTTATCAAAGACTTTATACAGAGAGTTTGTATAGTAACCTAGAGGTAACATATTTAAGACGCAATTTCAACATCGGTATTCACTTTCGCACTAACAGATAACGTCATAAGCAAAAAGAGATAGATATACTTTTGTCTATGCCATCTTTTCTGCCAGTGTGACCGAGGATGCTATAGATTCTTATCTATAGACATATATCAGAACTAGATCTGTGCTACTGTCATATCGATATTATCGAGTTTAGTTTAGGAGGATTTTCTACAAATTTGGTCAAATATCTGTAAGAATCGTCCCTGACTGCGGCTAATTTTATATACGTTTTTTTAGGGAATCTTTATAATTATTTAAAAAGTGAATGTGTACTCGTACAAAGAGTGAACTTATCAGTCACACAAGACAGACAAACTCAGACTGATAAATTCACTCTTTGTACGAGTACACATTCACTTTTATATAATAATGTTCTATGTTCTATGTTAGGGGGGTTTGGTTTCCGCACTTAGTCCTTCAAATGGACCTTTGTACGTGGGCCATGGCGGCCGTTGGGTGGTCATTCCAACCAGCCCACCTCCCTCCAGAAGTCAATTAGAGCTCCTGGTTTCCTCAGAACATCTGTGTAAGATCTGGGTGACCCGAGGGTTAGTGCTCTTATCTGTGTGACACCTGTGCATTCAAAGAGAACGTGCGCAACGGTTTCCTCAGCCTCCATGCATGCCCTGCACAGAGGACTGTCCGTTATGCCTATTGTGTGGAAGTGTTTATTGAGTGAGCAGTGTCCCGTGATGGTCCCCGTCACCAGGCGGAGGCCATTCCTGTCCAGGCGTAAAAGACGCCTGGTAAGCCTACTGTCCAAGAATGGCAGAGCTTCTTTGGATTGCCTACAGCCCGGTGCCGAGGCCCACCAGTTCTCCGCCTGTGTCTGGGTGAATTCCTGTAGCCACCTGCGTATTTGGTTGAAGGGGATGGGTACAACGGGTTCGGGTCCATAGACCGTCGAGCTGGATCCGCGCCTCGCAAGCTCGTCAGCCGCGTCGTTGCCCAGCGATCCACTGTGTCCCTTTATCCATTGTAGTGTCACCGTGTTACGGCTAGATACAGTTATCTGTTCCAGTGCGTTGTGACATTCTAGTATTAGTTTAGATGTAATGTAATTTTTTCGTAAGGATTGGAGGACTGATGCGCTGTCGGAGAGTATCCGTATGTGGGTGTCCGTGACCCTCCTGGCTTCTAGGGCACGGACCGCTTGTATGATGCCCACACACTCCGCCTGATAGACGGTGTTGAACCCTCCTAGCGGTCTGGATATGTTTATGTTGAAATCGTATGAGAAGACTCCGACTCCGGTACCTAAGTCAGTTTTCGATCCGTCGGTGTATATTCTCATCTCTTTCGGGCCAGAGTAGTCACATCTTTCCTCTGTGAGTGTTATGTTGTAGTGCCTGTGGAAGTGGTGTGATTTTGGGGCTTTGTCACATGGGGATGCTAGCATCGGTTTACGCTTAATCGCATCCTCCTTTATGCGTGTGTGCTTAATTCTGGAGTCTTTATTTAGGGAACCTGATAGGTAGAGTCTAAAGGTGGCTAGGGCTGCCTCCTCCCTCACAATTAAGTGCAGAGGTGGGAGTCCCAGCATTGCCTGTAGGGCGGCAGTGGGTGTGGTTCTCATACTACTGGTGATTGCAACGCAGGCGAACCTCTGTAGTTTTTCGAGATCTCTTTGGGCTGTGCTGAGGTCTGTCCTGGGCCACCAGACCAGCGAGCCATATGTGATGATTGGTCGGATGACTGTAGTGTATAGCCAGTAGGTGACCATGGGGCTAATACCCCAATTCCTGCCTAGCAGGCGTTTGCACTGCCACAGGGATATGCTGGCTTTTGTGATGATATGGTTCATGTGATTTGCCCAATTCAACTGTTTGTCCAAATAAATGCCCAGGTACTTGGTTCCAGTTGAAAGGCTTAGTGTTGTTCCGAAGAAACGCGGTAATTGCAGTGTCATCGGTTTTCTCTTTTTAGTAAAGAGAATAAGTTCAGTTTTTGCGGGGTTCACTGAGAGTTGGTGCTCGCTACACCATTCCTCTACTATTTTCAGGGCTTGACGCATGAGATTGCATAGAGTGTTTTCGTGGGATCCGTTTATTATTATTGTTATGTCATCCGCGTAGCCAACGGTGAAATAACCTTTATCGTTGAGTGCTTTGATGAGGCTATCGGCTACCAGGTTCCACAGAAGTGGCGAAAGAACGCCCCCCTGTGGACAGCCCTTCGCGACGATAGCCCTTGTAGTGTCGTTAACCGTGACTTGGACCGCTCTCAGTTTTAGCATATTGGTGATCCAGCCCCCTAGGGTCGGGTCTATGCCATGTCTGTCGAGGGCCGTGTTTATGCTGTTGAACATGGTCTTATCGAAAGCGCCCTCAATGTCAATGAAGACAGCCAATGAAGAGCATTTGTGGTCCACTGCGCATTCAATTTTTGAAACCACGTTGTGCAACGCGGATTCGGTTGATTTGCCTGTGGAGTACGCATGCTGCTGTTTGTGCAATGGTTTTTCTCGCAGAGGCCCATCACGGATGTGCCTATCGCAGAGTCTTTCGAGGGTTTTCAGCAAAAAGGATGTGAGGCTTATAGGTCTATATGCCTTGGGTTGTGTGTAATCAGTTTTTCCAGGTTTGGGTATGAAGATGACTTTCACCTCGCGCCATCCGAGAGGTATGTATCTTAGTGCTATGCAGGCCCGATAGATCTCTAACAGCCATGGCGTTAGATAATCTACCCCCCACTGTAGCAGGGCTGGGAAGATGCCGTCCAGCCCCGCTGACTTGTATGGCTGAAAGGTATTGATAGCCCATTTTATCCGGTCTACTGTTATTATATTGTGGGCTCTTGACCAGTCTTGTTCCGTCGGGGTCCATTCGGGTTCAGCCTCCCACATCCTGTCCTCCAGGACTTGACAGTCTGGGAAGTGAGTTTCGAGGAGGACCTTGCTGGTTTCATAGTCGGTTTGTGTGTATGAGTTGTCGGGTTTTTTCAGCGCGCCGAGGGATCGGTCCTGATCAGTTGATAGGATCTTCCGTACCCTTGCGGCCTCATTATTTGTTTCAATGGATTCACAGAATTTCCGCCACGCCATCCTCCTGGCGGTTCTAGTCTGTTTTTTGTATGCATATTGGGTCTCTTTGTATATCTCCCAGTCTTCCGGGAGTCTCGTGTTTTTTGCTCTGTTAAATTGCTTACGCAGCGTATCTCTGAGTTTACCAAGTTCAGCGTTCCACCAGGGGTTCCTCTCGTTCCTGCTTTGTGGCGCTCTTGATTTACAGCATGCGTGGTAAGCTTCTGTTATGTGTTTGGATAATTCCGTTACAGTGTGTTCTAATTGTGCTTGGTCCCTTACGGTTGCCAGTGCTAGATGCTCAGCTAAAAGTGAGGCCAGAAGGCTTTTGAACCTTGGAACGTTGGTACGCCTCGGGTTTCGCCTTGGTGCGGGTTTTTTGGTGTTTGTGGTAAGTGTAAAGCGTATCCTTCTATGGTCTGAGCAAGAAGGCTCGTCCGATACGTGCCAGTTTGTGATAAGGTTTGTCGCGTTTTCTGTGGCGAGTGTTAAATCTATGATTGTTTGTCCCCGGGCCGTGACCCAAGTGGGTTCTGTGCCGCGGTTAACAATGTTAAGATTAGTAGAGAATAAAAAGGTGGATAGTACCTCTCCTCTGGAGTTCGGTGTGACACTGCCCCAGAGCGGGTGGTGTGCGTTCGAGTCAGTACAGATGATCAGGTCCAAACCGGCGCGCTCACAGTGCTGCACCAGGTCAGCCAGCTCCTTTGGAGGGCAATCTGTGTCCTCACCTGGCATGTATGCCGAGGCCAGTACAACATCCGGAGCGCTAACTTCGGTATGGAGCCTGACAGTTGTCAGGTCTCTGGAACAGAATTGAGTTAGTGTCGTAAAGGGAATTTCTTTGGGTATATAGATGCAGGTTCTTGGCTTTCCTGAGCCATGTGTGTCGAGAATTATCTTACCTCCGATGTTACCGAGGCCACATATTCTATTGTTCCTGATCCACGGCTCTTGGATCAGTGCGATGGTTCGGTGTTTAACCTCCAGTGCCCTGCGTAAGCTAGCCGTGGCAGTCTGGCTATGTTGGAGGTTAGTTTGGATGATGTTGAGGGGGGCTGGTGGAGGGGGAGCGGGGTTAATCGGAGACAGATCCATCGGATAGTCCCTCCGTCTCCACCTCCCGGTAAAGCTCGTCGTCGTGCGTGTCCCCCGGTGAGGAGGCAAGAAGTTGCGCATTCCAGCCGGGTGATGCGGGCAGTATGGGTTCGGCGACCTCGGCCATTGTCGTTTGGGCCATGTACTCCTCGAGTTGGACAATGTCCGTGTCGCCCGTCTGTGTCGTCGTCGGTTCTGTCGCGTTAGTGTCTGTGTCGTCGGTCTGGATGTCAGAGGGGCGGGTCTTGGGCCAGAAGCGCACGTATATCGACCCTAGCAGGTACGATATACGTCGCTCCCGCCCCAGGACCTTTTCGGCTTCCTCCGGTGGCAGCCCCAGGGTTAGATACGTCCCGTAGCGGTCGCCACCGACGGCAGTCGCCCTGTATAGTGACCACCGGGCAATGTTGTACCAGGTATTCTGACGAATCAGAATACCGTGGAGCCTGCCCACATCACCTCTATAGCGAGGGACGAAGAGCGAGGCTCGGACCCGGGTGGGCACGTCAGTCTGTCGCAGTACCGTCAGCGTCTGGTCGTTGTCGGGGAGTTTTATGAGTGGGACGTTTTGGGTCAGCCAGGTCAGGGCGTTTTCGTCCTCACACCATATCTGCACCGTGCCTTCCGCTACCCGTGGGTATCCGCGGAAGGCCGGGAGTGGTGTGGACGGATCCGAGTCCATGAGTCTGTCTTCTAGGGCAGTCTTAATGAGTTCGGCCTCATCCCCAGTTAGCTCTCTACTGGGGTGGGGAAGGCAGATTGCTACCGCCAGCCGCGCAGGAATGTCCTTTGTGGCCCGCGCGTAGGTTCTCTGCCCTCCCTGCGCGGAGTGAATTCTCACGCGCTTGGCATCCCCCTGGAGCGTACTGGGTGAGGCCGTGTCGTCAGGGCGCGTCCTCTTCCCCGGCCCCGTCCCACCTGGTACAGGCTTCGGGTTTGAGGTGCCTGGCAGGGCGTCGGATGTCAGCAACGCCCGGCGTGAGGCATGAGAGCGCTTTCCCCTAGTGCGTTTCGGTCGTGTCTGGTTGTGGGTTTTGTCGGTGTCTTGGGGTCGGGCGGCGGCCCCGGCAGATGCTCTCGCTTGCGGAGGCTCTTCGCGCTGGGTTGCCCCTTCGCGTACCTTCCCCCGCTCGCTTAGGTCCGCGTCCGGCCGCTTTTCGCACTGGGTTTCCCCCGCACGTACTTGCGTCTGGTCGCGTGGCCCCGCGTCCGGTCGCTCGTCGCGCTGGGTTTCCCCTTCGCGTGCAAGCGGCCGATCGCGTGGCCCCGCGTCCGGCCCCTTTCCGCGCTGGGTTGCCCCTGCGCGTACTCGTGGCTGGTCGCGTACCCTCCCTTCAGCGTCCGATCGCGCTTCGCGCTGGCTATTGCCTTCGCGCGTGCTGCGCTTTCGGTCGCCTACTTCCTTCTCCCCGGCTGGGATTTTTCCGCGCTTTTCCAGGCGTACTTCATCGACATCAGCCGGGCGAGTGATAGAGCTGCCAGGCTTGTCGACCTTCCCCGTGTCTGTGTTGTCGTGTCGGTCTGAGTAGGTGGAGCTGTTCCGCACGATGCTCTGTTGCCAGAGGTTCGCGGGGGGCATGCCCCGTGTAGTGGGTGCTGGCGCGTGGGTCGCAGCCGGAGTCGGGTCTAAAGGCGCGTTAGTCGCAGCCAGGGTCGGGTTTGTGGGCGCGTTTATCGCAGCCAGTGGTTTGGGCGCTAGATCAGCAGCCAGCCGCGCAGAAAAGCGCGGCATCAGTACATAATAATGTTTATTCATACCTTGTGCAAAAACATCATCATCATGAGATCAAAGTGACAGTTTTTGGTACACTCGTACGACTATATGTACAAACAGGTACTGATCAATATACTGATATATAATAAGCTAGTTCTTGTGCAAGACTGAAAATAAAGTTTACAGACGAGTATGTATAAGTATAAAAGTAACAAAATAAATAATAATAAAATGGTTCACATATAATTATTTAATTTGAAAAATTAAAATGCGAAAATAAACATGATTCATCAACCTTTATCCATAGATGGGTCGAGGGATAGCGATAGCGATTCAATAAAATGCAGTGAACACAAGCGAGAATATGGTGAAGGTTAGCATGTTTTATATTCTTGATCCACTTATTTCTTAAATAAGTACTCTTAGGAAACCTGTGCACAATCAATATTAGATTAATAATAACAAATAGCAAATGAACTTTAAGAAATACATTAAAGTAAGTAAAATAAAAATACAGTATCGATAAATCTTTCTTGTGACTCTTGTCACATCTCTAACATCAGAACGTAAGTACGTAAACTGTCATAGCTCTATTAGCGAACGTATAAAAGTTAATTATTTCACTACATAGAATGGTTTAAATGATACTATACGTGCTCGACGTATTTAGAACTAAGATTCCTTTATTCCGGACAGCCTATGAAATGTATTCCCTGCACAATAATTTCAGTATGCTAGTCGATAACTCACCTGTGGAAAGATATCCTTTGATTATTTTCTGTTAATACACTCATTCTACTCTTGCAACTGATAGCCACACACGACATGGTTCATGCAGATAATTAAACAACAAAATTCTTCGTGATATAAACGAAACAAAGGTGTGAAAACAGCGAAACACTTTAATTAGAGCTGCTAACCGATGGGTTACAACAGTGACTAAAAAGTTATCTCTTTGACGTTCAGGATGGGTGCGTTTGTCTATGTTTGTCTCTTTTTTTTTCATAGAGTTTTTCTATAAGCAAGAACGAGAGAATTGACAGTTTCTTTTTCGTCCTAAATACGTTATCTCTAGTTTTTTTTTTTTTTTTTTTAAATTTTGGCAAGTCGCTATTTGCGCAATGCCACATACAAAAACGGGGAAACTTGGTAGAAAATATAATTTAATTTAGGATACGGAATTTGGATGGATATTGGACAGGATTATTAGGAACGATATTATAAATAACATAACTATTAAATACGTATATTATTAAGAGTGATAAATGAAGATAAATACATGTATATTTTGAAATCATTAGATGCAAGTAAAACAGAGATAGACGTAGGAAAAGGAATGTTATAGCAAAGTAAACTTGTAATAAAAGGATCATGATTGAGTAGAGGACAGGAAAAGAAAATGTGGTTTAAATCACCCACCTCACCACAATCGCACAGGTCGCTAGAAACGATCTGCAATCGTGCAAGGTGGACTCTGGAACAGTTATGACCCAACCTCATGCGAATAAGGCAACTGGTAGCAGCCTTACCGAAGTTAAATTTCGAATACCATGGTTTATTGGGAATATATGTCTGAATACGTGCATAATAATTTCCTTTGGTAACGCTGCTATCCGCCCACGACTTACTCCAAGCTTCCCAAAGAAAGTTCATAGATAGATTCGCCAAGTCATGGCTAAAGTTGATGTAGGGAAACAAATCACCGCAGTCTACAGCTTCATTAGCCACATGATCAGCTTTAACATTTCCCGTGATATTACTATGGCCAGGTATCCAAGCGAAAGAAATTTGAAGACCGAATTTTACGCATTTGTACAGAAGGCTTCTAATGAACATAACTATAGGAAATATTGGTTTACATTTAAAAGGATTTCTTTTAATGGCTTGCAATGCACTTAAAGCGTCAGTAAATATTACTGTTTTTCCCAATTTCATGATGTAAATATATTCTAAGGCTTTGAACAGACCATAACATTCGCCAGTAAACACTGATGACTCAGGAGGAAGTTTAATTTTTTGTACTATGTTGTATTGTGAGTGAAAAACTCCAACTCCAACATTTCCTAAAGAAGAGTGTTTAGAAGCGTCTGTATAAATATGATGCCAACTCTCCCAATGCGAGTCTTTGGAAAAGTTAAATAACTCTTTTACGAAATCATCGTGTTTATTAATACCTAAATTCAAGATAACATCCGGAGTGAACACCAATGATTCATAAGAATGACTAAAGAGTGGATATGTAAGTGACTGGTAAATTGGGGCTTGAAAAGCTAAAAACTTTTTATAACTTACAACAAGACAGGGAAGAGATTTGTGAGACCAATAGTTAGAGGAATTGGTTTCATCTAAAAGTGACTGAAGTTTTGCACGTAAAGGGTGGTTGGAAAATTGTAACGAACGGAATAGAAATTTGTCGGAAAGATACTGACGTCGAAGAGAAAGAGGAGGATCTAGTTTCAACCTGTAGGGCATTTATTGGGCTTGATTTCATAGCTCCGGTCACTATTCGTAATGCTTTGGACTGGATACTATCCAATTTCTTTAATGCGGCCGAATTAGCAGGTTCTAATAAAAATGTTCCATAATCAAGAACACTTCTAACTATTGCATTATAGATTAATTTTAATGAAAAGGGATGGGCACCCCACCAAACCCCTGATAAACATCTTAATATATTCAATCTTTGTTCACACCTTGCCGCTATATACTCACAGTGTGGAATCCCAGATAGTTTACTATCCAAAATCACACCTAAAAATTTTACCGAAGATTTTACAGGAATGGAAGCATCATCATAATATACAGAAACAGGAGGAGGAAACCGCATTCTAGAGAAAAGCACAACTGTACTTTTGGAAGTAGACAGATCAAGACCATTGATGTCCAACCATTTTTTTAAAAGTCCAAGGGCCGATGTCATTGTATTGCAAGCCGCTGCAATAGAACTATGAGGGCAATATAAAAGAAGATCATCAGCGTACTGAAGCACTTTTACTTGATTGTTCAAAGAGGATTCAAGATCATGAGTGTAGATGTCATATAATAAAGGACTAAGAACTGATCCTTGAGGGAGACCTTTCCACACGAGTCTAGATTCACACCTAGAATCCTCGAGTGTAACATTTATACACCTCTCGGATAAAATATTTAAAATGAAGTTTGTGAGTAAAATAGGAACATCTAGCTGTTGAAGTTTATATTTTAGTGTTGATATTTCCACATTATCATAAGCTGAGGTTATATCTAGAAAAGCAGAAACTACGGAATGATTCGAAGAGAATGCTAACCTTATATCAGTGACAAAGATACTCAAACTATCTAAAGTACTTTTACCTCGCCTAAATCCAAATTGGCTGTCGCTAAGTAGTTTCCTGTTTTCTAAATGCCACTCTAACCTATTTTTAACTAAATGTTCTGTGATTTTTAACATTACTGAAGACAAAGCTATGGGTCGGTAGGATGTGCTGCTAGATGGATTTTTGTTAGGTTTGAGTATCGGTAGAATATCTTGGGATTTCCAGGAATTGGGAATATTTCCGGTTATCATAATTTTATTTATTAGTTCCAAGAAGTACAAAAGAGTTAGATCACTCATGTTTGACAAAAAAGAATAAGGAATTCCATCCGAACCTGGTGCAGAGTCCTTCATATGACATACAACACCTTTAAGCTCTTCGAGGGAAAATAGATTATTTAATTCACAAAGAGAATCCACCATTGAACGGGGAATGGAATAGGTAGTAAAATATTCTGGGACATATGCGGGAGCCAATTTATTTAGAAAATTATTTACTAACTGAGATGGAAGAAATGCGCTCGATGGTTCTGTGAATGCTGATCTAAACCTTCTGATATTGCGCCAAACAACAGATGGTTGAACATCTGGAGAAATAGAGAAACAAAATGACCTCCAACTTTCAAATTTCTTTTTTTTAAATAGTTTTTTAGTTTCTGAAACTATTACGCTCAAAATGTTGAAATTTTCTTCGGTAGAATTTTCAAGGTAATTTAGTTCACACTGCTTTCTTTTTAATATTGCATCTGTGCAATCTTTGTCCCACCATGGTGGAGAAGGAATTTTATTTTGTAACGATTTAATTGGAAAGAGTTTATCGGCTGTTTTTATCATGGCTTGTGATAAAGCATCGGCACAGGACTGTTCATTACCATATTTAATTTCAGGAAGGACAGAAACTATTTCATCTAAGTGTTCCCTAAAAGTATGCCAGTTAACGTCCGCCAGTTTGTACTTCAACCGCGGAGGGCGATTGGAATTAGGTTTTTGACTGTGAGGAAATGATAAGACTATAGGGAAATGATCGCTACCATAAGAGGAAAGCATAACTTCCCAACTCAAACGCGAAGCTAATTTATCCGTGCATAATGACAGGTCAGGTGCACTAACACCTTCATTTGGAGAAGTGCGTCTAGTTGGGGACCCAGTGTTTAATATACAAAGATTAAGGTTATCTACAATATCTATTAAAGTGCTACCATAGTTATTTGTTGACGAACTACCCCAGACTTCATGCTGGGAATTAAAATCTCCTAAAACTATAAATGGCTTAGGAAGAATAGAAAAAATATTTACAATTTCATTAAAAATTACAGCAGATGGACGGGGAATATATACAGAAACAAAACAAATATTATCTACAACTGCTGCAATAACAGAACATTCTTTATTATGAGGTGGAATTGTGAAAAGTGAAAATGAATGATGATGTTTGATGAGTAAAGCAACGCCGCCATACCCATCAGAGCGGTCTTCTCTAAGACAAGCATAACCAGGGATCTTGAACAAAGACCCTGGTTTAAGCCATGTCTCTTGAAGAGCAAAAACAAAAGGTTTATATTTATTTACAAGATATATTATATCAGATTTTTTACTAATTGCGCTTCGGCAATTCCATTGGAATACTTTGGCTTTGTTGTCCATTATTAATATTTGTATCATTAACTGCATTCAATACAGTGGCAGCGATGGACGGTGAAAGATGATGAGTTTGAGTTAATGATTTTATTAAAGCAATAATTAATTCACTTACAGATACAGCAGACAAGTCATCTCTAGGGATGAGAGCACAGCCATCTTTTGGTTGAGGCATGCCCCTGACAAGGTCCTGATGGAATTGCTGATCATAACCTTTAGAAAAGTGAGGTGGGGATCGAGGTTTAATAAAAACTGTTTTTTTACATGATGAAGTTTTATTTTGTTTTGAAGGAGAGAAATCCTGAGGAACAGAAGCATTTATATGGCTTGAAATTGATGGTGAGGATAGTAAGGCATCAGCATATGATATTTTAGAAACTGTGGGATGTAGCTTTGAAGCTTCAGCATATGAGATGCAAGATTTGGCCATTGATTCCTTAATGTTCTTCTGCCTCTCATACTCTAAACATTTTTTACTTGTAGCCTCATGGAATCCTTTGCATAGACAACAAGATAAATTGTCCCCAGAGACAGTACACCCATCCCCAGAGTGATCTTGTCCACACCTAAAGCATCTAGGTTTAGACCTACACTGATTTTTCATGTGGCCATATCTGCAACAATTAAAGCACTGGATTGTTGGGTAAATATAGAGGTCCACAGAAAGTGCTGTATAGCACATATACACACGCTTGGAAGAATTTGCCCATCAAAGGTCAAAATTACTGTTTCAGTATTTTTAAACTGAGGCTTATCCTCCACTACAAGTTTCCTTTTAATTCTCCTCAACTTCAATATCCTCCCACAACCAATTGGGACGGAGATGTTATCTAAGATTTCATCATCCGTCCACTCCATTGGTATGCCTCTGACGACACCCATGCGAGTGACGGAAAATGATGGAACAAAAGCTTTGTACTTTTCTTTTTCCAAACACTTGCTATTAATAAAAGAGTTGGCATCTTTATAATTACTGAAAGATATTACCAGTCTGTTACGGCCTATTTTTTTAAGACTACCATTTACAATACAATTAAAAAGAATTCCTTTTTAAAAATCGCCCAAAAGAAATCGGATTTAAATATGTATTTTCATTTGAAGCGGTTTGTTCTCTTTGTATATGGACTAAAAACGGAGCGGCATCCGAGGAATTATATAAAACTCTAGAAACTGGTTGATGCGGTGACCCATTCACCCCATCGACTCTAGCTGCCAATGGAGAAGTAAGTGGAAGATCCTTGGTTTCAGTCTCCATTTCGACCTCGCCACAATCACAATCATTATGGCGTTTCCCGCCACTTTTACGCCTTTTTTTGTTGCAATGTTTGCAAAGTGTGGGCCGAGCAGAAACCCTTTTACGTTTAGAATTATTAGCTAAACTAATTGAACTATCAGTATCAACACTAGTATCATTATTTGAGATTGTAATATAATGACCAATCTCTGAAGGTGGTGTTCCTCCGGGGTCGTCCGGAGGATCCATGGCTAAAAACTATAAATATAAATAAAAACACTTACCAAATATAATAAAAACACTAAAACTAACTAAACTACTAATTAATAAGATAAAATATATACAAAAAATTAATCCAATCCAATATTATTAATGAATTTAAAAAACAATCGAAAAAACCACGTCCGCCAAATTTGAGGTTTCCCGCGCTTTTTTCTTATCTCTAGTTACTATACAAACTCTCTGACTTTATACAAGAAATACGTATAAGGTCTTTGCTGCTTATCGGTTGGCGCCATTTTCCAAAAATGTTCTTTGCGAGTTTAGTTGTTTGTTGCACAAAATGAGTAATTACGACGATATTTTATTTGAATTAACACCACCGGAACTCAGTATAATTGCACAAAATGCTTCGGAGGACATTTTACCGGAAAAGTCATAAAGTAAGAGAAAAAGCAAATAGTTTTTCATGGTCGAGGTTTTCGATGATAAAAAGTATGCTGAAAATAAGGAACAACGTGGATATAAGTGAATACCCAAAACTAAATGCTTTCTTAAAACGACAATCAGACGGTTTTACAACTAAAAAGTCGAAAATATTAACATAGAATGAAGTGGAAAGGTTTTAGAACGAAGTTCCCGATGATCGTTATTTAGCCACAAAGGTAATTTATTAATAAATACTTTTTTTAAATTTTTCTTTAGTATTCAGTTTACGAAATCGCAAAATACAGTCAATATATTATTTAAAAAAAATATTAACCAAATCCCTTTTTTTGTAGGTTGCGCTGATTTTTGGCGTTGTTGGAGCTTGCCGCAGAGGCCAGAAAGGAGTTAGCCAATATTACTTTAAAAGATATTGAAGCCCATGGAAAAATGCTACTAATCAAGATTCCGATTACAAAAAATAAGATACCGAGAAGCTTTGTTGTTGAAGGAGATTTTCTTAGAATAGTGCAAAAATATATGAATCAGCGGTCCCAAAAAGCAAAAACCGACCGTTTTTTCCAAAATTATCAAAAAGGGAAGTGTGAATCGGGTTAAACAAATATTAAAAAGAGGAAATTTTTTTTGTTTGTTTGTACCGAATAGGCTCCAAAACTACTAGACCGATTTAAAAAATTCTTTCACCAATAGAAAGCTACGTTATTCCTGAGTGACATAGGCTATTTTTTAATCCCGAAAACGGGTCCTGTGGGGTGGTCCGTCAGTCGATAGCTCGCTGATGGGTGTCAATGTGGTGTCAACAACTCTCTTGCTATCTTATAACCGGTCTCAGTTAATCGCACAGTTAGTAGAAGACCACAAATAGTGCCGATCTTGAACACTCACAGACTTATCTGGTTTGCATTCCACATAATTTGTAACATATTTAAAAAAAAAAGATGAAAAATCTCTCAATACCAAAAGCCACAGATTAATAATATACCACCTAACCTCAAAAAACATAAGAATTAATTAATTGACTCTCCCATCTTTTAAAAATATATTGAAGGCCGTACTTAGTTACATTTATATAGGCAAATGAAACAACGTATGTTTCATCAAGGGACGTTTGGTTAAATTTTAGTAGTTCAAGCATATTAGGAGCGTGACCATCTTTATTTGAACCAAATTTTCTTTCTAAGCGTCGGGACCCCGTGTCATAAATGAAGAATATTTATGAAGTACAAAAAATAAAACAACTAAATCAAACAATAAATTTGCTTTTATATTTTATAGAAGCTCCCATTTCTTTCACCTCAGTCCATGGTTCACCTATTGCAATAATAATAAATAGTATATTATGTACAATATTTCTACTTTTAGGTATACTACCAGATAACTACCTAAATTACCAGTGTTAAATGTCAATAATTTATTGACTTACAAGTTACAACATAAAATTGTCGAAAATTAATTGTACCTACTATGTACCTCTGCCGACCCATTTGAAAAATACAGGCGCAATGTGATAAATAATTTGGAAAGACTAGATTTATAACAATTATAACTTAAGCTACATTTGTGACTTCAACGATTCGTAGTACGATAATTCTTCCTCAGTTACTGACGATCGGAATGATTCCACGCCATGTAACAGCTCTGAAACTCCGAGGATAATCGAATCAGGGCTTAAGTCACTCTCTTTTACTGCACCTAAAACAAAAGTAGATATTATTTTTTACCACAAAAATCATCATCATCATCATATCAGCCGAAAGACGTCCACTGCTGGACATAGGCCTCCGCCAAGCGTCGCCACATTGACCGGTCCCTTGCGTCTCGTATCCAGCGGCCCCACCGCCACCTGGCCCTCTGGTAAAATTCACAAAGTCATCGGTCACATAAAAAATGGTCAAAATTTAGCACACTGAAAGACCATGACCTGGACTTAGGATATTCTTTATCTGTAGTATGTAACCGTAAAGCGCGAAGCAAGTTGAATAACTTACCAGCGTGCAGTTTGGCGACCAGCGCGCGGACGGCAGCAGACCTCGCGGTCGACACGACTTGCAACAGATCGGCGCCCGTGCAACTCTCGGGTAAGGCCGCGGCTACCGACTCCAGATTCACCTCGTCGCGTAACTTGTAACTGTGCAATATAACAAACTATTATAAAACAATACTAAGGGCCAAGGCACATCGACGCTGAGTCGAAAAGATCATCCCAAAAAAATAATGGCATTTTGCCCAATATCACCAAAAAGTAATGCACACATTTCAATCGAAATAATGCAATCGTGTTTTTAGGGTTCCGTACCCAAAGGGTAAAAACGGGACCCTATTACTGAGACTTCGCTGTCCGTCTGTCTGTCTGTCACCAGGCTGTATCTCATGAACCGTGATAGTAAGACAGTTGAAATTTTCACAGATGATGTATTCCTGTTGCCGCTATAACAACAAATACTAAAAACAGTATAAAATTAATATTTAAGGGGGCTCCCATACAACAAACGTGATTTTTTGCAGTGTTTTGCGATAATGGTACGGAACCCTTCGTGTGCGAGTCCGACTCGCATTTGGCCGGTTTTTTTATCTCCATGTCCTTTGACCTTAAGAGTAAAGAACGCATTTGTTATGAGAATAAAAAGCTTTTTTACAAGAAAATACTACCGACTTCCAAATAAAAAGAAACTAAAAGTGAAAAAAAAATGAAAAATAAAGGAAGTCGGTGTCATTGGTAGGTACCATTTTATGCGTTATGGACACCGACTTCCAAAAATAAAGTTATTTTTCGCTTTGTTCAGTTTCAATTTTTGCCCAAAAATTATAGCACTATTAGTGTCTTAACTAACATTATTAACTTTTATTTTTTTACTGTAGCGTTCATAACTAAAAATCATCAACCAAACTTCGCTCACTCGCTTCTTTGAACAAATTTATTGATAATTTAAACCGTTTATTTGAATATTTGTTACAAAAAGCTTGTAAGTAGATAAATTGTATTTTCACTTTTAGTTTTTTTTAATTTGGAAGTCGGTAGTATTTTTTTGTAAAAAAGCTTTTTTTTCACTTTTTAGTTGTACCTACCTAATAGGCAAGTTGGTTAAGGTACCTATAACGCCAGAATAGATTACCCGAAAATCATGAAAATTTAACAAAACCGGTGAAAAGAGTGATCTGCGTACCATGTGCATCTGGACCGAGGGCCCATTTTTTAAATCCTTGCAAAACGAAATAAGACTTAGAGGGAAAATAGTTAAAAATAGTAAAAACATAATGCAATGGGCCTAGAATTTCTTAAACGTGAATTAAAACATTTATGATTAAATTACTTGGGCCCTCAATCCAGACGCGTACATAAACTGGTATAGCCTAAATCTCAGAAAGTACTATCCCTGGGTTAATCATTTTTATTTAGGAATTTAGTTAAGAATTTCTTAAATATTTTAAGAAATTCCCAAATCTGTAGAATATGACATTATAGATTTATGGCGGTATATCTAGGGCCCTCAATCCTTTAATGTCTCTACTGAGGAATCTGCAAAACATGAATTTATCTGAAGATATATATTAATAGAACTTTAATATATTTTGCTTAGATACCTCTGTAAATTAGTTAAAAAGAAATAATGACACAAAAGTGAATTGTTAAAAAGTAAATGAGAATCGAATTTTACTATAACGTCTGAACTGAGCCCAATATTTTCGGCTTTATTGACTAGGTTCAACCTCATAGATTAAGTCAAATTAAAGTAAGTTCTTTTACTATTTTTTAATTAAAATGTCACATATTGTCCGTTCTTCTAAATGCAATACTTTAAGAGAAAATAGATTTTTAATTTTTCATAGGAGAAATTTTTGTAGGGTACATATGATTTTGTTGCTTTTTTGGACTGATCAGTTTGTATCCTCATACAAGCTATTTTTTAAGCGCCTAAAGTAAATATTTATTGCTTGAACTGTCGGAAGCGACTGTTTTTTGTGATACAATATTTTGAAGGGAAGACAGTGCAATTTTCAGGAAAAGCCATTATTGCATGGGTCCTTTTCGGGCGAGGATAAAACAAATCTTTCTTGGTAATGTACGGTTACAAAGTAACTGCAAATGCATTATGTAATGGAGAATAACGGATTGAGGATAATACCTGTGTGTCTTGTAAATGTGTGGCAAATTCAAATTACGAGCTCTCTGATTTGATCTCATTTGATTTGAACGGGACAGATAAAGTTAGTTTGAAGGAACTATCCGAAACAATCTGTTTAAAAGGAAAATATTAGGTGTTATTGAATTTGTCCACCCGTTGAACCGGTTATGTAAAAGGCCGCATGGTCTGTTATGATGATTTAATGCTTAGATTTTACAATAGTAGAGAAGAACAACCTATTTATATACACACTAGATGTTGCCCGCGGCTTCGCTCCCGTGGACCATTCCACAGGACCCGTTTTCGGGATAAAAAATAGCCTATGTCACTCAGGAATAATGTAGCTTACTATTGGCGAAAGAATTTTTTAAGTCAGTCCAGTAGTTTCGTAGCCTATTCGGTACAAACAAACAAACAAACAAAAAAATCTTTCCTCTTTATAATATTAGTATAGATTGTGACATACGGTTAGGCTGATCCTAATTTTGAAGAGTAAAGATACAAAAATATTAAAAATACATGACTGCGCTGCTAAAATCACGAACTACAGTTGGAGGATTGTTCTATGGAACACTATTTAATATCTAAGAGGTCACGCGACTGCTATTCGTGTTTTTGTTAGCGCAGTCGTGTTTTTTATATTTTTATTATTATTTATTTTTCTTTAATACATTTTAGTGACAAGTTTAATTTTAAAACAATATGTATATAGGTAGGTACTCATCTGGACTTTAAATTTCATATCCATGTTGTTATAATCGACGACAAAATCTGATTTCATCTTTGAAAATAGAGCCATATAGTTAGCCGCAATTTTTGCCCAAAAATTATAGCACTATTAGTGTCTTAACTAACATTATTAACTATAGCGTTCATAACTAAAAATCAACAACCAAACTTCGCTCACTCGCTTCTTTGAACAAATTTATTGATAATTTAAACCGTTTATTTGAATATTTGTTACAAAAAGCTTGTAAGTAGATAAATTGTATTTTACAATATCAGACTATTTTTAGGTTATATTTATGTGAAGTAATTAGTTTTCTTATATTTATACCGATCGTAACCGTTTACTTGAATAGTTGTTACAAATAGTTTGTAATTAAATTGATGTTACGATATCAGAGTATTTTTAGATTAAGTGAAGTAAATAGTTTTCCTAAATTTATACCGATTGTGTTTTATTCATCGAAATGAATTTGATTGATTTGCGGACTGCTATTGGTGCTACATATACTGTCCATAGAAACAATGACATATGATTTTCCGTCCAAAAAAGTAACAAAATCATATGTACCCTACAAAAATTTCTCCTATGAAAAATTAAAAATCTATTTTCTCTTAAAGTATTGCATTTAGAAGAACGGACGATATGTGACATTTTAATTAAAAAATAGTAAAAAAACTTATTTTAATTTGACTTAATCTATGAGGTTGAACCTAGTCAATAAAGCCGAAAATATTGGGCTCAGTTCAGACGTTATAGTAAAATTCGATTCTCATTTACTTTTTAACAATTCACTTTTGTGTCATTATTTCTTTTTAACTAATTTACAGAGGTATCTAAGCAAAATATATTAAAGTCCTATTAATATAAATCTTCAGATAAATTCATGTTTTGCAGATTCCTCAGTAGAGACATTAAAGGATTGAGGGCCCTAGATATACCGCCATAAATCTATAATGTCATATTCTACAGATTTGGGAATTTCTTAAAATATTTAAGAAATTCTTAACTAAATTCCTAAATAAAAATGATTAACCCAGGGATAGTACTTTCTGAGATTTAGGCTATACCAGTTTATGTACGCGTCTGGATTGAGGGCCCAAGTAATTTAATCATAAATGTTTTAATTCACGTTTAAGAAATTCTAGGCCCATTGCATTATGTTTTTACTATTTTTAACTAATTTCCCTTTAAGTCTTATTTCGTTTCGCAAGGATTTAAAAAATGGGCCCTCGGTCCAGATGCACATCTGCGTACCCCATAAGAGCATACTGGCGTGATGTTTTGTTAAAAAAATGAATTTTCAAAATCGGTCCAAAATTGACGGAGATATGCGTGAACATACACAAAAAAAAAAAAAAACGAACATAATGTCGAACATAGAACCTCCTCCTTTTTGGTAAGTCGGTTAAACAGCTGAACATCTTATGTTAAATTGGATCTCAAGTTTCAGTCCAGTTCAGATCATTTAGAGTCCACATGTGATTTTGAATGTTTTTTTTAGGGTTCCGTACCCGAAGGGTCATCGCGTAGCCCTATTGCTGTCACTCACGTGTCCGTCTGTTTGTTTGTCGTGTACAGTCTTAGATAAAGTACCTATAGATTAAGCCTTAAAATGAGCTTGATTGATAGAGCGAGATGGCTAATTGGCAGCTCCATGTAAATAATAAGGACAAAAGATTATTTTTTGTCCTTGTCTCCATGGCCGGTTTCTGTTGTTTGTCAAACTCTAATATAATGGCAGGTTTGACAAACAAACTCGGTTTTGTTTGATTTTCTGTGATTTCGTGGTAATAAGTGTTAATTGAGACAAGGAATTTGGGTTACTTAGAGATAATAAGTGTCAGTGCGATGGTGGGTTGTAGTGTTCTTGTTCTTGTTGTAACACCAGAACTAACTATTGTTGTCTCATGTGCGGCCACGCCAGTACTTAATCTATAGGTACTTTATCTAAGACAGGTCTGTATCATTCTGCCAGTTATTTAATGATCCATACAAAAGTCATTTCGTAACTGTAATTTCGTAATTTAGTTTATTTTTTTAATTTTTATTTTACAATCTTGAGTCTAAATGTTCATATTTCGAAACTAATTTCTTAGTCAATGTGTTACATAATAGACAAGGTAGGAGAAAAACTTTTAAAAATATTTTTGACCATTTGTATGGCTTTGGATAAACAAGATACTTAAACTGTGAACATTTTAAGATTGTACACTTAGATAAAGTACCTATAGATTAAGCCCTGGCGTGGCCGCACATGAGACAACAATAGTTAGTTCTGGACTTCTGGTGTTACAACAAGAACAAGAACACTACAACCCACCATCGCACTGACACTTAATATCTATATATAACCCAAATTCCTTGTCTCAATTAACACTTATTACCACGAAATCACAGAAAATCAAACAAAACCGAGTTTGTTTGTCAAACCTGCCATTATATTAGAGTTTGACAAACAACAGAAACCGGCCATGGAGACAAGGACAAAAAATAATCTTTTGTCCTTATTATTTACATGGAGCTGCCAATTAGCCATCTCGCTCTATCAATCAAGCTCATTTTAAGGCTTAATCTATAGGTACTTTATCTAAGACTGTACACGACAAACAAACAGACGGACACGTGAGTGACAGCAATAGGGCTACGCGATGACCCTTCGGGTACGGAACCCTAAAAAAAACATTCAAAATCACATGTGGACTCTAAATGATCTGAACTGGACTGAAACTTGAGATCCAATTTAACATAAGATGTTCAGCTGTTTAACCGACTTACCAAAAAGGAGGAGGTTCTATGTTCGACATTATGTTCGTTTTTTTTTTTTTTTGTGTATGTTCACGCATATCTCCGTCAATTTTGGACCGATTTTGAAAATTCATTTTTTTAACAAAACATCACGCCAGTATGCTCTTATCTAAAACACGGGTTGTTATTAACACATTAATATTCCTTACATTTTCCAGATTCATTTGTTTAAGAATACTCATATGTTTTATTTTAATTTACAGGAAGATCAGCGCGCACGCATTACGCAGTTCGAAAGAGAGCCGTGCGAAGACATGACTGAAGCTACTCAAAAATTAGCTTTAGAAGCTGATTTAGACCCAAACGTGAGTTATTATCACTTAATCAACTATTTCTTATCTTATGTATGTAACATATTATGCAAAAACAGTCTAACTTTTTTTGATTTGTAGATCCCGCTGAAGTATCTATTAGAGTTAGTGGCAAAAAAAACAGAGAGCGAGAAAAGCCGAGCCACTTTCTTTTAACACGGGTTAGTATTAACACATTAATATTCCTTACATTTTCCAGTTTCATTTGTTTATGAATACTTGTTTTCTTTTTGTTCACAGGAAGAGAAGCGCGCACGCATTACTCAGTTCGAAAGAGAGCCGCGCGAAGACATGGCTGAAGCTACTCAAAAATTAGCTTTAGGAGCTGATCTAGACCCAAACGTGAGTTATTATCACTTAATCAATTATTTATTATCTTATGTATGTAACATATTATGCAATAAGTCTAACTTTTTTTGATTTGTAGATCCCGCTGAAGCATCTATTAGCGTTAGTGATAAAAAAATACAGAGAGCGAGAAAAGCCGAGCCACTTTCGGAAATAAAACGTAACAATAATGCAATGAAAGCTGAAAGCAAAGAGTATACATGTCTACTAATTCAACATTTTCACATCCTTGTTATTTTTATATTAGTTACTTGTGTTAAACATTTTCTGTTTTGTTTTTGTCGTTGGAGTTGCTGGCCTGAAAGCTCGTATAAAACAAATAAAACAAAAAAGAAGGAAAGGCAAACCCAAACGTTGCCAAACCAAACCAACTTGCGAGACAAAGGGGCTTCTAGCTAGGCCTGGCAGAGCTGCCAAGGGTATAAGTGGCAAACGTTAAATGATAGAAAAACGTTCTAAAGCTTCTTAATCGGATCAACAAAAACTTACGGATGCCGACGATTGCCGTAAGTTTGTGATATTTTGCACTTGTCTTGATAATATTTTGTTGTTATTTTATTGTATTTCTTTATTATTTATTTATGAATTAAGAATTTTATTTAATATGTTTCGTTGTTTCAGAAACAAAATGCCGCCGCAGAGACGTTGCGGCAGATCGGATGGAAGAAATAGAGTTCCATAACACGGATTAATATTAACACATTAATATTCCTTACATTTTCCAGATTCATTTGTTTAAGAATACTCATATGTTTTGTTTTAATTCACAGGAAGATCAGCGCACACGCATTACGCAGTTCGAAAGAGAGCCGCGCGAAGACATGGCTGAAGCTACTCAAAAATTAGCTATAGAAGCTGATCTAGACCCTAACGTGAGTTATTATTTCTTAATCAACTATTTCTTATCTTATGTATGTAACATATTATGCAAAAACAGTCTAATTTTTTTGATTTGTAGATCCCGCTGAAGTATCTATTAGAGTTAGTGGCAAAAAAAATACAGAGAGCGAGAAAAGCCGAGCCACTTTCTTTTAACACGGGTTAGTATTAACACATTAATAGTCCTTACATTTTCCATTTTCTTTTGTTTATGAATACTTATTTGTTTTCTTTTTGTTCACAGGAAGAGCAGGGCGCACGCAATGAGCCGCGCGAACACATGGCTGAAGCTACTCAAAAATTAGCTTTAGGAGCTGATCTAGACCCAAACGTGAGTTATTATCACTTAATCAATTATTTATTATCTTATGTATGTAACATATTATGCAATAAGTCTAACTTTTTTTGATTTGTAGATCCCGCTGAAGCATCTATTAGCGTTAGTGATAAAAAAATACAGAGAGCGAGAAAAGCCGAGCCACTTTCGGAAATAAAACGTAACAATAATGCAAAGAAAGCTGAAAGCAAAGAGTATACATGTCTACTAATTCAACATTTTCACATCCTTGTTATTTTTATATTAGTTACTTGTGTTAAACATTTTCTGTTTTGTTTTTGTCGTTGGAGTTGCTGGCCTGAAAGCTCGTATAAAACAAATAAAACAAAAAAGAAGGAAAGGCAAACCCAAACGTTGCCAAACCAAACCAACTTGCGAGACAAAGGGGCTTCCAGCTAGGCCTGGCAGAGCTGCCAAGGGTATAAGTGGCAAACGTTAAATGATAGAAAAACGTTCTAAAGCTTCTTAATCGGATCAACAAAAACTTACGGATGCCGACGATTGCCGTAAGTTTGTGATATTTTGCACTTGTCTTGATAATATTTTGTTGTTATTTTATTGTATTTCTTTATTATTTATTTATGAATTAAGAATTTTATTTAATATGTTTCGTTGTTTCAGAAACAAAATGCCGCCGCAGAGACGTTGCGGCAGATCGGATGGAAGAAATAGAGTTCCATAACACGGATTAATATTAACACATTAATATTCCTTACATTTTCCAGATTCATTTGTTTAAGAATACTCATATGTTTTGTTTTAATTCACAGGAAGATCAGCGCGCACGCATTACGCAGTTCGAAAGAGAGCCGCGCGAAGACATGGCTGAAGCTACTCAAAAATTAGCTATAGAAGCTGATCTAGACCCTAACGTGAGTTATTATTTCTTAATCAACTATTTCTTATCTTATGTATGTAACATATTATGCAATAACAGTCTAATTTTTTTGATTTGTAGATCCCGCTGAAGTATCTATTAGAGTTAGTGGCAAAAAAAATACAGAGAGCGAGAAAAGCCGAGCCACTTTCTTTTAACACGGGTTAGTATTAACACATTAATAGTCCTTACATTTTCCATTTTCTTTTGTTTATGAATACTTATTTGTTTTCTTTTTGTTCACAGGAAGAGCAGGGCGCACGCAATGAGCCGCGCGAACACATGGCTGAAGCTACTCGAAAATTAGCTTTAGAAGCTGATCTAGCTAGACCCTAGCGTTAGTTATTATCACATATTCAACTATTTCGTATGTAATATAATTCACGGCAAACAATTTGGTACTAAATGAAAAAAAAACCAAATGTATTAGATTCACTTTGCCGAATGTCAATAGTAGCGAATGCGACATCATATTGAATGGGGAAAAGCTGGACTATGTAAATCAAACAGTTTTCCTGGGAATCACTCTGGACGATAAATTGCAATGGGGGCCTCACTTAACATCTCTTGCGGGTCGGCTGAGCTCAGCCGCGTATGCTGTTAGAAAGATAAGACAGTTGACGGATGTGGAGACCGCGCGTTTGGTCTATTTTAGATACTTTCACAGCATTATGTCATACGGTATTTTACTGTGGGGTCGGGCGGCTGACATTGAATCAATATTTATATTGCAAAAGAGAGCTGTGAGAGCCATTTATAAGTTAAGTCATCGAGAATCTTTTTGGGAACTATTTAAAAAGATTAATATTATGACAGTTTCTTGCCAATTCATTTATGAAAATATTATGTATGTAAGGAAAAATTTAAATCTCTTTATTAAAGTTAGTGATAGACACAATTGTAATACTAAAAATAAAGATAAGTTAGATCAGCCATCTTATAGATTAGCGAAAGTACACACATCTTTCATAGGGTACTGTGTTAAATTCTATAACAAAATACCTTGTGAGATATTAAAACTTAATGAAAGAAAATTTAAAACAATAATTAAAAGCACACTTTGTAAACAAGCATATTACAAATTAGATGATTATATTCAAGATAAGAATGCTTGGAAACATGCTGGTCCTGCTCCGTAGGGCAATCTTTAGTGTAGAAACTATCAAAATGGTTAATTTGTATACGGTATATTCATAATTATTATAGTAACGCTTTATTTTTATTCATTTTCTTCTCTATTTGTTTAAAAAATTGACTCGCACACTGTTCCGTTGTTGTTGAATTAGGTAATTTACCTATGTTTGCAATATTTGTAAATATGTGAGAACCATGTCCCTATTTATCAATCGAAGGTATTTACCTGTTAGTGTTTGTAATACTTTAAACCTATATTTAGTATAGCAGTGCTGGGTGCATCGTTCTCACGTATAAGAATTTATTAATGTATGTACTACTTATGTAAATATTGTAAATAGCCTTTATTTTTTTTAAAGAGTATGTATGGAGTTTCTTGTGCATTCTTCTCCATATCAACCTACTTTTCCGAATGCACGGTAGAATCAATTTTTTATTACATGTAAATTTTTAACGTTCAAAAGTGCCGCATAATGGCCTAGATGAAATTTAAAATATATATATATATATATTATACAAAAATATATACATTTTATTTTATTTATAGATCCCGCTGAAGCATCTATTAGCGTTAGTGATAAAAAAATACAGAGAGCGAGAAAAGCCAAGCCACTTTCGGAAATAAAACGTAACAATAATGCAATGAAAGCTGAAAGTAAAGATATACTCTCCTGTCTACTAATTTGACATTTTCACATCCTTGTTATTTTTATATTAGTTACTTGTGTCATTTTCTGTTTTGTTTTTGTCGTTGTAGTTGCTGGCCTGAAAGCTCGTATAAAACAAATAAAAAAAAAGAAGAAAAGGCAAACCTAAACGTTGCCAAACCAAACCAACTTGCGAGACAAAGGGGCTTCCAGCTAGACCTGGCAGAGCTGCCAAGGGTATAAGTGGCAAACGTTAAATGATAGAAAAACGTTCTGAAGCTTCTTAATCGGATCAACAAAAACTTACGGATGCCGACGATTGCCGTAAGTTTCTGTGATATTTTGCACTTCTCTTGATAATATTCTGTCGTTAATTTATTATATTTCTTTATTATTTATTTACGAATTAAGATTTTTATTTAATATGTTTCGTTGTTCCAGAAACAAAATCCCGCCGCAGAGACGTTGCGGTAGACCGGATGGAAAAAATAGAGTTCCTATAACACGGGTTGTTATTAACACATTAATATTCCTTACATTTTCCAGTTTAATTTTTTTATGAATACTTATATGTTTTCTTTTTGTTCACAGGAAGAGCAGGGCGCACGCAATACGCAGTTCGAAAGAGAGCCGCGAGAAGACATGGCTGAAGCTACTCGAAGATTAGCTTTAGAAGCTGGCCTTGACCCTAACGTGAGTTATCATCACTCAATTCTTTAATATCTTATGTACGTAACATAATATTACGCAAAAATAGTCAAAACTTTTTTTTGTTTTACAGATCCCGCTGAAGGATATATTAACGTCAGTTATAAAAAAAATTAAAGGAGCGAGAGAAGCCGAGCCACTTTCGGCAATAAGAAGTAACAGCAATGCAATGAAAGCTGAAAGTGAGTACCTGTCTACTAATTTGACATTTCACATCCTAGTTATTTTTATATTAGTTACTGGTGTTAAACATTTTCTGCTTTATTTTTGTCGTTGTAGTTGCTGGCCTGAAAGCTCGTATAAAAGAAACAAAGTAAAGAAAGAAGGAAAAGGAACCCCAAACGTTGCCAAACCAAACCAACGTGCGAGACAAAGAGGCTCCCAGCTAGGCCTGACAGAGCTGCCAAGGGTATAAGTAGCAAACGTTAAATGATAGAAAACCGTTCTACAGCTTCGTCATCGGATCATCAAAAAATTTTGGATGTCGACGATTGCCGTAAGGTTCTGTGATATTTTGCATTATCGGACAAGATGTTATGGAGCAGTAACGTAATGGAATAGCGAAGCAGCTATTCATTCACGCATCCGAAAAAAAATACAGGGCCACTGTCCGGGCAAATATACAAAAAAAATAACGAAAGCAGCGTTCGAAAAAGATCGCAGAAATTTGTGGGACAACGTTTTTTATTTAATAATAAATTTACCGAAAAAGAAAACTGACGTATCTCAAAGACCTGACGAGCAAAAGAAAAAGAACTACAGAACCTTATGAAAATAACAGTTTCTTAGTGTTGGAAGAAGATATGCCTTTGGATTTATATAAATCAAAAGAAAAAGAATTTCAAAGACAAAGACAAAGACAAAGATATTTTATTTCAACTAGGCCACCAAGCGGCACTTTTGAACGTTACATTAAAATGATTCTACCGTGCATTCGGAAAGTAGCTTGTTATGGAGAAGAATGCATAAGAAACTCCATACTTACTCTTTTAAAAAAAATTGTTTTTTTACAATATTTAGGAACATACATTATTAAATTCATACATGTGAGGACAATGCACCCAGAATAGCACTACCCACTATACCACCTACAGACAAAGTATTAGAAGTACTCACACATGTACTGCGCAGTTATATAATAGATACTAGAAAAAAAATTAACATCCGAAGCAGTCAAGTTATGACCAATCCCAACTGACGGCGTCCGTTCACGAACATGACGCATGAATTGGCACCACCCAGCTCAACCATCATGAAGGGAACCGGATGATCCAACACACGCGCCACCATCAGAGAGACATTTGAGAGAGCATGACACACTCAACGGCCAGGGCACACACAAGTCAACGAACGACGCATAGGTACAGTAAATGGTAGATTTACAGTTGGGTACATAGTACTCACACACGTGCTGTGCAGTTATACAATACTAAAGAAATTGAGTTTATACAATGCAAATATTAATAATTCATACAGTCTTCAGCAGGTCCAACAATACCTCAAAACAATAATGTTCTGCATATCACTTGTTATTGCGCCCTAGTGGTTGTGGATTGTGGAGCAGGACTAGCATTGAGCCAAGCATTTTTATCAGCGATGTAATCCCCCAACTTATAATATGCCAGCCTACATAGTGTGCGTTTTATACAGGTTTTAAACTTAGTCTCATTCAGTTCAAGAATGTGGGGAGGAATTTTATTGTAACATTTTGTACAGTACCCCATGAAAGATGAGGCTACTTTAGCCAGTCTGAAACCTGGTTGAACTAATTGGTCCCTATTTCTAGTAACGTAATTATGTCTGTCGCCGTTTTTACTAAAAAGATGTAAATTTTTTCTCACGTACATGATGTTTTCATAAATATATTGACAAGGAACCGTCATAATGTTAATGTCCTTAAACAGTTCCCTTAGAGAATCGCGCCGGCAAAGATTATATATTGCTCTGACGGCTCGTTTTTGCAGAATAAAAATTGACTCAATGTCTGCAGCCCTTCCCCATAGTAGGATACCGTAAGACATTATACTATGAAAATAACTAAAATAGACTAGTCTCGCGGTATCCACATCGGTTAACCTACGAATCTTTGCAACAGCATACGCTGCCGAACTCAGCCGCCCTGCAAGGGATACCAAATGAGGACCCCATTGCAACCCTGAGTCCAGCGTGATCCCCAGGAAAACCGTTTTATCGACGAATTCTAGCTTCTCCTTGTTTAATATAATGTCACAATCAGTACTTTTGACATTCGGCAAGGAAAATTTTACGCACTTGGTTTTATTACCATTTAAAACTAAATTATTGGCAGTGAACCAATCCTGAACCTGCCGAAGCGCGTTATTTACGTCGTCAACCCGACAAGTACGTCTATTTATTTAAAAAATTAAAGATGTGTCATCAGCAAATAACACCATGTTTAGTTTGTTTTCCAATAAACGGGGTAAATCGTTTATGTATATTAAAAATAAGAAAGGACCTAAAATTGAGCCCTGGGGTACCCCCATTTTTACGTTTAACCCCGACGAATTCACACCGTTTATCTGAACTAATTGCTGTCTATCATTCAAATAAGATTTAACCAAACTTAACGCTGCTTGACCTAGCCCGTAATGCTCAAGTTTCAGAAGTAATGTTTCATGATTAACGCAATCAAACGCCTTCGACAGGTCGCAGAAGATACCTATGGCATCCTGCGACTCTTCCCACGCATTAAAGATGTGTTTCAATAGGGTGACACCAGCGTCAGTTGTACAACGTCCTCTGGTGAAACCATACTGTTTATCATGCAAGATGTTATTCGTATTAAAATGAATGAGCATTTGATTTAGCATTATCTTCTCAAATACCTTGCTGAAAACCGGCAACACGGATACTGGTCTATAATTATTTGTGTCTTTACTGTCCCCAGATTTAAAAAGTGGTATAACTTTACTATATTTCATTAGATCCGGAAAAACTCCTTGATCCACACACAAATTGAAAATCAAAGCCAAGTATGGCGCTATAGTCTGAATAATGGAGGTACAAGCTTTGATGGACATTCCCCACAGATCTTCAGTCGGTTTAACCTTGATTTGCTTAAAAGTTTTATTTCTTGAAGGATTGTTCTCAACTAAGGATGTTCTTCTTCTTTTCGTGTGAGGTGTGACCTCTGGTATCAGAGTTAATTAAGCCTAAGGATGTTGAAAGGAAAACAGTGGCCCAAAGCGATAATAGCTTATGGGCAATCGAAAGACCAAAAAGGCATACGGCATCGAACTTTGGGCGAATAAATAAGATACGACCAAAAACATCGTTTCGCAAAATATTAGAAACGTTATGTAACGAATTTAAAGGAACTGATGCTACCAATTATGGCAAGGAAAAGGAATCTGAAGCAATCGATCCTTTTATCAAGGACACGGGGCTACATTAGAGTGTGGACTGTTTGTGAATAAAAACAAACCCCTTTTTAGCGGCAAGACCGGATGGTCTGTTAGGTGAAGACTCGATAGTAGAGGTAGTGTCCTTATAAAATTGCAAGTTTGTCACCTGAAGACGGCATTGAAAACAAAATAGATTTCTGTACGTTTGAAGGCAAAATTTTACAATTCAAACAGAATCATAATTACTTCTACCAAGTAAAAGGACAACTACACATAACTCGTCGAGATATTTGTTGTTTTATATTATGGAGTCCCAAAGGTTCTTTCTTTTTCAAAAAATTAAGAAGGTCGAAAAAATTAAACAATTATTAGAAAAGTTCTACCATCAACGCATTGTACCAGAAATTATTGACGGTCGGATACCAAAAAGTTGATCAGTGACAAAAAGAACGTCGTCATCATCTGCCTAGCCTTTTCCCATCTACGTTGGATTCGGATGCAGCTGAATACCAGTATTTTACATGGATCGACTGCGTATCTGACCTCTACAACCCAGTTACTGGGTAATATGAAACCCCTTGGTAAATCGGGTTGTCAGACTTTCGTGCTGTCAAATATCCAAGATGTAACAGCCCAAAATAACAGCCGGAACCAACAGCTTAACGTGCTTTCCGAGACACGGGCGGGTTGGACTTGTTATGTAAAGATGGTCACCCATCCACGGACCTACAGCAGCAAGCATAGCTTAACCTGAACGATCGACCCGTGCTGCTGACGACGAAATAAGTTTTATTTCGCTGACGTACCTATTAGGCAATCTAGAGACTGCGGATACCTATCCTTTAAATAATTTACTGTTTTGTATTAAAAACTTTTTATAATATACATTTATAGATATGCCATTAATTTTATTTTGTATCCGTTACTTATCAAAAAAATATTTGTATTTGGGCTCACACATTGGGAACACTGGCGACAGGTAGTCAAAAACGGTCTCGTAACTAATGAAAAAAATTAAAAAAAACATTGTTTTATTGTGTTTAGTTTGTTAAAAATCCTTTATTTATATTAGAATTAACGTATAAAGTGACACGTAGTGTTTGTAACCAGTTTTTGTTGTGAAAACTCAATAACAATTGATATTTCACTAAGTCATGTACCTGCTGTCAACGTTTGAACTGTGGATTTGAATTCTTCGAACTGGAAGAGTATTTTGTTTTGATTTACGTATTTATTGCTGTATTGTTTATATACTATACACCACTCATACACTGGTCAGGGCTCAGAGCGACGTCTAGTACACACCGGTTACGTTTATGTCACATTTTGTTTGACAAATTGTGGAATCAGAATTGAGGACGAAAACACTTGCCTCAGACAAAACATTCACTGCAAACCCTACTTCACACATAATATATCATTAATATAGTGTAAATATTCTAAACCCTATAGTTCATAAGCATTGTTAATAGACTTTGTTCCCACTAAAACTAATTTTCTTAGCAATCCTTATACAAAAATCTAATCTAGCAATAAACACCAATGTTTAATAAAGCCTTTTTTTTAACTTTCCTATTGTTTTCAAACATTTTACTTCTTTTTAATTTTAAAACCCCTACTACTTTCTCAAGTTTTCAACTAACATAATATCCTCTTCACATACTAAGCTGTTTCCTGTCACATTACAGGTGTCGCTTAAGGAAAACAGTCAATATGATGACCCGGGAAGCTACCGTTCGTGACATGAGTGACAAACTGAAAGCAGCGCTGAGGGAGCTGCATTCATCTAGAAATAAGTGCAGCAAGCTACTGCGGGAACGAGAAGAAAGTGAAGTTGAAATTGAGTTAATAGTGAACAAAAACACTCAGCTGGTTCTTGACAGCTTGCAAAACTACACGCCCAGCATATGTATATACTGGACCAGCATCACCATCTCCGTCAACTGGTGGCAGATTTTCAGCAGTGCCATGACACTCATGACCAGGCACTGAAGCGTATATCTATACTAGAAGCTGAATTGTGCAAGGCTCATAACACCATTACCTCCATCGACTCACTGAAAGTCAGCGGAGAAGTTTCTAACATCAGTAACCTGTACGATGAGCTGATGGATAGTGCATCCAAACTGGAGTGTGAGCAGCCCACCATTACCATAGACCTTACAGGGGATGATACCATTGCTAAATGACCAATTCTAAGTAGTCATAATAAAATTAAGTAATATATTAAAATCAATAAAAGTATAAGAAACTTTTAAAAACTCAAAGTGTATACAAATATAATTTTAACCTGAGAAGACATTTAAGAAACTTAAAAAAAACAATTAAATATATGTAATAGTAAATTAGAAACTAGTACACAAATGTATGATGTTGACATTCAGAACCTTCAAAGGGAATTATTGAGTAGGGAAAATACACTTAAGGTTACATTTTGTAAATATGAATGTAGTCAACAGATGTTAAGTGAGCGCATGCAGGAGGCCAGGGAGTTGGTGGACCTGGTAAAGTATAATGCAGAGAGGTATGAATCATTGACTAACAACCTCACCTGTAGTTGTGCTGCCGCTCCGCCACCTCTCATGTCACAACATGTTGCTCCGATAACTTTGCCCATCAATCATACTGCAACAACTTTGAACCCCACCAAAAGTAATGTCTTAGTATATTTTGATAGATTAGGAACAGGTTTTGGATCATTGTTAAATAATCGTTCTAATCATACAATAGTGAACCATTGTTATCATAAACTGCATTTTAATAAGCTTATTCAAAATATTCAACAGACACAATTGAATGAGCAAACTACCGTAGTACTTCTTATTGGCAATAGCCTTAGTATAACAAAAAGGGACATAGTTAGTGGTATTGACACCCTACTTAAGTCAAGATAAGGCAAGCTAATATTATGTGCATTGCCCTATTCTCAAGTTACTTGTTCAGTAAAATGAATACATTTCTAGTTTAAATAACTTGATGCATATTTTATCTTGTCGTCATAGTGAGCGTTTATTGTTTTTTGACACCAACAATTTTGTTAGTGATTTTGTTTTGATTGGGAACCATATGTTTCTTCCCCAAAATAGTCGACATTTATTAGCTACATTGTTAGCTTTTGTATATTAAAAGCTAACAATGTTATTGATGATTTAACGGAGACTAGGTTTAGTGATTTAACAGTTGATATAGTAAAATATTACTATTCGTCTAAAGAATCTACAGTAGTATTAGCAGAAAACTGGATTATTATCCAGTTTTCAAAATATAAATCGCTTCTCCGGCAAAATTTTAGACGTGGAATTGTTAGTAGATAAATACCACATGGATATCCTATGTTTTTGTGAAACTTGGTTAAAACCAGATAGGATGTTGTTTAATGAAAAAAAAATCTCAGTTGCCAGCGCGTACAACAGATCCACAGTGGGTGGTGGTACTCTGATACTTTGTAATAGTCGTCTCAAATATAAGGAAAGGAAGGATATCTCTGCTTACTCTGTTGATCGCTTATGTGAGGAAGCATGTGCAGAGGTCGAGGGGCATACTATCTTGTGTGTTTACAGACCACCTGCATCAAACTTGTCATTGTTTTTAATTACAATGGCAGAATTTGTTTGAAAAAAGATTCGTTTTTAATTAATGGCGTTAGCCATACTGGTCAACTAGTATCTTTTGAGTCAGATTAAAAAATTTGCCACGCTAAATCAATTCGATTAAGACGTCTTACTAAAAATAAATTAAATTCTTTTAATAATAATGTTTTTTGAAACCTTTGTAACGCCAGTTTTTATTCAACAGACCCCAATATCAATTACGGCACGTTTTTTTCTACAGTTTGCCAAGAATTCAATAAAACGTGTCCTGTAAAAACAGTTAAAGTCAACAATTCCAAATCGAAATTTAGTGAATGGACCACTTTCTTGTGCACAAGGAAAAGCCGAGATATCTTATATAATTTATATTACGAAAAATCTTTGACTTCCGATCAAGTTTTTCACACTTATGTTAGAAACTATTACAAAATATTCAAAAGAGTCTGCGCTCAAGCAAAATCTCAAATAATAATTAACAAAATTGGTGTTTCTACTAATAAAATAAAAATTGTGTGACAGGTAATTAATAGAGAAACTGGAAAGACACAACAAAGCGATCAGAATGAGTTGTCTTTGAAAATATCTAATCAAACCATTTCTGATAATAAGCAAGAAGTCGCTGAGACATTAGATAATTTCTTTACCAACATTCCGTTAGAGATTACGAAGTCTCTTCCCTCCTCATCTAAATTAGCTGAAGCTCTTCTTACAGAAAACTTTACTAAAGACATACCAACCTTTAAATTTAAATCAATATGTATTGATACAATTATAAACGCGTTCAAAAGTCTCAATATAAAAAATACTGAAGACTTGTGGGGGCTATCCGTTAGGGTTCTTGGAGATATTATTGACTCAATTGCTCCTGTCCTAACAGGCATATTCAATCAATGTTTGGACAGCGGCACTTTTCCTGACTTAATGAAACACAGTAAAGTAGTACCAATTTTCAAATCAGGGTGTAAGAGTGATCCCTCTAATTATAGGCCTATAGCCGTGCTTCCAGCATTGAGTAAAATCTATGAAAAAATCATGCTGGAACAGATGTTGTCTCACTTCAATTCAATTAAGATCCTGCATAGTCAACAGTTTGGTTTCACGAAAGGTAGGTCGACAACGGACGCGGGAGTAAAACTCATCAGCCACATCTTGGAATATTGGGATAAGTCCCAGGATGCCATTGGCATTTTCTGTGATCTCTCAAAAGCGTTCGACTGCGTCGACCACAACACACTGATATATAAATTACACCACTACGGAATTCGAGGAAAATCTGCTGATCTTGTGCTTTCCTATTTATCAAACAGAGAGCAATTTTTTTTTTTGTTTCTTACGACTTATTGTCGGGCCTACTTTTTCCCCCCATATCTAAACACTAATGCTGTAACATGGAAATATTGTAAAACAAACCAATTTATTTTAAAAGAGTAACAATGGAGTTTCTTGCCGGTTCTTCTCCATAGGAAACAACCAACCCGAACCGTGCACCTTTTGTCGACGTTTTATAAGTGCCCATGTAGGCCAATGTGAAATAAAAAACATTTGATTTGATTCGACCCGTGCTGCTGACGATGAAATAAGTTTAATTTCGCTGATGTACCTAGCAGGCGATCTAGAGACTTCGGATACCTATCCTATATATAATTTACTGTTTTGTATTAAAAACTTTTTATGATAAACATTTATAGATATGCCATTAATTTTATTTTGTATCCGATACTTATTAAAAAAGTATTTTTATTTCACACTAAACAGCACATGCAAAAAATATTTAGAAGATATTTCATAAACTGAATAAAAAGGATATATTTTTGAATTAAAAGAAAATGTTGCAATTGAAACAAAACTGAAGTATTTATTTAAGTATATTATGATGATGCTTCCATTCCTGTAAAATCTTCGGTAAAATTTTTAGGTGTGATTTTGGATAGTAAACTATCTGGGATTCCACACTGTGAGTATATAGCGGCAAGGTGTGAACAAAGATTGAATATATTAAGATGTTTATCAGGGGTTTGGTGGGGTGCCCATCCCTTTTCATTAAAATTAATCTATAATGCAATAGTTAGAAGTGTTCTTGATTATGGAACATTTTTATTAGAACCTGCTAATTCGGCCGCATTAAAGAAATTGGATAGTATCCAGTCCAAAGCATTACGAATAGTGACCGGAGCTATGAAATCAAGCCCAATAAATGCCCTACAGGTTGAAACTAGATCCTCCTCTTTCTCTTCGACGTCAGTATCTTTCCGACAAATTTCTATTCCGTTCGTTACAATTTTCCAACCACCCTTTACGTGCAAAACTTCAGTCACTTTTAGATGAAACCAATTCCTCTAACTATTGGTCTCACAAATCTCTTCCCTGTCTTGTTGTAAGTTATAAAAAGTTTTTAGCTTTTCAAGCCCCAATTTACCAGTCACTTACATATCCACTCTTTAGTCATTCTTATGAATCATTGGTGTTCACTCCGGATGTTATCTTGAATTTAGGTATTAATAAACACGATGATTTCGTAAAAGAGTTATTTAACTTTTCCAAAGACTCGCATTGGGAGAGTTGGCATCATATTTATACAGACGCTTCTAAACACTCTTCTTTAGGAAATGTTGGAGTTGGAGTTTTTCACTCACAATACAACATAGTACAAAAAATTAAACTTCCTCCTGAGTCATCAGTGTTTACTGGCGAATGTTATGGTCTGTTCAAAGCCTTAGAATATATTTACATCATGAAATTGGGAAAAACAGTAATATTTACTGACGCTTTAAGTGCATTGCAAGCCATTAAAAGAAATCCTTTTAAATGTAAACCAATATTTCCTATAGTTATGTTCATTAGAAGCCTTCTGTACAAATGCGTAAAATTCGGTCTTCAAATTTCTTTCGCTTGGATACCTGGCCATAGTAATATCACGGGAAATGTTAAAGCTGATCATGTGGCTAATGAAGCTGTAGACTGCGGTGATTTGTTTCCCTACATCAACTTTAGCCATGACTTGGCGAATCTATCTATGAACTTTCTTTGGGAAGCTTGGAGTAAGTCGTGGGCGGATAGCAGCGTTACCAAAGGAAATTATTATGCACGTATTCAGACATATATTCCCAATAAACCATGGTATTCGAAATTTAACTTCGGTAAGGCTGCTACCAGTTGCCTTATTCGCATGAGGTTGGGTCATAACTGTTCCAGAGTCCACCTTGCACGATTGCAGATCGTTTCTAGCGACCTGTGCGATTGTGGTGAGGTGGGTGATTTAAACCACATTTTCTTTTCCTGTCCTCTACTCAATCATGATCCTTTTATTACAAGTTTACTTTGCTATAACATTCCTTTTCCTACGTCTATCTCTGTTTTACTTGCATCTAATGATTTCAAAATATACATGTATTTATCTTCATTTATCACTCTTAATAATATACGTATTTAATAGTTATGTTATTTATAATATCGTTCCTAATAATCCTGTCCAATATCCATCCAAATTCCGTATCCTAAATTAAATTATATTTTCTACCAAGTTTCCCCGTTTTTGTATGTGGCATTGCGCAAATAGCGACTTGCCAAAATTTAAAAAAAAAAAAAAAAAAACTAGAGATAACGTATTTAGGACGAAAAAGAAACTGTCAATTCTCTCGTTCTTGCTTATAGAAAAACTCTATGAAAAAAAAAGAGACAAACATAGACAAACGCACCCATCCTGAACGTCAAAGAGATAACTTTTTAGTCACTGTTGTAACCCATCGGTTAGCAGCTCTAATTAAAGTGTTTCGCTGTTTTCACACCTTTGTTTCGTTTATATCACGAAGAATTTTGTTGTTTAATTATCTGCATGAACCATGTCGTGTGTGGCTATCAGTTGCAAGAGTAGAATGAGTGTATTAACAGAAAATAATCAAAGGATATCTTTCCACAGGTGAGTTATCGACTAGCATACTGAAATTATTGTGCAGGGAATACATTTCATAGGCTGTCCGGAATAAAGGAATCTTAGTTCTAAATACGTCGAGCACGTATAGTATCATTTAAACCATTCTATGTAGTGAAATAATTAACTTTTATACGTTCGCTAATAGAGCTATGACAGTTTACGTACTTACGTTCTGATGTTAGAGATGTGACAAGAGTCACAAGAAAGATTTATCGATACTGTATTTTTATTTTACTTACTTTAATGTATTTCTTAAAGTTCATTTGCTATTTGTTATTATTAATCTAATATTGATTGTGCACAGGTTTCCTAAGAGTACTTATTTAAGAAATAAGTGGATCAAGAATATAAAACATGCTAACCTTCACCATATTCTCGCTTGTGTTCACTGCATTTTATTGAATCGCTATCGCTATCCCTCGACCCATCTATGGATAAAGGTTGATGAATCATGTTTATTTTCGCATTTTAATTTTTCAAATTAAATAATTATATGTGAACCATTTTATTATTATTTATTTTGTTACTTTTATACTTATACATACTCGTCTGTAAACTTTATTTTCAGTCTTGCACAAGAACTAGCTTATTATATATCAGTATATTGATCAGTACCTGTTTGTACATATAGTCGTACGAGTGTACCAAAAACTGTCACTTTGATCTCATGATGATGATGTTTTTGCACAAGGTATGAATAAACATTATTATATAAAAGTGAATGTGTACTCGTACAAAGAGTGAATTTATCAGTCTGAGTTTGTCTGTCTTGTGTGACTGATAAGTTCACTCTTTGTACGAGTACACATTCACTTTTTAAATAATTATAAAGATTCCCTAAAAAAACGTATATAAAATTAGCCGCAGTCAGGGACGATTCTTACAGATATTTGACCAAATTTGTAGAAAATCCTCCTAAACTAAACTCGATAATATCGATATGACAGTAGCACAGATCTAGTTCTGATATATGTCTATAGATAAGAATCTATAGCATCCTCGGTCACACTGGCAGAAAAGATGGCATAGACAAAAGTATATCTATCTCTTTTTGCTTATGACGTTATCTGTTAGTGCGAAAGTGAATACCGATGTTGAAATTGCGTCTTAAATATGTTACCTCTAGGTTACTATACAAACTCTCTGTATAAAGTCTTTGATAAGCAGAGATTTTTTTTGTTTTCTTCACTCATGCTGTGTAGGCAAAGGGAACTATGCCCATACAGCCAAGTCTACAGTAGAATTTTTTTATTGATATGAAATGAAAATGAAATTTAATGAGATGAAATGAAACCTGACCTAACTCATTGAATCAAATTGTTAAATCTGATATTGAAATAAATTAGTAGCTTCTTTTTAGAAATATTTGCATGAATCATAAAAACTTCTATGAATTATTTTTAGTAAAAACTTTGTGGTTGCTTTTTCTTTATAATAGACATTATTTTGACAGTTGGGAAAGAGAACGCACGAGTTCGGAAAAGATAAAGAAAAAGCTCTAGTATGTAATAGCCCACATCCCGAACGCTATACGTCCCTGCAATACGCCACTTTTTGAGCAACTGTATTAAAAAAAAAATCGGTTACCTCCCATAGACGTAAAGAGGGGATGTATTTTTTTTCCTCATCTATCCCATAATGTGGGGTATCGTTGGATCGATTCAGAGATCCGTTTGCGTAAAATTAAGCTTTAAATTGCAAATTTATGTTAAGAGTCAAGTGTTCCCCCCCTGCCAGCGAAATGGTTTCTCTTGGCTATGTGAAAAAAATCACGGCAGTTGTAAATATAACGAAATTAAAAGGAAAACTATCACGGATAAGTAGGTTTTACAAGTTTACGAATAATAGTCGACCAACTTAGAATATGTACTTGGAACAGTAAAAAAATTGTACAAATGCCATTGAAAAATTACTTTAATAACGTTGTTAGCAGTGTAAAACAGAGTAAATTTATGCTTATGAACCATGTAAAAATATACAAAAATAAAATCATAACATCCTTAATAAAAAATGATTTCTAAATTATTATTGTTTAAACTCGAATAACGCATTGGAGTGGCTGGAGTCGTTAGCAGTACCGGTCCGTAGTCCATACGGCGCATGCGCGAGGGCCGCGAGGGGCAGGTCTATTTTGTGTTAGTGCAGAAGTATTTTCGGCGTTTTGTAATCTAAAGTCAAATTAGATTCGATTGCCAAGCAAACTATCTATTTTCTTTTGTCGATCTCCATCTATAAAGTCAATATTCGACCTGACTACATCACTAATTGAGCAGCGTAAAACTTTCCAGAACGAAATAGTGAATACCGCAGATTAGAGGTGAATACATACGAAATTTTTCAAATTCCGAAAGAGAAATAAACAAGGAGCGTGCGCGCAATGATCCAGGAATGAACCATACCATTCCCCGTGGCTCTAACGCGCGCTCCTATCGGCTCCTTCCGCAATTCGCACCCGCGGTGGTACTCAAATAGATAATATTTTTCTAATCAGTTGCGAAGTTGGATTTTATAACTCCTTCTTCAGTTACCAGGTAGTCCTTATTTAGTTTAAGTCAAGAGTGAATAGGTTACGTCTAGGCAAGCATGCTTCACCGTAGACCACATCATCCCTTACCATCAGGCGAGATAGTGGTCAAACGCGAGCATAAAGATTAAAAAAATATGTAGGTAATTTCATTTCAATTATTTCACATGTTAATTAACAATTTTATACTGTGTCTAAATGTTATAAAAAACAAGTTTAGAAACTGTAATTCGAGCAACACTACCAGATGGTGTGATTATAGAGAGTGTGATTTTTTATTCCAAAATCAACGGGTTCGATTCCTGGCACATTCCTTATATTAATTTTTCAAAAATCCAATGATAAACTTTTAGTTTTCATCAAAATCGGCCCCGTGACTCCTTTGATTGTGTTTCGCTATTCCTCATAGTTTCGGATTTGGCCATCCATGTCCAGTCATAAGTCATTTATTTCACAACATAAATTGTGTAGAAAGTAATAAAATAAAAACAAAACCAATCAATAAAAAAACGATTATAAATGAAATATAAAATTCAATAATAATTACCTATAATAAAAAGATCAATCAACATCTTTCTGCCCTTGTCCCATGTTACTTATGGTCAGCGCAATACGTTTTCTTCTTCCATACCATCTCTGGCGCCACTTTCAAACTTCCTCTAATATATTCATTTCTCACTTTATCCATTCTCGTCACTCCGCACATCCATCTCAACATTCTCATCTCTGCTACATACAATCTCTTTTCATCCATCTTTTCCACAGCCCAACATTCTGATCCATACAGGCATCCGTGGGTCGCAAGTTTTTTCAGTTTTCATCCATCGCGAGTTGATCCGGTGCGTTACGTCTCGGTCTACCTCACCATCCCCTTGGAAAAGCGACCCTAGGTACCGGAAGTCGGAGCAGATCGGTAGGGGTGTTCCAGCGAGAGCTATAGGCACGGAACTGGAGAGACCATCAAAATCGCAGAACTAGTATTCTGCTTTGGTTCTGCTTAATTTCATTTAGCCTACGTTACCCGGGCTATAATAACGAATCGATTGACACCTTATTCATCAAAATCGCATGCATAGTTTAGGCGCTATGGAGGAACATACGTAAATACAAACATACATAGACTGTAATCATAACCCAGAAAGGACTTAAGGGTTTTGTTCTGCCGTAGTCGGGTAAAAATAACATGCAACCGTGTAGAACGTACGCGCCAGTTGGTTGACTCATGATCGGGCGATTGTTCCTTCGACTTAGTTTAGACTTTAGTCCATTTTTTTTTACGTTATCGTCGCTTGTACATAGAAGAGCTATAAGCAGGCTTTTCTGTGTCGTGTCGTGGCGTGGCGTGGGATACACCAATCATACAAATCTGATAAAGCCTACGTTATACCGCAACGAGTCTTGTTGCCAATCAAATGCGTCATAATGTCGTTTGTTCACGAGGCACCTCACGACACACTGCATACGGTCTGTCGTCCGTTCCTTTGTTTACTAGACACGATTCTGCAACGACACTGCAGTACAGTGTGTATTGTTTTATAAGCGCGTGAGTGACGAGACACGTGTGAGCTATGCGGTGCGGTGTGTCGTGTCGTCAACAAGCTCATACCGGTTTTGTTCAGCCGCTAAATCGTCACCGCAAAAAAACTGCAACGACATAGCGGCATCGAAGACATAGCCGAAATGCCGTATGGAATTCGTGTCGCGTGTGGTGCGGTTTCGTGCAATAAACAAACGGTCCATACAAATATATGGAGCTCTGAATCGTGACCACATTTTGCGGTGATGTGCGTCACGTTGTGAACAATCGGCCTTAGGCCCCACGCCACGACACGACACGTAACTAAAGGGCTTATTACACTACACGGTATTCAGGGCCTTGAATACCGGATCACTAAATCATTCCGAAGCAATAAGGTCGATATTATGAGAACCCTAAATTCCTAACTGCTATTACACTACCCTAAATTAGGGTTTAGGGCCCTGACACCGTGTAGTGTAATAAGCCCTTAAGTTATCGCCTATAACTACTCCAATATTCTGAAGTTCTGTTAGGTATTTTGAAAAGGGCTTATTACACTACACGGTATTTAGGGCCCTGAATACCGGGTCCCTAAATCTTTCGATAATATGAGAACCCTAACTCCCTAACAGTTATTACACTACCCTATAATAGGGTTTAGGGCCCTGAATACCGTGTAGTGTAATAAGCCCTAAAGGAGATTTTAAGGGCTTATTACACTACATGGTATGCAGGGCCCTGAATACCGTGTAGTGTAATAAGCGCTTTAATGAACGCAGTAGAACATTCTGAAACCCAAAATCGCAACTCTTTTTTGCTTTTGTGAACATTTTTTACATTATGGGCTGATTTCGACCTGAAAACGGACTCTCTCAATATTTATTATGCAAAAGTTTAGTTATCAGTAAAGATATAGTAAAAGACGTGCAAATGTTAAATTAATCGCTCAGAATTTGTAGTATTTTTTATTTAAGTTTGGGTTTCAGAACGTAAATGTCAGAACAGCTCAACTCATAGACAATACTCTCTCACAACCTTCTTTCCGGTTTCAAGATGGTGAGTGACTACGCTGTCGCTTTAATATTTTCGATTTTTATTGAATAATATAGTGATTATTAATTCTTTATCAACGATTATTATAAATAATTAACGCTGAAATATCAAGAATTGTGATTAAGTTTTGTGTTATCTAGTAAATTATTTTGGGGAGTTGGGATGAGGGCACCTCGTGGCGAAGCTTGTTGTCAACAATATTTTTGTAATTTCAGCCGCCCAAAAAGGACACCAAGTCTTCGGCCAAGCAGCCCCAAAAAACACAGAAGAAGAAGGAAGGATCCGGTGGCGGCAAAGCCAAGAAGAAGGTAAACAATTTATGAACTTCTAAAAGAGAGGTTATGTGTGCGTGTGACAGTGAATGCCCGTACTTCAGTAAAATGAATATTATGTGGCATAATCTCAAACTACAACATCAAGGACTGCGTTTTGACTGTCTGTATGGTTTTCACAGTTTATCCATATGATTGTATGCCATAAATCGTGGAAGCATAAACTGGTGTGTCGCCAGATGATTATACATCTAGACTTGAACTCTGTGAGAGTAAATTAACTGATATATTGAGGCTGATGGCAACACCTTGTGCTCTGAAACATTTCATGATGTAACTCCATCATCAGCTACTAATGTTATACTAACATAATATTTTTTCACCTTACAGAAGTGGTCCAAAGGAAAGGTCCGTGATAAATTAAACAACCAGGTGTTATTCGACAAAGCAACTTACGAGAAGCTGTACAAAGAGGTGCCTCAGTACAAGCTGATCACACCTGCAGTCGTCTCTGAAAGGCTCAAGGTCCGCGGTTCTCTTGCGAGACGGGCACTCATCGAGCTTAGGGAGAAAGGTATGATATATTTTGTTTTCAAATGGCTTACCTTGTGTGATTTGAACTGTTAATAGAATTTGGTGGCAAAAATATTTTTTAACAAATAACATGCTTATTTCAAGCAATAAACTGTTACACCATTTCGAAACACAAACTTGTGTTAGGTTTATTCTTTTTAAAACTGCAGCACCCAAATGTGTTTAATAACACTTCAATCAATAGTTGATTGTTGTAAATTATTATTATTCAAACTAAGAAATTAATATTGATTATTGAGGCAAAAGTCATATTTTCATACTATAAACAGACGGCTCAGCAATTTGTAAAATATTTTGAATTCCATCTGGGTACTAATTTTGTAAATATAATTTTAAAGAAATTAATAAGTAATGATGAATATTTTTACTGGATAAACCATGACAGTTACAAACTGATATATTGAGTCTGAATTTCTTTTGTAAATCACAAAATACCTCATTGTGTGCAACATGTACTTGATACTTTCATATTTTTGTTGCAGGTTTGATCAAACAGGTGGTCCAGCATCATGGACAAGTGATCTACACAAGGGCCACCAAGGGTGATGACCCTGTCGCATAAGATTATGTTTAAGTAATAAAAAAATAACAAAACAATTTTAGTTTCATATTTATAATCCTCATCTTTAATATCTACACTAAACAGAATATGATTTACATACACTAAAAATTTATTGTAAAAAAAAAAAAGTTAGCGCTGATTCATCGTACAGTAACTTTGTGTTTTTCATCGTCGATGATGGCAAACCTAGCGCTAGGATACTGATCGCGCAGGTGATCCTTAAAACTATTAGCATGCTCCTCATTTGCTGTCTCAACCACCACATTGGCCTGAAATCAGCACAAACTACCATCAAGTATGCTGATTATCTAAGTCGATCACTGCTGTCATCAGACAGATTTACACTGTTGAATCATCCTCCTTTTTGAGCAGTTGTTTGGGAATGTTGCCTAATCACCACGTTGAGATTGAGATATTTTTCCAGGCGGACGGGTTTTTCAACAATAGTTCACCAAATTGTTAAGCTAGCTGCAGACTAAGGTCCAGTTTTTTGATCCGTAGTTACCACAACCAATGGTTAAATATGTTGAGTGCGTTACTACAGCCAGATATTGTCAAAAATCGTCTTCTAAGTACAATAGATAATTAGATATACAGCTTCTGTAATTGGTAAGCAGATTTATTAATTTGGTAAGCTGATAGTTTTTTAATTATTTGATAAAAACAGTTCCGGCTGGAGTAACGTTACCGCAGCCAGATCTTTTTTTTTCTAACGGGTATGTTGAAATAAATGTTATCTAAATAATTAGATATCAATTTGAAATAAATGGTACAACTTAATTTGTATGTATATTTGCTATGGTTGCGAAGATATTTAAAATCCTGCTGTGGTAACGTTTGCACGATTGCTGGATCTCGGAATTGACTAAACGGATGATTATAATTTTTGTACTTGACATCTGGCTAATTAGTTATAATTTTTTACGCAATAAAAAAATCCACAATAATGCACCGTTTTGAAGTTATTTTAGTAAATAGATATATGCTTTAATAGGTCCTAGCACTTCCAATAAGCGGTCCGAAGACTAACTTGAAATGTTATTATATAGCTAATTACTGCCTATAAATGGTACTGAAGTTTCATTAGTATCCTATAAGTAATTAAAAAGTTATGAAGAAACTTCAATTTGTTCCGGCCACGGCGCGCAACTGAGTTTTTGAAGACCGATTAACCGAGTTTCCTGTAGTGGTGGTAACTGAATCTTATATCAATAATTAGATATATAGTTCAATTATATACCTGTGAAATATCAGACTTGTACACTAATTAATTAACGAGATAATCGAAAAACAATACTTATATGTGGTAACCCGACCAAATCTAGAATGTTACAAAAAAGCGGCCGCGCAATACATTTTACCAACCTTCTAAAATTATTAGCATAATTGTCCTCAAAAGTTGGTACAGTCACGAATGAAATTTGTTTGATTGAAAAATTAAACCTACCATACTAAACGTTTAAATAAATTTAAAATTGCTCAAAGTAAGTGTCCACTATGCCATTCTTCATATATCTACCTACCTACGTTTAACCATTCTGTCGTCGAGGTAGGTAGGTACCTACTTACTATTTACAAGGAAGAAATTGCGCCTAATTAGTTTTTATTTATTTTATAATAGTGTTTAGGTAAAGGAATTTATTATTATATTTAAAATATCACATAAAATATACATGGTATCATTAGATTAAGGTGAGTACCTATATGTAATATGGGCCCCGTAGCTTTAAAAAAATCCTGTAGGTAACAAATTATTGTAAAATGAGATTAGAAAAAACAGTAGAACCTACCTACCTACTGTATATATAATATGTTAGTACTTACTGCACTGTGATGTTATTACATTTTATTATTGTTATGTGATTTTTTACAATAAAACTTAATTTTAAATATGGCTACAATTATTTTACTTTAACTTATTCGAAACGCTAAGCACAACACAACATTGCCCGAAAGGATGGTCATAACCTGGAGCAGCTGATGATCACTTATTGCCAGTGATCATGTGGCCGAGGGTTATCAGAGCCGTGCCCGATCAGATGGTCTGACCATATACGTGCAACGCTGAGCACCAAGCTGCACGATGCACTCCACGTTGCCAAGGACAGACACAGATGGAGAATCATCGTCAGAGAAAAGTTGGTCTCCTAGCTGTCACGGTAATCACGACCCTCAGTAATGAAGCACACGATGCGAAGAGGAGGAAGCACAACGCAGTGTAAATAGTGAAGGTGTTTATCAGTACTTAATTTTAATTTCAGATAAGCAAGCAACGTTGCATATAATTCCATTAAAACATACCTGTGATTATTTTTGAAATTAATTTATATACCTACTTACTTACCATAATTAATATCTGCATAAAATTATCATCTTCATAAGTAGGTACTCCATATTTTTTATTACCTAGGCATAAATATTTTTGAAATTAATATTCTATCTGTAGAAACAAAAATATTTAATTATAACTATGTTTTACTTTACCACTTGTGTACCCGTCTGTACCAAACACGTATTATTCTCACGTATTATCCTGTAAGTTGTAGAAGGTTGGTATAATGTATTGCGCGGCCGCTTTTTTATAACATTCTAGATTTGGTCAGGTTATCACGCATAAGTTTGGGCGCACGGTTGGCGCAGTGGTTGAGCGATTGACTGCTGCGCTGCGTGTCGCGGGTTCGATTCCCGCACGGAACAAATATTTGTATGACCTACAGATAGTTGTTCCGTCTCTGGGTGTTTGTGTATGTGAGTTTATATGTTTGTAAACGCACCCACGATACAGGAAGAAATTCCTAGTGTGGGGCAATGTTTAAAAAAAAAAAAAAAAAAAAAAAAAAAAAAAAAAAAAGTATTGGTTTTCGATTATCTCGTTAATTAATTAGTGTACAAGTCTGATATTTCACAGGTATATAATTGAACTATATATCTAATTATTGATATAAGATTCAGTTACCACAACTACAGGAAACTCGGTTAATCGGTCTTTAAAAACTCAGTTGCGCGCCGTGGCCGGAACAAATTGAAGTTTCTTCATAACTTTTTAATTACTTATAGGATACTAATGAAACTTCAGTACCATTTATAGGCAGTAATTACCTATATAATAATGTTACAAGTTAGTCTTTGGACCGCTTATTGGAAGTGCTAGGACCTATTAAAGCATATATCTATTTACTAAAATAACTTCAAAACGGTGCATTATTGTGGATTTTTTTATTGCGTAACAAATTATAACTAATTAGCCAGATGTCAAGTACAAAAATTATAATCATCCGTTTAGTCAATTCCGAGATCCAGCAATCGTGCAAACGTTACCACAGCAGGATTTTAAATATCTTCGCAACCATAGCAAATATACATACAAATTAAGTTGTACCATTTATTTCAAATTGATATCTAATTATTTAGATAACATTTATTTCAACATACCCGTTAGAAAACAAAAGATCTGGCTGCGGTAACGTTACTCCAGCCGGAACTGTTTTTATCAAATAATTAAAAAGCTATCAGCTTACCAAATTAATAAATCTGCTTACCAATTACAGAAGCTGTATATCTAATTATCTATTGTACTTAGAAGACGATTTTTGACAATATCTGGCTGTAATAACGCACTCAAATATGTTAACTATTGGTTTAAAATTTTCGTAAAACGCCTTTATTCATCAATTGCTAGTTCAACAAATGGTCAAATAATTAACTCTTCAACTTATTTGAACATTTGTGATGCTATCAATAATTGATGAAAAGTCGCGTATTTTAGCGAAATTTAAATTTATTGGATGAGTTAATAACGGATCAAAAAACTGTCTAAGCCCCAGTTTTTAAACTACATTTTCAATCCTTTTAATGATATATATAATATATCATATATAATCATCAATTCTTAGTCTTAACAAATGGTTAAATAACTCTCCAAGTTATTTGACAATTTGTGAGGCTAACATTTGTTTATCAACCGTGTTTTACCGAAATTTGCACGCATTTGTTAGCATATTTAACCATTGGTTGAGTTAACTATCGTAGTTAACCGTTAATTCGTCGATTTTTATTTTTAGTCTAACAAATGGTCAAATAATTAACTTTTCATTTTATTAGACCAGTTTTGAGGCTAATAACTGAAGAAAACCGCCCAAGTGCGAGTCGGACTCGCGCACGAAGGGTTTCGTACCATTATCGTAAAAACCAGCCAAGTGCGAGTCGGACTCGCGCACGAAAGGTTAAAAAAAACACGTTAGTTGTATGGGAGCCTCACTTAAATATTTATTTTATTTTGTTTTTAGTATTTGTTGTTATAGCGGCAACAGAAATACATCATCTGTGAAAATTTCAACTTTCTAGCTATCACCGTTCACGAGATGCAGCCTGGTGATGGACGGACAGACAGACAGACGGACCGCGGAGTCTTATTAATAGGGTCCCGTTTTTACCCTTTGGGTACGGAACCCTGAAAACGATGTTTTACCGATATTTGCAACCATTGACCATATTGGTTGCATATTTAACTATTGGTGGAGCAACGGATCAAAAAAACTGGTCCTAAGAGCAAAGCTTAGTTGGATTAGCTTATGTCGCTTGGGCCAGTTTCTGAAGTAGACGTCACATCTCAAATCAGCTGACAATTTGTCACAAATTAACCAGCCGTCAGTTGTCAGTGAGTTTCTCAACACTTCATCATCGAGAAATTACGTAATCGCTTGTTACATTAAATAATCGACATTAATTTATTTCGGTTGGCTACCCTAGCTGGTATTCATTCACTGCTATAACGTAATCAGTAACTTTAAATAGTATTTTATCTTGAGAGGCTGGGTTAAGCAAACCTTACCAAGGTCGATTTTTGGATGGGTAACCACTTTTTTTTTGGTTTGCTTGTTTTTGGATAGGTGACCCCACACAGGTTAAGCAACACTTACCAAGGTTATTCTTTGGATGGGTGACCGCTTTTTTTTGTTTCGTTTGTTTTGGATGGCTGACACCGCTAGGGTAAGCAACACTTACCAAGGTCAGTCTTGGGATGGGTGACCACTTTTTTTTCTTCGCTTGTTTTTGGATGGGTGACCCTGCCAGGGTAAGCAACACTTACCAAGGTCACTATTTGGATGGGTGACCACTTTTTTTGGGTTCGCTTGTTTTTGGATGGGTGACCTTGTTAGATGTTGTTTAACCTAGTGGGGTGATAAAGTCAAAGGATGGGTGATCAACATTTTTGTTGTGATGGTCACCCATCCAAAGACTGACCTTGGTTAGTGTTGCTTACCCTGGCGGAGTCACCTATCCATAAACAAGCGATCCAAAAAAAAGTGGTCACCCATCCAAAGACTGACCTTGGTTAGTGTTGCTTACCCTGACGGAGTCACCTATCACTAAAAAAGCGATCCAAAAAAAGGTGCTCACCCATCCAAAGACTGACCTTGGTTAGTGTTGCTTACCCTGGCGGAGTCACCTATCCATAAACAACCGATCCAAAAAAAAGTGGTCACCCATCCCAAGACTGACCTTGGTAAGTGTTGCTTACCCTGGCGCGGTCACCACCCCTGCCGCTTCAAGTTAAACACAAACCTATCCAGAAGCTGACCATAGTAAGTACTAAGTACAGGGTACAGTCAACACTGACCTGGGGATCGAACCTTCCTCACGCGCACTAGCGTGAGGAAGGTTCGATTCCCAGGTCAGTAACAGTTTGTTTTTTTTTAATTTATTTATTTCAATACAAAACAACAATTTTTGATAATTGTGTCAAGTTTTTATAATGTAATTAATTTAAAAGTTTGTAATATCCTATTTTTTTTTTAAATCATGTTAATTAATTAATTGATATAAATTAACATTTGTTTTATAATTCAACCCATACCATAGTTTTCGCCGACCCCTATTATCTTTTTATCGTAACATAAATTTAATACAAATGTGCCTGTAAAAGCATATTATTAATTTTAATCCGCGAATAATCGACCAATTTCCAACAATTATAAATTAGGCTCGTTGACAAGAGATTAACTTTGAAAAAGGTGCTCAGAAACCCAAAACTGCTGTAACATGCAGTTAATTCGAGATTTTACTCAAATGTGACAAATTGTCAACCACTTGTCACACTTGGATGTTGAGAAACTGAAAGTAGAATTAACAGGCGATTAATCCTCGATTACGTTAACAGCCCGATAATTGAGAGCTGGGAAACTGGCAGTAACTGCCAGTTTCCCAGCTCTCAATTATCGGACGGATTTTCAGATAACTTTTTCAGATAACAAATTTCACTCACAAAACAAGTGGAAAGGACGTTGTACGACTGACGCTTGCGTCACCTTATTAAAACACATCTTTGAAGCGTGGGAAGAGGCACAAGATGCCATAGGGGTCTTCTGCGACCTGTCGAAAGCATGTGATTGCGTTAATCATGAAACATTACTTTTGAAACTTGAGCATTACGGGCTAGGCCAATCAGCGTTGAGTTTAGTTAAATCTTATTTAAATGATAGACAGCAATTAGTTCGAATAAACGGTGTCAATTCGTCCGGGTAAACCGTGAAAATGCGAGTACACCAGGGTTCAATTTTGGGTCCTTTCTTGTTTAGTCTACATTAACGATTTACCTCATCTATTGAAAATCAATCTAAACATGGTGTTATTTGCTGATGACACTTCGTTGATTTTTAAGATAAATAGACGTACGAGTAACGTTGACGACGTAAATACCGTCTTGCGACAGGTTCAAAATTGGTTCACAGCTAATAATCTAGTTTTAAATGCTAAAAAGACTAAGTGCATAAAATTTGTCTTGCCGAATGTCATAAGTAATGATTGTGACATTATATTAAACAAGGAGAAACGGACAGATAAAACGGTTTTTCTGGGGATCACGCTAGACTCGAGGTTACAATGGTTGCAAATGTTAATATCACTTGCGGGGCGGCTAAGCTCGGCAGCTTATGCTGTTAGAAAAATACGTCAGTTTACTGATGTCGATACCGCGACGTTAGTCTATTTTAGTTATTTTCATAGTATAATGTCTTACGGTATCTTACTATGGGGAAGGGCTGCAGACATTGAGTCAATTTTTATTCTGCAAAAACGAGCCATTAGAGCGATATACAATCTTTGCCGGCGCGATTCTCTAAGAGAACTGTTTAAGAACATTAACATCATGACGGTACCTTGTCAATATATTTATGAAAACATCATGTATGTTAGAAATAATTTACATCTTTTTAGTAAAAACGGCGACAGACATAATTATGTTACCAGAAATAAGGACCAACTCATTCAACCAGGTTTCAGGCTGGCTAAAGTAGCATCATCTTTTATGGGGTACAGTATAAAATGTTACAATAAAATTCCTCCCCACATTCTACAACTAAATGAGACGAAATTTAAGACTTGTATAAAACGCACACTATGTATGCAAGCATATTATAAGTTGAGGGATTACATCGCTGATAAAAATGCTTGGCTCAATGCTGGTCCTGCTCCGCAGCCACTAGGGCGCAAGAACAATTAGTGATGGGCAGAAAAGTATGAAGTATTGTTGGACCTGCTGAAGACTGTATGAAAATTTTTGTATTGTATAAACTCAATCTCTTTTAGTATTATATAATTGCACAGCACATGTGTGAGTACTATGTTCCGACTGTAGATAAATCTACCATTCACTGTACCTATGTGTCGTTCGTTGACTTCTGTGTGCCCTGGCAGTTGAGTGTGTCATGCTCTCTCTAATTTCACTCTGATGGTGGCACATGTGTTGGATCATTCGGTTCCCTTCATGATGGTTGAGCTGAGTGGTGCCGATCCATGCGTCATGTTCGTGAACGGGCGCCATCAGTTGGGATTGGTCATAACTTAGCTGTCTCGGCCTGTTAAAGTGCTTTTTTTTTAATTATTTGTTACTCTAGACGCTTTTACGTACACGTCTTTTTACATCGTTCTCACATATATGTATTTTTTTAACAAGAATGATGTAACCAAAAACTTGTAATTAAAACTGATGGAAAAGAGTGTCCGGGGAGTTTCTTGCAAATTCTTCTCCATTGAGACCTACAGACGCTTGCGAATTTGCAACTAGAGTCATCTTTTTATTAATTTTTTGTTTGACAATTCAAAAGTACTTCTAAAGTTTACTTGAAATAAATACCTTGATTTAGATTTTTGATTTTATCTCTTCCATGACTAGATCTAGGTCTTAGTGATACTCAAACATGATTGAAAGCTATTTTAAATTCATTAAAAATAATAATATTTTCAATGAATTCGCAATTAATGAATCTGAACTGGCAGATCGTGGAGTTATTCATAGGAGTAATTGGGATAACCAAAGTCGAAGTGGCATTTGATAAAAATAAATGATAGGAGCGATATATCGTTGCTCTGAATAGGTGCCTCGAATGTCTAATGCTTAAATAAATACATGGATATTTTTATATTTTGCAAAGAAATCCAGTGAAGAAATAGGGGGAATGCAGCCTGAGTGGATCCAAAATAACATAACTTTATTTTTGGAAGTCGGTATCCATAACGCAAAAAAATAGTACCTACCAAAGACACCGACTTCCAAAAATAAAGTTATTTTTCACTTTATAGTTTCTTATTTGGAAGTCGTAAGTTTTTTTTTTTGTGAAAAAGATTATTTATTTAAACACCTCTTTTATATTTAGTTGCACATGTCCTCGTGTCTGTAATGTCTGTGTGTAAAATTATCTGCGTGTACGTAATCAAAGATTGCAAGTTAAATTTAAATTACTGCCCTTTTTATTTGTGCTTTTTTTTGTGTCTCGTGACACCGCAAATTTAAAAAAACATGGTTGGTACATAATATTTCAAATTTTTTGTTTTTTTTTTATTTCAGGGTCATATATACAGTCGACTTGAACCTAGCAGCACTCATTCCAGCACTGAAAAACTTTATATTTTTTAACTTTACACCACGTAGGTATTTTCCGAACGAATGGTAGAGTCACCTAATCAAGATCCAGCATTTGTTGTCCCCCCAGCGATGGCCTAAGCCCTCAGCGTGGTCGCTTAGGTTAAGTTTTTTAAGCCTGGCTGGAGGATATAGTTTAGTCTTCAAAGGGTAGTAAATCTTAGTATTTAACTGCGAGACGCCAAGTATTAATAAAATAAAAACAAACTTTTTAAAATATACTGTGTTATTATTTATAAATGAATTCAGATTTTAATTATTATGTTTTATTGTTTCAGAAACAAGATTCAGATTCAGCGCCGCCACAGAGATGTCGCAGTAGACTGGCAGGGAGCAACCGGGTGCCATTAACACCGGTTCGTATTAACGAAATTCTCCTTACATTTTTCATTATTGTTTAATTCATTTATAAATACTCATTTGTTTTATTTTTGTTCACAGGAAGAGTGACGCGCACGTCATGCGCAATATGAAAGAGAGCGTCGCGAAGAGCTAGCTGAAGCTAGTCAACGATTAGCTTTAGCTGCCGGTTTTGACCCTAACGTGAGTTATTATCACTTCATCAGTTCTTGATTTAATTTTTGTATTACTTAGTATATAAAAATAGGTCAACCTTTTAATTATTCACAGAGCCCAGTTGCGGACCTTTTGCCATTAGTGACTGTAAAAATAGATAAAGTGAGAGAAGCCAAACCAATCCCGGAAATTCTACTTGAAATTAAAATATTGGAAGAGGCAAGTAAGTAGTAACCTGTCTAGTGTCTTGACATTTTCATATCCTTGTTATTTTGATATTGTTTAATAATTTCTAACTGTTTTGAGTAGCTGATGTGGAGGTTTGTTTAATTGACTTTGGTTACGTTTTAAAACACCATTCTCAAGCTTCATCATCGGATCATCAAAAGCTGCACTCGCTTAGTATGTTGTTTCTTCGAAAATAAAGAGATACACGTTGTCATTAGCTTCTATTATACTCCATCGATAAAATTGGTCCTTCAGGTACTTACTGATAATAAGGGTGCGCTTATCGCTCCCCCTCTCTCAAATATTGATCACTATAAAACTAAAGGGTTGCAAATCATTCCTACACCAGTGTTGTGAGTGTTAGTATCGTTGTACGTGGCTGGATTACTAGTTGAAAAATGAGATCTGCCAAAGAATCCCTCAAGTTAATGTGTGGCGAGTGTAAGATGTTCTATAATAACTACCTCCAGTTGGTGGCACACTTGTATTGGCGCCACGGCAACGAGAGCAGTTTGCGTAACAAGTGTAAAGTGAAGCGGTGGCCATATGCTGCACATATTTGTCATCTCGTCTCAACAAATGACAATACTGCAGACGGTGTGACCGAAATATGCATCTGCAAAAGGAATATTACTAATGCTCCAATGATAGGGTTTGACGGGCCTGGCTGTCCGCGAGAATGGTACCACTTCGACTGCGTTGGCGTCATTTCAGCGCCCAACGGGGACTGCCTCTCTCCGACATGCGACAGATCGCAGAAAAACAATCAGGTGATTATCTCTTCCATGACTAGATCTAGGTCTTAGTGCTACTCACACATGATTGAAAGCTTTTTTAAATTCATTAAAAATAATAAGATTTTCAATGAATAATCTTCGCAATTAATGAATCTGAACTGGCAGATCGTGGAGTTATTCATAGGAGTAATTGGAATAACCAAAGTCGAAGTGGCATTTGATAAAAATAAATGATAGGAGCGATATATCTTTGCTCTGAATAGGTGCCTCGAATGTCTAATGCTTATATAAATACATGGATATTTTTATATTTTGCAGAAAAATCCAGTGAAGAAATAGGGGGAATGCAGCCTGAGTGGATCCAAAATAACATAACTTTATTTTTGGAAGTCGGTATCCATAACGCAAAAAAATAGTACCTACCAAAGACACCGACTTCCAAAAATAAAGTTATTTTTCACTTTATAGTTTCTTATTTGGAAGTCGTAAGTATTTTTTTGTGAAAAAGTTTTTTTATTTAAACACCTCTTTTATATTTAGTTGCACCTGTCCTCGTGTCTGTAATGTCTGTGTGTAAAATCATATGTGTGTATGTAATCAAAGCTAGCAGTTAAATTTGAATTACTTCCCTTTTTATACACACGTTTGTGTCTCGTGACACCGCAAATTTTAAAACTTAAACTTGTTAAAAACAAATTGTTGGTAGATGATATTTCAAATTCAAAAAAGAGTGATGCGCACGTCATGCGCAATATGAAAGAGATCGCCGCGAAGAGCTAGCTGAAGCTAGTCAACGATTAGCTTTAGCTGTCGGTTTTGACCCTAACGTGAGTTATTATCACTTCATCATTTCTTGATTTCATTTTTGTATTACTTAATATGCAAAAATAGTTCAACCTTTTAATTATTCACAGATCCCAGTGCCGGACCTTTTGGCATTAATGACTGAAAAAATAGATAAAGCGAGAGAAGCCAAACCAATCCCGAAAATTCTACTTGAAATTAAAATATTGGAAGAGGCAAGTAAGTAGTAATCTATCTAGTGTCTTGACATTTTCAAATCCTTGTTATTTGGATATTGTTAAATAATTTCTAACTGTTTTTATTAGCTGATGAGCCTCCACATCAACTACTAAAAACAGTTTAATTGAGTTTGGTGAAGTCTTAAAACACCATTCTAAAGCTTCATCATCGGATCATCAAAAGCTGCAGTCGCTAAGTATGTTGTTTCCCTGCTTTAATATTTTTAACCGACTTACCAAAAAGGAGGAGGTTGTATGTTCGACTTAATGTAAGTTTTTTTCTTTTATTTATTTTCACCGACATCTCCATCAATTGAAGACCGTTTTAAAAAAATCTCTTTTTATTTGAAAGAGTATGTTCTGAAATTGGTCCCATTTTAATTTGGTGAAGATCTGATGTAGAACTTCTGAGATATACAACAGAACTCTTCAATAATTAACAGCAAATCTCTCGAGATTGCTGCATAGCATGTCTGTTTATTGTTTATACTATTTCATAACATAACATCATGCCAGTACGCTCTACAGGGGTACGCAGATGTGTACAGTTCATTTTGATACACTATACTGAATAGAATTCTCTGAAATTATTCCACAAGAATATTCAGGGTTTTTCTTCGCAGGAATTGGAAATCGCACTGTTTTTAGAAATAACATTGTTTGAAATTGTTTGTTTCACTGAGCATTGGCTGAATGATTATGCAATGCTAATCAGTTATGACAATTATACTGTGGGCAGTTGTTTTAAAAGAAATATTACGTTGCGTGGGGGTTCAATTATATTAATTAAAAATGGTATTAAATCAAAACCTCGTAAAGATATAGTAGACCTATCAGTTGAACATAGTGTTGAACTGTCCTGCGTTGAGCTGGATAAGCATGTCATAGTGTGCGTCTACAGACCCCCTTATAATAAGAACTACTCTATATTCGAGTCAGTGATGGAAGATGTTTTGGCAAAACTTCCAATGGGTAATAAACTAGTAATTGTCTGTGGTGACTTTAATATTAATATTCTAGAAGATAATTCTGATAGCACTAGGTTATTAAATATCTTTAAAACATTTAATTTGACAAATGTGTTTATGGAACCAACCCGAACTACACTGACTTGTGCTACATGTATTGATAATGTTTATTGTTGCTGCAACTACTTGGACAAGGCCATTATAAATTATCTGCCTTCGGATCATAGTGGACTGCTGGTGGCCTTTGAGTCCATTATGCTAATAAAACAAGTGCAGATTCAATCCAGACCAATAACATCCGGTAAATTAAATAAATTTAACAGCACTTTAATCAGTAAGTTAAGCGATCAAGACCTCACAGTGAATGATGGTAATATTTTGTATGATGAAGTTTTCTCAGTGGTTCAAAAAGAGTTCAATAACACTTTTAAGAAGAAAACTAAAACTATATGCCCTAAGTTTTTATTCAGTGACTGGGCGACTACAGGACTTAGAAAAATTAGGGAACGACTTTACGAGCTATATGGCCTTAAGCCTTGTATTAACACTGAAACGTGTAATAAGTATGCTACTTACTCAAGATTTTTTTTAAATACATGCAAGGCAGCTAAGGCAGCTAAGAAATCAGCAATAAGGTTAAAATAGCAGAAAATAAAATCAAGACGATTTGGAAAATTATAAACAATGAAACGAATAAGAATAAAATAAATATTACACGCTTGAGACCACACACGGACTTATTAGAGATAACAATAAAGTTGTAAATTTCTTTACCATCATCCTAATTAAAACTACTGAAACCTTAAATTCTTCTCCCTAGCTTGCTTTTGGATTATTAAACGCGAACGTTTCAGCCTGCCCTAATGTATTTAACTTTTCACATATAAAACCCATAACAGTAATACAAGCTTTTAAGCAAATCAAGATCAAACCAACTTAAGATCTGTGGGGAATGTCCATCAAAGCTTATACCTCCATTATTCAGACTATAGCGCCGTACTTAGCTTTGATTTTCAATTTGTGTGTGGATGAAGGAGTCTTTTCGGATCTAATGAAATATAGTAAGGTTATACAACTTTTTAAATCCGGGGACAGTAAAGTCACAACTAATTATAGACCAGTATCCGTGTTGCCGGTTTTCAGCAAGGTATTTGAAAAGGTAATGCTAAATCAAATGCTCATTCATTTTAATACGAATAACATACATACATACATACCTAGTCACTCCTTTTTCCCTTGGGGGTAGGCAGAAACTACAGAACGACACCTGCTACGATCCTTACATACTTCTTTTGCTTCACTCACATTCATACATCTAGTCATATACACACGCCGGTTATGAGTACTGCGCACCTGGCCTTTCTGAAGAACATCACCTATAAGGTCTTGTACATATAAGGTGTGTTGTGTATAAGGTGTTGTCTTTCTAGGGCGTTTTCATTCACGTCTGCCATGTAAATACCCACACAAATATAATAATAATATACCTATACCAATAACATCTTGCATGATAAACAGTATGGTTTCACCAGAGGACGTAGTATAACTAACGCTGGTGTCACCCTATTAAAACACATCTTTAATGCGTGGGAAGGGTCACAAGATGCCATAGGTATCTTCTGCAACCTGTCGAAGGCGTTTGACTGCGTTAATCATGAAACATTACTTCTGAAACTTCAGCATTACAGGCTAAGTCAATCAGCGATAAGTTTGGTTAAATCTTATTTGAATGATAGACAGCAATTAGTTCAAATAAACGGTGTGAATTCGTCGGGGTTAAACGTGAAAACGTGAAAATGGTTATTCACGGCTGGGCTCAATTACCCCAGGGCTCAATTTTAGGTCCTTTCTTATTTTTAATATACATAAACGATTTACCCCGTTTATTGGAAAACAAACTAAACATGGTGTTATTTGCTGATGACACATATTTAATTTTTAAACTAAATAGACGTACTTGTCAGGTTGACGACGTAAATAACGCGCTACGACAGGTTCATGATTTGTTCACTGTCAATAATTTAGTTTTATATGGTAAAAACCCAAGTGCGTAAAATTTACCTTGCCGAATGTCAAAAGTACTGATTGTGACATTATATTAAACAAGGAGAAGCTAGATTTAGACTAATTAAGATTTAGACTATTTAATATCACTTGCAGGGCGGCTAAGTTCGGCAGCTTATGCTGTTCGAAAAATTCGTCAATTTACTGATGTAGATACCGCGAGGCTGGTCTACTTTAGTTACTTTCATAGTCTTACGGTATCTTACTATGGGGAAGGGCTGCAGACATTGAGTCAATATTTATTCTTCAAAAACGAGCCATCAGAGCGATATACAATCTTCGCCGGCGCGATTCTCTAAGGGAACTGTTTAAGGACATTAACATCATGACGGTTCCTTGTCAATATATTTATGAAAACATCATGTACGTGAGAAAGAATTTACATCTTTTTAGTAAAAACGGAGACAGACATAATTACATTACTAGAAATATAGGGACCAATTAATTCAACCAGGTTTCAGACTGGCTAAAATAGCCTCATCTTTCATGGGGTACTGTACAGAATGTTACAATAAAATTCCTTCCCACATTCTAGAAATGAATGAGACGAAATTTAAAACTTGTATAAAACGCACACTATGCAGGCATGCATATTATAAGTTGGGGGATTACATCACTGATAAAAGTGCTTGGCTCAATGCTGGTCCTGCTCCACAACCATTAGGGCGCACAAAACAAGTGATATGCATAAAATTATTGTTTTGAAGTATTGTTGGATCTACTGAATATATTTGTATTATATAAACTCAATTTCTTTTAGTACTATATAACTGCACAGCACGTGTGTGAATACTATGTACCCAAATGTAAATCTAACATTTGCTGTACCTTTGTGTCGTTCGTGTGTTGACTTGTGTGTGCCCTGGTAGTTGAGTGTGTCATGCTCTCTCAAATGTCACTATGATGGTGGCGCGTGTATTGTATTATTCGGTTCCCTTCATGATGGTGTTAAATGAAAGAAAACCGTTTTAAGCTTCGTTATCGGATCAACAAAAACTTTCGGATGCCGACGATTGCCGTAAGTTTCTGTCATATTTTGTCGTTATTTTATTATATTTCTTTATTATTTATTTATGAATTAAGATTTTTAAGCTATTGCATAGCTTCTATCGCGGGCCTTGAGCGCGGGGACCGAATCCAGAAATTCCGTAACGAAAAAAAACCTCACGCTCCCCACTCCGACGGGCAAGGAGGTGTGGCTTGAAGGCCGTGCATCGTCTAACGTCGTTTCAGTTCGGCAGTCTTCGACACGGCGTTGTGTGCGATTAGACGTATTGTACGAACTCTCTCTATTATTATTATTATTATCTCCTTTATTCAATACATTTCTTATTATTTACATTTTTAAATATTTTTATAATATAAATTACAAAAAAGAAAAACATTTAAAAATATAAAAAATAGAGGCCCACCGGTATCGGGAACAGGGTCCAAACTACCGGCGGTCAGGGCTCCAGAGAGAGGAACCTCCTAACAATACGAGCCGTGTCCAGCAGTACTGCTTTCTGGATCAGGCCCTTGACCCAGCCGCCTAACGAGAGCCTCCTAAGGTGTTGGTTGAGGCTCGTGGCTATTAGGCCATTGGCCGACACGACTATCGGTACAATGATCGCTGTGTCCACATCCCACATGTCGACAACCTCGCGAGCCAAGTCAAGATACTTGATTTGCTTATCTTTCTCGGCTTTCACGAGGTTCCCGTCATGCGGGACGGTAATGTCAACAATCATTGTACGCCTCTCGATTCGGTCCACCACCACAATATCAGGCTTATTGGCTACAATAGTCCTGTCAGTGATGATGGACCGATCCCAGTACAATGTGATATTGCCATTTTCGAGAACTGGGTCGGGCACATACCTGTAGTACGGTACCTCCGATGCCACAAGAGTGTATTTCAGAGCAAGTTGCTGATGGATAATCCTGGCTACAAGGTTGTGCCTATGCAAGTACTCTTCGTTAGCTAGCCGAGAACAACCAGAGATAATGTGGCGGATCGATTCACCCGGGCGGTGACATGCCCGACAGATGTCAACCGTGCCATCCTTCACAATATTTATTATTATTATTATTATTCCATTTATTCATTTTATATACATATTTTTACATTTTTAAATATTATTCTATAAAAAATAAAATAAAAAACATTTAAAAATATAAAAATAGTAGCCCACCGGTATCGGGAACAGGGTCCAAGCTACCGGTGGTCAGGGCTCCTGAGAGAGGAACCTCCTGACTATACGCGCCGTGTCCAGTAGTACCGCTTCCTGGATCAAGCCCTTGATCCAGCTGCCTAACGAGAGCCTCCTCAGATGTTCGTCGAGGCTCTTGGCTATTATACCATTGGCCGTCACGAATATCGGCACAATGATTGCTGTATTCACATCCCACATGTCGACAACCTCGCGCTTCGCTTTTTTTCGCTTATTATTATTATTATTTTTGGTAAACATGGACTGTTTCTTATTATTATTATTTAATTAATTAACAATAATTATTATTATTTAATAATAGAAAAATTTGTTTTCTTATCGGTCACCACGCTCAAAAAGTGTAACTTGAATTAATATCAAAGAAAAGCAATACTGCATGAATAAAAAAAAAAAAAAAAAAAAAAAATATAATTGCATAAGTTGATACAAAATGCTATGCAATAGCTTTACCGCGGCAGTCCCCGAGTGCCACACGTCTTTTTTATTTATTTTGTTTCGTTGTTTCAGAAACAAAATGCCGCCGCAGAGACGTTGCGGCAGATCGGATGGAAGAAATAGAGTTCCTATAACACGGGTTGTTATTAACACATTAATATTCCTTACATTTTCCAGTTTCATTTGTTTATGAATACGTATATGTTTTCTTTTTATTCACAGGAAGAGCAGCGCGCACGCAATACGCAGTTCGAAAGAGGGCCGCGCGAAGACATGGCTGAAGCTACTCGAAAATTAGCTTTAGAAGCTGATCAAGACCCTAACGTGAGTTATTAACACTTATTCAACTATTTCTTATCTTATGTATGTAACATATTATGCAAAAATAGTCTTATTTTGTTTTGATATATACGTCCCTCTGAAGGATCTATTAGAGTTAGTGATAAAAAAAATACAGAGAGCGAGAAAAGTCAAGCCACTTTCCTTTAACACGGGTTAGTAATAACACATTAATATTCCTTACATTTTCCAGTTTCATTTGTTTATGAATACTTATATGTTTTCTTTTTGTTCACAGGAAGAGCAGCGCGCACGCAATACGCAGTACGAAAGAGAGCCGCGCGAAGACATGGCTGAAGCTACTCGAAAATTAGCTTTAGAAGCTGATCAAGACCCTAACGTGAGTTATTATCACTTGTCTTATTCAACTATTTATTTATTTATTTAACAATTTTTGTACACACACATAATACAAGGACAAGAAGAAGGAACAGAAAATTAGGTACAGAGGTGATGCTTATTTCTAATGAAATCTTATGTATGTAGTGTAGTAAATGATAAATGATTTTTATTTCTGTAAGTTGGTTTGTACAAACACTTTCACATGTCGATCATATTTTTTAAAACTAGATGAGGTCGGCGTTTCCTGTCTGACTACTCTGAGAAGAAAGGCCGAAACAAACTCAGAGGTAACTAAGATAAATTAAAATTAAAAAAATGAATGATCCACATAGTCTACACATTCACAATAATTAAAATAAAATAATATAATACTTTAAAAAGTAAATATTCTTGTCATTGCAAGAAAAATTAAAAAAACATAAAAATCTAAATTCACGATGCAAAATAAAAAAATAAAAAAAATCGAAATTAATTGGAGCAGCTCAATCCCGAGCCTTTTTGTCCTCAACGTAATCTTTAATGTTATAAAACGCTTTCTGGCACAATTCAATAATAGTCATTCGTTTTCGAGATATATATGGATAAACCGATTTCTTTTTGTTTATTCTAAATCTGTGCGTATAGTAATTAAGGCTAGTCAAATTGAATATAAAAATAACTTTCTTTTCCGAAGTCGAGAGAAGAGAAGTGCAAAATATTACAGAAACTTACGGCAATCGTCGGCATTCGTAAGTTTTTGTTGATCCGATTAAGAAGCTTCAGAATGTTTTTCTATCATTTAACGTTTGCCACTTATACCCTTGGCAGCTCTGCCAGGCCTAGCTGGGAGCCTCTTTGTCTCGCACGGCACAGAAACATACGGCACTCGACTTCGGAAAAGAAAGTTATTTTTATATTCAATTTGACTAGCCTTAATTACTATATGCACAGATTTAGAATAAACAAAAAGAAATCGGTTTATCCATATATATCTCGAAAACGAATGACTATTATTAAATTGTGTCAGAAAGCGTTTTATAACATTAAAGATTACGTTGAGGACAAAAAGGCTTGGGATTGAGCTGCTCCAATTAATTCCGTTTTTTTATTTTGCGCCGTGAATTTAGTTTTTATGTTTTTTTTAATTTTTCTTGCAATGACAAGAATGTTTACTTTTTAAAGTATTATATTATTTTATTTTAAATATTGTGAATGTGAAGACTATGTGGATCATTCTTTTTTTTAATTTTAGTTTATCTTAGTTAGTTTTTAATCATGGTCTGGCAGTTTGAGTATTTATGCGGCCTACCCGAATGTCCTTTCTTTGGTATTGTTCGTCAATTCGTTGAGCTCCTTAAATTCTAAGTTGAGCTGCACGGTTATTGACAAATGCGTGCACTGACTGGACAGGTCCACTCAATCTGGCTGGTTCTTTCCTCAAAAGACCATTTCAGACATCAGTCTACATGGTCTTCACATGATCTAATCAAGATTTTGTCTGGACTTTAAAAGAGACTGTGACCTCTGAGTTTGTTTCGGCATTTCTTCTCAGAGTAGTCAGACAGGAAACGCCGACCTCATCTAGTTTTAAAAAATATGATCGACATGTGAAAGTGTTTGTACAAACCAACTTACAGAAATAAAAATCATTTATCATCATATAACTATTGTCACGGAGTAGTGGTGTGGACAGAGACATGAATACAATAAACAGCACCTACGAAAATATAGGTGAAGTCGACGATCCATCTGGTGGAATGAATGTAGATGGCTCCTTAATAGAGAAGGAGTCTCCATCTGCTTACGTTACATTTCGCCAAGGGATGTCATGCAAAAAAGATGCAGACTGGCTTGAGGAGCTCAAAGATTTCCAAGCAAATATAAAATCTATGCTTGAGAACTACATAATAAAACAGGATAAAAATTCTCATTACTTTTATCAAAATTCGAAAGCGTAAAGTAATCTATAAAGTTTATTAGCGACAAATATGATTGTCTAGAAGAGAAGTCGAAGGAATTTTATTATTGCGTTTCGAAGCTCGAGGAAAAAGTTTCTTCTCCCCTGGCAGTTCAACAACGGATTGTTTCTCTAGAAGCAAAGCCAAAACCCAGACCAAAAAACCGCAGAGCAAAAATCTCGTAACTGCAATATTGAGATAAGCAATCTGTCTGAGAAGCGTGGTGAAAATCTTATGTCGATCCTTGAAAATTTATCTACTTTAATCACGCAACCGTTATCGCCTCGTGATGTTATTGCTATTCACCGTGTTCCGCGCATGAATCCCAAATCTGCACGGCCAAGAAACATAGTGGTTAAACTTTCCAGCCAAATACTACGTGATAACTTCATTGCAGCTGCTCGCCTCAAAAAGGGAATCACATCTGAAGAACTGCGATTGAGTGGCAATCCACAAAAAAATCTACATAAATGAGCATCTTACATTGCAGAACAAGCAGTTGTTTCATCAAACAAAGGAGATTGCAAAACTAAACGGACATAGATTTGTTTGGATTAAACACGGTGTCATACTCGTTCGCGCTGACGTCCCCGAGGCGGTTTTCACTATTCGTTCCGAAGAGGATTTATCTAAAATCAAACCATATAATAAAGCATCTAGGCAAAGTTTTAAATAAGTGCAATAATATTTGCATAAAGGTGTGGGCTCATTTATTTTTCTTAACTTATAACTTGTTATTTTGTTTACCATACAGTCTGTGCTCTCTGAGTTATACATTACTCCAAGTTGTTTACGCAGTTTTTACTAATGATGCGCGCTCAAAATATTTTACGATCACCCTCACGTATCTATATAATTGTACCATTAAATTAAAAACTTATACATATCTGAACTGTATTGTGTTGTTTACCTGTAAGCATGAGCTAATTCTGGTTGTAATTGTTAATTTCATATTAATGTTATACTTTAGCTTGCATCGTCTTACCTACATTTTAACCAATTGTGCTTGCAATTGTTGACTGTATTCTTTTCATTCTGTGTTTGCCATCACTGTGTTATATTTATATATCGTAATTTGTTTAGGATAGTATTTGTAACTGAGTTTGACTCCAGGCTTTATTTTGATAGCATTTCTTAATATTTTTCTGATTTCAATGGATAATTATAATTTAACATTTTATTACCAAAACTGTCGAGAACTGCGAACCAAGCTAAATACTTTATTTATGAATATCTTGTCTTTTTCCTATGACGTAATCATTCTTACAGAGACTTGGCTTATATAGTTAGTTATAAAAAAAATACAGAGAGCGATAAAAGCCGAGCCACTTTTCTATAACACGGGTTAGTATTAACACATTAATATTCCTCACATTTTCCAGTTTCATTTGTTTATGAATACTTGTTTTCTTTTTGTTCACAGGAAGAGAAGCGCGCACGCAATACGCAGTTCGAAAGAGAGCCGCGCGAAGACATGGCTGAAGTTACTCAAAAATTAGCTTTAGGAGCTGATCTAACCCCAAACGTGAGTTATTATCACTTCATCAACTATTTATTATCTTATGTATGTAACATATTATGCAATAACAGTCTAACTTTTTTTGATTTGTAGATCCCGCTGAAGTATCTATTAGAGTTAGTGGCAAAAAAAAAAGAGAACGAGAAAAGCCGAGCCACTTTCTTTTAACACGGGTTAGTATTAACACATTAATATTCCTTACATTTTCCAGTTTCATTTGTTTATGAATACTTGTTTTCTTTTTGTTCACAGGAAGAGAAGCGCGCACGCATTACTCAGTTCGAAAGAGAGCCGCGCGAAGACATGGCTGAAGCTACTCGAAAATTAGCTTTAGAAGCTGATCTAGCTAGGCCCTAACGTTAGCTATTATCACTTATTCAACTATTTCGTATATAAAATATTATACAAAAATATTTAAATTTTATTTTAATTATAGATCCCGCTGAAGCATCTATTAGCGTTAGTGATAAAAAAATACAGAGAGCGAGAAAAGCCGAGCCACTTTCGGAAATAAAACGTAACAATAATGCAATGAAAGCTGAAAGCAAAGAGTATACATGTCTACTAATTCAACATTTTCACATCCTTGTTATTTTTATATTAGTTACTTGTGTTAAACATTTTCTGTTTTGTTTTTGTCGTTGGAGTTGCTGGCCTGAAAGCTCGTATAAAACAAATAAAACAAAAAAGAAGGAAAGGCAAACCCAAACGTTGCCAAACCAAACCAACTTGCGAGACAAAGGGGCTTCTAGCTAGGCCTGGCAGAGCTGCCAAGGGTATAAGTGGCAAACGTTAAATGATAGAAAAACGTTCTAAAGCTTCTTAATCGGATCAACAAAAACTTACGGATGCCGACGATTGCCGTAAGTTTCTGTGATATTTTGCACTTGTCTTGATAATATTTTGTCGTTATTTTATTGTATTTCTTTATTATTTATGTATGAATTAAGATTTTTATTTAATATGTTTCGTTGTTCCAGAAACAAAATGCCGCCGCAGAGACGTTGCGGTAGACCGGATGGAAGAAATAGAGTTCCATAACACGGGTTAATATTAACACATTAATATTCTTTACATTTTCCAGTTTCATTTGTTTATGAATACGTATATGTTTTCTTTTTATTCACAGGAAGAGCAGCGCGCACGCAATACGCAGTTTGAAAGAGAGCCGCGCGAAGACATGGCTGAAGCTACTCAAAAATTAGCTTTAGAAGCTGATCAAGACCCTAACGTGAGTTATTAACACTTATTCAACTATTTCTTATCTTATGTATGTAACATATTATGCAAAAATAGTCTTATTTTGTTTTGATTTATACGTCCCTCTGAAGGATCTATTAGAGTTAGTGATAAAAAAAATACAGAGAGCGAGAAAAGCCGAGCCACTTTCCTTTAACACGGGTTAGTAATAACACATTAATATGCCTTACATTTGCCAGTTTCATTTGTATATGAATACTTATATGTTTTCTTTTTGTTCACAGGAAGAGCAGCGCGCACGCAATACGCAGTACGAAAGAGAGCCGCGCGAAGACATGGCTGAAGCTACTCGAAAATTAGCTTTAGAAGCTGATCAAGACCCTAACGTGAGTTATTATCACTTGTCTTATTCAACTATTTATTATCTTATGTATGTAGTATATGATGCAAAAATAGTCTAACTTTGTTTTTATTTATATATCCCGATGAAGGGTCTATTAGAGTTAGTGATAAAAAAAAACAAAGAGCGAAAAATGACGAGCCACTTTTGGAAATAAAACGTAACAATAATGCAATGAAAGCTGAAAGTAAAGAGTATACATGTCTACTAATTTGACATTTTCACATCCTTGTTATTTTTATATTAGTTACTTGTGTTAAATAATTCTGTTTTATTTTTGTCGTCGTAGTTGCTGGCCTGAAAGCTCGTATAAAACAAATAATAATAATAATAATAAATAATAATAAAGTTTATTTAAAAATCATTAGGTAAAACAATAAGTACAATTTTTGCTTAAATCTATGTCAAGTTCACACGTGTTATGTGCCTGAACTAGGTAAACCTGTGTTTCAGGCGAAAAGAGGTACATATTTTTCCTAAATAATCACTGTAAATCAAATATGAGATAGTCTTAGGTAAATTTTTAAGAGTGTAAATAATATAATAAAATTCTAATTTTCTAACATGTTATATACTAAAATATCACCATACATAAAATACGAACAATATCTATTTTAGTACAAGTAATAACCTCTCTGTGTCTTCGTAGGACATACTTTGTAGAGTTTCTTTGAGAATTTTCTTACAGTTACAATAATTTAGGGAATAAATGTTTGTTGTTACGTTTAGTCTATTGTAGAGTAGTGGTCCGAGGAACACATAAAATTTGTCTGTGAATGCATGTTTTGTACTTTTTTGAAGGCAAACTACATCTTTCCGTCTTTTTTTAGTATATTCATTGCGATAGGGAAGGGCTGCGTGTTGTTTTAATACGATGCTCATTATGAATAATTGTCGAACTGTTAGTACTTCACAAGATTTATAGAGGAGGTTAGTGGGAAATAGGAACGGTCGGAAAGTAGATACCTTGAGGATCGCTCTCTGCGCTCTCTCGATGGGTAGTAACAAAGTTTTACCCACCCCACCCCATGAAGTAATGCAGTAAGTCAAAATTGATTGACATAGAGCAAAGTAAACTTGCCTAATTAGTAGTGGGTCTGCAATATATCGTAGCTTTTTGAACACGAATATTAGCTTTCGAATTCTATTATTTAAAGCTTCTATGTGCTGCTTAAAGGAAAGTGTTTCATCAATAATGATACCTAGGTATTTTACTTTATTAGCCATTTTGATATTGGGACACCCACACTGGCTATCGGTAGGGTCCATACAACAATGAGCACACACCGTTGGGGCAATATTAGTTGTCTGTTTGCGCATCGAAAACCTAATGTAATTAGTCTTATCCGCATTTAGTGTTAATGAGTTATGTTGAAGCCAATTATTTACAATATTAAATCCGTGTTGCGCAAGCCTGTACACTTCATTTTCTGAGTCTGCTGAAAAAAGTAGAGCAGTGTCGTCAGCGTAAGATACAATTATGCCGTGTTCTAGCTTTAGATTACAAAGGTCATTTATGTATATCAAAAACAGAGTAGGCCCTAAAACACTTCCTTGGGGAACACCAAAAGACGTGTTTTTTTTATCAGCGCTGAGCACATTGCCAATTTTTACGCATTGGGTACGGTCCTCCAAATAACTTTTAAAGAGTTTCAGCTGAGTTCCTCTTACACCAATGGTCTCAAGCTTGCGCAACAGGATGGGAATGGAAACTGTGTCAAAAGCTTTGGCGAGGTCCAGGAAAATTCCTACTGTGTGGTTACCCTTGTCAAGTTCCTTTGCTAGATAGTCAGTCAGTTGATGTACGGCATCGGCGGTTGAGACTTTAGGCCTAAATCCAAACTGGCGCTCGGATAAAATTGATTTATCCTCCAGATATTTGAACAATCTTTTATTGATAATTTTTTCTAATATTTTAGACATACAAGGCAGTAAAGAAATAGGTCTATAATTTGTCACTTGCTCTTTACTGCCTGATTTATAGATAGGGAGAACTACTGCTTTTTTTAGGCAATCGGGAAAAATACCTGAAGATAAACAAATGCGGAAAATGTAAGTTAGTGGTGGTACTAAAATATGCCTGAATTGCTTAATAATTCTATTGGATATGTTATCCCAACCAACTGCACAGTCGTCCTTCAAAGTCATTATTATGCTTTCTACCTCATTTTCATCAGTATCCAGCAGCCCAAAGGAAGTTAAAGTGGTGCCACACATAAAAGGAATGCCTGTTAGATAATGTGATTGACCCCGAACTTGTTCTGATAGACACTTTCCAACATTAACAAAGAAATTATTCGCTGTGTTAGCAGATGTCAAGTGTGACGAATGTGCTTGTAATAAACCTGGTGATGACTCATTTTGTTTTGATGCATAAGTTACATTTTTAATATATTTCCAGACTTTTTTACTATTTGTGCCAGCCTTTTCCAGTTCAATTTTATCGTAGTTGCATTTAACTTTTCTCAGTAGATCATTGCAAAAATTCCTGTATCTTTTGTACGACACTTGAAATATTAAATTATCTGGATTAGATTTTGCTTTCAAATGCAGTTTATCTCTATGTTTCATACAGCGAATAAGCCCTGGCGTGATCCACGGTTTTAAGTTGTGATTTTTTTTGTTCAACTGCGATAAAACTGTGTTTTTCTGAATTGCATGTCTAACATTTTCTATTACATACGACATACAAAACTGCGGGTCAGCGGAATTGTATACTGGCTCAAAATCGATGACGCGTAAATCTTCTTCAAGTTTATTTATATTCAATTTAGAAATTGTTCGAGTATTTAATTTAGGTAATTCACAATTGAGGGTTAGTAGGGCAGCATTATGATCGGTTATTGTTGAATTAACAACAAGTGCAAGTGAGGGAAAAATCGATTTAAGCATGATATGGTCCAAACAAGATCCGCTGTGATGTGTAGGAAAGCTGTGTGCGGGGAGCAGGCCATGAAAGGCGCATAAATTGAGATAGTCCTGAGCAGGTGCATTAGTACTACCTGAAAGAATATTTATATTAATATCGCCAATTAAAATAGTGTTTTTGAAGGATGACAGAGTTTGCAAGGTGTCGTTCAGAGAGTCAGTAAAACTGGTGGTATTTTTAAAAGAGGGCGGTCGATATAGCGCTAGTATAGCAAATTCAGACTCTATTTTAAATTACAATCTGTTACAGTCGTGCATATTTGGTTCCTCAACAGAGACATTCAGATGATTCCTTGCATAAACTATCACTCCATCGTTTTGATTATAATTTATATTACTTCTATACATATTATAGCCCGGCATTACTGGTATGTTATATTGCTTGGCAAGCCAGCATTCGGTTAAAACAATAATGTCACAATTTATGTTTAGCCGTTGCTGAAATGTACTAAAGCTATCAAAATTCTTAAAAATACTGCGAATATTTTGTGTTAGTATGGTTAACGGACTTTTGTAGCCGGATAGATATTGTTTGCAGTTTTCAGCTTCACAAACCTTAGACTCAGACACAGAGAAATTATCTAAATCATCAATTAAATTATTTATCATATTTATGACAGTAGAGTAACAAAATAAAAATAAAAATTTAAATAATAACCGTAAAAAGAAAGAAAAATAAACAATGAAACTAAAAAGGTCCGAAAAATATCCAATTTACGGCGCTCTTAGGCGCCTCCATAATCAATGGAATTGATGTATTTCTTTTCAGCCATTATTTTTGCGGGGCAGTCAGCAGAACCTGTGTTGTGTTTGTCGGGCTTTTTGAAATGCAAGCAAGTAGCGCATTTTGGATCCTCTGCCTTCTTTAGACATTCCTTTATGGAGTGACCTTGATCGCCACAGTGTCCACAGGTGTAGGATGCCTGCCGACATGACTTGGCAGCATGTCCATACTGCTGGCACTTATAACATCGTGTGACCAGAGTAAAATCTCTAACAGGATTTCAGAAATCTGAATTCATTTATAAATATTAACACAGTATATTTTAAAAAGTTTGTTAATGTTTTATTAATACTTGGCGTCTCGCAGTTAAATACTAGGATTTACTACTGCTTAACCGGTCTTCCCTGTGAAGACTAAACTATATCCTCCAGCCAGGCTCAAAAAACTTAACCTAAGCGACCACGCTGAGGGCTTAGGGCATCGCTGGGGGGACAACAAAGGCTGGATCTTGATTAAGTGACTCTACCATCCGTTCGGAAAATACTTACGTGGTGTAAAGTTAAAAAATATAAAGATTTTCAGCGCTGGAATGAGTGCTGCTAGGTTCAAGTCGACTGTATATATGATGTTTAAATATAAAAAAAAACAAAAATTGAAATATCATGTACCAACCACTTTTTTTTTTAAATTTGCGGTGTCACGAGACACAAAAAAAGCACAAATTAAAAAAGGCAGTAATTTAAATTTAACTTGCAATCTTTGATTACGTACAAACAGATGATTTTACACACAGACATTACAGACACGAGGACAGGTGCAACTAAATACAAGTGTTCTACCAACTGGAGGTAGTTATTATAGAACATCTTACACTCGCCACACGTTAACTTGAGGGATTCTTTGGCAGATCTCATTTTTCAACTAGTAATCTAGCCACGCACAACGATACTAACACTCACAACACTGGTGTAGGAATGATTTGCAACCCTTTAGTTTTATAGTTGTCAATATTTGAGAGAGGGGGAGCGATAAGCGCACCCTTATTATCAGTAAGTACCTGAAGGACCAATCGATGGAGTATAATAGGAGCTAATGACAACGTTTATCTCTTTATTTTCGAAGAAACAACATACTAAGCGACTGCAGCTTTTGATGATCCGATGATGAAGCTTGAGAATGGTGTTTTAAAACGTAACCAAAGTCAATTAAACAAGCCTCCACATCAGCTACTCAAAACAGTTAGAAATTATTAAACAATATCAAAATAACAAGGATATGAAAATGTCAAGACACTAGACAGGTTACTACTTACTTGCCTCTTCCAGTATTTTAATTTCAAGTAGAATTTCCGGAATTGGTTTGGCTTCTCTCGCTTTATCTATTTTTTCAGTCACTAATTCCAAAAGGTCCGCAACTGGGATCTGTAAATAATTAACAGGTTGAACTATTTTTATATATTAAGTAATACAAAAATGAAATCAAGATCTGATGAAGTGATAATAACTCACGTTAGGGTCAAAACCGGCAGCTGAAGCTAATCGTTGACTAGCTTCAGCTAGCTCTTCGCGACGCTCTCTTTCATATTGCGCATGACGTGCGCGTCACTCTTTTTTGAATTTGAAATATCATCTACCAACAATTTGTTTTTATCAAGTTTTAGTTTTAAAATTGGCGGTTTCACGAGACACAAACGTGTGTATAAAATGGTGAGTATTTCAAATTTAACTGCAAGCTTTGATTACGTACACCCAGATGATTTTACACACAGACATTACAGACACGAGGACAGGTGCAACTAAATATAAAAAAGAGGTGTTTAAATAAAAAAAACTTTTTCACAAAAAAAATACTTACGACTTCCAAATAAGAAACTATAAAGTGTCGGACAGAGCCAGTCCCCGTTGGGCGCTGAAATGACGCCAACGCAGTCGAAGTGGTACCATTCTCGCGGACAGCCAGGCCCGTCAAACCCTATCATTGGAGCATTAGGAATATTCCTTTTGCAGATGCATATTTCGGTCACACCGTCTTCAGTATTGTCATTTGTTGAGACGAGATGACAAAATGTGCAGCATATGGCCACCGCTTCACTTTACACTTGTTACGCAAACTGCTCTCGTTGCCGTGGCGCCAATACAAGTGTTCTACCAACTGGAGGTAGTTATTATAGAACATCTTACACTCGCCACACGTTAACTTGAGGGATTCTTTGGCAGATCTCATTTTTCAACTAGTAATCTAGCCACGCACAACGATACTAACTGCCAGTTTCCCAGCTCTCAATTATCGGGCTGTTAACGTAATCGAGGATTAATCGCCTGTTAATTCTACTTTCAGTTTCTCAACATCCAAGTGTGACAAGTGGTTGACAATTTGTCACATTTGAGTAAAATCTCGAATTAACTGCATGTTACAGCAGTTTTGGGTTTCTGAGCACCTTTTTCAAAGTTAATCTCTTGTCAACGAGCCTAATTTATAATTGTTGGAAATTGGTCGATTATTCGCGGATTAAAATTAATAATATGCTTTTACAGGCACATTTGTATTAAATTTATGTTACGATAAAAAGATAATAGGGGTCGGCGAAAACTATGGTATGGGTTGAATTATAAAACAAATGTTAATTTATATCAATTAATTAATTAACATGATTTAAAAAAAAAATAGGATATTACAAACTTTTAAATTAATTACATTATAAAAACTTGACACAATTATCAAAAATTGTTGTTTTGTATTGAAATAAATAAATTAAAAAAAAACAAACTGTTACTGACCTGGGAATCGAACCTTCCTCACGCTAGTGCGCGTGAGGAAGGTTCGATCCCCAGGTCAGTGTTGACTGTACCCTGTACTTAGTACTTACTATGGTCAGCTTCTGGATAGGTTTGTGTTTAACTTGAAGCGGCAGGGGTGGTGACCGCGCCAGGGTAAGCAACACTTACCAAGGTCAGTCTTGGGATGGGTGACCACTTTTTTTTGGATCGGTTGTTTATGGATAGGTGACTCCGCCAGGGTAAGCAACACTAACCAAGGTCAGTCTTTGGATGGGTGAGCACCTTTTTTTGGATCGCTTTTTTAGTGATAGGTGACTCCGTCAGGGTAAGCAACACTAACCAAGGTCAGTCTTTGGATGGGTGACCACTTTTTTTTGGATCGCTTGTTTATGGATAGGTGACTCCGCCAGGGTAAGCAACACTAACCAAGGTCAGTCTTTGGATGGGTGACCATCACAACAAAAATGTTGATCACCCATCCTTTGACTTTATCACCCCACTAGGTTAAACAACATCTAACAAGGTCACCCATCCAAAAACAAGCGAACCCAAAAAAAGTGGTCACCCATCCAAATAGTGACCTTGGTAAGTGTTGCTTACCCTGGCAGGGTCACCCATCCAAAAACAAGCGAAGAAAAAAAAGTGGTCACCCATCCCAAGACTGACCTTGGTAAGTGTTGCTTACCCTAGCGGTGTCAGCCATCCAAAACAAACGAAACAAAAAAAAGCGGTCACCCATCCAAAGAATAACCTTGGTAAGTGTTGCTTAACCTGTGTGGGGTCACCTATCCAAAAACAAGCAAACCAAAAAAAAAGTGGTTACCCATCCAAAAATCGACCTTGGTAAGGTTTGCTTAACCCAGCCTCTCAAGATAAAATACTATTTAAAGTTACTGATTACGTTATAGCAGTGAATGAATACCAGCTAGGGTAGCCAACCGAAATAAATTAATGTCGATTATTTAATGTAACAAGCGATTACGTAATTTCTCGATGATGAAGTGTTGAGAAACTCACTGACAACTGACGGCTGGTTAATTTGTGACAAATTGTCAGCTGATTTGAGATGTGACGTCTACTTCAGAAACTGGCCCAAGCGACATAAGCTAATCCAACTAAGCTTTGCTCTTAGGACCAGTTTTTTTGATCCGTTGCTCCACCAATAGTTAAATATGCAACCAATATGGTCAATGGTTGCAAATATCGGTAAAACATCGTTTTCAGGGTTCCGTACCCAAAGGGTAAAAACGGGACCCTATTAATAAGACTCCGCGGTCCGTCTGTCTGTCTGTCCGTCCATCACCAGGCTGCATCTCGTGAACGGTGATAGCTAGAAAGTTGAAATTTTCACAGATGATGTATTTCTGTTGCCGCTATAACAACAAATACTAAAAACAAAATAAAATAAATATTTAAGTGAGGCTCCCATACAACTAACGTGTTTTTTTTAACCTTTCGTGCGCGAGTCCGACTCGCACTTGGCTGGTTTTTACGATAATGGTACGAAACCCTTCGTGCGCGAGTCCGACTCGCACTTGGGCGGTTTTCTTCAGTTATTAGCCTCAAAACTGGTCTAATAAAATGAAAAGTTAATTATTTGACCATTTGTTAGACTAAAAATAAAAATCGACGAATTAACGGTTAACTACGATAGTTAACTCAACCAATGGTTAAATATGCTAACAAATGCGTGCAAATTTCGGTAAAACACGGTTGATAAACAAATGTTAGCCTCACAAATTGTCAAATAACTTGGAGAGTTATTTAACCATTTGTTAAGACTAAGAATTGATGATTATATATGATATATTATATATATCATTAAAAGGATTGAAAATGTAGTTTAAAAACTGGGGCTTAGACAGTTTTTTGATCCGTTATTAACTCATCCAATAAATTTAAATTTCGCTAAAATACGCGACTTTTCATCAATTATTGATAGCATCACAAATGTTCAAATAAGTTGAAGAGTTAATTATTTGACCATTTGTTGAACTAGCAATTGATGAATAAAGGCGTTTTACGAAAATTTTAAACCAATAGTTAACATATTTGAGTGCGTTATTACAGCCAGATATTGTCAAAAATCGTCTTCTAAGTACAATAGATAATTAGATATACAGCTTCTGTAATTGGTAAGCAGATTTATTAATTTGGTAAGCTGATAGCTTTTTAATTATTTGATAAAAACAGTTCCGGCTGGAGTAACGTTACCGCAGCCAGATCTTTTGTTTTCTAACGGGTATGTTGAAATAAATGTTATCTAAATAATTAGATATCAATTTGAAATAAATGGTACAACTTAATTTGTATGTATATTTGCTATGGTTGCGAAGATATTTAAAATCCTGCTGTGGTAACGTTTGCACGATTGCTGGATCTCGGAATTGACTAAACGGATGATTATAATTTTTGTACTTGACATCTGGCTAATTAGTTATAATTTGTTACGCAATAAAAAAATCCACAATAATGCACCGTTTTGAAGTTATTTTAGTAAATAGATATATGCTTTAATAGGTCCTAGCACTTCCAATAAGCGGTCCAAAGACTAACTTGTAACATTATTATATAGGTAATTACTGCCTATAAATGGTACTGAAGTTTCATTAGTATCCTATAAGTAATTAAAAAGTTATGAAGAAACTTCAATTTGTTCCGGCCACGGCGCGCAACTGAGTTTTTAAAGACCGATTAACCGAGTTTCCTGTAGTTGTGGTAACTGAATCTTATATCAATAATTAGATATATAGTTCAATTATATACCTGTGAAATATCAGACTTGTACACTAATTAATTAACGAGATAATCGAAAACCAATACTTTTTTTTTTTTTTTTTTTTTTTTTTTTTTTTTTTTTTTAAACATTGCCCCACACTAGGAATTTCTTCCTGTATCGTGGGTGCGTTTACAAACATATAAACTCACATACACAAACACCCAGAGACGGAACAACTATCTGTAGGTCATACAAATATTTGTTCCGTGCGGGAATCGAACCCGCGACACGCAGCGCAGCAGTCAATCGCTCAACCACTGCGCCAACCGTGCGCCCAAACTTATGCGTGATAACCTGACCAAATCTAGAATGTTATAAAAAAGCGGCCGCGCAATACATTATACCAACCTTCTACAACTTACAGGATAATACGTGAGAATAATACGTGTTTGGTACAGACGGGTACACAAGTGGTAAAGTAAAACATAGTTATAATTAAATATTTTTGTTTCTACAGATAGAATATTAATTTCAAAAATATTTATGCCTAGGTAATAAAAAATATGGAGTACCTACTTATGAAGATGATAATTTTATGCAGATATTAATTATGGTAAGTAAGTAGGTATATAAATTAATTTCAAAAATAATCACAGGTATGTTTTAATGGAATTATATGCAACGTTGCTTGCTTATCTGAAATTAAAATTAAGTACTGATAAACACCTTCACTATTTACACTGCGTTGTGCTTCCTCCTCTTCGCATCGTGTGCTTCATTACTGAGGGTCGTGATTACCGTGACAGCTAGGAGACCAACTTTTCTCTGACGATGATTCTCCATCTGTGTCTGTCCTTGGCAACGTGGAGTGCATCGTGCAGCTTGGTGCTCAGCGTTGCACGTATATGGTCAGACCATCTGATCGGGCACGGCTCTGATAACCCTCGGCCACATGATCACTGGCAATAAGTGATCATCAGCTGCTCCAGGTTATGACCATCCTTTCGGGCAATGTTGTGTTGTGCTTAGCGTTTCGAATAAGTTAAAGTAAAATAATTGTAGCCATATTTAAAATTAAGTTTTATTGTAAAAAATCACATAACAATAATAAAATGTAATAACATCACAGTGCAGTAAGTACTAACATATTATATATACAGTAGGTAGGTAGGTTCTACTGTTTTTTCTAATCTCATTTTACAATAATTTGTTACCTACAGGATTTTTTTAAAGCTACGGGGCCCATATTACATATAGGTACTCACCTTAATCTAATGATACCATGTATATTTTATGTGATATTTTAAATATAATAATAAATTCCTTTACCTAAACACTATTATAAAATAAATAAAAACTAATTAGGCGCAATTTCTTCCTTGTAAATAGTAAGTAGGTACCTACCTACCTCGACGACAGAATGGTTAAACGTAGGTAGGTAGATATATGAAGAATGGCATAGTGGACACTTACTTTGAGCAATTTTAAATTTATTTAAACGTTTAGTATGGTAGGTTTAATTTTTCAATCAAACAAATTTCATTCGTGACTGTACCAACTTTTGAGGACAATTATGCTAATAATTTTAGAAGGTTGGTAAAATGTATTGCGCGGCCGCTTTTTTGTAACATTCTAGATTTGGTCGGGTTACCACATATAAGTATTGTTTTTCGATTATCTCGTTAATTAATTAGTGTACAAGTCTGATATTTCACAGGTATATAATTGAACTATATATCTAATTATTGATATAAGATTCAGTTACCACCACTACAGGAAACTCGGTTAATCGGTCTTCAAAAACTCAGTTGCGCGCCGTGGCCGGAACAAATTGAAGTTTCTTCATAACTTTTTAATTACTTATAGGATACTAATGAAACTTCAGTACCATTTATAGGCAGTAATTAGCTATATAATAACATTTCAAGTTAGTCTTCGGACCGCTTATTGGAAGTGCTAGGACCTATTAAAGCATATATCTATTTACTAAAATAACTTCAAAACGGTGCATTATTGTGGATTTTTTTATTGCGTAAAAAATTATAACTAATTAGCCAGATGTCAAGTACAAAAATTATAATCATCCGTTTAGTCAATTCCGAGATCCAGCAATCGTGCAAACGTTACCACAGCAGGATTTTAAATATCTTCGCAACCATAGCAAATATACATACAAATTAAGTTGTACCATTTATTTCAAATTGATATCTAATTATTTAGATAACATTTATTTCAACATACCCGTTAGAAAAAAAAAGATCTGGCTGCGGTAACGTTACTCCAGCCGGAACTGTTTTTATCAAATAATTAAAAAACTATCAGCTTACCAAATTAATAAATCTGCTTACCAATTACAGAAGCTGTATATCTAATTATCTATTGTACTTAGAAGACGATTTTTGACAATATCTGGCTGTAGTAACGCACTCAACATATTTAACCATTGGTTGTGGTAACTACGGATCAAAAAACTGGACCTTAGTCTGCAGCTAGCTTAACAATTTGGTGAACTATTGTTGAAAAACCCGTCCGCCTGGAAAAATATCTCAATCTCAACGTGGTGATTAGGCAACATTCCCAAACAACTGCTCAAAAAGGAGGATGATTCAACAGTGTAAATCTGTCTGATGACAGCAGTGATCGACTTAGATAATCAGCATACTTGATGGTAGTTTGTGCTGATTTCAGGCCAATGTGGTGGTTGAGACAGCAAATGAGGAGCATGCTAATAGTTTTAAGGATCACCTGCGCGATCAGTATCCTAGCGCTAGGTTTGCCATCATCGACGATGAAAAACACAAAGTTACTGTACGATGAATCAGCGCTAACTTTTTTTTTTTTACAATAAATTTTTAGTGTATGTAAATCATATTCTGTTTAGTGTAGATATTAAAGATGAGGATTATAAATATGAAACTAAAATTGTTTTGTTATTTTTTTATTACTTAAACATAATCTTATGCGACAGGGTCATCACCCTTGGTGGCCCTTGTGTAGATCACTTGTCCATGATGCTGGACCACCTGTTTGATCAAACCTGCAACAAAAATATGAAAGTATCAAGTACATGTTGCACACAATGAGGTATTTTGTGATTTACAAAAGAAATTCAGACTCAATATATCAGTTTGTAACTGTCATGGTTTATCCAGTAAAAATATTCATCATTACTTATTAATTTCTTTAAAATTATATTTACAAAATTAGTACCCAGATGGAATTCAAAATATTTTACAAATTGCTGAGCCGTCTGTTTATAGTATGAAAATATGACTTTTGCCTCAATAATCAATATTAATTTCTTAGTTTGAATAATAATAATTTACAACAATCAACTATTGATTGAAGTGTTATTAAACACATTTGGGTGCTGCAGTTTTAAAAAGAATAAACCTAACACAAGTTTGTGTTTCGAAATGGTGTAACAGTTTATTGCTTGAAATAAGCATGTTATTTGTTAAAAAATATTTTTGCCACCAAATTCTATTAACAGTTCAAATCACACAAGGTAAGCCATTTGAAAACAAAATATATCATACCTTTCTCCCTAAGCTCGATGAGTGCCCGTCTCGCAAGAGAACCGCGGACCTTGAGCCTTTCAGAGACGACTGCAGGTGTGATCAGCTTGTACTGAGGCACCTCTTTGTACAGCTTCTCGTAAGTTGCTTTGTCGAATAACACCTGGTTGTTTAATTTATCACGGACCTTTCCTTTGGACCACTTCTGTAAGGTGAAAAAATATTATGTTAGTATAACATTAGTAGCTGATGATGGAGTTACATCATGAAATGTTTCAGAGCACAAGGTGTTGCCATCAGCCTCAATATATCAGTTAATTTACTCTCACAGAGTTCAAGTCTAGATGTATAATCATCTGGCGACACACCAGTTTATGCTTCCACGATTTATGGCATACAATCATATGGATAAACTGTGAAAACCATACAGACAGTCAAAACGCAGTCCTTGATGTTGTAGTTTGAGATTATGCCACATAATATTCATTTTACTGAAGTACGGGCATTCACTGTCACACGCACACATAACCTCTCTTTTAGAAGTTCATAAATTGTTTACCTTCTTCTTGGCTTTGCCGCCACCGGATCCTTCCTTCTTCTTCTGTGTTTTTTGGGGCTGCTTGGCCGAAGACTTGGTGTCCTTTTTGGGCGGCTGAAATTACAAAAATATTGTTGACAACAAGCTTCGCCACGAGGTGCCCTCATCCCAACTCCCCAAAATAATTTACTAGATAACACAAAACTTAATCACAATTCTTGATATTTCAGCGTTAATTATTTATAATAATCGTTGATAAAGAATTAATAATCACTATATTATTCAATAAAAATCGAAAATATTAAAGCGACAGCGTAGTCACTCACCATCTTGAAACCGGAAAGAAGGTTGTGAGAGAGTATTGTCTATGAGTTGAGCTGTTCTGACATTTACGTTCTGAAACCCAAACTTAAATAAAAAATACTACAAATTCTGAGCGATTAATTTAACATTTGCACGTCTTTTACTATATCTTTACTGATAACTAAACTTTTGCATAATAAATATTGAGAGAGTCCGTTTTCAGGTCGAAATCAGCCCATAATGTAAAAAATGTTCACAAAAGCAAAAAAGAGTTGCGATTTTGGGTTTCAGAATGTTCTACTGCGTTCATTAAAGCGCTTATTACACTACACGGTATTCAGGGCCCTGCATACCATGTAGTGTAATAAGCCCTTAAAATCTCCTTTAGGGCTTATTACACTACACGGTATTCAGGGCCCTAAACCCTATTATAGGGTAGTGTAATAACTGTTAGGGAGTTAGGGTTCTCATATTATCGAAAGATTTAGGGACCCGGTATTCAGGGCCCTAAATACCGTGTAGTGTAATAAGCCCTTTTCAAAATACCTAACAGAACTTCAGAATATTGGAGTAGTTATAGGCGATAACTTAAGGGCTTATTACACTACACGGTGTCAGGGCCCTAAACCCTAATTTAGGGTAGTGTAATAGCAGTTAGGAATTTAGGGTTCTCATAATATCGACCTTATTGCTTCGGAATGATTTAGTGATCCGGTATTCAAGGCCCTGAATACCGTGTAGTGTAATAAGCCCTTTAGTTACGTGTCGTGTCGTGGCGTGGGGCCTAAGGCCGATTGTTCACAACGTGACGCACATCACCGCAAAATGTGGTCACGATTCAGAGCTCCATATATTTGTATGGACCGTTTGTTTATTGCACGAAACCGCACCACACGCGACACGAATTCCATACGGCATTTCGGCTATGTCTTCGATGCCGCTATGTCGTTGCAGTTTTTTTGCGGTGACGATTTAGCGGCTGAACAAAACCGGTATGAGCTTGTTGACGACACGACACACCGCACCGCATAGCTCACACGTGTCTCGTCACTCACGCGCTTATAAAACAATACACACTGTACTGCAGTGTCGTTGCAGAATCGTGTCTAGTAAACAAAGGAACGGACGACAGACCGTATGCAGTGTGTCGTGAGGTGCCTCGTGAACAAACGACATTATGACGCATTTGATTGGCAACAAGACTCGTTGCGGTATAACGTAGGCTTTATCAGATTTGTATGATTGGTGTATCCCACGCCACGCCACGACACGACACAGAAAAGCCTGCTTATAGCTCTTCTATGTACAAGCGACGATAACGTAAAAAAAAATGGACTAAAGTCTAAACTAAGTCGAAGGAACAATCGCCCGATCATGAGTCAACCAACTGGCGCGTACGTTCTACACGGTTGCATGTTATTTTTACCCGACTACGGCAGAACAAAACCCTTAAGTCCTTTCTGGGTTATGATTACAGTCTATGTATGTTTGTATTTACGTATGTTCCTCCATAGCGCCTAAACTATGCATGCGATTTTGATGAATAAGGTGTCAATCGATTCGTTATTATAGCCCGGGTAACGTAGGCTAAATGAAATTAAGCAGAACCAAAGCAGAATACTAGTTCTGCGATTTTGATGGTCTCTCCAGTTCCGTGCCTATAGCTCTCGCTGGAACACCCCTACCGATCTGCTCCGACTTCCGGTACCTAGGGTCGCTTTTCCAAGGGGATGGTGAGGTAGACCGAGACGTAACGCACCGGATCAACTCGCGATGGATGAAAACTGAAAAAACTTGCGACCCACGGATGCCTGTATGGATCAGAATGTTGGGCTGTGGAAAAGATGGATGAAAAGAGATTGTATGTAGCAGAGATGAGAATGTTGAGATGGATGTGCGGAGTGACGAGAATGGATAAAGTGAGAAATGAATATATTAGAGGAAGTTTGAAAGTGGCGCCAGAGATGGTATGGAAGAAGAAAACGTATTGCGCTGACCATAAGTAACATGGGACAAGGGCAGAAAGATGTTGATTGATCTTTTTATTATAGGTAATTATTATTGAATTTTATATTTCATTTATAATCGTTTTTTTATTGATTGGTTTTGTTTTTATTTTATTACTTTCTACACAATTTATGTTGTGAAATAAATGACTTATGACTGGACATGGATGGCCAAATCCGAAACTATGAGGAATAGCGAAACACAATCAAAGGAGTCACGGGGCCGATTTTGATGAAAACTAAAAGTTTATCATTGGATTTTTGAAAAATTAATATAAGGAATGTGCCAGGAATCGAACCCGTTGATTTTGGAATAAAAAATCACACTCTCTATAATCACACCATCTGGTAGTGTTGCTCGAATTACAGTTTCTAAACTTGTTTTTTATAACATTTAGACACAGTATAAAATTGTTAATTAACATGTGAAATAATTGAAATGAAATTACCTACATATTTTTTTAATCTTTATGCTCGCGTTTGACCACTATCTCGCCTGATGGTAAGGGATGATGTGGTCTACGGTGAAGCATGCTTGCCTAGACGTAACCTATTCACTCTTGACTTAAACTAAATAAGGACTACCTGGTAACTGAAGAAGGAGTTATAAAATCCAACTTCGCAACTGATTAGAAAAATATTATCTATTTGAGTACCACCGCGGGTGCGAATTGCGGAAGGAGCCGATAGGAGCGCGCGTTAGAGCCACGGGGAATGGTATGGTTCATTCCTGGATCATTGCGCGCACGCTCCTTGTTTATTTCTCTTTCGGAATTTGAAAAATTTCGTATGTATTCACCTCTAATCTGCGGTATTCACTATTTCGTTCTGGAAAGTTTTACGCTGCTCAATTAGTGATGTAGTCAGGTCGAATATTGACTTTATAGATGGAGATCGACAAAAGAAAATAGATAGTTTGCTTGGCAATCGAATCTAATTTGACTTTAGATTACAAAACGCCGAAAATACTTCTGCACTAACACAAAATAGACCTGCCCCTCGCGGCCCTCGCGCATGCGCCGTATGGACTACGGACCGGTACTGCTAACGACTCCAGCCACTCCAATGCGTTATTCGAGTTTAAACAATAATAATTTAGAAATCATTTTTTATTAAGGATGTTATGATTTTATTTTTGTATATTTTTACATGGTTCATAAGCATAAATTTACTCTGTTTTACACTGCTAACAACGTTATTAAAGTAATTTTTCAATGGCATTTGTACAATTTTTTTACTGTTCCAAGTACATATTCTAAGTTGGTCGACTATTATTCGTAAACTTGTAAAACCTACTTATCCGTGATAGTTTTCCTTTTAATTTCGTTATATTTACAACTGCCGTGATTTTTTTCACATAGCCAAGAGAAACCATTTCGCTGGCAGGGGGGGAACACTTGACTCTTAACATAAATTTGCAATTTAAAGCTTAATTTTACGCAAACGGATCTCTGAATCGATCCAACGATACCCCACATTATGGGATAGATGAGGAAAAAAAATACATCCCCTCTTTACGTCTATGGGAGGTAACCGATTTTTTTTTTAATACAGTTGCTCAAAAAGTGGCGTATTGCAGGGACGTATAGCGTTCGGGATGTGGGCTATTACATACTAGAGCTTTTTCTTTATCTTTTCCGAACTCGTGCGTTCTCTTTCCCAACTGTCAAAATAATGTCTATTATAAAGAAAAAGCAACCACAAAGTTTTTACTAAAAATAATTCATAGAAGTTTTTATGATTCATGCAAATATTTCTAAAAAGAAGCTACTAATTTATTTCAATATCAGATTTAACAATTTGATTCAATGAGTTAGGTCAGGTTTCATTTCATCTCATTAAATTTCATTTTCATTTCATATCAATAAAAAAATTCTACTGTAGACTTGGCTGTATGGGCATAGTTCCCTTTGCCTACACAGCATGAGTGAAGAAAACAAAAAAAATCTCTGCTTATCAAAGACTTTATACAGAGAGTTTGTATAGTAACCTAGAGGTAACATATTTAAGACGCAATTTCAACATCGGTATTCACTTTCGCACTAACAGATAACGTCATAAGCAAAAAGAGATAGATATACTTTTGTCTATGCCATCTTTTCTGCCAGTGTGACCGAGGATGCTATAGATTCTTATCTATAGACATATATCAGAACTAGATCTGTGCTACTGTCATATCGATATTATCGAGTTTAGTTTAGGAGGATTTTCTACAAATTTGGTCAAATATCTGTAAGAATCGTCCCTGACTGCGGCTAATTTTATATACGTTTTTTTAGGGAATCTTTATAATTATTTAAAAAGTGAATGTGTACTCGTACAAAGAGTGAACTTATCAGTCACACAAGACAGACAAACTCAGACTGATAAATTCACTCTTTGTACGAGTACACATTCACTTTTATATAATAATGTTTATTCATACCTTGTGCAAAAACATCATCATCATGAGATCAAAGTGACAGTTTTTGGTACACTCGTACGACTATATGTACAAACAGGTACTGATCAATATACTGATATATAATAAGCTAGTTCTTGTGCAAGACTGAAAATAAAGTTTACAGACGAGTATGTATAAGTATAAAAGTAACAAAATAAATAATAATAAAATGGTTCACATATAATTATTTAATTTGAAAAATTAAAATGCGAAAATAAACATGATTCATCAACCTTTATCCATAGATGGGTCGAGGGATAGCGATAGCGATTCAATAAAATGCAGTGAACACAAGCGAGAATATGGTGAAGGTTAGCATGTTTTATATTCTTGATCCACTTATTTCTTAAATAAGTACTCTTAGGAAACCTGTGCACAATCAATATTAGATTAATAATAACAAATAGCAAATGAACTTTAAGAAATACATTAAAGTAAGTAAAATAAAAATACAGTATCGATAAATCTTTCTTGTGACTCTTGTCACATCTCTAACATCAGAACGTAAGTACGTAAACTGTCATAGCTCTATTAGCGAACGTATAAAAGTTAATTATTTCACTACATAGAATGGTTTAAATGATACTATACGTGCTCGACGTATTTAGAACTAAGATTCCTTTATTCCGGACAGCCTATGAAATGTATTCCCTGCACAATAATTTCAGTATGCTAGTCGATAACTCACCTGTGGAAAGATATCCTTTGATTATTTTCTGTTAATACACTCATTCTACTCTTGCAACTGATAGCCACACACGACATGGTTCATGCAGATAATTAAACAACAAAATTCTTCGTGATATAAACGAAACAAAGGTGTGAAAACAGCGAAACACTTTAATTAGAGCTGCTAACCGATGGGTTACAACAGTGACTAAAAAGTTATCTCTTTGACGTTCAGGATGGGTGCGTTTGTCTATGTTTGTCTCTTTTTTTTTCATAGAGTTTTTCTATAAGCAAGAACGAGAGAATTGACAGTTTCTTTTTCGTCCTAAATACGTTATCTCTAGTTTTTTTTTTTTTTTTTTTAAATTTTGGCAAGTCGCTATTTGCGCAATGCCACATACAAAAACGGGGAAACTTGGTAGAAAATATAATTTAATTTAGGATACGGAATTTGGATGGATATTGGACAGGATTATTAGGAACGATATTATAAATAACATAACTATTAAATACGTATATTATTAAGAGTGATAAATGAAGATAAATACATGTATATTTTGAAATCATTAGATGCAAGTAAAACAGAGATAGACGTAGGAAAAGGAATGTTATAGCAAAGTAAACTTGTAATAAAAGGATCATGATTGAGTAGAGGACAGGAAAAGAAAATGTGGTTTAAATCACCCACCTCACCACAATCGCACAGGTCGCTAGAAACGATCTGCAATCGTGCAAGGTGGACTCTGGAACAGTTATGACCCAACCTCATGCGAATAAGGCAACTGGTAGCAGCCTTACCGAAGTTAAATTTCGAATACCATGGTTTATTGGGAATATATGTCTGAATACGTGCATAATAATTTCCTTTGGTAACGCTGCTATCCGCCCACGACTTACTCCAAGCTTCCCAAAGAAAGTTCATAGATAGATTCGCCAAGTCATGGCTAAAGTTGATGTAGGGAAACAAATCACCGCAGTCTACAGCTTCATTAGCCACATGATCAGCTTTAACATTTCCCGTGATATTACTATGGCCAGGTATCCAAGCGAAAGAAATTTGAAGACCGAATTTTACGCATTTGTACAGAAGGCTTCTAATGAACATAACTATAGGAAATATTGGTTTACATTTAAAAGGATTTCTTTTAATGGCTTGCAATGCACTTAAAGCGTCAGTAAATATTACTGTTTTTCCCAATTTCATGATGTAAATATATTCTAAGGCTTTGAACAGACCATAACATTCGCCAGTAAACACTGATGACTCAGGAGGAAGTTTAATTTTTTGTACTATGTTGTATTGTGAGTGAAAAACTCCAACTCCAACATTTCCTAAAGAAGAGTGTTTAGAAGCGTCTGTATAAATATGATGCCAACTCTCCCAATGCGAGTCTTTGGAAAAGTTAAATAACTCTTTTACGAAATCATCGTGTTTATTAATACCTAAATTCAAGATAACATCCGGAGTGAACACCAATGATTCATAAGAATGACTAAAGAGTGGATATGTAAGTGACTGGTAAATTGGGGCTTGAAAAGCTAAAAACTTTTTATAACTTACAACAAGACAGGGAAGAGATTTGTGAGACCAATAGTTAGAGGAATTGGTTTCATCTAAAAGTGACTGAAGTTTTGCACGTAAAGGGTGGTTGGAAAATTGTAACGAACGGAATAGAAATTTGTCGGAAAGATACTGACGTCGAAGAGAAAGAGGAGGATCTAGTTTCAACCTGTAGGGCATTTATTGGGCTTGATTTCATAGCTCCGGTCACTATTCGTAATGCTTTGGACTGGATACTATCCAATTTCTTTAATGCGGCCGAATTAGCAGGTTCTAATAAAAATGTTCCATAATCAAGAACACTTCTAACTATTGCATTATAGATTAATTTTAATGAAAAGGGATGGGCACCCCACCAAACCCCTGATAAACATCTTAATATATTCAATCTTTGTTCACACCTTGCCGCTATATACTCACAGTGTGGAATCCCAGATAGTTTACTATCCAAAATCACACCTAAAAATTTTACCGAAGATTTTACAGGAATGGAAGCATCATCATAATATACAGAAACAGGAGGAGGAAACCGCATTCTAGAGAAAAGCACAACTGTACTTTTGGAAGTAGACAGATCAAGACCATTGATGTCCAACCATTTTTTTAAAAGTCCAAGGGCCGATGTCATTGTATTGCAAGCCGCTGCAATAGAACTATGAGGGCAATATAAAAGAAGATCATCAGCGTACTGAAGCACTTTTACTTGATTGTTCAAAGAGGATTCAAGATCATGAGTGTAGATGTCATATAATAAAGGACTAAGAACTGATCCTTGAGGGAGACCTTTCCACACGAGTCTAGATTCACACCTAGAATCCTCGAGTGTAACATTTATACACCTCTCGGATAAAATATTTAAAATGAAGTTTGTGAGTAAAATAGGAACATCTAGCTGTTGAAGTTTATATTTTAGTGTTGATATTTCCACATTATCATAAGCTGAGGTTATATCTAGAAAAGCAGAAACTACGGAATGATTCGAAGAGAATGCTAACCTTATATCAGTGACAAAGATACTCAAACTATCTAAAGTACTTTTACCTCGCCTAAATCCAAATTGGCTGTCGCTAAGTAGTTTCCTGTTTTCTAAATGCCACTCTAACCTATTTTTAACTAAATGTTCTGTGATTTTTAACATTACTGAAGACAAAGCTATGGGTCGGTAGGATGTGCTGCTAGATGGATTTTTGTTAGGTTTGAGTATCGGTAGAATATCTTGGGATTTCCAGGAATTGGGAATATTTCCGGTTATCATAATTTTATTTATTAGTTCCAAGAAGTACAAAAGAGTTAGATCACTCATGTTTGACAAAAAAGAATAAGGAATTCCATCCGAACCTGGTGCAGAGTCCTTCATATGACATACAACACCTTTAACCTCCTGAGTACCAGACATGGTTTTTTTGGAGTTTTTATCTGAAACTTTCGTATTACATAGTTAGATTACTATTGATTATTGAAAAAATATTGAAAAAAATCATAGATCGGAAAAACTGGTTTTTCACTATGTCCTACACAAAGTACAAGGGTACTTAACTAACATGTGATTTATAAAGGACATAACATATTTCTGTCTTAGATATATAGGATAATTAGGACACATGGGTATCAAATAATATTTTTTTAAATATTTATTACTGAGTTTTTATAATTTTTTTCAAATTCAACAGAAAATAAATTTCTTCTAAAGATATTCTCCAAAAATCTCAACTTCAACATACAAACTTGCAGTAATTCAGTAGTAGGAACATAAAAGATTAGTCAGTTTATTTTTACATGAAAGTTTTATAGAAGTTATATCTCTAACAGTCTTGAAAATCAGTAAAACAGTTCCGATTAGGTGTAAAACATAAATAAATATCGTATTTTTTACAAAACACGGTAGTCTTTCTGTCACAACCATCCTTTTTGCAGCACCTTTGTTTTGTACCATATTCTGGCAAATGCGCAGCACTTTTGGTGCGATTTTCTTTGGAAGGAACCGGCTTGATAAGAACCTTGCGTTTTTTATGTTTCGGTTCAAGCTCTTCGTATTCAATTTCACCTTCATCATCATAGTCAAAGTTCATAGTTTTTTGTTTCTACAATCATTTACCACGCATAGGTCAAAAAGATGAGAAATCACGAGAATTGTCGACTTCTTGGTACGATTGCGCGATGGAGAAACGGAAAGCATCCGATCAGCAAGATCGGCGCCATCCACATTCTTTTTTATAACGTCTGGTCTCCTCACCTTTTCATATACATTTTATCTTTTTTTGTGACCGTTCGCATTCATCGTGTTCTTGATCATAATAACAAGTAGACATCATCAGAACTGGCTTATTATCAAGCCACAATGTTACAGCGAGCTTACGGTCTTGTCTTACTTTTAATTCAACGCTTTCTCATCATTCAGCACACAGTTTTTAGAATAGGTATCTATTTTTCATAATAGTACCTGTGCCATGAAATCGAAGTCTTAGTAATTCATCATCATCACAAAGTTTAGCCATGGTGAAGAAACAATCAAAAAAGAGCTTTTTTTTTATGGGTTTGCTCTTGACTCTAGTCTAGGTCAGACCTGAACTGAAAAATCCTGGAACTAACGATATTGTCATATGAATTACGGCAGCTTCTCCCAAACACAATCCATGGTTGATCCCCCGCGATGTGGATCTTGTACTTCCTCTTGCTCGTGGTTGGTACGACGAAATCATAAGTCAAGTCATCTGACATACCGGGAGATGCCACAGGGCTATCCAAGAAATTCTGATCTTCATCCGACCTACTGGATATGCTTTCACGGTGATCACGAGCTGTTTGGTTGAATTCTGGTGGAACGAACGCCGGATCTTCGTCTGAATCATCTCCGGAATAATCGAACTCGCAGTCATCCAAAGCATAGATGATAGCATAGTCTTTTAGTTCTAAAAAAATTGATGCAAACGTCAACGTACTTCACATAGTACTCGGGAAGACACGTGTGCTAAATATTGATTGCATACTTTAGTACTATGCAAAGGACATTGGCAAAAAACAAAAAAATACAGGACAAATACTTGAATTTTTGTGAAAATTATACGCTAAACCATTAGTTTGAACTATCATTACGTTGTTTTACACAAAAAAAATATAAAATCACGCAATTAATTACTGATGAATATCGATTAACTTATTTTTGCGCGCACACACGCTCGTGGGTTCACCTTTCGATGCCATTATAAAAAGGAAGACGGATGAAATTTGACGTTTTCATTTTTTTGTCGTCAGCCAAGAAGTCACTAGATGTCGCAAGTAAAATATCTTTGTGCTGGCAACGAAAATAAAGTCCACAGATTTTTAAATTTCTTACGTACTATGAGAAGTACAAATGTACGCAGGAGGTTAAGCTCTTCGAGGGAAAATAGATTATTTAATTCACAAAGAGAATCCACCATTGAACGGGGAATGGAATAGGTAGTAAAATATTCTGGGACATATGCGGGAGCCAATTTATTTAGAAAATTATTTACTAACTGAGATGGAAGAAATGCGCTCGATGGTTCTGTGAATGCTGATCTAAACCTTCTGATATTGCGCCAAACAACAGATGGTTGAACATCTGGAGAAATAGAGAAACAAAATGACCTCCAACTTTCAAATTTCTTTTTTTTAAATAGTTTTTTAGTTTCTGAAACTATTACGCTCAAAATGTTGAAATTTTCTTCGGTAGAATTTTCAAGGTAATTTAGTTCACACTGCTTTCTTTTTAATATTGCATCTGTGCAATCTTTGTCCCACCATGGTGGAGAAGGAATTTTATTTTGTAACGATTTAATTGGAAAGAGTTTATCGGCTGTTTTTATCATGGCTTGTGATAAAGCATCGGCACAGGACTGTTCATTACCATATTTAATTTCAGGAAGGACAGAAACTATTTCATCTAAGTGTTCCCTAAAAGTATGCCAGTTAACGTCCGCCAGTTTGTACTTCAACCGCGGAGGGCGATTGGAATTAGGTTTTTGACTGTGAGGAAATGATAAGACTATAGGGAAATGATCGCTACCATAAGAGGAAAGCATAACTTCCCAACTCAAACGCGAAGCTAATTTATCCGTGCATAATGACAGGTCAGGTGCACTAACACCTTCATTTGGAGAAGTGCGTCTAGTTGGGGACCCAGTGTTTAATATACAAAGATTAAGGTTATCTACAATATCTATTAAAGTGCTACCATAGTTATTTGTTGACGAACTACCCCAGACTTCATGCTGGGAATTAAAATCTCCTAAAACTATAAATGGCTTAGGAAGAATAGAAAAAATATTTACAATTTCATTAAAAATTACAGCAGATGGACGGGGAATATATACAGAAACAAAACAAATATTATCTACAACTGCTGCAATAACAGAACATTCTTTATTATGAGGTGGAATTGTGAAAAGTGAAAATGAATGATGATGTTTGATGAGTAAAGCAACGCCGCCATACCCATCAGAGCGGTCTTCTCTAAGACAAGCATAACCAGGGATCTTGAACAAAGACCCTGGTTTAAGCCATGTCTCTTGAAGAGCAAAAACAAAAGGTTTATATTTATTTACAAGATATATTATATCAGATTTTTTACTAATTGCGCTTCGGCAATTCCATTGGAATACTTTGGCTTTGTTGTCCATTATTAATATTTGTATCATTAACTGCATTCAATACAGTGGCAGCGATGGACGGTGAAAGATGATGAGTTTGAGTTAATGATTTTATTAAAGCAATAATTAATTCACTTACAGATACAGCAGACAAGTCATCTCTAGGGATGAGAGCACAGCCATCTTTTGGTTGAGGCATGCCCCTGACAAGGTCCTGATGGAATTGCTGATCATAACCTTTAGAAAAGTGAGGTGGGGATCGAGGTTTAATAAAAACTGTTTTTTTACATGATGAAGTTTTATTTTGTTTTGAAGGAGAGAAATCCTGAGGAACAGAAGCATTTATATGGCTTGAAATTGATGGTGAGGATAGTAAGGCATCAGCATATGATATTTTAGAAACTGTGGGATGTAGCTTTGAAGCTTCAGCATATGAGATGCAAGATTTGGCCATTGATTCCTTAATGTTCTTCTGCCTCTCATACTCTAAACATTTTTTACTTGTAGCCTCATGGAATCCTTTGCATAGACAACAAGATAAATTGTCCCCAGAGACAGTACACCCATCCCCAGAGTGATCTTGTCCACACCTAAAGCATCTAGGTTTAGACCTACACTGATTTTTCATGTGGCCATATCTGCAACAATTAAAGCACTGGATTGTTGGGTAAATATAGAGGTCCACAGAAAGTGCTGTATAGCACATATACACACGCTTGGAAGAATTTGCCCATCAAAGGTCAAAATTACTGTTTCAGTATTTTTAAACTGAGGCTTATCCTCCACTACAAGTTTCCTTTTAATTCTCCTCAACTTCAATATCCTCCCACAACCAATTGGGACGGAGATGTTATCTAAGATTTCATCATCCGTCCACTCCATTGGTATGCCTCTGACGACACCCATGCGAGTGACGGAAAATGATGGAACAAAAGCTTTGTACTTTTCTTTTTCCAAACACTTGCTATTAATAAAAGAGTTGGCATCTTTATAATTACTGAAAGATATTACCAGTCTGTTACGGCCTATTTTTTTAAGACTACCATTTACAATACAATTAAAAAGAATTCCTTTTTAAAAATCGCCCAAAAGAAATCGGATTTAAATATGTATTTTCATTTGAAGCGGTTTGTTCTCTTTGTATATGGACTAAAAACGGAGCGGCATCCGAGGAATTATATAAAACTCTAGAAACTGGTTGATGCGGTGACCCATTCACCCCATCGACTCTAGCTGCCAATGGAGAAGTAAGTGGAAGATCCTTGGTTTCAGTCTCCATTTCGACCTCGCCACAATCACAATCATTATGGCGTTTCCCGCCACTTTTACGCCTTTTTTTGTTGCAATGTTTGCAAAGTGTGGGCCGAGCAGAAACCCTTTTACGTTTAGAATTATTAGCTAAACTAATTGAACTATCAGTATCAACACTAGTATCATTATTTGAGATTGTAATATAATGACCAATCTCTGAAGGTGGTGTTCCTCCGGGGTCGTCCGGAGGATCCATGGCTAAAAACTATAAATATAAATAAAAACACTTACCAAATATAATAAAAACACTAAAACTAACTAAACTACTAATTAATAAGATAAAATATATACAAAAACTTAATCCAATCCAATATTATTAATGAATTTAAAAAACAATCGAAAAAACCACGTCCGCCAAATTTGAGGTTTCCCGCGCTTTTTTCTTATCTCTAGTTACTATACAAACTCTCTGACTTTATACAAGAAATACGTATAAGGTCTTTGCTGCTTATCGGTTGGCGCCATTTTCCAAAAATGTTCTTTGCGAGTTTAGTTGTTTGTTGCACAAAATGAGTAATTACGACGATATTTTATTTGAATTAACACCACCGGAACTCAGTATAATTGCACAAAATGCTTCGGAGGACATTTTACCGGAAAAGTCATAAAGTAAGAGAAAAAGCAAATAGTTTTTCATGGTCGAGGTTTTCGATGATAAAAAGTATGCTGAAAATAAGGAACAACGTGGATATAAGTGAATACCCAAAACTAAATGCTTTCTTAAAACGACAATCAGACGGTTTTACAACTAAAAAGTCGAAAATATTAACATAGAATGAAGTGGAAAGGTTTTAGAACGAAGTTCCCGATGATCGTTATTTAGCCACAAAGGTAATTTATTAATAAATACTTTTTTTAAATTTTTCTTTAGTATTCAGTTTACGAAATCGCAAAATACAGTCAATATATTATTTAAAAAAAATATTAACCAAATCCCTTTTTTTGTAGGTTGCGCTGATTTTTGGCGTTGTTGGAGCTTGCCGCAGAGGCCAGAAAGGAGTTAGCCAATATTACTTTAAAAGATATTGAAGCCCATGGAAAAATGCTACTAATCAAGATTCCGATTACAAAAAATAAGATACCGAGAAGCTTTGTTGTTGAAGGAGATTTTCTTAGAATAGTGCAAAAATATATGAATCAGCGGTCCCAAAAAGCAAAAACCGACCGTTTTTTCCAAAATTATCAAAAAGGGAAGTGTGAATCGGGTTAAACAAATATTAAAAAGAGGAAATTTTTTTTGTTTGTTTGTACCGAATAGGCTCCAAAACTACTAGACCGATTTAAAAAATTCTTTCACCAATAGAAAGCTACGTTATTCCTGAGTGACATAGGCTATTTTTTAATCCCGAAAACGGGTCCTGTGGGGTGGTCCGTCAGTCGATAGCTCGCTGATGGGTGTCAATGTGGTGTCAACAACTCTCTTGCTATCTTATAACCGGTCTCAGTTAATCGCACAGTTAGTAGAAGACCACAAATAGTGCCGATCTTGAACACTCACAGACTTATCTGGTTTGCATTCCACATAATTTGTAACATATTTAAAAAAAAAAGATGAAAAATCTCTCAATACCAAAAGCCACAGATTAATAATATACCACCTAACCTCAAAAAACATAAGAATTAATTAATTGACTCTCCCATCTTTTAAAAATATATTGAAGGCCGTACTTAGTTACATTTATATAGGCAAATGAAACAACGTATGTTTCATCAAGGGACGTTTGGTTAAATTTTAGTAGTTCAAGCATATTAGGAGCGTGACCATCTTTATTTGAACCAAATTTTCTTTCTAAGCGTCGGGACCCCGTGTCATAAATGAAGAATATTTATGAAGTACAAAAAATAAAACAACTAAATCAAACAATAAATTTGCTTTTATATTTTATAGAAGCTCCCATTTCTTTCACCTCAGTCCATGGTTCACCTATTGCAATAATAATAAATAGTATATTATGTACAATATTTCTACTTTTAGGTATACTACCAGATAACTACCTAAATTACCAGTGTTAAATGTCAATAATTTATTGACTTACAAGTTACAACATAAAATTGTCGAAAATTAATTGTACCTACTATGTACCTCTGCCGACCCATTTGAAAAATACAGGCGCAATGTGATAAATAATTTGGAAAGACTAGATTTATAACAATTATAACTTAAGCTACATTTGTGACTTCAACGATTCGTAGTACGATAATTCTTCCTCAGTTACTGACGATCGGAATGATTCCACGCCATGTAACAGCTCTGAAACTCCGAGGATAATCGAATCAGGGCTTAAGTCACTCTCTTTTACTGCACCTAAAACAAAAGTAGATATTATTTTTTACCACAAAAATCATCATCATCATCATATCAGCCGAAAGACGTCCACTGCTGGACATAGGCCTCCGCCAAGCGTCGCCACATTGACCGGTCCCTTGCGTCTCGTATCCAGCGGCCCCACCGCCACCTGGCCCTCTGGTAAAATTCACAAAGTCATCGGTCACATAAAAAATGGTCAAAATTTAGCACACTGAAAGACCATGACCTGGACTTAGGATATTCTTTATCTGTAGTATGTAACCGTAAAGCGCGAAGCAAGTTGAATAACTTACCAGCGTGCAGTTTGGCGACCAGCGCGCGGACGGCAGCAGACCTCGCGGTCGACACGACTTGCAACAGATCGGCGCCCGTGCAACTCTCGGGTAAGGCCGCGGCTACCGACTCCAGATTCACCTCGTCGCGTAACTTGTAACTGTGCAATATAACAAACTATTATAAAACAATACTAAGGGCCAAGGCACATCGACGCTGAGTCGAAAAGATCATCCCAAAAAAATAATGGCATTTTGCCCAATATCACCAAAAAGTAATGCACACATTTCAATCGAAATAATGCAATCGTGTTTTTAGGGTTCCGTACCCAAAGGGTAAAAACGGGACCCTATTACTGAGACTTCGCTGTCCGTCTGTCTGTCTGTCACCAGGCTGTATCTCATGAACCGTGATAGTAAGACAGTTGAAATTTTCACAGATGATGTATTCCTGTTGCCGCTATAACAACAAATACTAAAAACAGTATAAAATTAATATTTAAGGGGGCTCCCATACAACAAACGTGATTTTTTGCAGTGTTTTGCGATAATGGTACGGAACCCTTCGTGTGCGAGTCCGACTCGCATTTGGCCGGTTTTTTTATCTCCATGTCCTTTGACCTTAAGAGTAAAGAACGCATTTGTTATGAGAATAAAAAGCTTTTTTACAAGAAAATACTACCGACTTCCAAATAAAAAGAAACTAAAAGTGAAAAAAAAATGAAAAATAAAGGAAGTCGGTGTCATTGGTAGGTACCATTTTATGCGTTATGGACACCGACTTCCAAAAATAAAGTTATTTTTCGCTTTGTTCAGTTTCAATTTTTGCCCAAAAATTATAGCACTATTAGTGTCTTAACTAACATTATTAACTTTTATTTTTTTACTGTAGCGTTCATAACTAAAAATCATCAACCAAACTTCGCTCACTCGCTTCTTTGAACAAATTTATTGATAATTTAAACCGTTTATTTGAATATTTGTTACAAAAAGCTTGTAAGTAGATAAATTGTATTTTCACTTTTAGTTTTTTTTTATTTGGAAGTCGGTAGTATTTTTTTGTAAAAAAGCTTTTTTTTCACTTTTTAGTTGTACCTACCTAATAGGCAAGTTGGTTAAGGTACCTATAACGCCAGAATAGATTACCCGAAAATCATGAAAATTTTACAAAACCGGTGAAAAGAGTGATCTGCGTACCATGTGCATCTGGACCGAGGGCCCATTTTTTAAATCCTTGCAAAACGAAATAAGACTTAGAGGGAAAATAGTTAAAAATAGTAAAAACATAATGCAATGGGCCTAGAATTTCTTAAACGTGAATTAAAACATTTATGATTAAATTACTTGGGCCCTCAATCCAGACGCGTACATAAACTGGTATAGCCTAAATCTCAGAAAGTACTATCCCTGGGTTAATCATTTTTATTTAGGAATTTAGTTAAGAATTTCTTAAATATTTTAAGAAATTCCCAAATCTGTAGAATATGACATTATAGATTTATGGCGGTATATCTAGGGCCCTCAATCCTTTAATGTCTCTACTGAGGAATCTGCAAAACATGAATTTATCTGAAGATATATATTAATAGAACTTTAATATATTTTGCTTAGATACCTCTGTAAATTAGTTAAAAAGAAATAATGACACAAAAGTGAATTGTTAAAAAGTAAATGAGAATCGAATTTTACTATAACGTCTGAACTGAGCCCAATATTTTCGGCTTTATTGACTAGGTTCAACCTCATAGATTAAGTCAAATTAAAGTAAGTTCTTTTACTATTTTTTAATTAAAATGTCACATATTGTCCGTTCTTCTAAATGCAATACTTTAAGAGAAAATAGATTTTTAATTTTTCATAGGAGAAATTTTTGTAGGGTACATATGATTTTGTTGCTTTTTTGGACTGATCAGTTTGTATCCTCATACAAGCTATTTTTTAAGCGCCTAAAGTAAATATTTATTGCTTGAACTGTCGGAAGCGACTGTTTTTTGTGATACAATATTTTGAAGGGAAGACAGTGCAATTTTCAGGAAAAGCCATTATTGCATGGGTCCTTTTCGGGCGAGGATAAAACAAATCTTTCTTGGTAATGTACGGTTACAAAGTAACTGCAAATGCATTATGTAATGGAGAATAACGGATTGAGGATAATACCTGTGTGTCTTGTAAATGTGTGGCAAATTCAAATTACGAGCTCTCTGATTTGATCTCATTTGATTTGAACGGGACAGATAAAGTTAGTTTGAAGGAACTATCCGAAACAATCTGTTTAAAAGGAAAATATTAGGTGTTATTGAATTTGTCCACCCGTTGAACCGGTTATGTAAAAGGCCGCATGGTCTGTTATGATGATTTAATGCTTAGATTTTACAATAGTAGAGAAGAACAACCTATTTATATACACACTAGATGTTGCCCGCGGCTTCGCTCCCGTGGACCATTCCACAGGACCCGTTTTCGGGATAAAAAATAGCCTATGTCACTCAGGAATAATGTAGCTTACTATTGGCGAAAGAATTTTTTAAGTCAGTCCAGTAGTTTCGTAGCCTATTCGGTACAAACAAACAAACAAACAAAAAAATCTTTCCTCTTTATAATATTAGTATAGATTGTGACATACGGTTAGGCTGATCCTAATTTTGAAGAGTAAAGATACAAAAATATTAAAAATACATGACTGCGCTGCTAAAATCACGAACTACAGTTGGAGGATTGTTCTATGGAACACTATTTAATATCTAAGAGGTCACGCGACTGCTATTCGTGTTTTTGTTAGCGCAGTCGTGTTTTTTATATTTTTATTATTATTTATTTTTCTTTAATACATTTTAGTGACAAGTTTAATTTTAAAACAATATGTATATAGGTAGGTACTCATCTGGACTTTAAATTTCATATCCATGTTGTTATAATCGACGACAAAATCTGATTTCATCTTTGAAAATAGAGCCATATAGTTAGCCGCAATTTTTGCCCAAAAATTATAGCACTATTAGTGTCTTAACTAACATTATTAACTATAGCGTTCATAACTAAAAATCAACAACCAAACTTCGCTCACTCGCTTCTTTGAACAAATTTATTGATAATTTAAACCGTTTATTTGAATATTTGTTACAAAAAGCTTGTAAGTAGATAAATTGTATTTTACAATATCAGACTATTTTTAGGTTATATTTATGTGAAGTAATTAGTTTTCTTATATTTATACCGATCGTAACCGTTTACTTGAATAGTTGTTACAAATAGTTTGTAATTAAATTGATGTTACGATATCAGAGTATTTTTAGATTAAGTGAAGTAAATAGTTTTCCTAAATTTATACCGATTGTGTTTTATTCATCGAAATGAATTTGATTGATTTGCGGACTGCTATTGGTGCTACATATACTGTCCATAGAAACAATGACATATGATTTTCCGTCCAAAAAAGTAACAAAATCATATGTACCCTACAAAAATTTCTCCTATGAAAAATTAAAAATCTATTTTCTCTTAAAGTATTGCATTTAGAAGAACGGACGATATGTGACATTTTAATTAAAAAATAGTAAAAAAACTTATTTTAATTTGACTTAATCTATGAGGTTGAACCTAGTCAATAAAGCCGAAAATATTGGGCTCAGTTCAGACGTTATAGTAAAATTCGATTCTCATTTACTTTTTAACAATTCACTTTTGTGTCATTATTTCTTTTTAACTAATTTACAGAGGTATCTAAGCAAAATATATTAAAGTCCTATTAATATAAATCTTCAGATAAATTCATGTTTTGCAGATTCCTCAGTAGAGACATTAAAGGATTGAGGGCCCTAGATATACCGCCATAAATCTATAATGTCATATTCTACAGATTTGGGAATTTCTTAAAATATTTAAGAAATTCTTAACTAAATTCCTAAATAAAAATGATTAACCCAGGGATAGTACTTTCTGAGATTTAGGCTATACCAGTTTATGTACGCGTCTGGATTGAGGGCCCAAGTAATTTAATCATAAATGTTTTAATTCACGTTTAAGAAATTCTAGGCCCATTGCATTATGTTTTTACTATTTTTAACTAATTTCCCTTTAAGTCTTATTTCGTTTCGCAAGGATTTAAAAAATGGGCCCTCGGTCCAGATGCACATCTGCGTACCCCATAAGAGCATACTGGCGTGATGTTTTGTTAAAAAAATGAATTTTCAAAATCGGTCCAAAATTGACGGAGATATGCGTGAACATACACAAAAAAAAAAAAAAACGAACATAATGTCGAACATAGAACCTCCTCCTTTTTGGTAAGTCGGTTAAACAGCTGAACATCTTATGTTAAATTGGATCTCAAGTTTCAGTCCAGTTCAGATCATTTAGAGTCCACATGTGATTTTGAATGTTTTTTTTAGGGTTCCGTACCCGAAGGGTCATCGCGTAGCCCTATTGCTGTCACTCACGTGTCCGTCTGTTTGTTTGTCGTGTACAGTCTTAGATAAAGTACCTATAGATTAAGCCTTAAAATGAGCTTGATTGATAGAGCGAGATGGCTAATTGGCAGCTCCATGTAAATAATAAGGACAAAAGATTATTTTTTGTCCTTGTCTCCATGGCCGGTTTCTGTTGTTTGTCAAACTCTAATATAATGGCAGGTTTGACAAACAAACTCGGTTTTGTTTGATTTTCTGTGATTTCGTGGTAATAAGTGTTAATTGAGACAAGGAATTTGGGTTATATATAGATATTAAGTGTCAGTGCGATGGTGGGTTGTAGTGTTCTTGTTCTTGTTGTAACACCAGAACTAACTATTGTTGTCTCATGTGCGGCCACGCCAGTACTTAATCTATAGGTACTTTATCTAAGACAGGTCTGTATCATTCTGCCAGTTATTTAATGATCCATACAAAAGTCATTTCGTAACTGTAATTTCGTAATTTAGTTTATTTTTTTAATTTTTATTTTACAATCTTGAGTCTAAATGTTCATATTTCGAAACTAATTTCTTAGTCAATGTGTTACATAATAGACAAGGTAGGAGAAAAACTTTTAAAAATATTTTTGACCATTTGTATGGCTTTGGATAAACAAGATACTTAAACTGTGAACATTTTAAGATTGTACACTTAGATAAAGTACCTATAGATTAAGCCCTGGCGTGGCCGCACATGAGACAACAATAGTTAGTTCTGGACTTCTGGTGTTACAACAAGAACAAGAACACTACAACCCACCATCGCACTGACACTTAATATCTATATATAACCCAAATTCCTTGTCTCAATTAACACTTATTACCACGAAATCACAGAAAATCAAACAAAACCGAGTTTGTTTGTCAAACCTGCCATTATATTAGAGTTTGACAAACAACAGAAACCGGCCATGGAGACAAGGACAAAAAATAATCTTTTGTCCTTATTATTTACATGGAGCTGCCAATTAGCCATCTCGCTCTATCAATCAAGCTCATTTTAAGGCTTAATCTATAGGTACTTTATCTAAGACTGTACACGACAAACAAACAGACGGACACGTGAGTGACAGCAATAGGGCTACGCGATGACCCTTCGGGTACGGAACCCTAAAAAAAACATTCAAAATCACATGTGGACTCTAAATGATCTGAACTGGACTGAAACTTGAGATCCAATTTAACATAAGATGTTCAGCTGTTTAACCGACTTACCAAAAAGGAGGAGGTTCTATGTTCGACATTATGTTCGTTTTTTTTTTTTTTTGTGTATGTTCACGCATATCTCCGTCAATTTTGGACCGATTTTGAAAATTCATTTTTTTAACAAAACATCACGCCAGTATGCTCTTATCTAAAACACGGGTTGTTATTAACACATTAATATTCCTTACATTTTCCAGATTCATTTGTTTAAGAATACTCATATGTTTTATTTTAATTTACAGGAAGATCAGCGCGCACGCATTACGCAGTTCGAAAGAGAGCCGTGCGAAGACATGACTGAAGCTACTCAAAAATTAGCTTTAGAAGCTGATTTAGACCCAAACGTGAGTTATTATCACTTAATCAACTATTTCTTATCTTATGTATGTAACATATTATGCAAAAACAGTCTAACTTTTTTTGATTTGTAGATCCCGCTGAAGTATCTATTAGAGTTAGTGGCAAAAAAAACAGAGAGCGAGAAAAGCCGAGCCACTTTCTTTTAACACGGGTTAGTATTAACACATTAATATTCCTTACATTTTCCAGTTTCATTTGTTTATGAATACTTGTTTTCTTTTTGTTCACAGGAAGAGAAGCGCGCACGCATTACTCAGTTCGAAAGAGAGCCGCGCGAAGACATGGCTGAAGCTACTCAAAAATTAGCTTTAGGAGCTGATCTAGACCCAAACGTGAGTTATTATCACTTAATCAATTATTTATTATCTTATGTATGTAACATATTATGCAATAAGTCTAACTTTTTTTGATTTGTAGATCCCGCTGAAGCATCTATTAGCGTTAGTGATAAAAAAATACAGAGAGCGAGAAAAGCCGAGCCACTTTCGGAAATAAAACGTAACAATAATGCAATGAAAGCTGAAAGCAAAGAGTATACATGTCTACTAATTCAACATTTTCACATCCTTGTTATTTTTATATTAGTTACTTGTGTTAAACATTTTCTGTTTTGTTTTTGTCGTTGGAGTTGCTGGCCTGAAAGCTCGTATAAAACAAATAAAACAAAAAAGAAGGAAAGGCAAACCCAAACGTTGCCAAACCAAACCAACTTGCGAGACAAAGGGGCTTCTAGCTAGGCCTGGCAGAGCTGCCAAGGGTATAAGTGGCAAACGTTAAATGATAGAAAAACGTTCTAAAGCTTCTTAATCGGATCAACAAAAACTTACGGATGCCGACGATTGCCGTAAGTTTGTGATATTTTGCACTTGTCTTGATAATATTTTGTTGTTATTTTATTGTATTTCTTTATTATTTATTTATGAATTAAGAATTTTATTTAATATGTTTCGTTGTTTCAGAAACAAAATGCCGCCGCAGAGACGTTGCGGCAGATCGGATGGAAGAAATAGAGTTCCATAACACGGATTAATATTAACACATTAATATTCCTTACATTTTCCAGATTCATTTGTTTAAGAATACTCATATGTTTTGTTTTAATTCACAGGAAGATCAGCGCACACGCATTACGCAGTTCGAAAGAGAGCCGCGCGAAGACATGGCTGAAGCTACTCAAAAATTAGCTATAGAAGCTGATCTAGACCCTAACGTGAGTTATTATTTCTTAATCAACTATTTCTTATCTTATGTATGTAACATATTATGCAAAAACAGTCTAATTTTTTTGATTTGTAGATCCCGCTGAAGTATCTATTAGAGTTAGTGGCAAAAAAAATACAGAGAGCGAGAAAAGCCGAGCCACTTTCTTTTAACACGGGTTAGTATTAACACATTAATAGTCCTTACATTTTCCATTTTCTTTTGTTTATGAATACTTATTTGTTTTCTTTTTGTTCACAGGAAGAGCAGGGCGCACGCAATGAGCCGCGCGAACACATGGCTGAAGCTACTCAAAAATTAGCTTTAGGAGCTGATCTAGACCCAAACGTGAGTTATTATCACTTAATCAATTATTTATTATCTTATGTATGTAACATATTATGCAATAAGTCTAACTTTTTTTGATTTGTAGATCCCGCTGAAGCATCTATTAGCGTTAGTGATAAAAAAATACAGAGAGCGAGAAAAGCCGAGCCACTTTCGGAAATAAAACGTAACAATAATGCAATGAAAGCTGAAAGCAAAGAGTATACATGTCTACTAATTCAACATTTTCACATCCTTGTTATTTTTATATTAGTTACTTGTGTTAAACATTTTCTGTTTTGTTTTTGTCGTTGGAGTTGCTGGCCTGAAAGCTCGTATAAAACAAATAAAACAAAAAAGAAGGAAAGGCAAACCCAAACGTTGCCAAACCAAACCAACTTGCGAGACAAAGGGGCTTCCAGCTAGGCCTGGCAGAGCTGCCAAGGGTATAAGTGGCAAACGTTAAATGATAGAAAAACGTTCTAAAGCTTCTTAATCGGATCAACAAAAACTTACGGATGCCGACGATTGCCGTAAGTTTGTGATATTTTGCACTTGTCTTGATAATATTTTGTTGTTATTTTATTGTATTTCTTTATTATTTATTTATGAATTAAGAATTTTATTTAATATGTTTCGTTGTTTCAGAAACAAAATGCCGCCGCAGAGACGTTGCGGCAGATCGGATGGAAGAAATAGAGTTCCATAACACGGATTAATATTAACACATTAATATTCCTTACATTTTCCAGATTCATTTGTTTAAGAATACTCATATGTTTTGTTTTAATTCACAGGAAGATCAGCGCGCACGCATTACGCAGTTCGAAAGAGAGCCGCGCGAAGACATGGCTGAAGCTACTCAAAAATTAGCTATAGAAGCTGATCTAGACCCTAACGTGAGTTATTATTTCTTAATCAACTATTTCTTATCTTATGTATGTAACATATTATGCAATAACAGTCTAATTTTTTTGATTTGTAGATCCCGCTGAAGTATCTATTAGAGTTAGTGGCAAAAAAAATACAGAGAGCGAGAAAAGCCGAGCCACTTTCTTTTAACACGGGTTAGTATTAACACATTAATAGTCCTTACATTTTCCATTTTCTTTTGTTTATGAATACTTATTTGTTTTCTTTTTGTTCACAGGAAGAGCAGGGCGCACGCAATGAGCCGCGCGAACACATGGCTGAAGCTACTCGAAAATTAGCTTTAGAAGCTGATCTAGCTAGACCCTAGCGTTAGTTATTATCACATATTCAACTATTTCGTATGTAATATAATTCACGGCAAACAATTTGGTACTAAATGAAAAAAAAACCAAATGTATTAGATTCACTTTGCCGAATGTCAATAGTAGCGAATGCGACATCATATTGAATGGGGAAAAGCTGGACTATGTAAATCAAACAGTTTTCCTGGGAATCACTCTGGACGATAAATTGCAATGGGGGCCTCACTTAACATCTCTTGCGGGTCGGCTGAGCTCAGCCGCGTATGCTGTTAGAAAGATAAGACAGTTGACGGATGTGGAGACCGCGCGTTTGGTCTATTTTAGATACTTTCACAGCATTATGTCATACGGTATTTTACTGTGGGGTCGGGCGGCTGACATTGAATCAATATTTATATTGCAAAAGAGAGCTGTGAGAGCCATTTATAAGTTAAGTCATCGAGAATCTTTTTGGGAACTATTTAAAAAGATTAATATTATGACAGTTTCTTGCCAATTCATTTATGAAAATATTATGTATGTAAGGAAAAATTTAAATCTCTTTATTAAAGTTAGTGATAGACACAATTGTAATACTAAAAATAAAGATAAGTTAGATCAGCCATCTTATAGATTAGCGAAAGTACACACATCTTTCATAGGGTACTGTGTTAAATTCTATAACAAAATACCTTGTGAGATATTAAAACTTAATGAAAGAAAATTTAAAACAATAATTAAAAGCACACTTTGTAAACAAGCATATTACAAATTAGATGATTATATTCAAGATAAGAATGCTTGGAAACATGCTGGTCCTGCTCCGTAGGGCAATCTTTAGTGTAGAAACTATCAAAATGGTTAATTTGTATACGGTATATTCATAATTATTATAGTAACGCTTTATTTTTATTCATTTTCTTCTCTATTTGTTTAAAAAATTGACTCGCACACTGTTCCGTTGTTGTTGAATTAGGTAATTTACCTATGTTTGCAATATTTGTAAATATGTGAGAACCATGTCCCTATTTATCAATCGAAGGTATTTACCTGTTAGTGTTTGTAATACTTTAAACCTATATTTAGTATAGCAGTGCTGGGTGCATCGTTCTCACGTATAAGAATTTATTAATGTATGTACTACTTATGTAAATATTGTAAATAGCCTTTATTTTTTTTAAAGAGTATGTATGGAGTTTCTTGTGCATTCTTCTCCATATCAACCTACTTTTCCGAATGCACGGTAGAATCAATTTTTTATTACATGTAAATTTTTAACGTTCAAAAGTGCCGCATAATGGCCTAGATGAAATTTAAAATATATATATATATATATTATACAAAAATATATACATTTTATTTTATTTATAGATCCCGCTGAAGCATCTATTAGCGTTAGTGATAAAAAAATACAGAGAGCGAGAAAAGCCAAGCCACTTTCGGAAATAAAACGTAACAATAATGCAATGAAAGCTGAAAGTAAAGATATACTCTCCTGTCTACTAATTTGACATTTTCACATCCTTGTTATTTTTATATTAGTTACTTGTGTCATTTTCTGTTTTGTTTTTGTCGTTGTAGTTGCTGGCCTGAAAGCTCGTATAAAACAAATAAAAAAAAAGAAGAAAAGGCAAACCTAAACGTTGCCAAACCAAACCAACTTGCGAGACAAAGGGGCTTCCAGCTAGACCTGGCAGAGCTGCCAAGGGTATAAGTGGCAAACGTTAAATGATAGAAAAACGTTCTGAAGCTTCTTAATCGGATCAACAAAAACTTACGGATGCCGACGATTGCCGTAAGTTTCTGTGATATTTTGCACTTCTCTTGATAATATTCTGTCGTTAATTTATTATATTTCTTTATTATTTATTTACGAATTAAGATTTTTATTTAATATGTTTCGTTGTTCCAGAAACAAAATCCCGCCGCAGAGACGTTGCGGTAGACCGGATGGAAAAAATAGAGTTCCTATAACACGGGTTGTTATTAACACATTAATATTCCTTACATTTTCCAGTTTAATTTTTTTATGAATACTTATATGTTTTCTTTTTGTTCACAGGAAGAGCAGGGCGCACGCAATACGCAGTTCGAAAGAGAGCCGCGAGAAGACATGGCTGAAGCTACTCGAAGATTAGCTTTAGAAGCTGGCCTTGACCCTAACGTGAGTTATCATCACTCAATTCTTTAATATCTTATGTACGTAACATAATATTACGCAAAAATAGTCAAAACTTTTTTTTGTTTTACAGATCCCGCTGAAGGATATATTAACGTCAGTTATAAAAAAAATTAAAGGAGCGAGAGAAGCCGAGCCACTTTCGGCAATAAGAAGTAACAGCAATGCAATGAAAGCTGAAAGTGAGTACCTGTCTACTAATTTGACATTTCACATCCTAGTTATTTTTATATTAGTTACTGGTGTTAAACATTTTCTGCTTTATTTTTGTCGTTGTAGTTGCTGGCCTGAAAGCTCGTATAAAAGAAACAAAGTAAAGAAAGAAGGAAAAGGAACCCCAAACGTTGCCAAACCAAACCAACGTGCGAGACAAAGAGGCTCCCAGCTAGGCCTGACAGAGCTGCCAAGGGTATAAGTAGCAAACGTTAAATGATAGAAAACCGTTCTACAGCTTCGTCATCGGATCATCAAAAAATTTTGGATGTCGACGATTGCCGTAAGGTTCTGTGATATTTTGCATTATCGGACAAGATGTTATGGAGCAGTAACGTAATGGAATAGCGAAGCAGCTATTCATTCACGCATCCGAAAAAAAATACAGGGCCACTGTCCGGGCAAATATACAAAAAAAATAACGAAAGCAGCGTTCGAAAAAGATCGCAGAAATTTGTGGGACAACGTTTTTTATTTAATAATAAATTTACCGAAAAAGAAAACTGACGTATCTCAAAGACCTGACGAGCAAAAGAAAAAGAACTACAGAACCTTATGAAAATAACAGTTTCTTAGTGTTGGAAGAAGATATGCCTTTGGATTTATATAAATCAAAAGAAAAAGAATTTCAAAGACAAAGACAAAGACAAAGATATTTTATTTCAACTAGGCCACCAAGCGGCACTTTTGAACGTTACATTAAAATGATTCTACCGTGCATTCGGAAAGTAGCTTGTTATGGAGAAGAATGCATAAGAAACTCCATACTTACTCTTTTAAAAAAAATTGTTTTTTTACAATATTTAGGAACATACATTATTAAATTCATACATGTGAGGACAATGCACCCAGAATAGCACTACCCACTATACCACCTACAGACAAAGTATTAGAAGTACTCACACATGTACTGCGCAGTTATATAATAGATACTAGAAAAAAAATTAACATCCGAAGCAGTCAAGTTATGACCAATCCCAACTGACGGCGTCCGTTCACGAACATGACGCATGAATTGGCACCACCCAGCTCAACCATCATGAAGGGAACCGGATGATCCAACACACGCGCCACCATCAGAGAGACATTTGAGAGAGCATGACACACTCAACGGCCAGGGCACACACAAGTCAACGAACGACGCATAGGTACAGTAAATGGTAGATTTACAGTTGGGTACATAGTACTCACACACGTGCTGTGCAGTTATACAATACTAAAGAAATTGAGTTTATACAATGCAAATATTAATAATTCATACAGTCTTCAGCAGGTCCAACAATACCTCAAAACAATAATGTTCTGCATATCACTTGTTATTGCGCCCTAGTGGTTGTGGATTGTGGAGCAGGACTAGCATTGAGCCAAGCATTTTTATCAGCGATGTAATCCCCCAACTTATAATATGCCAGCCTACATAGTGTGCGTTTTATACAGGTTTTAAACTTAGTCTCATTCAGTTCAAGAATGTGGGGAGGAATTTTATTGTAACATTTTGTACAGTACCCCATGAAAGATGAGGCTACTTTAGCCAGTCTGAAACCTGGTTGAACTAATTGGTCCCTATTTCTAGTAACGTAATTATGTCTGTCGCCGTTTTTACTAAAAAGATGTAAATTTTTTCTCACGTACATGATGTTTTCATAAATATATTGACAAGGAACCGTCATAATGTTAATGTCCTTAAACAGTTCCCTTAGAGAATCGCGCCGGCAAAGATTATATATTGCTCTGACGGCTCGTTTTTGCAGAATAAAAATTGACTCAATGTCTGCAGCCCTTCCCCATAGTAGGATACCGTAAGACATTATACTATGAAAATAACTAAAATAGACTAGTCTCGCGGTATCCACATCGGTTAACCTACGAATCTTTGCAACAGCATACGCTGCCGAACTCAGCCGCCCTGCAAGGGATACCAAATGAGGACCCCATTGCAACCCTGAGTCCAGCGTGATCCCCAGGAAAACCGTTTTATCGACGAATTCTAGCTTCTCCTTGTTTAATATAATGTCACAATCAGTACTTTTGACATTCGGCAAGGAAAATTTTACGCACTTGGTTTTATTACCATTTAAAACTAAATTATTGGCAGTGAACCAATCCTGAACCTGCCGAAGCGCGTTATTTACGTCGTCAACCCGACAAGTACGTCTATTTATTTAAAAAATTAAAGATGTGTCATCAGCAAATAACACCATGTTTAGTTTGTTTTCCAATAAACGGGGTAAATCGTTTATGTATATTAAAAATAAGAAAGGACCTAAAATTGAGCCCTGGGGTACCCCCATTTTTACGTTTAACCCCGACGAATTCACACCGTTTATCTGAACTAATTGCTGTCTATCATTCAAATAAGATTTAACCAAACTTAACGCTGCTTGACCTAGCCCGTAATGCTCAAGTTTCAGAAGTAATGTTTCATGATTAACGCAATCAAACGCCTTCGACAGGTCGCAGAAGATACCTATGGCATCCTGCGACTCTTCCCACGCATTAAAGATGTGTTTCAATAGGGTGACACCAGCGTCAGTTGTACAACGTCCTCTGGTGAAACCATACTGTTTATCATGCAAGATGTTATTCGTATTAAAATGAATGAGCATTTGATTTAGCATTATCTTCTCAAATACCTTGCTGAAAACCGGCAACACGGATACTGGTCTATAATTATTTGTGTCTTTACTGTCCCCAGATTTAAAAAGTGGTATAACTTTACTATATTTCATTAGATCCGGAAAAACTCCTTGATCCACACACAAATTGAAAATCAAAGCCAAGTATGGCGCTATAGTCTGAATAATGGAGGTACAAGCTTTGATGGACATTCCCCACAGATCTTCAGTCGGTTTAACCTTGATTTGCTTAAAAGTTTTATTTCTTGAAGGATTGTTCTCAACTAAGGATGTTCTTCTTCTTTTCGTGTGAGGTGTGACCTCTGGTATCAGAGTTAATTAAGCCTAAGGATGTTGAAAGGAAAACAGTGGCCCAAAGCGATAATAGCTTATGGGCAATCGAAAGACCAAAAAGGCATACGGCATCGAACTTTGGGCGAATAAATAAGATACGACCAAAAACATCGTTTCGCAAAATATTAGAAACGTTATGTAACGAATTTAAAGGAACTGATGCTACCAATTATGGCAAGGAAAAGGAATCTGAAGCAATCGATCCTTTTATCAAGGACACGGGGCTACATTAGAGTGTGGACTGTTTGTGAATAAAAACAAACCCCTTTTTAGCGGCAAGACCGGATGGTCTGTTAGGTGAAGACTCGATAGTAGAGGTAGTGTCCTTATAAAATTGCAAGTTTGTCACCTGAAGACGGCATTGAAAACAAAATAGATTTCTGTACGTTTGAAGGCAAAATTTTACAATTCAAACAGAATCATAATTACTTCTACCAAGTAAAAGGACAACTACACATAACTCGTCGAGATATTTGTTGTTTTATATTATGGAGTCCCAAAGGTTCTTTCTTTTTCAAAAAATTAAGAAGGTCGAAAAAATTAAACAATTATTAGAAAAGTTCTACCATCAACGCATTGTACCAGAAATTATTGACGGTCGGATACCAAAAAGTTGATCAGTGACAAAAAGAACGTCGTCATCATCTGCCTAGCCTTTTCCCATCTACGTTGGATTCGGATGCAGCTGAATACCAGTATTTTACATGGATCGACTGCGTATCTGACCTCTACAACCCAGTTACTGGGTAATATGAAACCCCTTGGTAAATCGGGTTGTCAGACTTTCGTGCTGTCAAATATCCAAGATGTAACAGCCCAAAATAACAGCCGGAACCAACAGCTTAACGTGCTTTCCGAGACACGGGCGGGTTGGACTTGTTATGTAAAGATGGTCACCCATCCACGGACCTACAGCAGCAAGCATAGCTTAACCTGAACGATCGACCCGTGCTGCTGACGACGAAATAAGTTTTATTTCGCTGACGTACCTATTAGGCGATCTAGAGACTGCGGATACCTATCCTTTAAATAATTTACTGTTTTGTATTAAAAACTTTTTATAATATACATTTATAGATATGCCATTAATTTTATTTTGTATCCGTTACTTATCAAAAAAATATTTGTATTTGGGCTCACACATTGGGAACACTGGCGACAGGTAGTCAAAAACGGTCTCGTAACTAATGAAAAAAATTAAAAAAAACATTGTTTTATTGTGTTTAGTTTGTTAAAAATCCTTTATTTATATTAGAATTAACGTATAAAGTGACACGTAGTGTTTGTAACCAGTTTTTGTTGTGAAAACTCAATAACAATTGATATTTCACTAAGTCATGTACCTGCTGTCAACGTTTGAACTGTGGATTTGAATTCTTCGAACTGGAAGAGTATTTTGTTTTGATTTACGTATTTATTGCTGTATTGTTTATATACTATACACCACTCATACACTGGTCAGGGCTCAGAGCGACGTCTAGTACACACCGGTTACGTTTATGTCACATTTTGTTTGACAAATTGTGGAATCAGAATTGAGGACGAAAACACTTGCCTCAGACAAAACATTCACTGCAAACCCTACTTCACACATAATATATCATTAATATAGTGTAAATATTCTAAACCCTATAGTTCATAAGCATTGTTAATAGACTTTGTTCCCACTAAAACTAATTTTCTTAGCAATCCTTATACAAAAATCTAATCTAGCAATAAACACCAATGTTTAATAAAGCCTTTTTTTTAACTTTCCTATTGTTTTCAAACATTTTACTTCTTTTTAATTTTAAAACCCCTACTACTTTCTCAAGTTTTCAACTAACATAATATCCTCTTCACATACTAAGCTGTTTCCTGTCACATTACAGGTGTCGCTTAAGGAAAACAGTCAATATGATGACCCGGGAAGCTACCGTTCGTGACATGAGTGACAAACTGAAAGCAGCGCTGAGGGAGCTGCATTCATCTAGAAATAAGTGCAGCAAGCTACTGCGGGAACGAGAAGAAAGTGAAGTTGAAATTGAGTTAATAGTGAACAAAAACACTCAGCTGGTTCTTGACAGCTTGCAAAACTACACGCCCAGCATATGTATATACTGGACCAGCATCACCATCTCCGTCAACTGGTGGCAGATTTTCAGCAGTGCCATGACACTCATGACCAGGCACTGAAGCGTATATCTATACTAGAAGCTGAATTGTGCAAGGCTCATAACACCATTACCTCCATCGACTCACTGAAAGTCAGCGGAGAAGTTTCTAACATCAGTAACCTGTACGATGAGCTGATGGATAGTGCATCCAAACTGGAGTGTGAGCAGCCCACCATTACCATAGACCTTACAGGGGATGATACCATTGCTAAATGACCAATTCTAAGTAGTCATAATAAAATTAAGTAATATATTAAAATCAATAAAAGTATAAGAAACTTTTAAAAACTCAAAGTGTATACAAATATAATTTTAACCTGAGAAGACATTTAAGAAACTTAAAAAAAACAATTAAATATATGTAATAGTAAATTAGAAACTAGTACACAAATGTATGATGTTGACATTCAGAACCTTCAAAGGGAATTATTGAGTAGGGAAAATACACTTAAGGTTACATTTTGTAAATATGAATGTAGTCAACAGATGTTAAGTGAGCGCATGCAGGAGGCCAGGGAGTTGGTGGACCTGGTAAAGTATAATGCAGAGAGGTATGAATCATTGACTAACAACCTCACCTGTAGTTGTGCTGCCGCTCCGCCACCTCTCATGTCACAACATGTTGCTCCGATAACTTTGCCCATCAATCATACTGCAACAACTTTGAACCCCACCAAAAGTAATGTCTTAGTATATTTTGATAGATTAGGAACAGGTTTTGGATCATTGTTAAATAATCGTTCTAATCATACAATAGTGAACCATTGTTATCATAAACTGCATTTTAATAAGCTTATTCAAAATATTCAACAGACACAATTGAATGAGCAAACTACCGTAGTACTTCTTATTGGCAATAGCCTTAGTATAACAAAAAGGGACATAGTTAGTGGTATTGACACCCTACTTAAGTCAAGATAAGGCAAGCTAATATTATGTGCATTGCCCTATTCTCAAGTTACTTGTTCAGTAAAATGAATACATTTCTAGTTTAAATAACTTGATGCATATTTTATCTTGTCGTCATAGTGAGCGTTTATTGTTTTTTGACACCAACAATTTTGTTAGTGATTTTGTTTTGATTGGGAACCATATGTTTCTTCCCCAAAATAGTCGACATTTATTAGCTACATTGTTAGCTTTTGTATATTAAAAGCTAACAATGTTATTGATGATTTAACGGAGACTAGGTTTAGTGATTTAACAGTTGATATAGTAAAATATTACTATTCGTCTAAAGAATCTACAGTAGTATTAGCAGAAAACTGGATTATTATCCAGTTTTCAAAATATAAATCGCTTCTCCGGCAAAATTTTAGACGTGGAATTGTTAGTAGATAAATACCACATGGATATCCTATGTTTTTGTGAAACTTGGTTAAAACCAGATAGGATGTTGTTTAATGAAAAAAAAATCTCAGTTGCCAGCGCGTACAACAGATCCACAGTGGGTGGTGGTACTCTGATACTTTGTAATAGTCGTCTCAAATATAAGGAAAGGAAGGATATCTCTGCTTACTCTGTTGATCGCTTATGTGAGGAAGCATGTGCAGAGGTCGAGGGGCATACTATCTTGTGTGTTTACAGACCACCTGCATCAAACTTGTCATTGTTTTTAATTACAATGGCAGAATTTGTTTGAAAAAAGATTCGTTTTTAATTAATGGCGTTAGCCATACTGGTCAACTAGTATCTTTTGAGTCAGATTAAAAAATTTGCCACGCTAAATCAATTCGATTAAGACGTCTTACTAAAAATAAATTAAATTCTTTTAATAATAATGTTTTTTGAAACCTTTGTAACGCCAGTTTTTATTCAACAGACCCCAATATCAATTACGGCACGTTTTTTTCTACAGTTTGCCAAGAATTCAATAAAACGTGTCCTGTAAAAACAGTTAAAGTCAACAATTCCAAATCGAAATTTAGTGAATGGACCACTTTCTTGTGCACAAGGAAAAGCCGAGATATCTTATATAATTTATATTACGAAAAATCTTTGACTTCCGATCAAGTTTTTCACACTTATGTTAGAAACTATTACAAAATATTCAAAAGAGTCTGCGCTCAAGCAAAATCTCAAATAATAATTAACAAAATTGGTGTTTCTACTAATAAAATAAAAATTGTGTGACAGGTAATTAATAGAGAAACTGGAAAGACACAACAAAGCGATCAGAATGAGTTGTCTTTGAAAATATCTAATCAAACCATTTCTGATAATAAGCAAGAAGTCGCTGAGACATTAGATAATTTCTTTACCAACATTCCGTTAGAGATTACGAAGTCTCTTCCCTCCTCATCTAAATTAGCTGAAGCTCTTCTTACAGAAAACTTTACTAAAGACATACCAACCTTTAAATTTAAATCAATATGTATTGATACAATTATAAACGCGTTCAAAAGTCTCAATATAAAAAATACTGAAGACTTGTGGGGGCTATCCGTTAGGGTTCTTGGAGATATTATTGACTCAATTGCTCCTGTCCTAACAGGCATATTCAATCAATGTTTGGACAGCGGCACTTTTCCTGACTTAATGAAACACAGTAAAGTAGTACCAATTTTCAAATCAGGGTGTAAGAGTGATCCCTCTAATTATAGGCCTATAGCCGTGCTTCCAGCATTGAGTAAAATCTATGAAAAAATCATGCTGGAACAGATGTTGTCTCACTTCAATTCAATTAAGATCCTGCATAGTCAACAGTTTGGTTTCACGAAAGGTAGGTCGACAACGGACGCGGGAGTAAAACTCATCAGCCACATCTTGGAATATTGGGATAAGTCCCAGGATGCCATTGGCATTTTCTGTGATCTCTCAAAAGCGTTCGACTGCGTCGACCACAACACACTGATATATAAATTACACCACTACGGAATTCGAGGAAAATCTGCTGATCTTGTGCTTTCCTATTTATCAAACAGAGAGCAATTTTTTTTTTTGTTTCTTACGACTTATTGTCGGGCCTACTTTTTCCCCCCATATCTAAACACTAATGCTGTAACATGGAAATATTGTAAAACAAACCAATTTATTTTAAAAGAGTAACAATGGAGTTTCTTGCCGGTTCTTCTCCATAGGAAACAACCAACCCGAACCGTGCACCTTTTGTCGACGTTTTATAAGTGCCCATGTAGGCCAATGTGAAATAAAAAACATTTGATTTGATTCGACCCGTGCTGCTGACGATGAAATAAGTTTAATTTCGCTGATGTACCTAGCAGGCGATCTAGAGACTTCGGATACCTATCCTATATATAATTTACTGTTTTGTATTAAAAACTTTTTATGATAAACATTTATAGATATGCCATTAATTTTATTTTGTATCCGATACTTATTAAAAAAGTATTTTTATTTCACACTAAACAGCACATGCAAAAAATATTTAGAAGATATTTCATAAACTGAATAAAAAGGATATATTTTTGAATTAAAAGAAAATGTTGCAATTGAAACAAAACTGAAGTATTTATTTAAGTATATTATGATGATGCTTCCATTCCTGTAAAATCTTCGGTAAAATTTTTAGGTGTGATTTTGGATAGTAAACTATCTGGGATTCCACACTGTGAGTATATAGCGGCAAGGTGTGAACAAAGATTGAATATATTAAGATGTTTATCAGGGGTTTGGTGGGGTGCCCATCCCTTTTCATTAAAATTAATCTATAATGCAATAGTTAGAAGTGTTCTTGATTATGGAACATTTTTATTAGAACCTGCTAATTCGGCCGCATTAAAGAAATTGGATAGTATCCAGTCCAAAGCATTACGAATAGTGACCGGAGCTATGAAATCAAGCCCAATAAATGCCCTACAGGTTGAAACTAGATCCTCCTCTTTCTCTTCGACGTCAGTATCTTTCCGACAAATTTCTATTCCGTTCGTTACAATTTTCCAACCACCCTTTACGTGCAAAACTTCAGTCACTTTTAGATGAAACCAATTCCTCTAACTATTGGTCTCACAAATCTCTTCCCTGTCTTGTTGTAAGTTATAAAAAGTTTTTAGCTTTTCAAGCCCCAATTTACCAGTCACTTACATATCCACTCTTTAGTCATTCTTATGAATCATTGGTGTTCACTCCGGATGTTATCTTGAATTTAGGTATTAATAAACACGATGATTTCGTAAAAGAGTTATTTAACTTTTCCAAAGACTCGCATTGGGAGAGTTGGCATCATATTTATACAGACGCTTCTAAACACTCTTCTTTAGGAAATGTTGGAGTTGGAGTTTTTCACTCACAATACAACATAGTACAAAAAATTAAACTTCCTCCTGAGTCATCAGTGTTTACTGGCGAATGTTATGGTCTGTTCAAAGCCTTAGAATATATTTACATCATGAAATTGGGAAAAACAGTAATATTTACTGACGCTTTAAGTGCATTGCAAGCCATTAAAAGAAATCCTTTTAAATGTAAACCAATATTTCCTATAGTTATGTTCATTAGAAGCCTTCTGTACAAATGCGTAAAATTCGGTCTTCAAATTTCTTTCGCTTGGATACCTGGCCATAGTAATATCACGGGAAATGTTAAAGCTGATCATGTGGCTAATGAAGCTGTAGACTGCGGTGATTTGTTTCCCTACATCAACTTTAGCCATGACTTGGCGAATCTATCTATGAACTTTCTTTGGGAAGCTTGGAGTAAGTCGTGGGCGGATAGCAGCGTTACCAAAGGAAATTATTATGCACGTATTCAGACATATATTCCCAATAAACCATGGTATTCGAAATTTAACTTCGGTAAGGCTGCTACCAGTTGCCTTATTCGCATGAGGTTGGGTCATAACTGTTCCAGAGTCCACCTTGCACGATTGCAGATCGTTTCTAGCGACCTGTGCGATTGTGGTGAGGTGGGTGATTTAAACCACATTTTCTTTTCCTGTCCTCTACTCAATCATGATCCTTTTATTACAAGTTTACTTTGCTATAACATTCCTTTTCCTACGTCTATCTCTGTTTTACTTGCATCTAATGATTTCAAAATATACATGTATTTATCTTCATTTATCACTCTTAATAATATACGTATTTAATAGTTATGTTATTTATAATATCGTTCCTAATAATCCTGTCCAATATCCATCCAAATTCCGTATCCTAAATTAAATTATATTTTCTACCAAGTTTCCCCGTTTTTGTATGTGGCATTGCGCAAATAGCGACTTGCCAAAATTTAAAAAAAAAAAAAAAAAAACTAGAGATAACGTATTTAGGACGAAAAAGAAACTGTCAATTCTCTCGTTCTTGCTTATAGAAAAACTCTATGAAAAAAAAAGAGACAAACATAGACAAACGCACCCATCCTGAACGTCAAAGAGATAACTTTTTAGTCACTGTTGTAACCCATCGGTTAGCAGCTCTAATTAACCGTATAGTTCGGACGGGGTACATTTTGGGGCTTGACAAGCATACCTCCGCTGGCTCAGCCGCGGTTCATTTTGGACCCCAGATTTACGTCATACGACATCCTAATTAATAACTTAATTATTGATTAAGATACCTAACGAATCTTATGTGGGGGCTTTAATTAAAATAGTTGGATAAAAAGCTTACATGTGCATGCAAATATTTTTTTTAGATTAAGTGCGCAAGTTTATTAATTTACATTTGTTAAAAACAAGTGTAATAATACGATAATCGCCATTTTGATGACAGTGGTGGTCGAAGCTAAAAAACATAAAAATGCAGATTTTGGACACCCTAACTTCACGACAGGGGTAAAGGTTTGCTAATTGTTTAATTATTGGTCGAATTCATCCATATTTCAAAATAAATAATTAGTGGTAATGAAGTTATTTGTTATTCAAAGTCGAAGTTAGGCGCCAATCGTGTTTGTTTACATTTTTATTTTACACAAATGTCACCCTTCCACATGTAAAATTGATTACAAATATGACAATTATGTCTCTAAATATAATAAACAACAAGAAGAAGCCCTGATTTTAACGTAATTAACAAACACCAGTCCAATAATACGTAAAATTCATTACCACTACATTATTTTTGTTAAATTTCCAATTCGTCAAGTAGATTGTTTTTTTTTTAATGTAATAGTTGTGTGGCAAAACGATTTTAGCAATCGATTTTATTTATGCTATCCACTCGATTAATGAGCGATTATCCCAAATCGATTCTTAAAAATAGAAAAATCCTGTTTTAGGCATAAAATACAATTAGTACTTAAATTATTACTATTAATTATTTCTTAAAGTAATCTTAATAGATTTTTGGACATTATTTGACTACAACCAACTAAACAATTTCATCGAACCGTGGATAATTTCGCGCCGAATTATCTATCCGATTCAAAATTCAAATTCGGAATGCGTTCGCTATTCAAAACTATTTTGTATAAAAATAATAATGATTGAGTCTTTATGTTTATGTTAGTCTCAGAAGTATACAGAGTGCCTAGTATATTTTTATGTAAGTTTGTAACGCAAGTGTAGATAAATTTAGTTTCGGGGAACCAACGATTTTGTGATTATTCGTTATATTGCTATGAGTGTCGTACTGGCCCAGTGGCTAAAGGCCTCGCCTTGCCTGAGGTCATGGGTTCAAATCTGGACAAATACCAATGATTTCCATTTTCAAATTCATTAATGTACTTTCTAAGTATATTTTAGAAATCGTTGACAACGGTGAATGAAAACATCATGAAGAAACCTGGTCTTATAGTCTCAAATCGCCAACCCGCATTGAGCAAGCGTAGTGATGAATGTTCGTGCCTTCTCTGTATGAGAAGAGGCCTTTGCCTTGCAGTGGGACAATTATAGGCTGGTATTATTATTATAATTATATATTGAATAATGAGTTGAGAGTATGGTATGGTTAGGTTTTGAATTCGGTCGAGTTTATTGTAATGTTATGAAAATTGGTTATTCTATACATACTTTTAAAATTTTATTTTTATTCATTTTAAGAACATAAGTTTGGTTTGTATTTACATCTGCATTCCCCGAAAACTATTAATATCAATAACCTTGTGCGTATCTTCTTGCGCGGTTCCTTTCCAAGCGAGTTATGGCATGGTTGTCAACCAACCAAGCTGAAAATCATCTAGAAGCATGAAATTTGGCAGAAAGGTTCCTCAAGTGACGTAATTGTGCAGTAAGAAAGGATTTTTGGAAATTGCATCCCTAAGGGGGTAAAAAGGGGTTTGAAAGTTTGTATGAAAAATCTAATTCCTTCGGCCAAAAGCTAAGTTTCAAGAATTGAGGCCGATATTATTCTTATTCTAAGTAAACAATATAGGTTGCCATTATTAGTTTTTTGAAACTACCAAATGACGATTTAGGGGATGTTGAAGTTTGTATGGAAGAATCTGATTTCTTGGGTCAATCAACATGAAACTTGGCACAAATACCAACCTAAATAAATAATAAAGGATTTCATTATTAGTTTTTCGAAACTACCCCCAAAAGATGATTTAGGGGGTGTTAAATTATTTTTGAAATATCGTATATTTAAAAAATAATTTGACACCCCATAAATCACATATTAAATATTTCTTTGGTTAATAAATTTGAAAATTTACATAAATACCCATCCTAAGTGAACCATAAAGGTTTTCATTATTAGTTTTACTTATCTAGTCCCAAAATACGATTTTTGGGGAGTTAAAGTGCTTTGAAGAATTTTATTTCCCGGGTTAATAAATTTGAAATTTGGCACAAATACCAACCTAAGGAAACAATAAAGGTGGTCATTATACATTTTTCGAAACTAACTCAAGCTAAGAATCTTACTGGACAGGGTTTCGTTTTTGACGTGGTTTTCTTGGGAAGCACTAAGGCACGATTTTGCGGCAATTCAACCTTTAAGGAAGTGAAAAGGGTAAAAATTAGTTTGTATGTAAAATCAAATTCTTTGGGGATAAAGTTGATGATCAAAATTTACATAAAACATTTTGAAAACTCCCTCCCAGATTGGGTTTAGGGGTGTTAAAGTTTTTTTTGAGGCAACTCACTGCGCAATCTGACTAACATAAAATGATAAATAAAAAAATTTAATTCAAAAAATCTAAAAACCCGACTGCTTTGCAGTCGGAGCATACATCTGGTTTTCGTCAGCTAGCCCGCGAATATGTATCCTCCGACTGCACAGCAAGATTTTCTCCTTGTTTAAGTCTTTTTATTTCGCTTTTAAAGCAGTCGGGTTTTTAGTTTTTTTGAATTAACTTTTTTTATTTATAACTTTTTAGTTATCTGTTTTTAAGATTTAGGTACATTTAAACATATATGTTTTATATTTTCGAAATCACCTCTAAAAGCCCTTTATTTTGATACCCCACACGATGGGTTTGGAAGAAAAAAAGATTATGCTCCGCAATATGGCGCCCAAAATCTGCCATTTTTCTATTTTCCAATTTTAATGTAGCCAGTGACACTCGCGGGGTTAAGACGAATCGATTGACGTATGAATCATCAAAATCGGCCAACACGTTTGGTCTCTAGAACGCCACATAGGAACAAACATACATACATACTTTCATACATACATACATACATACATAGACTGATAAACACATTACCCTCCTTCGGCAGTCGAGTAAAAAGAGAAGAAAGGAGTGAATAGCATATTTAGGTTGTTCAAAACTAGACCCTCAACGGCGCAAAAAGGGTTGATAAGTTTTTAGGGGAGGATTTTACTTTGTGGCGATAACCTAAAATGTATTATTGTTTAAGTCAAATAACGAATCGTCCCAATCCAATAAACCCACCAACCCCAAACCCAAATCCACGATACCCAGTTTTTAATAGTTTTAATAATATCTTATTTTTGGTTGCCTTTACTAACTGCATATAAGAAAATCATTTATAGGATAAACGAAATCACGCGAACATAGTCGCGGGCGGAGTGCTAGTCATACATAAACATACTCATATTTATACTGGTCATTCTGTATAAAACCATCTGAAATGATTAATGTAAAACTCTCTTTTATATTAAAATGTGCCCGATAAAATATTTTGAATACCGACTGCATTCCAAATTTGAATTTTGAATTCTTTTACGTTCGGCGAATTCGGCGCGAATTTAGCCACGAATCCTATTTTTTTTTCAATTTACTCTTCTGATAACATTATGAAAGCATTTATGTATAGTTATTACTATATATTATTACTATAAGTTGTTATTTTATTTTGTGCCTATAAACTAATTTTAATTTTAAAACAATACATTTTTGAAAATCACTTTTTTATTTAAATGAATAATTTTAAATAATCGAAATACACTTAATCGATTAGGCTGAATGCAGTTTTAATCGATTATGAGACGCGTGAATGGACAGCAAAAAAAAAAACAACACCAAAGAAATGTCATGTTGCAAGGTTGCATCAAAATTTTAAGCAATTTTTTTCCAGATTTTGGCTTGTTTTTTTATGAATTTTTGTATGACAAATTAGGAACATAAGGACGCAAATAAAATAAGTATATCTTTGTGTTGTCCTTTTGCATCTTTTCAGCAAGGGAAAAGGTTGTTTATGTACATATTTTGAGCAAATCTAAATTGTCTACCATTTGGAAAGGTGTAGTAATTCGTATTTTGTACACATTTTGCAGTAGACTGACGCGGTTTAACCGAGCGCAACATGTAAATAAAGATATTTTTTTCAAATTTACTGTGTAAGATAGCTGCGTAAACTTATTTTTCTGAATAAATTCGAATGTTGAAAGTTCAAGTAAATTCCTGAATTTCATGACGTAATTTGCAACAACCTGTCGACTCAGCTGGTGTGTCATGTGTCAAAATCTTGTCGAGCAGAGTGGTTAAAGTGTTTCGCTGTTTTCACACCTTTGTTTCGTTTATATCACGAAGAATTTTGTTGTTTAATTATCTGCATGAACCATGTCGTGTGTGGCTATCAGTTGCAAGAGTAGAATGAGTGTATTAACAGAAAATAATCAAAGGATATCTTTCCACAGGTGAGTTATCGACTAGCATACTGAAATTATTGTGCAGGGAATACATTTCATAGGCTGTCCGGAATAAAGGAATCTTAGTTCTAAATACGTCGAGCACGTATAGTATCATTTAAACCATTCTATGTAGTGAAATAATTAACTTTTATACGTTCGCTAATAGAGCTATGACAGTTTACGTACTTACGTTCTGATGTTAGAGATGTGACAAGAGTCACAAGAAAGATTTATCGATACTGTATTTTTATTTTACTTACTTTAATGTATTTCTTAAAGTTCATTTGCTATTTGTTATTATTAATCTAATATTGATTGTGCACAGGTTTCCTAAGAGTACTTATTTAAGAAATAAGTGGATCAAGAATATAAAACATGCTAACCTTCACCATATTCTCGCTTGTGTTCACTGCATTTTATTGAATCGCTATCGCTATCCCTCGACCCATCTATGGATAAAGGTTGATGAATCATGTTTATTTTCGCATTTTAATTTTTCAAATTAAATAATTATATGTGAACCATTTTATTATTATTTATTTTGTTACTTTTATACTTATACATACTCGTCTGTAAACTTTATTTTCAGTCTTGCACAAGAACTAGCTTATTATATATCAGTATATTGATCAGTACCTGTTTGTACATATAGTCGTACGAGTGTACCAAAAACTGTCACTTTGATCTCATGATGATGATGTTTTTGCACAAGGTATGAATAAACATTATTATATAAAAGTGAATGTGTACTCGTACAAAGAGTGAATTTATCAGTCTGAGTTTGTCTGTCTTGTGTGACTGATAAGTTCACTCTTTGTACGAGTACACATTCACTTTTTAAATAATTATAAAGATTCCCTAAAAAAACGTATATAAAATTAGCCGCAGTCAGGGACGATTCTTACAGATATTTGACCAAATTTGTAGAAAATCCTCCTAAACTAAACTCGATAATATCGATATGACAGTAGCACAGATCTAGTTCTGATATATGTCTATAGATAAGAATCTATAGCATCCTCGGTCACACTGGCAGAAAAGATGGCATAGACAAAAGTATATCTATCTCTTTTTGCTTATGACGTTATCTGTTAGTGCGAAAGTGAATACCGATGTTGAAATTGCGTCTTAAATATGTTACCTCTAGGTTACTATACAAACTCTCTGTATAAAGTCTTTGATAAGCAGAGATTTTTTTTGTTTTCTTCACTCATGCTGTGTAGGCAAAGGGAACTATGCCCATACAGCCAAGTCTACAGTAGAATTTTTTTATTGATATGAAATGAAAATGAAATTTAATGAGATGAAATGAAACCTGACCTAACTCATTGAATCAAATTGTTAAATCTGATATTGAAATAAATTAGTAGCTTCTTTTTAGAAATATTTGCATGAATCATAAAAACTTCTATGAATTATTTTTAGTAAAAACTTTGTGGTTGCTTTTTCTTTATAATAGACATTATTTTGACAGTTGGGAAAGAGAACGCACGAGTTCGGAAAAGATAAAGAAAAAGCTCTAGTATGTAATAGCCCACATCCCGAACGCTATACGTCCCTGCAATACGCCACTTTTTGAGCAACTGTATTAAAAAAAAAATCGGTTACCTCCCATAGACGTAAAGAGGGGATGTATTTTTTTTCCTCATCTATCCCATAATGTGGGGTATCGTTGGATCGATTCAGAGATCCGTTTGCGTAAAATTAAGCTTTAAATTGCAAATTTATGTTAAGAGTCAAGTGTTCCCCCCCTGCCAGCGAAATGGTTTCTCTTGGCTATGTGAAAAAAATCACGGCAGTTGTAAATATAACGAAATTAAAAGGAAAACTATCACGGATAAGTAGGTTTTACAAGTTTACGAATAATAGTCGACCAACTTAGAATATGTACTTGGAACAGTAAAAAAATTGTACAAATGCCATTGAAAAATTACTTTAATAACGTTGTTAGCAGTGTAAAACAGAGTAAATTTATGCTTATGAACCATGTAAAAATATACAAAAATAAAATCATAACATCCTTAATAAAAAATGATTTCTAAATTATTATTGTTTAAACTCGAATAACGCATTGGAGTGGCTGGAGTCGTTAGCAGTACCGGTCCGTAGTCCATACGGCGCATGCGCGAGGGCCGCGAGGGGCAGGTCTATTTTGTGTTAGTGCAGAAGTATTTTCGGCGTTTTGTAATCTAAAGTCAAATTAGATTCGATTGCCAAGCAAACTATCTATTTTCTTTTGTCGATCTCCATCTATAAAGTCAATATTCGACCTGACTACATCACTAATTGAGCAGCGTAAAACTTTCCAGAACGAAATAGTGAATACCGCAGATTAGAGGTGAATACATACGAAATTTTTCAAATTCCGAAAGAGAAATAAACAAGGAGCGTGCGCGCAATGATCCAGGAATGAACCATACCATTCCCCGTGGCTCTAACGCGCGCTCCTATCGGCTCCTTCCGCAATTCGCACCCGCGGTGGTACTCAAATAGATAATATTTTTCTAATCAGTTGCGAAGTTGGATTTTATAACTCCTTCTTCAGTTACCAGGTAGTCCTTATTTAGTTTAAGTCAAGAGTGAATAGGTTACGTCTAGGCAAGCATGCTTCACCGTAGACCACATCATCCCTTACCATCAGGCGAGATAGTGGTCAAACGCGAGCATAAAGATTAAAAAAATATGTAGGTAATTTCATTTCAATTATTTCACATGTTAATTAACAATTTTATACTGTGTCTAAATGTTATAAAAAACAAGTTTAGAAACTGTAATTCGAGCAACACTACCAGATGGTGTGATTATAGAGAGTGTGATTTTTTATTCCAAAATCAACGGGTTCGATTCCTGGCACATTCCTTATATTAATTTTTCAAAAATCCAATGATAAACTTTTAGTTTTCATCAAAATCGGCCCCGTGACTCCTTTGATTGTGTTTCGCTATTCCTCATAGTTTCGGATTTGGCCATCCATGTCCAGTCATAAGTCATTTATTTCACAACATAAATTGTGTAGAAAGTAATAAAATAAAAACAAAACCAATCAATAAAAAAACGATTATAAATGAAATATAAAATTCAATAATAATTACCTATAATAAAAAGATCAATCAACATCTTTCTGCCCTTGTCCCATGTTACTTATGGTCAGCGCAATACGTTTTCTTCTTCCATACCATCTCTGGCGCCACTTTCAAACTTCCTCTAATATATTCATTTCTCACTTTATCCATTCTCGTCACTCCGCACATCCATCTCAACATTCTCATCTCTGCTACATACAATCTCTTTTCATCCATCTTTTCCACAGCCCAACATTCTGATCCATACAGGCATCCGTGGGTCGCAAGTTTTTTCAGTTTTCATCCATCGCGAGTTGATCCGGTGCGTTACGTCTCGGTCTACCTCACCATCCCCTTGGAAAAGCGACCCTAGGTACCGGAAGTCGGAGCAGATCGGTAGGGGTGTTCCAGCGAGAGCTATAGGCACGGAACTGGAGAGACCATCAAAATCGCAGAACTAGTATTCTGCTTTGGTTCTGCTTAATTTCATTTAGCCTACGTTACCCGGGCTATAATAACGAATCGATTGACACCTTATTCATCAAAATCGCATGCATAGTTTAGGCGCTATGGAGGAACATACGTAAATACAAACATACATAGACTGTAATCATAACCCAGAAAGGACTTAAGGGTTTTGTTCTGCCGTAGTCGGGTAAAAATAACATGCAACCGTGTAGAACGTACGCGCCAGTTGGTTGACTCATGATCGGGCGATTGTTCCTTCGACTTAGTTTAGACTTTAGTCCATTTTTTTTTACGTTATCGTCGCTTGTACATAGAAGAGCTATAAGCAGGCTTTTCTGTGTCGTGTCGTGGCGTGGCGTGGGATACACCAATCATACAAATCTGATAAAGCCTACGTTATACCGCAACGAGTCTTGTTGCCAATCAAATGCGTCATAATGTCGTTTGTTCACGAGGCACCTCACGACACACTGCATACGGTCTGTCGTCCGTTCCTTTGTTTACTAGACACGATTCTGCAACGACACTGCAGTACAGTGTGTATTGTTTTATAAGCGCGTGAGTGACGAGACACGTGTGAGCTATGCGGTGCGGTGTGTCGTGTCGTCAACAAGCTCATACCGGTTTTGTTCAGCCGCTAAATCGTCACCGCAAAAAAACTGCAACGACATAGCGGCATCGAAGACATAGCCGAAATGCCGTATGGAATTCGTGTCGCGTGTGGTGCGGTTTCGTGCAATAAACAAACGGTCCATACAAATATATGGAGCTCTGAATCGTGACCACATTTTGCGGTGATGTGCGTCACGTTGTGAACAATCGGCCTTAGGCCCCACGCCACGACACGACACGTAACTAAAGGGCTTATTACACTACACGGTATTCAGGGCCTTGAATACCGGATCACTAAATCATTCCGAAGCAATAAGGTCGATATTATGAGAACCCTAAATTCCTAACTGCTATTACACTACCCTAAATTAGGGTTTAGGGCCCTGACACCGTGTAGTGTAATAAGCCCTTAAGTTATCGCCTATAACTACTCCAATATTCTGAAGTTCTGTTAGGTATTTTGAAAAGGGCTTATTACACTACACGGTATTTAGGGCCCTGAATACCGGGTCCCTAAATCTTTCGATAATATGAGAACCCTAACTCCCTAACAGTTATTACACTACCCTATAATAGGGTTTAGGGCCCTGAATACCGTGTAGTGTAATAAGCCCTAAAGGAGATTTTAAGGGCTTATTACACTACATGGTATGCAGGGCCCTGAATACCGTGTAGTGTAATAAGCGCTTTAATGAACGCAGTAGAACATTCTGAAACCCAAAATCGCAACTCTTTTTTGCTTTTGTGAACATTTTTTACATTATGGGCTGATTTCGACCTGAAAACGGACTCTCTCAATATTTATTATGCAAAAGTTTAGTTATCAGTAAAGATATAGTAAAAGACGTGCAAATGTTAAATTAATCGCTCAGAATTTGTAGTATTTTTTATTTAAGTTTGGGTTTCAGAACGTAAATGTCAGAACAGCTCAACTCATAGACAATACTCTCTCACAACCTTCTTTCCGGTTTCAAGATGGTGAGTGACTACGCTGTCGCTTTAATATTTTCGATTTTTATTGAATAATATAGTGATTATTAATTCTTTATCAACGATTATTATAAATAATTAACGCTGAAATATCAAGAATTGTGATTAAGTTTTGTGTTATCTAGTAAATTATTTTGGGGAGTTGGGATGAGGGCACCTCGTGGCGAAGCTTGTTGTCAACAATATTTTTGTAATTTCAGCCGCCCAAAAAGGACACCAAGTCTTCGGCCAAGCAGCCCCAAAAAACACAGAAGAAGAAGGAAGGATCCGGTGGCGGCAAAGCCAAGAAGAAGGTAAACAATTTATGAACTTCTAAAAGAGAGGTTATGTGTGCGTGTGACAGTGAATGCCCGTACTTCAGTAAAATGAATATTATGTGGCATAATCTCAAACTACAACATCAAGGACTGCGTTTTGACTGTCTGTATGGTTTTCACAGTTTATCCATATGATTGTATGCCATAAATCGTGGAAGCATAAACTGGTGTGTCGCCAGATGATTATACATCTAGACTTGAACTCTGTGAGAGTAAATTAACTGATATATTGAGGCTGATGGCAACACCTTGTGCTCTGAAACATTTCATGATGTAACTCCATCATCAGCTACTAATGTTATACTAACATAATATTTTTTCACCTTACAGAAGTGGTCCAAAGGAAAGGTCCGTGATAAATTAAACAACCAGGTGTTATTCGACAAAGCAACTTACGAGAAGCTGTACAAAGAGGTGCCTCAGTACAAGCTGATCACACCTGCAGTCGTCTCTGAAAGGCTCAAGGTCCGCGGTTCTCTTGCGAGACGGGCACTCATCGAGCTTAGGGAGAAAGGTATGATATATTTTGTTTTCAAATGGCTTACCTTGTGTGATTTGAACTGTTAATAGAATTTGGTGGCAAAAATATTTTTTAACAAATAACATGCTTATTTCAAGCAATAAACTGTTACACCATTTCGAAACACAAACTTGTGTTAGGTTTATTCTTTTTAAAACTGCAGCACCCAAATGTGTTTAATAACACTTCAATCAATAGTTGATTGTTGTAAATTATTATTATTCAAACTAAGAAATTAATATTGATTATTGAGGCAAAAGTCATATTTTCATACTATAAACAGACGGCTCAGCAATTTGTAAAATATTTTGAATTCCATCTGGGTACTAATTTTGTAAATATAATTTTAAAGAAATTAATAAGTAATGATGAATATTTTTACTGGATAAACCATGACAGTTACAAACTGATATATTGAGTCTGAATTTCTTTTGTAAATCACAAAATACCTCATTGTGTGCAACATGTACTTGATACTTTCATATTTTTGTTGCAGGTTTGATCAAACAGGTGGTCCAGCATCATGGACAAGTGATCTACACAAGGGCCACCAAGGGTGATGACCCTGTCGCATAAGATTATGTTTAAGTAATAAAAAAATAACAAAACAATTTTAGTTTCATATTTATAATCCTCATCTTTAATATCTACACTAAACAGAATATGATTTACATACACTAAAAATTTATTGTAAAAAAAAAAAAGTTAGCGCTGATTCATCGTACAGTAACTTTGTGTTTTTCATCGTCGATGATGGCAAACCTAGCGCTAGGATACTGATCGCGCAGGTGATCCTTAAAACTATTAGCATGCTCCTCATTTGCTGTCTCAACCACCACATTGGCCTGAAATCAGCACAAACTACCATCAAGTATGCTGATTATCTAAGTCGATCACTGCTGTCATCAGACAGATTTACACTGTTGAATCATCCTCCTTTTTGAGCAGTTGTTTGGGAATGTTGCCTAATCACCACGTTGAGATTGAGATATTTTTCCAGGCGGACGGGTTTTTCAACAATAGTTCACCAAATTGTTAAGCTAGCTGCAGACTAAGGTCCAGTTTTTTGATCCGTAGTTACCACAACCAATGGTTAAATATGTTGAGTGCGTTACTACAGCCAGATATTGTCAAAAATCGTCTTCTAAGTACAATAGATAATTAGATATACAGCTTCTGTAATTGGTAAGCAGATTTATTAATTTGGTAAGCTGATAGTTTTTTAATTATTTGATAAAAACAGTTCCGGCTGGAGTAACGTTACCGCAGCCAGATCTTTTTTTTTCTAACGGGTATGTTGAAATAAATGTTATCTAAATAATTAGATATCAATTTGAAATAAATGGTACAACTTAATTTGTATGTATATTTGCTATGGTTGCGAAGATATTTAAAATCCTGCTGTGGTAACGTTTGCACGATTGCTGGATCTCGGAATTGACTAAACGGATGATTATAATTTTTGTACTTGACATCTGGCTAATTAGTTATAATTTTTTACGCAATAAAAAAATCCACAATAATGCACCGTTTTGAAGTTATTTTAGTAAATAGATATATGCTTTAATAGGTCCTAGCACTTCCAATAAGCGGTCCGAAGACTAACTTGAAATGTTATTATATAGCTAATTACTGCCTATAAATGGTACTGAAGTTTCATTAGTATCCTATAAGTAATTAAAAAGTTATGAAGAAACTTCAATTTGTTCCGGCCACGGCGCGCAACTGAGTTTTTGAAGACCGATTAACCGAGTTTCCTGTAGTGGTGGTAACTGAATCTTATATCAATAATTAGATATATAGTTCAATTATATACCTGTGAAATATCAGACTTGTACACTAATTAATTAACGAGATAATCGAAAAACAATACTTATATGTGGTAACCCGACCAAATCTAGAATGTTACAAAAAAGCGGCCGCGCAATACATTTTACCAACCTTCTAAAATTATTAGCATAATTGTCCTCAAAAGTTGGTACAGTCACGAATGAAATTTGTTTGATTGAAAAATTAAACCTACCATACTAAACGTTTAAATAAATTTAAAATTGCTCAAAGTAAGTGTCCACTATGCCATTCTTCATATATCTACCTACCTACGTTTAACCATTCTGTCGTCGAGGTAGGTAGGTACCTACTTACTATTTACAAGGAAGAAATTGCGCCTAATTAGTTTTTATTTATTTTATAATAGTGTTTAGGTAAAGGAATTTATTATTATATTTAAAATATCACATAAAATATACATGGTATCATTAGATTAAGGTGAGTACCTATATGTAATATGGGCCCCGTAGCTTTAAAAAAATCCTGTAGGTAACAAATTATTGTAAAATGAGATTAGAAAAAACAGTAGAACCTACCTACCTACTGTATATATAATATGTTAGTACTTACTGCACTGTGATGTTATTACATTTTATTATTGTTATGTGATTTTTTACAATAAAACTTAATTTTAAATATGGCTACAATTATTTTACTTTAACTTATTCGAAACGCTAAGCACAACACAACATTGCCCGAAAGGATGGTCATAACCTGGAGCAGCTGATGATCACTTATTGCCAGTGATCATGTGGCCGAGGGTTATCAGAGCCGTGCCCGATCAGATGGTCTGACCATATACGTGCAACGCTGAGCACCAAGCTGCACGATGCACTCCACGTTGCCAAGGACAGACACAGATGGAGAATCATCGTCAGAGAAAAGTTGGTCTCCTAGCTGTCACGGTAATCACGACCCTCAGTAATGAAGCACACGATGCGAAGAGGAGGAAGCACAACGCAGTGTAAATAGTGAAGGTGTTTATCAGTACTTAATTTTAATTTCAGATAAGCAAGCAACGTTGCATATAATTCCATTAAAACATACCTGTGATTATTTTTGAAATTAATTTATATACCTACTTACTTACCATAATTAATATCTGCATAAAATTATCATCTTCATAAGTAGGTACTCCATATTTTTTATTACCTAGGCATAAATATTTTTGAAATTAATATTCTATCTGTAGAAACAAAAATATTTAATTATAACTATGTTTTACTTTACCACTTGTGTACCCGTCTGTACCAAACACGTATTATTCTCACGTATTATCCTGTAAGTTGTAGAAGGTTGGTATAATGTATTGCGCGGCCGCTTTTTTATAACATTCTAGATTTGGTCAGGTTATCACGCATAAGTTTGGGCGCACGGTTGGCGCAGTGGTTGAGCGATTGACTGCTGCGCTGCGTGTCGCGGGTTCGATTCCCGCACGGAACAAATATTTGTATGACCTACAGATAGTTGTTCCGTCTCTGGGTGTTTGTGTATGTGAGTTTATATGTTTGTAAACGCACCCACGATACAGGAAGAAATTCCTAGTGTGGGGCAATGTTTAAAAAAAAAAAAAAAAAAAAAAAAAAAAAAAAAAAAAAAGTATTGGTTTTCGATTATCTCGTTAATTAATTAGTGTACAAGTCTGATATTTCACAGGTATATAATTGAACTATATATCTAATTATTGATATAAGATTCAGTTACCACAACTACAGGAAACTCGGTTAATCGGTCTTTAAAAACTCAGTTGCGCGCCGTGGCCGGAACAAATTGAAGTTTCTTCATAACTTTTTAATTACTTATAGGATACTAATGAAACTTCAGTACCATTTATAGGCAGTAATTACCTATATAATAATGTTACAAGTTAGTCTTTGGACCGCTTATTGGAAGTGCTAGGACCTATTAAAGCATATATCTATTTACTAAAATAACTTCAAAACGGTGCATTATTGTGGATTTTTTTATTGCGTAACAAATTATAACTAATTAGCCAGATGTCAAGTACAAAAATTATAATCATCCGTTTAGTCAATTCCGAGATCCAGCAATCGTGCAAACGTTACCACAGCAGGATTTTAAATATCTTCGCAACCATAGCAAATATACATACAAATTAAGTTGTACCATTTATTTCAAATTGATATCTAATTATTTAGATAACATTTATTTCAACATACCCGTTAGAAAACAAAAGATCTGGCTGCGGTAACGTTACTCCAGCCGGAACTGTTTTTATCAAATAATTAAAAAGCTATCAGCTTACCAAATTAATAAATCTGCTTACCAATTACAGAAGCTGTATATCTAATTATCTATTGTACTTAGAAGACGATTTTTGACAATATCTGGCTGTAATAACGCACTCAAATATGTTAACTATTGGTTTAAAATTTTCGTAAAACGCCTTTATTCATCAATTGCTAGTTCAACAAATGGTCAAATAATTAACTCTTCAACTTATTTGAACATTTGTGATGCTATCAATAATTGATGAAAAGTCGCGTATTTTAGCGAAATTTAAATTTATTGGATGAGTTAATAACGGATCAAAAAACTGTCTAAGCCCCAGTTTTTAAACTACATTTTCAATCCTTTTAATGATATATATAATATATCATATATAATCATCAATTCTTAGTCTTAACAAATGGTTAAATAACTCTCCAAGTTATTTGACAATTTGTGAGGCTAACATTTGTTTATCAACCGTGTTTTACCGAAATTTGCACGCATTTGTTAGCATATTTAACCATTGGTTGAGTTAACTATCGTAGTTAACCGTTAATTCGTCGATTTTTATTTTTAGTCTAACAAATGGTCAAATAATTAACTTTTCATTTTATTAGACCAGTTTTGAGGCTAATAACTGAAGAAAACCGCCCAAGTGCGAGTCGGACTCGCGCACGAAGGGTTTCGTACCATTATCGTAAAAACCAGCCAAGTGCGAGTCGGACTCGCGCACGAAAGGTTAAAAAAAACACGTTAGTTGTATGGGAGCCTCACTTAAATATTTATTTTATTTTGTTTTTAGTATTTGTTGTTATAGCGGCAACAGAAATACATCATCTGTGAAAATTTCAACTTTCTAGCTATCACCGTTCACGAGATGCAGCCTGGTGATGGACGGACAGACAGACAGACGGACCGCGGAGTCTTATTAATAGGGTCCCGTTTTTACCCTTTGGGTACGGAACCCTGAAAACGATGTTTTACCGATATTTGCAACCATTGACCATATTGGTTGCATATTTAACTATTGGTGGAGCAACGGATCAAAAAAACTGGTCCTAAGAGCAAAGCTTAGTTGGATTAGCTTATGTCGCTTGGGCCAGTTTCTGAAGTAGACGTCACATCTCAAATCAGCTGACAATTTGTCACAAATTAACCAGCCGTCAGTTGTCAGTGAGTTTCTCAACACTTCATCATCGAGAAATTACGTAATCGCTTGTTACATTAAATAATCGACATTAATTTATTTCGGTTGGCTACCCTAGCTGGTATTCATTCACTGCTATAACGTAATCAGTAACTTTAAATAGTATTTTATCTTGAGAGGCTGGGTTAAGCAAACCTTACCAAGGTCGATTTTTGGATGGGTAACCACTTTTTTTTTGGTTTGCTTGTTTTTGGATAGGTGACCCCACACAGGTTAAGCAACACTTACCAAGGTTATTCTTTGGATGGGTGACCGCTTTTTTTTGTTTCGTTTGTTTTGGATGGCTGACACCGCTAGGGTAAGCAACACTTACCAAGGTCAGTCTTGGGATGGGTGACCACTTTTTTTTCTTCGCTTGTTTTTGGATGGGTGACCCTGCCAGGGTAAGCAACACTTACCAAGGTCACTATTTGGATGGGTGACCACTTTTTTTGGGTTCGCTTGTTTTTGGATGGGTGACCTTGTTAGATGTTGTTTAACCTAGTGGGGTGATAAAGTCAAAGGATGGGTGATCAACATTTTTGTTGTGATGGTCACCCATCCAAAGACTGACCTTGGTTAGTGTTGCTTACCCTGGCGGAGTCACCTATCCATAAACAAGCGATCCAAAAAAAAGTGGTCACCCATCCAAAGACTGACCTTGGTTAGTGTTGCTTACCCTGACGGAGTCACCTATCACTAAAAAAGCGATCCAAAAAAAGGTGCTCACCCATCCAAAGACTGACCTTGGTTAGTGTTGCTTACCCTGGCGGAGTCACCTATCCATAAACAACCGATCCAAAAAAAAGTGGTCACCCATCCCAAGACTGACCTTGGTAAGTGTTGCTTACCCTGGCGCGGTCACCACCCCTGCCGCTTCAAGTTAAACACAAACCTATCCAGAAGCTGACCATAGTAAGTACTAAGTACAGGGTACAGTCAACACTGACCTGGGGATCGAACCTTCCTCACGCGCACTAGCGTGAGGAAGGTTCGATTCCCAGGTCAGTAACAGTTTGTTTTTTTTTAATTTATTTATTTCAATACAAAACAACAATTTTTGATAATTGTGTCAAGTTTTTATAATGTAATTAATTTAAAAGTTTGTAATATCCTATTTTTTTTTTAAATCATGTTAATTAATTAATTGATATAAATTAACATTTGTTTTATAATTCAACCCATACCATAGTTTTCGCCGACCCCTATTATCTTTTTATCGTAACATAAATTTAATACAAATGTGCCTGTAAAAGCATATTATTAATTTTAATCCGCGAATAATCGACCAATTTCCAACAATTATAAATTAGGCTCGTTGACAAGAGATTAACTTTGAAAAAGGTGCTCAGAAACCCAAAACTGCTGTAACATGCAGTTAATTCGAGATTTTACTCAAATGTGACAAATTGTCAACCACTTGTCACACTTGGATGTTGAGAAACTGAAAGTAGAATTAACAGGCGATTAATCCTCGATTACGTTAACAGCCCGATAATTGAGAGCTGGGAAACTGGCAGTTAGTATCGTTGTGCGTGGCTAGATTACTAGTTGAAAAATGAGATCTGCCAAAGAATCCCTCAAGTTAACGTGTGGCGAGTGTAAGATGTTCTATAATAACTACCTCCAGTTGGTAGAACACTTGTATTGGCGCCACGGCAACGAGAGCAGTTTGCGTAACAAGTGTAAAGTGAAGCGGTGGCCATATGCTGCACATTTTGTCATCTCGTCTCAACAAATGACAATACTGAAGACGGTGTGACCGAAATATGCATCTGCAAAAGGAATATTCCTAATGCTCCAATGATAGGGTTTGACGGGCCTGGCTGTCCGCGAGAATGGTACCACTTCGACTGCGTTGGCGTCATTTCAGCGCCCAACGGGGACTGGCTCTGTCCGACACTTTATAGTTTCTTATTTGGAAGTCGTAAGTATTTTTTTTGTGAAAAAGTTTTTTTTATTTAAACACCTCTTTTTTATATTTAGTTGCACCTGTCCTCGTGTCTGTAATGTCTGTGTGTAAAATCATCTGGGTGTACGTAATCAAAGCTTGCAGTTAAATTTGAAATACTCACCATTTTATACACACGTTTGTGTCTCGTGAAACCGCCAATTTTAAAACTAAAACTTGATAAAAACAAATTGTTGGTAGATGATATTTCAAATTCAAAAAAGAGTGACGCGCACGTCATGCGCAATATGAAAGAGAGCGTCGCGAAGAGCTAGCTGAAGCTAGTCAACGATTAGCTTCAGCTGCCGGTTTTGACCCTAACGTGAGTTATTATCACTTCATCAGATCTTGATTTCATTTTTGTATTACTTAATATATAAAAATAGTTCAACCTGTTAATTATTTACAGATCCCAGTTGCGGACCTTTTGGAATTAGTGACTGAAAAAATAGATAAAGCGAGAGAAGCCAAACCAATTCCGGAAATTCTACTTGAAATTAAAATACTGGAAGAGGCAAGTAAGTAGTAACCTGTCTAGTGTCTTGACATTTTCATATCCTTGTTATTTTGATATTGTTTAATAATTTCTAACTGTTTTGAGTAGCTGATGTGGAGGCTTGTTTAATTGACTTTGGTTACGTTTTAAAACACCATTCTCAAGCTTCATCATCGGATCATCAAAAGCTGCAGTCGCTTAGTATGTTGTTTCTTCGAAAATAAAGAGATAAACGTTGTCATTAGCTCCTATTATACTCCATCGATTGGTCCTTCAGGTACTTACTGATAATAAGGGTGCGCTTATCGCTCCCCCTCTCTCAAATATTGACAACTATAAAACTAAAGGGTTGCAAATCATTCCTACACCAGTGTTGTGAGTGTTAGTATCGTTGTGCGTGGCTAGATTACTAGTTGAAAAATGAGATCTGCCAAAGAATCCCTCAAGTTAACGTGTGGCGAGTGTAAGATGTTCTATAATAACTACCTCCAGTTGGTAGAACACTTGTATTTAGTTGCACCTGTCCTCGTGTCTGTAATGTCTGTGTGTAAAATCATCTGTTTGTACGTAATCAAAGATTGCAAGTTAAATTTAAATTACTGCCTTTTTTAATTTGTGCTTTTTTTGTGTCTCGTGACACCGCAAATTTAAAAAAAAAAGTGGTTGGTACATGATATTTCAATTTTTGTTTTTTTTTATATTTAAACATCATATATACAGTCGACTTGAACCTAGCAGCACTCATTCCAGCGCTGAAAATCTTTATATTTTTTAACTTTACACCACGTAAGTATTTTCCGAACGGATGGTAGAGTCACTTAATCAAGATCCAGCCTTTGTTGTCCCCCCAGCGATGCCCTAAGCCCTCAGCGTGGTCGCTTAGGTTAAGTTTTTTGAGCCTGGCTGGAGGATATAGTTTAGTCTTCACAGGGAAGACCGGTTAAGCAGTAGTAAATCCTAGTATTTAACTGCGAGACGCCAAGTATTAATAAAACATTAACAAACTTTTTAAAATATACTGTGTTAATATTTATAAATGAATTCAGATTTTTAATTATTATGTTTTATTGTTTCAGAAACAAAATTCAGATTCAGCGCCGCCGCAGAGATGTCGCGGTAGACTGGCAGGGAACAACCGGGTGCCATTAACACCGGTTCGTATTAACGAAATTCTCCTTACATTTTTCATTATTGTTTAATTCATTTATAAATACTCATTTGTTTTATTTTTGTTCACAGGAAGAGTGACGCGCACGTCATGCGCAATATGAAAGAGAGCGTCGCGAAGAGCTAGCTGAAGCTAGTCAACGATTAGCTTTAGCTGCCGGTTATAACCCTAACGTGAGTAATTATCTTTTTTTTTTTTTTTTTTTTTTTTTTTACTATGTATAGGCCTGTGTTTGACCACAATCTCACCGTGGTCAGTGATGATGTGGCCGATGGTGGTAAGCACACAAAGCCTAGAAGGGAACTGGCTCTCAAGTGCTGCTGTCGGAACACACCGGAAGGTGCTTGGCGACAGATTTTCAACTTGAGGGTGGTTGCCAGCCAGGCGGGTACTACAAAGTACCCTACCACCGTGCTATGGTTTCCTCACGATGTTTTCCTTCACCGAAAGCTCAAGCTCATTGTAGGATTCGAACCCGCGACCTTCGTCTCGGTATCCGACGTCACTACCACTGAGCTATCATCGCCTTAAATCACTTCATCAGTTCTTGATTTCATTTCAAATTCAAAAAAGAGTGACGCGCACGTCATGCGCTATATGAAAGAGAGCGTCGCGAAGAGCTAGCTGAAGCTAGTCAACGATTAGCTTTAGCTGCCGGTTTTGACCCTAACGTGAGTTATTATCACTTCATCAGTTCTTGATTTCATTTCAAATTCAAAAAAGAGTGACGCGCACGTCTTGCGCTATACGAAAGAGGGCGTCGCGAAGAGTTAGCTGAAGCTAGTCAACGATTAGCTTTAGCTGCCGGTTTTGACCCTAACGTGAGTTATTATCACTTCATGAGTTCTTGATTTCATTTTGTGCTACTAATGAAGAAAAAATATGAAATTGACACACAGCGCTTTCAAAATGATATTCAGGTACTTTAGGACAAACTGGGCTCCCTTTACAGTAAATATGTTAGCTCCCAGTTACAAATTAAGGAACACATTCTGGCCGCAAACAATTGCTGATGTGTCAATGTAATTGTCAGATAGTCTCAAACCTGAAGGCTGTTCAGCCAAAGGCAACGGAGGTCCAGCCTCGTGCTGAGAGGGTGTCTCAGGACAGTGTCTTTGAACTAGACATACCTGATATTTCACAGGAAGTGTCTCAAGTTGACCGGCCTGAGACTGCATCCTTTCCAACAAATAATAGTCATCATGGGTTTAATTCGGTTATGTTTGCAGATGGTATTGGAAGAGGTTTAGGTAAATTATTAAATAGCAATCAGAGTTATTCAACTTTGAATTATTGTATGCCTGGGTCATCTTACAAGCATATCATGGAATCTGTAACAAATAATGTATACAAATCAGATACCAATGTAACTGTCTTTATAGGTAACAGTTTGGATGTAAAAAAGATGACATCACTGAGTGTGTAACGGAGTTGTTTAAGTAAAATTGTAATAAAATCGTATTATGTACTTTTCCATATTTGGAAAAATTTTCTAGTAGTCAAAATAATTGTATACACATGCTGAATAAACATGTTCATTTCCTTGTCAGCCATTACAGCGACAAATTAATTTTTTGGACATAAACATTTTTGTTGATAAATTAAAAACGACAGGCAATACAGTGTATCTGCCTATTAGGGTAAGACGTCAAATAGCGAGGCTATTATCTTTTACTATAAACTCAGACATAAATAGTATGTCGAAGGCATGTACTGTAGTTGATATTAGTAGTAATACTAATATACAGGTAGTCAATAAGTTTAATAACGTTAGCACTTCTGCTATTAATATTTATAGTTTAAACTAGTTTGTAGGACAAGGGAGGGTACCAACAACGAAATAGTTACTAGTACATCCACCATCAAGAAGGTACCTTCTTGCTCTCACTTAGTTAATTTAAAAAAAAGGGGCTAAGCAGAATTCCTTGAAATTATTCCATCAAAATATTCAAGGTTTTTCTGTGAAGCAATTGGAAATAGAACTGTTTTTGGAAAAAACAATGTTTGAAATTGTTTGTTTTACTGAGCATTGGCTGAAAGATCATACAATGCTTATTAATTATGAAAATTATACCGTGGGCAGTTGTTTTAATAGAAATATTATGTTGCGTGGAGGTTCACTTATATTAATTAAAAATGGTATTAAATCAAAACCTCGTAAAGATATTGTAGATCTATCAGTTGAACATAGTGTTGAACTGTCATGCGTTGAGCTGGATAAGCATGTTATAGTGTGCGTTTTCAGACCCCCCCATTATGGTAACTACTCTATATTTGTGTCAGTGATGGAAGATGTTTTGGCAAAACTTGCAACTGGAAATAAACTAATCATAATCTGTGGTGATTTTAATATAAATATTTTAGAGAGTAATTCAGATAGCAGTAGATTATTAAATCTCTTCAAATCATTTAATTTGTCACATGTGTTTATGGAACCAACACGAACAACTGTGACTTCTGCTACATGTATTGATAATGTATTTTGTTGCTGCGACTACTTAGACAAAGCCATTATAAATTGTCTGCCTTCGGATCATAGTGGGCTATTGGTAACCTTTGAGTCCAACATACCAATTCAACAAGTGCAGATTCAATCCAGACCAATAACATCCGCTAAATTAAATCAGTTTAACAGCAGTTTAATTAGTAAGCTAAGATCAAGACCTCACAGTGAATGATGGTAATATTCTATATAAAAAAGTTTTCTCAGTAATCCAAAAGGAGTTCAATAATACTTTTAGGAAGAAAACTAAAACTGTATGCCCTAAGTTTTTATTCAGTGACTGGACGACTGAAGGACTCAGGAAAAGTAGGGAAAAACTTTACGAGCTCTATGGCCTTAAGCCTTATATTAACACTGAAACTTTTAACAAGTATGTTGCTACTTATTCAAAAATTTTTAGAAATACGTGTAAAGTAGCTAAGGCTTTATACATTGGCAATAAAGTTAAAACCGCAGAAAATAAAATCAAGAGAGTTTGGAAAATTATAAACAATGAAACGAATAGGAACAAAAGAAATAATACTGATTACACGCTTGAAACTACACATGGACTTATTAGAGATAACAAAAAAGTTGCTCAAGAATTTGTGGATTTCTTTACCAGCATCCCAATTAAAACTACTGAAACCCTAAATTCTTCGCCCTCACTTGCTTCTGGTTTATTAAACGCAAACGTTTCAGCCTGCCCGACAGAATTTAATTTTTCACATGTAAACCCAATAACAGTAATAAAAGCTTTTAAGCAAATCAAGATCAAATTGACCGAAGATCTATGGGGAATGTCCATTAAAGTTAGTACCTCCATTATTCAGACTATAGTGCCGTACTTAGCTTTAATTTTTAATTTGTGTGTAGATCAAGGAGTCTTTCCGGATCTAATGATACATAGTAAGGCATACCATTTTTTAAATCCGGGAACAGTAAAGACACAAATAATTATAGACCAGTATCGGTGCTGCCGGTTTTCAGCAAGATATTTGAAAAGATAATGCTAAATCAGATGCTCATTCATTTTAATACGAATAACATCCTACACGATAAACAGTATGGTTTTACCAAAGGACGTTGTACGACTGACGCTTGCGTCACCTTATTAAAACACATCTTTGAAGCGTGGGAAGAGGCACAAGATGCCATAGGGGTCTTCTGCGACCTGTCGAAAGCATGTGATTGCGTTAATCATGAAACATTACTTTTGAAACTTGAGCATTACGGGCTAGGCCAATCAGCGTTGAGTTTAGTTAAATCTTATTTAAATGATAGACAGCAATTAGTTCGAATAAACGGTGTCAATTCGTCCGGGTAAACCGTGAAAATGCGAGTACACCAGGGTTCAATTTTGGGTCCTTTCTTGTTTAGTCTACATTAACGATTTACCTCATCTATTGAAAATCAATCTAAACATGGTGTTATTTGCTGATGACACTTCGTTGATTTTTAAGATAAATAGACGTACGAGTAACGTTGACGACGTAAATACCGTCTTGCGACAGGTTCAAAATTGGTTCACAGCTAATAATCTAGTTTTAAATGCTAAAAAGACTAAGTGCATAAAATTTGTCTTGCCGAATGTCATAAGTAATGATTGTGACATTATATTAAACAAGGAGAAACGGACAGATAAAACGGTTTTTCTGGGGATCACGCTAGACTCGAGGTTACAATGGTTGCAAATGTTAATATCACTTGCGGGGCGGCTAAGCTCGGCAGCTTATGCTGTTAGAAAAATACGTCAGTTTACTGATGTCGATACCGCGACGTTAGTCTATTTTAGTTATTTTCATAGTATAATGTCTTACGGTATCTTACTATGGGGAAGGGCTGCAGACATTGAGTCAATTTTTATTCTGCAAAAACGAGCCATTAGAGCGATATACAATCTTTGCCGGCGCGATTCTCTAAGAGAACTGTTTAAGAACATTAACATCATGACGGTACCTTGTCAATATATTTATGAAAACATCATGTATGTTAGAAATAATTTACATCTTTTTAGTAAAAACGGCGACAGACATAATTATGTTACCAGAAATAAGGACCAACTCATTCAACCAGGTTTCAGGCTGGCTAAAGTAGCATCATCTTTTATGGGGTACAGTATAAAATGTTACAATAAAATTCCTCCCCACATTCTACAACTAAATGAGACGAAATTTAAGACTTGTATAAAACGCACACTATGTATGCAAGCATATTATAAGTTGAGGGATTACATCGCTGATAAAAATGCTTGGCTCAATGCTGGTCCTGCTCCGCAGCCACTAGGGCGCAAGAACAATTAGTGATGGGCAGAAAAGTATGAAGTATTGTTGGACCTGCTGAAGACTGTATGAAAATTTTTGTATTGTATAAACTCAATCTCTTTTAGTATTATATAATTGCACAGCACATGTGTGAGTACTATGTTCCGACTGTAGATAAATCTACCATTCACTGTACCTATGTGTCGTTCGTTGACTTCTGTGTGCCCTGGCAGTTGAGTGTGTCATGCTCTCTCTAATTTCACTCTGATGGTGGCACATGTGTTGGATCATTCGGTTCCCTTCATGATGGTTGAGCTGAGTGGTGCCGATCCATGCGTCATGTTCGTGAACGGGCGCCATCAGTTGGGATTGGTCATAACTTAGCTGTCTCGGCCTGTTAAAGTGCTTTTTTTTTAATTATTTGTTACTCTAGACGCTTTTACGTACACGTCTTTTTACATCGTTCTCACATATATGTATTTTTTTAACAAGAATGATGTAACCAAAAACTTGTAATTAAAACTGATGGAAAAGAGTGTCCGGGGAGTTTCTTGCAAATTCTTCTCCATTGAGACCTACAGACGCTTGCGAATTTGCAACTAGAGTCATCTTTTTATTAATTTTTTGTTTGACAATTCAAAAGTACTTCTAAAGTTTACTTGAAATAAATACCTTGATTTAGATTTTTGATTTTATCTCTTCCATGACTAGATCTAGGTCTTAGTGATACTCAAACATGATTGAAAGCTATTTTAAATTCATTAAAAATAATAATATTTTCAATGAATTCGCAATTAATGAATCTGAACTGGCAGATCGTGGAGTTATTCATAGGAGTAATTGGGATAACCAAAGTCGAAGTGGCATTTGATAAAAATAAATGATAGGAGCGATATATCGTTGCTCTGAATAGGTGCCTCGAATGTCTAATGCTTAAATAAATACATGGATATTTTTATATTTTGCAAAGAAATCCAGTGAAGAAATAGGGGGAATGCAGCCTGAGTGGATCCAAAATAACATAACTTTATTTTTGGAAGTCGGTATCCATAACGCAAAAAAATAGTACCTACCAAAGACACCGACTTCCAAAAATAAAGTTATTTTTCACTTTATAGTTTCTTATTTGGAAGTCGTAAGTTTTTTTTTTTGTGAAAAAGATTATTTATTTAAACACCTCTTTTATATTTAGTTGCACATGTCCTCGTGTCTGTAATGTCTGTGTGTAAAATTATCTGCGTGTACGTAATCAAAGATTGCAAGTTAAATTTAAATTACTGCCCTTTTTATTTGTGCTTTTTTTTGTGTCTCGTGACACCGCAAATTTAAAAAAACATGGTTGGTACATAATATTTCAAATTTTTTGTTTTTTTTTTATTTCAGGGTCATATATACAGTCGACTTGAACCTAGCAGCACTCATTCCAGCACTGAAAAACTTTATATTTTTTAACTTTACACCACGTAGGTATTTTCCGAACGAATGGTAGAGTCACCTAATCAAGATCCAGCATTTGTTGTCCCCCCAGCGATGGCCTAAGCCCTCAGCGTGGTCGCTTAGGTTAAGTTTTTTAAGCCTGGCTGGAGGATATAGTTTAGTCTTCAAAGGGTAGTAAATCTTAGTATTTAACTGCGAGACGCCAAGTATTAATAAAATAAAAACAAACTTTTTAAAATATACTGTGTTATTATTTATAAATGAATTCAGATTTTAATTATTATGTTTTATTGTTTCAGAAACAAGATTCAGATTCAGCGCCGCCACAGAGATGTCGCAGTAGACTGGCAGGGAGCAACCGGGTGCCATTAACACCGGTTCGTATTAACGAAATTCTCCTTACATTTTTCATTATTGTTTAATTCATTTATAAATACTCATTTGTTTTATTTTTGTTCACAGGAAGAGTGACGCGCACGTCATGCGCAATATGAAAGAGAGCGTCGCGAAGAGCTAGCTGAAGCTAGTCAACGATTAGCTTTAGCTGCCGGTTTTGACCCTAACGTGAGTTATTATCACTTCATCAGTTCTTGATTTAATTTTTGTATTACTTAGTATATAAAAATAGGTCAACCTTTTAATTATTCACAGAGCCCAGTTGCGGACCTTTTGCCATTAGTGACTGTAAAAATAGATAAAGTGAGAGAAGCCAAACCAATCCCGGAAATTCTACTTGAAATTAAAATATTGGAAGAGGCAAGTAAGTAGTAACCTGTCTAGTGTCTTGACATTTTCATATCCTTGTTATTTTGATATTGTTTAATAATTTCTAACTGTTTTGAGTAGCTGATGTGGAGGTTTGTTTAATTGACTTTGGTTACGTTTTAAAACACCATTCTCAAGCTTCATCATCGGATCATCAAAAGCTGCACTCGCTTAGTATGTTGTTTCTTCGAAAATAAAGAGATACACGTTGTCATTAGCTTCTATTATACTCCATCGATAAAATTGGTCCTTCAGGTACTTACTGATAATAAGGGTGCGCTTATCGCTCCCCCTCTCTCAAATATTGATCACTATAAAACTAAAGGGTTGCAAATCATTCCTACACCAGTGTTGTGAGTGTTAGTATCGTTGTACGTGGCTGGATTACTAGTTGAAAAATGAGATCTGCCAAAGAATCCCTCAAGTTAATGTGTGGCGAGTGTAAGATGTTCTATAATAACTACCTCCAGTTGGTGGCACACTTGTATTGGCGCCACGGCAACGAGAGCAGTTTGCGTAACAAGTGTAAAGTGAAGCGGTGGCCATATGCTGCACATATTTGTCATCTCGTCTCAACAAATGACAATACTGCAGACGGTGTGACCGAAATATGCATCTGCAAAAGGAATATTACTAATGCTCCAATGATAGGGTTTGACGGGCCTGGCTGTCCGCGAGAATGGTACCACTTCGACTGCGTTGGCGTCATTTCAGCGCCCAACGGGGACTGCCTCTCTCCGACATGCGACAGATCGCAGAAAAACAATCAGGTGATTATCTCTTCCATGACTAGATCTAGGTCTTAGTGCTACTCACACATGATTGAAAGCTTTTTTAAATTCATTAAAAATAATAAGATTTTCAATGAATAATCTTCGCAATTAATGAATCTGAACTGGCAGATCGTGGAGTTATTCATAGGAGTAATTGGAATAACCAAAGTCGAAGTGGCATTTGATAAAAATAAATGATAGGAGCGATATATCTTTGCTCTGAATAGGTGCCTCGAATGTCTAATGCTTATATAAATACATGGATATTTTTATATTTTGCAGAAAAATCCAGTGAAGAAATAGGGGGAATGCAGCCTGAGTGGATCCAAAATAACATAACTTTATTTTTGGAAGTCGGTATCCATAACGCAAAAAAATAGTACCTACCAAAGACACCGACTTCCAAAAATAAAGTTATTTTTCACTTTATAGTTTCTTATTTGGAAGTCGTAAGTATTTTTTTGTGAAAAAGTTTTTTTATTTAAACACCTCTTTTATATTTAGTTGCACCTGTCCTCGTGTCTGTAATGTCTGTGTGTAAAATCATATGTGTGTATGTAATCAAAGCTAGCAGTTAAATTTGAATTACTTCCCTTTTTATACACACGTTTGTGTCTCGTGACACCGCAAATTTTAAAACTTAAACTTGTTAAAAACAAATTGTTGGTAGATGATATTTCAAATTCAAAAAAGAGTGATGCGCACGTCATGCGCAATATGAAAGAGATCGCCGCGAAGAGCTAGCTGAAGCTAGTCAACGATTAGCTTTAGCTGTCGGTTTTGACCCTAACGTGAGTTATTATCACTTCATCATTTCTTGATTTCATTTTTGTATTACTTAATATGCAAAAATAGTTCAACCTTTTAATTATTCACAGATCCCAGTGCCGGACCTTTTGGCATTAATGACTGAAAAAATAGATAAAGCGAGAGAAGCCAAACCAATCCCGAAAATTCTACTTGAAATTAAAATATTGGAAGAGGCAAGTAAGTAGTAATCTATCTAGTGTCTTGACATTTTCAAATCCTTGTTATTTGGATATTGTTAAATAATTTCTAACTGTTTTTATTAGCTGATGAGCCTCCACATCAACTACTAAAAACAGTTTAATTGAGTTTGGTGAAGTCTTAAAACACCATTCTAAAGCTTCATCATCGGATCATCAAAAGCTGCAGTCGCTAAGTATGTTGTTTCCCTGCTTTAATATTTTTAACCGACTTACCAAAAAGGAGGAGGTTGTATGTTCGACTTAATGTAAGTTTTTTTCTTTTATTTATTTTCACCGACATCTCCATCAATTGAAGACCGTTTTAAAAAAATCTCTTTTTATTTGAAAGAGTATGTTCTGAAATTGGTCCCATTTTAATTTGGTGAAGATCTGATGTAGAACTTCTGAGATATACAACAGAACTCTTCAATAATTAACAGCAAATCTCTCGAGATTGCTGCATAGCATGTCTGTTTATTGTTTATACTATTTCATAACATAACATCATGCCAGTACGCTCTACAGGGGTACGCAGATGTGTACAGTTCATTTTGATACACTATACTGAATAGAATTCTCTGAAATTATTCCACAAGAATATTCAGGGTTTTTCTTCGCAGGAATTGGAAATCGCACTGTTTTTAGAAATAACATTGTTTGAAATTGTTTGTTTCACTGAGCATTGGCTGAATGATTATGCAATGCTAATCAGTTATGACAATTATACTGTGGGCAGTTGTTTTAAAAGAAATATTACGTTGCGTGGGGGTTCAATTATATTAATTAAAAATGGTATTAAATCAAAACCTCGTAAAGATATAGTAGACCTATCAGTTGAACATAGTGTTGAACTGTCCTGCGTTGAGCTGGATAAGCATGTCATAGTGTGCGTCTACAGACCCCCTTATAATAAGAACTACTCTATATTCGAGTCAGTGATGGAAGATGTTTTGGCAAAACTTCCAATGGGTAATAAACTAGTAATTGTCTGTGGTGACTTTAATATTAATATTCTAGAAGATAATTCTGATAGCACTAGGTTATTAAATATCTTTAAAACATTTAATTTGACAAATGTGTTTATGGAACCAACCCGAACTACACTGACTTGTGCTACATGTATTGATAATGTTTATTGTTGCTGCAACTACTTGGACAAGGCCATTATAAATTATCTGCCTTCGGATCATAGTGGACTGCTGGTGGCCTTTGAGTCCATTATGCTAATAAAACAAGTGCAGATTCAATCCAGACCAATAACATCCGGTAAATTAAATAAATTTAACAGCACTTTAATCAGTAAGTTAAGGTTACACTAGTCAACGGCACGAACTATTTGGCGGCGGAGTTAAAATATTTGCTATCTCATCCGACATCACGCAGGAAAGAGATAGACGCTGTGATGAGCAGTAAGAAGCTAGATCGTGTTCGTATACACACTCATAACGCTGTGTGACGCACACATGCGCAATTTCATTGCAGAGCGCCGACAGCGCGGCGGTGTGTGTGCAAAGATTACTATAATATACTTGTGTGTGGTTGCGGTGTCAAAGCTAACACCTATTTTTTATGTTTATGTTGTCAATGAATTGCATACGCGCCACCGCACCGGCGTGCCGGTAGAACTTTGTATTATTACTGTGTGTAACGTAATTAGAAGGCACTCAATTTACTTGTTGTTATGCACCTATACTTACCCGCGACTTTGCCAACTTGACAATAAGATGTTTTGCGAAAATGTAAATTTACATAGATATTGTTATTATCGACAAGTAATGTTAGATTTGACTTTTTAATAATTTTTGGCGGCGGCGACGGCAGAGCAGCGCGAGCCGCTTGCGCGCTTATTGAACCTTATGCCCTTAGTTATAAGAATGAAAAGTGTTCGAGCGTCAAGTCGGTAGATTTTACGTTGGCAGAGCGGGCGCCAGGGCTTCGCTGACTGTAGGTATCGTACCAGCGCGTGCGAAAAGCTAGGCTCTATGCGCACGGGTGTAGGTCATGTCTTTATGTTTTTGTATTTTATTGCAGGTTTTGCAATTATTACAATGTGTGTTAAATAGGTATTTACTTACCTTAGCTAGTAAGCTATAACCTACAGGCGCCTCCCCGTAAGTAGGTATTTCATACCAGCCAGAGTCAGGATAACTGCTTTTTCGACAGCGCCACTTTGATGTGAGACTTGTTTTCTAGGTAATTAGGTTCATCAAATAAAAAATAAGGTTATTTTGTAAATTGTTTATTGATTGTTTGTTTACAATAGCAGTTTGAAATATTCTCTTTGTTATCACAATACAATATAATAGCTTCGGGTGGCTGAGCCGAGCTTGTGAGTGTCAGCGCGCATAGTAGGTATACAAATAAAAAACCGGCCAAGTGCGAGTCGGACTCGCGCATGAAGGGTTCCGTACCATTATCGCAAAAAACATCACGTTTGTTGTATGGGAGCCCCACTTATATATTAATTTTATTCTGTTTTTAATATTTGTTGTTATAAAGAAATACATCATTTGTGAAAATTTCACCGGTTTAGCTATCACGGTTCATGAGATGCAGCCTGGTGACAGACAGACAGACAGACAGACGGACCGCGAAGTCTCAGTAATAGGGTCCCGTTTTTACCCTTCGGGTACGGAACCCTAAAAAGAATCATCAAAATCGGTTCACATTAAAAAAGTATTGAGGTAAGTAACAAAAAAAATACAGTCAAATGGAGAACCTCCTCCTTTTTGAAGTCGGTTAAAAAATAGCTTCCTTTTGTGTTTGTCCGCCGCTGAAGCCGAGCCGATATCGATATAACAGATAGGTACCTACATAATAATGAACTTTCGATATAAGTAGGCACGACTATCGAAAATCTTAAAATACCTAATCTAATTGGAATCTAATATCCTAATATATACAACAGAACTCTTCAATAAACAACGGCAAATCTCTCGGGATTGCTGCGATCGCAAAACTGTTTATTGGTTAGGCCTTTTGATAACATAACGTCAAGCCGGTACGCTCTAAAGGGGTACGCAGATTTGTACAGTTCACCCTGAAAGATACACTCTCATTGCACCGGTTATGTTAGTTTTATATTCGGTATTCAGGTAATCTATTCAGGCATAAATTTGGGCATTTTAGGCCCAGATTTTCTCTAATCTGAGATTATAGGTATTATTGAACTTGATCTTTATGTACCACAACTAAAAAAAAAAAATTACGAAGAAACAAAAACAAGAACACCGACTTCCGAAATTAGTTATTTTTCACTTTGTAGTGTTTTTATTTGGAAGTCGGTAGTATTTTTAAAAAAGATTTTCTAATTATAGATAAAGATAGGCAGTTTGTAATTTTAAAATTTTATAAATGCGCGTGAAATATTAGAATTACAAGTCTGTGTTTATTTAGGTATAAAAGTCAAGTCAAGCGCCCTCATGAATTGTACAAACTAAATTCGATAAAAGATTCAACTTACCCATTGTTACTTGAACTGCTGAAGATCACTTCACCTACGCAACAAGTTCAAATTCAAACGCCATGTTAATCAGTATGAAATCCCACGAACGCCAGGGTCAGTAAAATTTCGGACCAATTCAAAATAATCAACACAACACATAAAGGAATATCGGAATCCAAAATTCAAGCCAAGGGTCAATGTTATAAAATATTATACGAATACGTTATCGTCGATATCACAATATCAATAACATACACCGCACGCGCGTAATTACGGTGACGTATATATTATGCAGCAGACGATTGAGGCCCCTCTGGGGCAGCGGGGCGCGGGCGCCGGGCGGTAGCTAAACTAGTGAGCGTGTGTGTGTGTAGGTGTAAATGCGACGCACGCGCACCCCTCCGCCCCACTGACCGGGGAGGAAATTTGTAGCGAGATGGATGATGATTTAGAACGAAAACGAGCGCGCGAAATTTTATAAACAGACCTTTGGTAGTCTGGATATCATGAAAAAACCACTGAATGTATCTGTTCAAAATAAAATTATTTGCATTGTTGAACAACTAATCTATCCCTGTATGGAGGCCGTTTTTCAATTTTCTTTCTTCTTATGGTACTTATTTGCGCCCAAAGATGCGTTAAAATTGGTGTTGAAATATGGAACTTTCGAAGCTCATAACTTTCAAGCTAATTTTTTTTTGTACTTTTTGCTTCCATACAGGACTAGATAATGATGAGACAAATTGATATAATTTTTTATTTTGAACGTACATCGTCAAACAGTGGAGTAAAACCCAAACTACGTTTGTATGGAAGAATTTTGGACTAGTGCAACCTTAAGCGATCAAGACCTCACAGTGAATGATGGTAATATTTTGTATGATGAAGTTTTCTCAGTGGTTCAAAAAGAGTTCAATAACACTTTTAAGAAGAAAACTAAAACTATATGCCCTAAGTTTTTATTCAGTGACTGGGCGACTACAGGACTTAGAAAAATTAGGGAACGACTTTACGAGCTATATGGCCTTAAGCCTTGTATTAACACTGAAACGTGTAATAAGTATGCTACTTACTCAAGATTTTTTTTAAATACATGCAAGGCAGCTAAGGCAGCTAAGAAATCAGCAATAAGGTTAAAATAGCAGAAAATAAAATCAAGACGATTTGGAAAATTATAAACAATGAAACGAATAAGAATAAAATAAATATTACACGCTTGAGACCACACACGGACTTATTAGAGATAACAATAAAGTTGTAAATTTCTTTACCATCATCCTAATTAAAACTACTGAAACCTTAAATTCTTCTCCCTAGCTTGCTTTTGGATTATTAAACGCGAACGTTTCAGCCTGCCCTAATGTATTTAACTTTTCACATATAAAACCCATAACAGTAATACAAGCTTTTAAGCAAATCAAGATCAAACCAACTTAAGATCTGTGGGGAATGTCCATCAAAGCTTATACCTCCATTATTCAGACTATAGCGCCGTACTTAGCTTTGATTTTCAATTTGTGTGTGGATGAAGGAGTCTTTTCGGATCTAATGAAATATAGTAAGGTTATACAACTTTTTAAATCCGGGGACAGTAAAGTCACAACTAATTATAGACCAGTATCCGTGTTGCCGGTTTTCAGCAAGGTATTTGAAAAGGTAATGCTAAATCAAATGCTCATTCATTTTAATACGAATAACATACATACATACATACCTAGTCACTCCTTTTTCCCTTGGGGGTAGGCAGAAACTACAGAACGACACCTGCTACGATCCTTACATACTTCTTTTGCTTCACTCACATTCATACATCTAGTCATATACACACGCCGGTTATGAGTACTGCGCACCTGGCCTTTCTGAAGAACATCACCTATAAGGTCTTGTACATATAAGGTGTGTTGTGTATAAGGTGTTGTCTTTCTAGGGCGTTTTCATTCACGTCTGCCATGTAAATACCCACACAAATATAATAATAATATACCTATACCAATAACATCTTGCATGATAAACAGTATGGTTTCACCAGAGGACGTAGTATAACTAACGCTGGTGTCACCCTATTAAAACACATCTTTAATGCGTGGGAAGGGTCACAAGATGCCATAGGTATCTTCTGCAACCTGTCGAAGGCGTTTGACTGCGTTAATCATGAAACATTACTTCTGAAACTTCAGCATTACAGGCTAAGTCAATCAGCGATAAGTTTGGTTAAATCTTATTTGAATGATAGACAGCAATTAGTTCAAATAAACGGTGTGAATTCGTCGGGGTTAAACGTGAAAACGTGAAAATGGTTATTCACGGCTGGGCTCAATTACCCCAGGGCTCAATTTTAGGTCCTTTCTTATTTTTAATATACATAAACGATTTACCCCGTTTATTGGAAAACAAACTAAACATGGTGTTATTTGCTGATGACACATATTTAATTTTTAAACTAAATAGACGTACTTGTCAGGTTGACGACGTAAATAACGCGCTACGACAGGTTCATGATTTGTTCACTGTCAATAATTTAGTTTTATATGGTAAAAACCCAAGTGCGTAAAATTTACCTTGCCGAATGTCAAAAGTACTGATTGTGACATTATATTAAACAAGGAGAAGCTAGATTTAGACTAATTAAGATTTAGACTATTTAATATCACTTGCAGGGCGGCTAAGTTCGGCAGCTTATGCTGTTCGAAAAATTCGTCAATTTACTGATGTAGATACCGCGAGGCTGGTCTACTTTAGTTACTTTCATAGTCTTACGGTATCTTACTATGGGGAAGGGCTGCAGACATTGAGTCAATATTTATTCTTCAAAAACGAGCCATCAGAGCGATATACAATCTTCGCCGGCGCGATTCTCTAAGGGAACTGTTTAAGGACATTAACATCATGACGGTTCCTTGTCAATATATTTATGAAAACATCATGTACGTGAGAAAGAATTTACATCTTTTTAGTAAAAACGGAGACAGACATAATTACATTACTAGAAATATAGGGACCAATTAATTCAACCAGGTTTCAGACTGGCTAAAATAGCCTCATCTTTCATGGGGTACTGTACAGAATGTTACAATAAAATTCCTTCCCACATTCTAGAAATGAATGAGACGAAATTTAAAACTTGTATAAAACGCACACTATGCAGGCATGCATATTATAAGTTGGGGGATTACATCACTGATAAAAGTGCTTGGCTCAATGCTGGTCCTGCTCCACAACCATTAGGGCGCACAAAACAAGTGATATGCATAAAATTATTGTTTTGAAGTATTGTTGGATCTACTGAATATATTTGTATTATATAAACTCAATTTCTTTTAGTACTATATAACTGCACAGCACGTGTGTGAATACTATGTACCCAAATGTAAATCTAACATTTGCTGTACCTTTGTGTCGTTCGTGTGTTGACTTGTGTGTGCCCTGGTAGTTGAGTGTGTCATGCTCTCTCAAATGTCACTATGATGGTGGCGCGTGTATTGTATTATTCGGTTCCCTTCATGATGGTGTTAAATGAAAGAAAACCGTTTTAAGCTTCGTTATCGGATCAACAAAAACTTTCGGATGCCGACGATTGCCGTAAGTTTCTGTCATATTTTGTCGTTATTTTATTATATTTCTTTATTATTTATTTATGAATTAAGATTTTTAAGCTATTGCATAGCTTCTATCGCGGGCCTTGAGCGCGGGGACCGAATCCAGAAATTCCGTAACGAAAAAAAACCTCACGCTCCCCACTCCGACGGGCAAGGAGGTGTGGCTTGAAGGCCGTGCATCGTCTAACGTCGTTTCAGTTCGGCAGTCTTCGACACGGCGTTGTGTGCGATTAGACGTATTGTACGAACTCTCTCTATTATTATTATTATTATCTCCTTTATTCAATACATTTCTTATTATTTACATTTTTAAATATTTTTATAATATAAATTACAAAAAAGAAAAACATTTAAAAATATAAAAAATAGAGGCCCACCGGTATCGGGAACAGGGTCCAAACTACCGGCGGTCAGGGCTCCAGAGAGAGGAACCTCCTAACAATACGAGCCGTGTCCAGCAGTACTGCTTTCTGGATCAGGCCCTTGACCCAGCCGCCTAACGAGAGCCTCCTAAGGTGTTGGTTGAGGCTCGTGGCTATTAGGCCATTGGCCGACACGACTATCGGTACAATGATCGCTGTGTCCACATCCCACATGTCGACAACCTCGCGAGCCAAGTCAAGATACTTGATTTGCTTATCTTTCTCGGCTTTCACGAGGTTCCCGTCATGCGGGACGGTAATGTCAACAATCATTGTACGCCTCTCGATTCGGTCCACCACCACAATATCAGGCTTATTGGCTACAATAGTCCTGTCAGTGATGATGGACCGATCCCAGTACAATGTGATATTGCCATTTTCGAGAACTGGGTCGGGCACATACCTGTAGTACGGTACCTCCGATGCCACAAGAGTGTATTTCAGAGCAAGTTGCTGATGGATAATCCTGGCTACAAGGTTGTGCCTATGCAAGTACTCTTCGTTAGCTAGCCGAGAACAACCAGAGATAATGTGGCGGATCGATTCACCCGGGCGGTGACATGCCCGACAGATGTCAACCGTGCCATCCTTCACAATATTTATTATTATTATTATTATTCCATTTATTCATTTTATATACATATTTTTACATTTTTAAATATTATTCTATAAAAAATAAAATAAAAAACATTTAAAAATATAAAAATAGTAGCCCACCGGTATCGGGAACAGGGTCCAAGCTACCGGTGGTCAGGGCTCCTGAGAGAGGAACCTCCTGACTATACGCGCCGTGTCCAGTAGTACCGCTTCCTGGATCAAGCCCTTGATCCAGCTGCCTAACGAGAGCCTCCTCAGATGTTCGTCGAGGCTCTTGGCTATTATACCATTGGCCGTCACGAATATCGGCACAATGATTGCTGTATTCACATCCCACATGTCGACAACCTCGCGCTTCGCTTTTTTTCGCTTATTATTATTATTATTTTTGGTAAACATGGACTGTTTCTTATTATTATTATTTAATTAATTAACAATAATTATTATTATTTAATAATAGAAAAATTTGTTTTCTTATCGGTCACCACGCTCAAAAAGTGTAACTTGAATTAATATCAAAGAAAAGCAATACTGCATGAATAAAAAAAAAAAAAAAAAAAAAAAATATAATTGCATAAGTTGATACAAAATGCTATGCAATAGCTTTACCGCGGCAGTCCCCGAGTGCCACACGTCTTTTTTATTTATTTTGTTTCGTTGTTTCAGAAACAAAATGCCGCCGCAGAGACGTTGCGGCAGATCGGATGGAAGAAATAGAGTTCCTATAACACGGGTTGTTATTAACACATTAATATTCCTTACATTTTCCAGTTTCATTTGTTTATGAATACGTATATGTTTTCTTTTTATTCACAGGAAGAGCAGCGCGCACGCAATACGCAGTTCGAAAGAGGGCCGCGCGAAGACATGGCTGAAGCTACTCGAAAATTAGCTTTAGAAGCTGATCAAGACCCTAACGTGAGTTATTAACACTTATTCAACTATTTCTTATCTTATGTATGTAACATATTATGCAAAAATAGTCTTATTTTGTTTTGATATATACGTCCCTCTGAAGGATCTATTAGAGTTAGTGATAAAAAAAATACAGAGAGCGAGAAAAGTCAAGCCACTTTCCTTTAACACGGGTTAGTAATAACACATTAATATTCCTTACATTTTCCAGTTTCATTTGTTTATGAATACTTATATGTTTTCTTTTTGTTCACAGGAAGAGCAGCGCGCACGCAATACGCAGTACGAAAGAGAGCCGCGCGAAGACATGGCTGAAGCTACTCGAAAATTAGCTTTAGAAGCTGATCAAGACCCTAACGTGAGTTATTATCACTTGTCTTATTCAACTATTTATTTATTTATTTAACAATTTTTGTACACACACATAATACAAGGACAAGAAGAAGGAACAGAAAATTAGGTACAGAGGTGATGCTTATTTCTAATGAAATCTTATGTATGTAGTGTAGTAAATGATAAATGATTTTTATTTCTGTAAGTTGGTTTGTACAAACACTTTCACATGTCGATCATATTTTTTAAAACTAGATGAGGTCGGCGTTTCCTGTCTGACTACTCTGAGAAGAAAGGCCGAAACAAACTCAGAGGTAACTAAGATAAATTAAAATTAAAAAAATGAATGATCCACATAGTCTACACATTCACAATAATTAAAATAAAATAATATAATACTTTAAAAAGTAAATATTCTTGTCATTGCAAGAAAAATTAAAAAAACATAAAAATCTAAATTCACGATGCAAAATAAAAAAATAAAAAAAATCGAAATTAATTGGAGCAGCTCAATCCCGAGCCTTTTTGTCCTCAACGTAATCTTTAATGTTATAAAACGCTTTCTGGCACAATTCAATAATAGTCATTCGTTTTCGAGATATATATGGATAAACCGATTTCTTTTTGTTTATTCTAAATCTGTGCGTATAGTACTGACTGGACAGGTCCACTCAATCTGGCTGGTTCTTTCCTCAAAAGACCATTTCAGACATCAGTCTACATGGTCTTCACATGATCTAATCAAGATTTTGTCTGGACTTTAAAAGAGACTGTGACCTCTGAGTTTGTTTCGGCATTTCTTCTCAGAGTAGTCAGACAGGAAACGCCGACCTCATCTAGTTTTAAAAAATATGATCGACATGTGAAAGTGTTTGTACAAACCAACTTACAGAAATAAAAATCATTTATCATCATATAACTATTGTCACGGAGTAGTGGTGTGGACAGAGACATGAATACAATAAACAGCACCTACGAAAATATAGGTGAAGTCGACGATCCATCTGGTGGAATGAATGTAGATGGCTCCTTAATAGAGAAGGAGTCTCCATCTGCTTACGTTACATTTCGCCAAGGGATGTCATGCAAAAAAGATGCAGACTGGCTTGAGGAGCTCAAAGATTTCCAAGCAAATATAAAATCTATGCTTGAGAACTACATAATAAAACAGGATAAAAATTCTCATTACTTTTATCAAAATTCGAAAGCGTAAAGTAATCTATAAAGTTTATTAGCGACAAATATGATTGTCTAGAAGAGAAGTCGAAGGAATTTTATTATTGCGTTTCGAAGCTCGAGGAAAAAGTTTCTTCTCCCCTGGCAGTTCAACAACGGATTGTTTCTCTAGAAGCAAAGCCAAAACCCAGACCAAAAAACCGCAGAGCAAAAATCTCGTAACTGCAATATTGAGATAAGCAATCTGTCTGAGAAGCGTGGTGAAAATCTTATGTCGATCCTTGAAAATTTATCTACTTTAATCACGCAACCGTTATCGCCTCGTGATGTTATTGCTATTCACCGTGTTCCGCGCATGAATCCCAAATCTGCACGGCCAAGAAACATAGTGGTTAAACTTTCCAGCCAAATACTACGTGATAACTTCATTGCAGCTGCTCGCCTCAAAAAGGGAATCACATCTGAAGAACTGCGATTGAGTGGCAATCCACAAAAAAATCTACATAAATGAGCATCTTACATTGCAGAACAAGCAGTTGTTTCATCAAACAAAGGAGATTGCAAAACTAAACGGACATAGATTTGTTTGGATTAAACACGGTGTCATACTCGTTCGCGCTGACGTCCCCGAGGCGGTTTTCACTATTCGTTCCGAAGAGGATTTATCTAAAATCAAACCATATAATAAAGCATCTAGGCAAAGTTTTAAATAAGTGCAATAATATTTGCATAAAGGTGTGGGCTCATTTATTTTTCTTAACTTATAACTTGTTATTTTGTTTACCATACAGTCTGTGCTCTCTGAGTTATACATTACTCCAAGTTGTTTACGCAGTTTTTACTAATGATGCGCGCTCAAAATATTTTACGATCACCCTCACGTATCTATATAATTGTACCATTAAATTAAAAACTTATACATATCTGAACTGTATTGTGTTGTTTACCTGTAAGCATGAGCTAATTCTGGTTGTAATTGTTAATTTCATATTAATGTTATACTTTAGCTTGCATCGTCTTACCTACATTTTAACCAATTGTGCTTGCAATTGTTGACTGTATTCTTTTCATTCTGTGTTTGCCATCACTGTGTTATATTTATATATCGTAATTTGTTTAGGATAGTATTTGTAACTGAGTTTGACTCCAGGCTTTATTTTGATAGCATTTCTTAATATTTTTCTGATTTCAATGGATAATTATAATTTAACATTTTATTACCAAAACTGTCGAGAACTGCGAACCAAGCTAAATACTTTATTTATGAATATCTTGTCTTTTTCCTATGACGTAATCATTCTTACAGAGACTTGGCTTATATAGTTAGTTATAAAAAAAATACAGAGAGCGATAAAAGCCGAGCCACTTTTCTATAACACGGGTTAGTATTAACACATTAATATTCCTCACATTTTCCAGTTTCATTTGTTTATGAATACTTGTTTTCTTTTTGTTCACAGGAAGAGAAGCGCGCACGCAATACGCAGTTCGAAAGAGAGCCGCGCGAAGACATGGCTGAAGTTACTCAAAAATTAGCTTTAGGAGCTGATCTAACCCCAAACGTGAGTTATTATCACTTCATCAACTATTTATTATCTTATGTATGTAACATATTATGCAATAACAGTCTAACTTTTTTTGATTTGTAGATCCCGCTGAAGTATCTATTAGAGTTAGTGGCAAAAAAAAAAGAGAACGAGAAAAGCCGAGCCACTTTCTTTTAACACGGGTTAGTATTAACACATTAATATTCCTTACATTTTCCAGTTTCATTTGTTTATGAATACTTGTTTTCTTTTTGTTCACAGGAAGAGAAGCGCGCACGCATTACTCAGTTCGAAAGAGAGCCGCGCGAAGACATGGCTGAAGCTACTCGAAAATTAGCTTTAGAAGCTGATCTAGCTAGGCCCTAACGTTAGCTATTATCACTTATTCAACTATTTCGTATATAAAATATTATACAAAAATATTTAAATTTTATTTTAATTATAGATCCCGCTGAAGCATCTATTAGCGTTAGTGATAAAAAAATACAGAGAGCGAGAAAAGCCGAGCCACTTTCGGAAATAAAACGTAACAATAATGCAATGAAAGCTGAAAGCAAAGAGTATACATGTCTACTAATTCAACATTTTCACATCCTTGTTATTTTTATATTAGTTACTTGTGTTAAACATTTTCTGTTTTGTTTTTGTCGTTGGAGTTGCTGGCCTGAAAGCTCGTATAAAACAAATAAAACAAAAAAGAAGGAAAGGCAAACCCAAACGTTGCCAAACCAAACCAACTTGCGAGACAAAGGGGCTTCTAGCTAGGCCTGGCAGAGCTGCCAAGGGTATAAGTGGCAAACGTTAAATGATAGAAAAACGTTCTAAAGCTTCTTAATCGGATCAACAAAAACTTACGGATGCCGACGATTGCCGTAAGTTTCTGTGATATTTTGCACTTGTCTTGATAATATTTTGTCGTTATTTTATTGTATTTCTTTATTATTTATGTATGAATTAAGATTTTTATTTAATATGTTTCGTTGTTCCAGAAACAAAATGCCGCCGCAGAGACGTTGCGGTAGACCGGATGGAAGAAATAGAGTTCCATAACACGGGTTAATATTAACACATTAATATTCTTTACATTTTCCAGTTTCATTTGTTTATGAATACGTATATGTTTTCTTTTTATTCACAGGAAGAGCAGCGCGCACGCAATACGCAGTTTGAAAGAGAGCCGCGCGAAGACATGGCTGAAGCTACTCAAAAATTAGCTTTAGAAGCTGATCAAGACCCTAACGTGAGTTATTAACACTTATTCAACTATTTCTTATCTTATGTATGTAACATATTATGCAAAAATAGTCTTATTTTGTTTTGATTTATACGTCCCTCTGAAGGATCTATTAGAGTTAGTGATAAAAAAAATACAGAGAGCGAGAAAAGCCGAGCCACTTTCCTTTAACACGGGTTAGTAATAACACATTAATATGCCTTACATTTGCCAGTTTCATTTGTATATGAATACTTATATGTTTTCTTTTTGTTCACAGGAAGAGCAGCGCGCACGCAATACGCAGTACGAAAGAGAGCCGCGCGAAGACATGGCTGAAGCTACTCGAAAATTAGCTTTAGAAGCTGATCAAGACCCTAACGTGAGTTATTATCACTTGTCTTATTCAACTATTTATTATCTTATGTATGTAGTATATGATGCAAAAATAGTCTAACTTTGTTTTTATTTATATATCCCGATGAAGGGTCTATTAGAGTTAGTGATAAAAAAAAACAAAGAGCGAAAAATGACGAGCCACTTTTGGAAATAAAACGTAACAATAATGCAATGAAAGCTGAAAGTAAAGAGTATACATGTCTACTAATTTGACATTTTCACATCCTTGTTATTTTTATATTAGTTACTTGTGTTAAATAATTCTGTTTTATTTTTGTCGTCGTAGTTGCTGGCCTGAAAGCTCGTATAAAACAAATAATAATAATAATAATAAATAATAATAAAGTTTATTTAAAAATCATTAGGTAAAACAATAAGTACAATTTTTGCTTAAATCTATGTCAAGTTCACACGTGTTATGTGCCTGAACTAGGTAAACCTGTGTTTCAGGCGAAAAGAGGTACATATTTTTCCTAAATAATCACTGTAAATCAAATATGAGATAGTCTTAGGTAAATTTTTAAGAGTGTAAATAATATAATAAAATTCTAATTTTCTAACATGTTATATACTAAAATATCACCATACATAAAATACGAACAATATCTATTTTAGTACAAGTAATAACCTCTCTGTGTCTTCGTAGGACATACTTTGTAGAGTTTCTTTGAGAATTTTCTTACAGTTACAATAATTTAGGGAATAAATGTTTGTTGTTACGTTTAGTCTATTGTAGAGTAGTGGTCCGAGGAACACATAAAATTTGTCTGTGAATGCATGTTTTGTACTTTTTTGAAGGCAAACTACATCTTTCCGTCTTTTTTTAGTATATTCATTGCGATAGGGAAGGGCTGCGTGTTGTTTTAATACGATGCTCATTATGAATAATTGTCGAACTGTTAGTACTTCACAAGATTTATAGAGGAGGTTAGTGGGAAATAGGAACGGTCGGAAAGTAGATACCTTGAGGATCGCTCTCTGCGCTCTCTCGATGGGTAGTAACAAAGTTTTACCCACCCCACCCCATGAAGTAATGCAGTAAGTCAAAATTGATTGACATAGAGCAAAGTAAACTTGCCTAATTAGTAGTGGGTCTGCAATATATCGTAGCTTTTTGAACACGAATATTAGCTTTCGAATTCTATTATTTAAAGCTTCTATGTGCTGCTTAAAGGAAAGTGTTTCATCAATAATGATACCTAGGTATTTTACTTTATTAGCCATTTTGATATTGGGACACCCACACTGGCTATCGGTAGGGTCCATACAACAATGAGCACACACCGTTGGGGCAATATTAGTTGTCTGTTTGCGCATCGAAAACCTAATGTAATTAGTCTTATCCGCATTTAGTGTTAATGAGTTATGTTGAAGCCAATTATTTACAATATTAAATCCGTGTTGCGCAAGCCTGTACACTTCATTTTCTGAGTCTGCTGAAAAAAGTAGAGCAGTGTCGTCAGCGTAAGATACAATTATGCCGTGTTCTAGCTTTAGATTACAAAGGTCATTTATGTATATCAAAAACAGAGTAGGCCCTAAAACACTTCCTTGGGGAACACCAAAAGACGTGTTTTTTTTATCAGCGCTGAGCACATTGCCAATTTTTACGCATTGGGTACGGTCCTCCAAATAACTTTTAAAGAGTTTCAGCTGAGTTCCTCTTACACCAATGGTCTCAAGCTTGCGCAACAGGATGGGAATGGAAACTGTGTCAAAAGCTTTGGCGAGGTCCAGGAAAATTCCTACTGTGTGGTTACCCTTGTCAAGTTCCTTTGCTAGATAGTCAGTCAGTTGATGTACGGCATCGGCGGTTGAGACTTTAGGCCTAAATCCAAACTGGCGCTCGGATAAAATTGATTTATCCTCCAGATATTTGAACAATCTTTTATTGATAATTTTTTCTAATATTTTAGACATACAAGGCAGTAAAGAAATAGGTCTATAATTTGTCACTTGCTCTTTACTGCCTGATTTATAGATAGGGAGAACTACTGCTTTTTTTAGGCAATCGGGAAAAATACCTGAAGATAAACAAATGCGGAAAATGTAAGTTAGTGGTGGTACTAAAATATGCCTGAATTGCTTAATAATTCTATTGGATATGTTATCCCAACCAACTGCACAGTCGTCCTTCAAAGTCATTATTATGCTTTCTACCTCATTTTCATCAGTATCCAGCAGCCCAAAGGAAGTTAAAGTGGTGCCACACATAAAAGGAATGCCTGTTAGATAATGTGATTGACCCCGAACTTGTTCTGATAGACACTTTCCAACATTAACAAAGAAATTATTCGCTGTGTTAGCAGATGTCAAGTGTGACGAATGTGCTTGTAATAAACCTGGTGATGACTCATTTTGTTTTGATGCATAAGTTACATTTTTAATATATTTCCAGACTTTTTTACTATTTGTGCCAGCCTTTTCCAGTTCAATTTTATCGTAGTTGCATTTAACTTTTCTCAGTAGATCATTGCAAAAATTCCTGTATCTTTTGTACGACACTTGAAATATTAAATTATCTGGATTAGATTTTGCTTTCAAATGCAGTTTATCTCTATGTTTCATACAGCGAATAAGCCCTGGCGTGATCCACGGTTTTAAGTTGTGATTTTTTTTGTTCAACTGCGATAAAACTGTGTTTTTCTGAATTGCATGTCTAACATTTTCTATTACATACGACATACAAAACTGCGGGTCAGCGGAATTGTATACTGGCTCAAAATCGATGACGCGTAAATCTTCTTCAAGTTTATTTATATTCAATTTAGAAATTGTTCGAGTATTTAATTTAGGTAATTCACAATTGAGGGTTAGTAGGGCAGCATTATGATCGGTTATTGTTGAATTAACAACAAGTGCAAGTGAGGGAAAAATCGATTTAAGCATGATATGGTCCAAACAAGATCCGCTGTGATGTGTAGGAAAGCTGTGTGCGGGGAGCAGGCCATGAAAGGCGCATAAATTGAGATAGTCCTGAGCAGGTGCATTAGTACTACCTGAAAGAATATTTATATTAATATCGCCAATTAAAATAGTGTTTTTGAAGGATGACAGAGTTTGCAAGGTGTCGTTCAGAGAGTCAGTAAAACTGGTGGTATTTTTAAAAGAGGGCGGTCGATATAGCGCTAGTATAGCAAATTCAGACTCTATTTTAAATTACAATCTGTTACAGTCGTGCATATTTGGTTCCTCAACAGAGACATTCAGATGATTCCTTGCATAAACTATCACTCCATCGTTTTGATTATAATTTATATTACTTCTATACATATTATAGCCCGGCATTACTGGTATGTTATATTGCTTGGCAAGCCAGCATTCGGTTAAAACAATAATGTCACAATTTATGTTTAGCCGTTGCTGAAATGTACTAAAGCTATCAAAATTCTTAAAAATACTGCGAATATTTTGTGTTAGTATGGTTAACGGACTTTTGTAGCCGGATAGATATTGTTTGCAGTTTTCAGCTTCACAAACCTTAGACTCAGACACAGAGAAATTATCTAAATCATCAATTAAATTATTTATCATATTTATGACAGTAGAGTAACAAAATAAAAATAAAAATTTAAATAATAACCGTAAAAAGAAAGAAAAATAAACAATGAAACTAAAAAGGTCCGAAAAATATCCAATTTACGGCGCTCTTAGGCGCCTCCATAATCAATGGAATTGATGTATTTCTTTTCAGCCATTATTTTTGCGGGGCAGTCAGCAGAACCTGTGTTGTGTTTGTCGGGCTTTTTGAAATGCAAGCAAGTAGCGCATTTTGGATCCTCTGCCTTCTTTAGACATTCCTTTATGGAGTGACCTTGATCGCCACAGTGTCCACAGGTGTAGGATGCCTGCCGACATGACTTGGCAGCATGTCCATACTGCTGGCACTTATAACATCGTGTGACCAGAGTAAAATCTCTAACAGGGCATGATGACCAATTCACAAACACTCTCAATAAAACAATAAAAAAATCAATCAATATATAATAACTCTAAATAAATCAATAAAACAATATAATAACTCTAAATAAATCAATAAAACAAAAAAGAAGGAAAGGCAACTCCAAACGTTGCCAAACCAAACCAACTTGCGAGAAAAAGGGGCTTCCAGCTAGGCCTGGCAGAGCTGCCAAGGGTATAAGTGGCAAACGTTAAATGATAGAAAAACTTTCTGAAGCTTCTTAATCGGATCAACAATGATTACGAATGCCGACGATTGCCGTAAGTTTCTGTGATATTTTGCACTTCTCTTGATAATATTTTGTCCTTATTTTATTATATTTCTGTATTATTTATGTATGTATTTTGATTTTTATTTATTAGGTTTCATTGTTTCAGAAACAAAATGCCGCCGCAGAGACGTTGTGGTAGACCGGATGGAAGAAATAGAGTTCTTATAACACGGATTGTTATTAACACATTAATATTCCTTACATTTTCCAGTTTCATTTGTTTATGAATACTTATATGTTTTCTACATATAAGTATTCATAAACACGGTGTCTTTGTTACCTACTGTTTTTCTTTTTTCTACTCCGACTTCGGAAAAGAAAGTTATTTTTATATTCAATTTGACTAGCCTTAATTACTATACGCACAGATTTAAAATAAACAAAAAGAAATTGGTTTATCCATATATATCTCGAAAACGAATGACTATTATTGAATCTAACTACCCCCCTCTCTATCTACCTTTATCTTTTTTATCTAATCATTATTTTAAATTGAAAGGAATAAACTTGCTTGCCCAAATTGATGTAAAACCAAAACTTTACGAGAATACTTGTTTGATTTTTGAGCCCTTTGACAGCCAATATTTTTTGAGTTTACCTACTCCTTAAGAATCGATTTTGATATAAGGACCCTGATATGGAAATTTTATAAGGAGTGTTATTAATGCAAGCGTTATGTTTTCTACGCAACGTACCTTGCGCATCTTTCTCAAGTATATGTTGTTGTTGTTGTTGTATGTTGTTGTGTTGTCATGTGTATGTTTGTATCATGCATGTGTGTGTCATTCCGTCGTGCGCATCAGAGCAAACTGGTCGTCTCGTTCTCAGTGAAAGGCAACAATAACTTAGTGTTATCGTTAACTCTAGTGACCGTGTGCGAACTTATTTATCGTAGTGTAATGTCGTATGGTATTCTGTTGTGGGGAAATGCCGCCGACATCCAGACTATCTTTGTTTTGCAGAAAAGAGCTGTTCGATCAATTTATAAATGAAGAGAGAAATTTAAGGAGATTAATGTAATGACTGTGCCTTCTCCGTGGGTCTTAAAATGAACATGGACAAAACCAAGGTCATGATGAATGCCCATGTAACACCCACTCCTATCAAGATCGGAGACTCTTTACTCGAAGTTGTGGACGACTATGTCTACCTGGGACAAACGATCCAGTTGGGTAGGGCCAACTTCGAGAAAGAGGTCAACCGTCGAATCCGACTCGGCTGGGCTGCGTTCGGGAAGTTGCGCAGTGTCTTCTCGTCCAATTTACCACAGTGTCTCAAGACGAAAGTCTATGACCAGTGTGTGTTGCCAGTGATGACATATGGCTCTGAGACGTGGTCGCTTACAATGGGCCTCATCAGGAAGCTTACTCAAAGGGCAATGGAGAGGGCTATGCTCGGAGTTTCCTTGCGTGATCGAATCAAAAATGTAGAGATCCGTAAGAGAACCAGAGTTACTGACATAGCCCGAAGGATTGCCAAACTTAAGTGGCAGTGGGCAGGGCACATTGCACGCAGAACGGATAGCCGATGGGGCAGAAAGGTTCTGGAGTGGCGACCCCGAACTGGAAGACGTTGCGTTGGAAGGCCTCCCACTAGGTGGACCGATGACCTGGTGAAGGTTGCGGGGATCCGCTGGTTGCGGGACGCACGGGACCGGTCAATGTGGCGACGCTTGGGGGAGGCCTATGTCCAGCAGTGGACGTCTTTTGGCTGATATGATGATGTGCCTTCTCAGTATATTTATGAAAATCTTTTATACGCCCATAAAAATATAAAATTGTTTAAAAAATGCAGTGATATCCATAACATAAATACTAGGAACAAACACAAATTTGTAGTACCAACAACAAGGCTCAAGAAAATAGGTGACTCGTTTAGATGTCAATGTGTACGCTTTTATAATAAGCTTCCAAGCGACGTACAAGGTCTAAGTGTTAATAAATTCAAATCATTCATTAAACGTAAGTTGTGCCAGAAAGCGTTTCATAACATTAAAGATTACGTTGAGGACAAAAAGGCTTGGGATTGAGCTGCTCCAATTAATTTCGTTATTTTTTTATTTTTTTGCACCGTGAATTTAGATTTTTATGTTTTTTTTTTTAATTTTTCTTGCAATGACAAGAATATTTACTTTTTAAAGTATTATATTATTTTATTTTAATTATTGTGAATGTGAAGACTATGTGGATCATTCTTTTTTTTTTTTTTAATTTATCTTAGTTAGTTTTTAATCATGATCTGGCAGTTTGAGTATTTATGCGGCCTACCCGAATGTCCTTTCTTTGGTATTGTTCGTCAATTCGTTGAGCTCCTTAAATTCTAAGTTGAGCTGCACGGTTATTGACAAATGCGTGCACTGACTGGACAGGTCCACTCAATCTGGCTGGTTCTTTCCTCAAAAGACCATTTCAGACATCAGTCTACATGGTCTTCACATGATCTAACCAAGATTTTGTCTGGACTTTAAAAGAGACTGTGACCTCTGAGTTTGTTTCGGCCTTTCTTCTCAGAGTAGTCAGACAGGAAACGCCGACCTCATCTAATTTTAAAAAATATGATCGACATGTGAAAGTGTTTGTACAAAACAACTTACAGAAATAAAAATCATTTATAACAATCATTTTTTTTCATTTTTTATGTTATTTATATAACTATTGTCACGAAGTAGTGTTGTGGACAGAGACATAAATACAATAAACAGCACCTACGAAAATATAGGTGAAGTCGACGATCCATCTGGTGGAATGAGTGTAGATGGCTCCTTAATAGAGAATAAAAAAAGAAATATATATAAAATTCGAAAGCGTAAAGTAATCTTTAAAGTTTATTAGCGACAAATATGATTGTCTAGAAGAGAAGTCGAAGGAATTTTATTATTGCTCGAGCTTTAACGCTCGAGGAAAAAGTTTCTTCTCCCCTGGCAGTTCAACAACGGATTGTTTCTCTAGAAGCAAAGCCAAAACCCAGACCAAAAAACCGCAGAGCAAAAATCCCGTAACTGCAATATTGAGATAAGCAATCTGTCTGAGAAGCGTGGTGAAAATCTTATGTCGATCCTTGAAAATTTATCTACTTTAATCACGCAACCGTTATCGCCTCGTGATGTTATTGCTATTCACCGTGTTCCGCGCATGAATCCCAAATCTGCACGGCCAAGAAACATAGTGGTTAAACTTTCCAGCCAAATACTACGTGATAACTTCATTGCAGCTGCTCGCCTCAAAAAGGGAATCACATCTGAAGAACTGCGATTGAGTGGCAATCCACAAAAAAATCTACATAAATGAGCATCTTACATTGCAGAACAAGCAGTTGTTTCATCAAACAAAGGAGATTGCAAAACTAAACGGACATAGATTTGTTTGGATTAAACACGGTGTCATACTCGTTCGCGCTGACGTCCCCGAGGCGGTTTTCACTATTCGTTCCGAAGAGGATTTATCTAAAATCAAACCATATAATAAAGCATCTAGGCAAAGTTTTAAATAAGTGCAATAATATTTGCATAAAGGTGTGGGCTCATTTATTTTTCTTAACTTATAACTTGTTATTTTGTTTACCATACAGTCTGTGCTCTCTGAGTTATACATTACTCCAAGTTGTTTACGCAGTTTTTACTAATGATGCGCGCTCAAAATATTTTACGATCACCCTCGCGTATCTATATAATTGTACCATTAAATTAAAAACTTATACATATCTGAACTGTATTGTGTTGTTTACCTGTAAGCATGAGCTAATTCTGGTTGTAATTGTTAATTTCACATTAATGTTATACTTTAGCTTGCACCGTCTTACCTACATTTTAACCAATTGTGCTTGCAATTGTTGACTGTATTCTTTTCATTCTGTGTTTGCCATCACTGTGTTATATTTATATATAGTATTTGTAACTGAGTTTGACTCCAGGCTTTATTTTGATAGCATTTCTTAATATTTTTCTGATTTCAATGGATAATTATAATTTAACATTTTATTACCAAAACTGTCGAGAACTGCGAACCAAGCTAAATACTTTATTTATGAATATCTTGTCTTTTTCCTATGACGTAATCATTCTTATAGAGACTTAGCTTATATAGTTAGTTATAAAAAAAATACAGAGAGCGAGAAAAGCCGAGCCACTTTTCTATAACACGGGTTAGTATTAACACATTAATATTCCTTACATTTTCCAGTTTCATTTGTTTATGAATACTTGTTTTCTTTTTGTTCACAGGAAGAGAAGCGCGCACGCAATACGCAGTTCGAAAGAGAGCCGCGCGAAGACATGGCTGAAGTTACTCAAAAATTAGCTTTAGGAGCTGATCTAGACCCAAACGTGAGTTATTATCACTTCATCAACTATTTATTATCTTATGTATGTAACATATTATGCAATAACAGTCTAACTTTTTTTGATTTGTAGATCCCGCTGAAGTATCTATTAAAGTTAGTGGCAAAAAAAAAGAGAGCGAGAAAAGCCGAGCCACTTTCTTTTAACACGGGTTAGTATTAACACATTAATATTCCTTACATTTTCCAGTTTCATTTGTTTATGAATACTTGTTTTCTTTTTGTTCACAGGAAGAGAAGCGCGCACGCAATACGCAGTTTGAAAGAGAGCCGCGCGAAGACATGGCTGAAGCTACTCGAAAATTAGCTTAAGAAGCTGATCTAGCTAGGCCCTAACGTTAGCTAATATCACTTATTCAACTATTTCGTATATAAAATATTATACAAAAATATTTAAATTTTATTTTAATTATAGATCCCGCTGAAGCATCTATTAGCGTTAGTGATAAAAAAATACAGAGCGCGAGAAAAGCCGAACCACTTTCGGAAATAAAACGTAACAATAATGCAATGAAAGCTGAAAGCAAAGAGTATACATGTCTACTAATTCAACATTTTCACATCCTTGTTATTTTTATATTAGTTACTTGTGTTAAACATTTTCTGTTTTGTTTTTGTCGTTGGAGTTGCTGGCCTGAAAGCTCGTATAAAACAAATAAAACAAAAAAGAAGGAAAGGCAAACCCAAACGTTGCCAAACCAAACCAACTTGCGAGACAAAGGGGCTTCCAGCTAGACCTGGCAGAGCTGCCAAGGGTATAAGTGGCAAACGTTAAATGATAGAAAAACGTTCTAAAGCTTCTAAATGGGATCAACAAAAACTTACGGGTTCCAAAGATTGCCGTAAGTTTCTGTGATATTTTGCACTTCTCTTGATAATATTTGGTCGTTATTTTATTGTATTTCTTTATTATTTATGAATGAATTAAGATTTTTATTTAATATGTTTCGTTGTTCCAGAAACAAAATGCCGCCGCAGAGACGTTGCGGTAGACCGGATGGAAGAAATAGAGTTCCTAAAACACGGGTTGTTATTAACACATTAATATTCCTTACATTTTCCAGATTCATTTGTTTAAGAATACTCATATGTTTTATTTTAATTTACAGGAAGATCAGCGCGCACGCATTACGCAGTTCGAAAGAGAGCCGTGCGAAGACATGACTGAAGCTACTCAAAAATTAGCTTTAGAAGCTGATTTAGACCCAAACGTGAGTTATTATCACTTAATCAACTATTTCTTATCTTATGTATGTAACATATTATGCAAAAACAGTCTAACTTTTTTTGATTTGTAGATCCCGCTGAAGTATCTATTAGAGTTAGTGGCAAAAAAAACAGAGAGCGAGAAAAGCCGAGCCACTTTCTTTTAACACGGGTTAGTATTAACACATTAATATTCCTTACATTTTCCAGTTTCATTTGTTTATGAATACTTGTTTTCTTTTTGTTCACAGGAAGAGAAGCGCGCACGCATTACTCAGTTCGAAAGAGAGCCGCGCGAAGACATGGCTGAAGCTACTCAAAAATTAGCTTTAGGAGCTGATCTAGACCCAAACGTGAGTTATTATCACTTAATCAATTATTTATTATCTTATGTATGTAACATATTATGCAATAAGTCTAACTTTTTTTGATTTGTAGATCCCGCTGAAGCATCTATTAGCGTTAGTGATAAAAAAATACAGAGAGCGAGAAAAGCCGAGCCACTTTCGGAAATAAAACGTAACAATAATGCAATGAAAGCTGAAAGCAAAGAGTATACATGTCTACTAATTCAACATTTTCACATCCTTGTTATTTTTATATTAGTTACTTGTGTTAAACATTTTCTGTTTTGTTTTTGTCGTTGGAGTTGCTGGCCTGAAAGCTCGTATAAAACAAATAAAACAAAAAAGAAGGAAAGGCAAACCCAAACGTTGCCAAACCAAACCAACTTGCGAGACAAAGGGGCTTCTAGCTAGGCCTGGCAGAGCTGCCAAGGGTATAAGTGGCAAACGTTAAATGATAGAAAAACGTTCTAAAGCTTCTTAATCGGATCAACAAAAACTTACGGATGCCGACGATTGCCGTAAGTTTGTGATATTTTGCACTTGTCTTGATAATATTTTGTTGTTATTTTATTGTATTTCTTTATTATTTATTTATGAATTAAGAATTTTATTTAATATGTTTCGTTGTTTCAGAAACAAAATGCCGCCGCAGAGACGTTGCGGCAGATCGGATGGAAGAAATAGAGTTCCATAACACGGATTAATATTAACACATTAATATTCCTTACATTTTCCAGATTCATTTGTTTAAGAATACTCATATGTTTTGTTTTAATTCACAGGAAGATCAGCGCACACGCATTACGCAGTTCGAAAGAGAGCCGCGCGAAGACATGGCTGAAGCTACTCAAAAATTAGCTATAGAAGCTGATCTAGACCCTAACGTGAGTTATTATTTCTTAATCAACTATTTCTTATCTTATGTATGTAACATATTATGCAAAAACAGTCTAATTTTTTTGATTTGTAGATCCCGCTGAAGTATCTATTAGAGTTAGTGGCAAAAAAAATACAGAGAGCGAGAAAAGCCGAGCCACTTTCTTTTAACACGGGTTAGTATTAACACATTAATAGTCCTTACATTTTCCATTTTCTTTTGTTTATGAATACTTATTTGTTTTCTTTTTGTTCACAGGAAGAGCAGGGCGCACGCAATGAGCCGCGCGAACACATGGCTGAAGCTACTCAAAAATTAGCTTTAGGAGCTGATCTAGACCCAAACGTGAGTTATTATCACTTAATCAATTATTTATTATCTTATGTATGTAACATATTATGCAATAAGTCTAACTTTTTTTGATTTGTAGATCCCGCTGAAGCATCTATTAGCGTTAGTGATAAAAAAATACAGAGAGCGAGAAAAGCCGAGCCACTTTCGGAAATAAAACGTAACAATAATGCAATGAAAGCTGAAAGCAAAGAGTATACATGTCTACTAATTCAACATTTTCACATCCTTGTTATTTTTATATTAGTTACTTGTGTTAAACATTTTCTGTTTTGTTTTTGTCGTTGGAGTTGCTGGCCTGAAAGCTCGTATAAAACAAATAAAACAAAAAAGAAGGAAAGGCAAACCCAAACGTTGCCAAACCAAACCAACTTGCGAGACAAAGGGGCTTCCAGCTAGGCCTGGCAGAGCTGCCAAGGGTATAAGTGGCAAACGTTAAATGATAGAAAAACGTTCTAAAGCTTCTTAATCGGATCAACAAAAACTTACGGATGCCGACGATTGCCGTAAGTTTGTGATATTTTGCACTTGTCTTGATAATATTTTGTTGTTATTTTATTGTATTTCTTTATTATTTATTTATGAATTAAGAATTTTATTTAATATGTTTCGTTGTTTCAGAAACAAAATGCCGCCGCAGAGACGTTGCGGCAGATCGGATGGAAGAAATAGAGTTCCATAACACGGATTAATATTAACACATTAATATTCCTTACATTTTCCAGATTCATTTGTTTAAGAATACTCATATGTTTTGTTTTAATTCACAGGAAGATCAGCGCGCACGCATTACGCAGTTCGAAAGAGAGCCGCGCGAAGACATGGCTGAAGCTACTCAAAAATTAGCTATAGAAGCTGATCTAGACCCTAACGTGAGTTATTATTTCTTAATCAACTATTTCTTATCTTATGTATGTAACATATTATGCAATAACAGTCTAATTTTTTTGATTTGTAGATCCCGCTGAAGTATCTATTAGAGTTAGTGGCAAAAAAAATACAGAGAGCGAGAAAAGCCGAGCCACTTTCTTTTAACACGGGTTAGTATTAACACATTAATAGTCCTTACATTTTCCATTTTCTTTTGTTTATGAATACTTATTTGTTTTCTTTTTGTTCACAGGAAGAGCAGGGCGCACGCAATGAGCCGCGCGAACACATGGCTGAAGCTACTCGAAAATTAGCTTTAGAAGCTGATCTAGCTAGACCCTAGCGTTAGTTATTATCACATATTCAACTATTTCGTATGTAATATAATTCACGGCAAACAATTTGGTACTAAATGAAAAAAAAACCAAATGTATTAGATTCACTTTGCCGAATGTCAATAGTAGCGAATGCGACATCATATTGAATGGGGAAAAGCTGGACTATGTAAATCAAACAGTTTTCCTGGGAATCACTCTGGACGATAAATTGCAATGGGGGCCTCACTTAACATCTCTTGCGGGTCGGCTGAGCTCAGCCGCGTATGCTGTTAGAAAGATAAGACAGTTGACGGATGTGGAGACCGCGCGTTTGGTCTATTTTAGATACTTTCACAGCATTATGTCATACGGTATTTTACTGTGGGGTCGGGCGGCTGACATTGAATCAATATTTATATTGCAAAAGAGAGCTGTGAGAGCCATTTATAAGTTAAGTCATCGAGAATCTTTTTGGGAACTATTTAAAAAGATTAATATTATGACAGTTTCTTGCCAATTCATTTATGAAAATATTATGTATGTAAGGAAAAATTTAAATCTCTTTATTAAAGTTAGTGATAGACACAATTGTAATACTAAAAATAAAGATAAGTTAGATCAGCCATCTTATAGATTAGCGAAAGTACACACATCTTTCATAGGGTACTGTGTTAAATTCTATAACAAAATACCTTGTGAGATATTAAAACTTAATGAAAGAAAATTTAAAACAATAATTAAAAGCACACTTTGTAAACAAGCATATTACAAATTAGATGATTATATTCAAGATAAGAATGCTTGGAAACATGCTGGTCCTGCTCCGTAGGGCAATCTTTAGTGTAGAAACTATCAAAATGGTTAATTTGTATACGGTATATTCATAATTATTATAGTAACGCTTTATTTTTATTCATTTTCTTCTCTATTTGTTTAAAAAATTGACTCGCACACTGTTCCGTTGTTGTTGAATTAGGTAATTTACCTATGTTTGCAATATTTGTAAATATGTGAGAACCATGTCCCTATTTATCAATCGAAGGTATTTACCTGTTAGTGTTTGTAATACTTTAAACCTATATTTAGTATAGCAGTGCTGGGTGCATCGTTCTCACGTATAAGAATTTATTAATGTATGTACTACTTATGTAAATATTGTAAATAGCCTTTATTTTTTTTAAAGAGTATGTATGGAGTTTCTTGTGCATTCTTCTCCATATCAACCTACTTTTCCGAATGCACGGTAGAATCAATTTTTTATTACATGTAAATTTTTAACGTTCAAAAGTGCCGCATAATGGCCTAGATGAAATTTAAAATATATATATATATATATTATACAAAAATATATACATTTTATTTTATTTATAGATCCCGCTGAAGCATCTATTAGCGTTAGTGATAAAAAAATACAGAGAGCGAGAAAAGCCAAGCCACTTTCGGAAATAAAACGTAACAATAATGCAATGAAAGCTGAAAGTAAAGATATACTCTCCTGTCTACTAATTTGACATTTTCACATCCTTGTTATTTTTATATTAGTTACTTGTGTCATTTTCTGTTTTGTTTTTGTCGTTGTAGTTGCTGGCCTGAAAGCTCGTATAAAACAAATAAAAAAAAAGAAGAAAAGGCAAACCTAAACGTTGCCAAACCAAACCAACTTGCGAGACAAAGGGGCTTCCAGCTAGACCTGGCAGAGCTGCCAAGGGTATAAGTGGCAAACGTTAAATGATAGAAAAACGTTCTGAAGCTTCTTGATCGGATCAACAAAAACTTACGGATGCCGACGATTGCCGTAAGTTTCTGTGATATTTTGCACTTCTCTTGATAATATTCTGTCGTTAATTTATTATATTTCTTTATTATTTATTTACGAATTAAGATTTTTATTTAATATGTTTCGTTGTTCCAGAAACAAAATCCCGCCGCAGAGACGTTGCGGTAGACCGGATGGAAAAAATAGAGTTCCTATAACACGGGTTGTTATTAACACATTAATATTCCTTACATTTTCCAGTTTAATTTTTTTATGAATACTTATATGTTTTCTTTTTGTTCACAGGAAGAGCAGGGCGCACGCAATACGCAGTTCGAAAGAGAGCCGCGAGAAGACATGGCTGAAGCTACTCGAAGATTAGCTTTAGAAGCTGGCCTTGACCCTAACGTGAGTTATCATCACTCAATTCTTTAATATCTTATGTACGTAACATAATATTACGCAAAAATAGTCAAAACTTTTTTTTGTTTTACAGATCCCGCTGAAGGATATATTAACGTCAGTTATAAAAAAAATTAAAGGAGCGAGAGAAGCCGAGCCACTTTCGGCAATAAGAAGTAACAGCAATGCAATGAAAGCTGAAAGTGAGTACCTGTCTACTAATTTGACATTTCACATCCTAGTTATTTTTATATTAGTTACTGGTGTTAAACATTTTCTGCTTTATTTTTGTCGTTGTAGTTGCTGGCCTGAAAGCTCGTATAAAAGAAACAAAGTAAAGAAAGAAGGAAAAGGAACCCCAAACGTTGCCAAACCAAACCAACGTGCGAGACAAAGAGGCTCCCAGCTAGGCCTGACAGAGCTGCCAAGGGTATAAGTAGCAAACGTTAAATGATAGAAAACCGTTCTACAGCTTCGTCATCGGATCATCAAAAAATTTTGGATGTCGACGATTGCCGTAAGGTTCTGTGATATTTTGCATTATCGGACAAGATGTTATGGAGCAGTAACGTAATGGAATAGCGAAGCAGCTATTCATTCACGCATCCGAAAAAAAATACAGGGCCACTGTCCGGGCAAATATACAAAAAAAATAACGAAAGCAGCGTTCGAAAAAGATCGCAGAAATTTGTGGGACAACGTTTTTTATTTAATAATAAATTTACCGAAAAAGAAAACTGACGTATCTCAAAGACCTGACGAGCAAAAGAAAAAGAACTACAGAACCTTATGAAAATAACAGTTTCTTAGTGTTGGAAGAAGATATGCCTTTGGATTTATATAAATCAAAAGAAAAAGAATTTCAAAGACAAAGACAAAGACAAAGATATTTTATTTCAACTAGGCCACCAAGCGGCACTTTTGAACGTTACATTAAAATGATTCTACCGTGCATTCGGAAAGTAGCTTGTTATGGAGAAGAATGCATAAGAAACTCCATACTTACTCTTTTAAAAAAAATTGTTTTTTTACAATATTTAGGAACATACATTATTAAATTCATACATGTGAGGACAATGCACCCAGAATAGCACTACCCACTATACCACCTACAGACAAAGTATTAGAAGTACTCACACATGTACTGCGCAGTTATATAATAGATACTAGAAAAAAAATTAACATCCGAAGCAGTCAAGTTATGACCAATCCCAACTGACGGCGTCCGTTCACGAACATGACGCATGAATTGGCACCACCCAGCTCAACCATCATGAAGGGAACCGGATGATCCAACACACGCGCCACCATCAGAGAGACATTTGAGAGAGCATGACACACTCAACGGCCAGGGCACACACAAGTCAACGAACGACGCATAGGTACAGTAAATGGTAGATTTACAGTTGGGTACATAGTACTCACACACGTGCTGTGCAGTTATACAATACTAAAGAAATTGAGTTTATACAATGCAAATATTAATAATTCATACAGTCTTCAGCAGGTCCAACAATACCTCAAAACAATAATGTTCTGCATATCACTTGTTATTGCGCCCTAGTGGTTGTGGATTGTGGAGCAGGACTAGCATTGAGCCAAGCATTTTTATCAGCGATGTAATCCCCCAACTTATAATATGCCAGCCTACATAGTGTGCGTTTTATACAGGTTTTAAACTTAGTCTCATTCAGTTCAAGAATGTGGGGAGGAATTTTATTGTAACATTTTGTACAGTACCCCATGAAAGATGAGGCTACTTTAGCCAGTCTGAAACCTGGTTGAACTAATTGGTCCCTATTTCTAGTAACGTAATTATGTCTGTCGCCGTTTTTACTAAAAAGATGTAAATTTTTTCTCACGTACATGATGTTTTCATAAATATATTGACAAGGAACCGTCATAATGTTAATGTCCTTAAACAGTTCCCTTAGAGAATCGCGCCGGCAAAGATTATATATTGCTCTGACGGCTCGTTTTTGCAGAATAAAAATTGACTCAATGTCTGCAGCCCTTCCCCATAGTAGGATACCGTAAGACATTATACTATGAAAATAACTAAAATAGACTAGTCTCGCGGTATCCACATCGGTTAACCTACGAATCTTTGCAACAGCATACGCTGCCGAACTCAGCCGCCCTGCAAGGGATACCAAATGAGGACCCCATTGCAACCCTGAGTCCAGCGTGATCCCCAGGAAAACCGTTTTATCGACGAATTCTAGCTTCTCCTTGTTTAATATAATGTCACAATCAGTACTTTTGACATTCGGCAAGGAAAATTTTACGCACTTGGTTTTATTACCATTTAAAACTAAATTATTGGCAGTGAACCAATCCTGAACCTGCCGAAGCGCGTTATTTACGTCGTCAACCCGACAAGTACGTCTATTTATTTAAAAAATTAAAGATGTGTCATCAGCAAATAACACCATGTTTAGTTTGTTTTCCAATAAACGGGGTAAATCGTTTATGTATATTAAAAATAAGAAAGGACCTAAAATTGAGCCCTGGGGTACCCCCATTTTTACGTTTAACCCCGACGAATTCACACCGTTTATCTGAACTAATTGCTGTCTATCATTCAAATAAGATTTAACCAAACTTAACGCTGCTTGACCTAGCCCGTAATGCTCAAGTTTCAGAAGTAATGTTTCATGATTAACGCAATCAAACGCCTTCGACAGGTCGCAGAAGATACCTATGGCATCCTGCGACTCTTCCCACGCATTAAAGATGTGTTTCAATAGGGTGACACCAGCGTCAGTTGTACAACGTCCTCTGGTGAAACCATACTGTTTATCATGCAAGATGTTATTCGTATTAAAATGAATGAGCATTTGATTTAGCATTATCTTCTCAAATACCTTGCTGAAAACCGGCAACACGGATACTGGTCTATAATTATTTGTGTCTTTACTGTCCCCAGATTTAAAAAGTGGTATAACTTTACTATATTTCATTAGATCCGGAAAAACTCCTTGATCCACACACAAATTGAAAATCAAAGCCAAGTATGGCGCTATAGTCTGAATAATGGAGGTACAAGCTTTGATGGACATTCCCCACAGATCTTCAGTCGGTTTAACCTTGATTTGCTTAAAAGTTTTATTTCTTGAAGGATTGTTCTCAACTAAGGATGTTCTTCTTCTTTTCGTGTGAGGTGTGACCTCTGGTATCAGAGTTAATTAAGCCTAAGGATGTTGAAAGGAAAACAGTGGCCCAAAGCGATAATAGCTTATGGGCAATCGAAAGACCAAAAAGGCATACGGCATCGAACTTTGGGCGAATAAATAAGATACGACCAAAAACATCGTTTCGCAAAATATTAGAAACGTTATGTAACGAATTTAAAGGAACTGATGCTACCAATTATGGCAAGGAAAAGGAATCTGAAGCAATCGATCCTTTTATCAAGGACACGGGGCTACATTAGAGTGTGGACTGTTTGTGAATAAAAACAAACCCCTTTTTAGCGGCAAGACCGGATGGTCTGTTAGGTGAAGACTCGATAGTAGAGGTAGTGTCCTTATAAAATTGCAAGTTTGTCACCTGAAGACGGCATTGAAAACAAAATAGATTTCTGTACGTTTGAAGGCAAAATTTTACAATTCAAACAGAATCATAATTACTTCTACCAAGTAAAAGGACAACTACACATAACTCGTCGAGATATTTGTTGTTTTATATTATGGAGTCCCAAAGGTTCTTTCTTTTTCAAAAAATTAAGAAGGTCGAAAAAATTAAACAATTATTAGAAAAGTTCTACCATCAACGCATTGTACCAGAAATTATTGACGGTCGGATACCAAAAAGTTGATCAGTGACAAAAAGAACGTCGTCATCATCTGCCTAGCCTTTTCCCATCTACGTTGGATTCGGATGCAGCTGAATACCAGTATTTTACATGGATCGACTGCGTATCTGACCTCTACAACCCAGTTACTGGGTAATATGAAACCCCTTGGTAAATCGGGTTGTCAGACTTTCGTGCTGTCAAATATCCAAGATGTAACAGCCCAAAATAACAGCCGGAACCAACAGCTTAACGTGCTTTCCGAGACACGGGCGGGTTGGACTTGTTATGTAAAGATGGTCACCCATCCACGGACCTACAGCAGCAAGCATAGCTTAACCTGAACGATCGACCCGTGCTGCTGACGACGAAATAAGTTTTATTTCGCTGACGTACCTATTAGGCGATCTAGAGACTGCGGATACCTATCCTTTAAATAATTTACTGTTTTGTATTAAAAACTTTTTATAATATACATTTATAGATATGCCATTAATTTTATTTTGTATCCGTTACTTATCAAAAAAATATTTGTATTTGGGCTCACACATTGGGAACACTGGCGACAGGTAGTCAAAAACGGTCTCGTAACTAATGAAAAAAATTAAAAAAAACATTGTTTTATTGTGTTTAGTTTGTTAAAAATCCTTTATTTATATTAGAATTAACGTATAAAGTGACACGTAGTGTTTGTAACCAGTTTTTGTTGTGAAAACTCAATAACAATTGATATTTCACTAAGTCATGTACCTGCTGTCAACGTTTGAACTGTGGATTTGAATTCTTCGAACTGGAAGAGTATTTTGTTTTGATTTACGTATTTATTGCTGTATTGTTTATATACTATACACCACTCATACACTGGTCAGGGCTCAGAGCGACGTCTAGTACACACCGGTTACGTTTATGTCACATTTTGTTTGACAAATTGTGGAATCAGAATTGAGGACGAAAACACTTGCCTCAGACAAAACATTCACTGCAAACCCTACTTCACACATAATATATCATTAATATAGTGTAAATATTCTAAACCCTATAGTTCATAAGCATTGTTAATAGACTTTGTTCCCACTAAAACTAATTTTCTTAGCAATCCTTATACAAAAATCTAATCTAGCAATAAACACCAATGTTTAATAAAGCCTTTTTTTTAACTTTCCTATTGTTTTCAAACATTTTACTTCTTTTTAATTTTAAAACCCCTACTACTTTCTCAAGTTTTCAACTAACATAATATCCTCTTCACATACTAAGCTGTTTCCTGTCACATTACAGGTGTCGCTTAAGGAAAACAGTCAATATGATGACCCGGGAAGCTACCGTTCGTGACATGAGTGACAAACTGAAAGCAGCGCTGAGGGAGCTGCATTCATCTAGAAATAAGTGCAGCAAGCTACTGCGGGAACGAGAAGAAAGTGAAGTTGAAATTGAGTTAATAGTGAACAAAAACACTCAGCTGGTTCTTGACAGCTTGCAAAACTACACGCCCAGCATATGTATATACTGGACCAGCATCACCATCTCCGTCAACTGGTGGCAGATTTTCAGCAGTGCCATGACACTCATGACCAGGCACTGAAGCGTATATCTATACTAGAAGCTGAATTGTGCAAGGCTCATAACACCATTACCTCCATCGACTCACTGAAAGTCAGCGGAGAAGTTTCTAACATCAGTAACCTGTACGATGAGCTGATGGATAGTGCATCCAAACTGGAGTGTGAGCAGCCCACCATTACCATAGACCTTACAGGGGATGATACCATTGCTAAATGACCAATTCTAAGTAGTCATAATAAAATTAAGTAATATATTAAAATCAATAAAAGTATAAGAAACTTTTAAAAACTCAAAGTGTATACAAATATAATTTTAACCTGAGAAGACATTTAAGAAACTTAAAAAAAACAATTAAATATATGTAATAGTAAATTAGAAACTAGTACACAAATGTATGATGTTGACATTCAGAACCTTCAAAGGGAATTATTGAGTAGGGAAAATACACTTAAGGTTACATTTTGTAAATATGAATGTAGTCAACAGATGTTAAGTGAGCGCATGCAGGAGGCCAGGGAGTTGGTGGACCTGGTAAAGTATAATGCAGAGAGGTATGAATCATTGACTAACAACCTCACCTGTAGTTGTGCTGCCGCTCCGCCACCTCTCATGTCACAACATGTTGCTCCGATAACTTTGCCCATCAATCATACTGCAACAACTTTGAACCCCACCAAAAGTAATGTCTTAGTATATTTTGATAGATTAGGAACAGGTTTTGGATCATTGTTAAATAATCGTTCTAATCATACAATAGTGAACCATTGTTATCATAAACTGCATTTTAATAAGCTTATTCAAAATATTCAACAGACACAATTGAATGAGCAAACTACCGTAGTACTTCTTATTGGCAATAGCCTTAGTATAACAAAAAGGGACATAGTTAGTGGTATTGACACCCTACTTAAGTCAAGATAAGGCAAGCTAATATTATGTGCATTGCCCTATTCTCAAGTTACTTGTTCAGTAAAATGAATACATTTCTAGTTTAAATAACTTGATGCATATTTTATCTTGTCGTCATAGTGAGCGTTTATTGTTTTTTGACACCAACAATTTTGTTAGTGATTTTGTTTTGATTGGGAACCATATGTTTCTTCCCCAAAATAGTCGACATTTATTAGCTACATTGTTAGCTTTTGTATATTAAAAGCTAACAATGTTATTGATGATTTAACGGAGACTAGGTTTAGTGATTTAACAGTTGATATAGTAAAATATTACTATTCGTCTAAAGAATCTACAGTAGTATTAGCAGAAAACTGGATTATTATCCAGTTTTCAAAATATAAATCGCTTCTCCGGCAAAATTTTAGACGTGGAATTGTTAGTAGATAAATACCACATGGATATCCTATGTTTTTGTGAAACTTGGTTAAAACCAGATAGGATGTTGTTTAATGAAAAAAAAATCTCAGTTGCCAGCGCGTACAACAGATCCACAGTGGGTGGTGGTACTCTGATACTTTGTAATAGTCGTCTCAAATATAAGGAAAGGAAGGATATCTCTGCTTACTCTGTTGATCGCTTATGTGAGGAAGCATGTGCAGAGGTCGAGGGGCATACTATCTTGTGTGTTTACAGACCACCTGCATCAAACTTGTCATTGTTTTTAATTACAATGGCAGAATTTGTTTGAAAAAAGATTCGTTTTTAATTAATGGCGTTAGCCATACTGGTCAACTAGTATCTTTTGAGTCAGATTAAAAAATTTGCCACGCTAAATCAATTCGATTAAGACGTCTTACTAAAAATAAATTAAATTCTTTTAATAATAATGTTTTTTGAAACCTTTGTAACGCCAGTTTTTATTCAACAGACCCCAATATCAATTACGGCACGTTTTTTTCTACAGTTTGCCAAGAATTCAATAAAACGTGTCCTGTAAAAACAGTTAAAGTCAACAATTCCAAATCGAAATTTAGTGAATGGACCACTTTCTTGTGCACAAGGAAAAGCCGAGATATCTTATATAATTTATATTACGAAAAATCTTTGACTTCCGATCAAGTTTTTCACACTTATGTTAGAAACTATTACAAAATATTCAAAAGAGTCTGCGCTCAAGCAAAATCTCAAATAATAATTAACAAAATTGGTGTTTCTACTAATAAAATAAAAATTGTGTGACAGGTAATTAATAGAGAAACTGGAAAGACACAACAAAGCGATCAGAATGAGTTGTCTTTGAAAATATCTAATCAAACCATTTCTGATAATAAGCAAGAAGTCGCTGAGACATTAGATAATTTCTTTACCAACATTCCGTTAGAGATTACGAAGTCTCTTCCCTCCTCATCTAAATTAGCTGAAGCTCTTCTTACAGAAAACTTTACTAAAGACATACCAACCTTTAAATTTAAATCAATATGTATTGATACAATTATAAACGCGTTCAAAAGTCTCAATATAAAAAATACTGAAGACTTGTGGGGGCTATCCGTTAGGGTTCTTGGAGATATTATTGACTCAATTGCTCCTGTCCTAACAGGCATATTCAATCAATGTTTGGACAGCGGCACTTTTCCTGACTTAATGAAACACAGTAAAGTAGTACCAATTTTCAAATCAGGGTGTAAGAGTGATCCCTCTAATTATAGGCCTATAGCCGTGCTTCCAGCATTGAGTAAAATCTATGAAAAAATCATGCTGGAACAGATGTTGTCTCACTTCAATTCAATTAAGATCCTGCATAGTCAACAGTTTGGTTTCACGAAAGGTAGGTCGACAACGGACGCGGGAGTAAAACTCATCAGCCACATCTTGGAATATTGGGATAAGTCCCAGGATGCCATTGGCATTTTCTGTGATCTCTCAAAAGCGTTCGACTGCGTCGACCACAACACACTGATATATAAATTACACCACTACGGAATTCGAGGAAAATCTGCTGATCTTGTGCTTTCCTATTTATCAAACAGAGAGCAATTTTTTTTTTTGTTTCTTACGACTTATTGTCGGGCCTACTTTTTCCCCCCATATCTAAACACTAATGCTGTAACATGGAAATATTGTAAAACAAACCAATTTATTTTAAAAGAGTAACAATGGAGTTTCTTGCCGGTTCTTCTCCATAGGAAACAACCAACCCGAACCGTGCACCTTTTGTCGACGTTTTATAAGTGCCCATGTAGGCCAATGTGAAATAAAAAACATTTGATTTGATTCGACCCGTGCTGCTGACGATGAAATAAGTTTAATTTCGCTGATGTACCTAGCAGGCGATCTAGAGACTTCGGATACCTATCCTATATATAATTTACTGTTTTGTATTAAAAACTTTTTATGATAAACATTTATAGATATGCCATTAATTTTATTTTGTATCCGATACTTATTAAAAAAGTATTTTTATTTCACACTAAACAGCACATGCAAAAAATATTTAGAAGATATTTCATAAACTGAATAAAAAGGATATATACTATGCCCCTATGTTTATCATCTTACATTAATACTTGTCAAATTTGTACACTATAGGGCTCTGTTGACAGCGGTCTATATAAACAATTTTGAGATTTTTCTAGTGCATACTCGGATAATATATCACCAAAAAGGAAAACATAGGGGCATAGAAGAAGTTGATATTATAAACCACAGAGAAAACAGGCGAGAGCGTTTGCATGGAGAATCCACCACCCCCGTTTCCTCTTAATTCATGTATGTAAATGTTGTAAAACATTTTTTTTAAGAGTATGTGTGGCGTTTCTTGTCCGTTCTTCGCCATAAAAAGCTACTTTTCCGAATGGACGGTAGAATCAATTATTATTATTTTAAAATCTTTTGATGTTCAAAAGTACCGCTTAATGGACTAGTTGAAATAAAGAATTTTTGTCTTGTCTTGTCTTATCTTCTCGGTAAATACAAATGTTTCAGTTCTTTATTTTTTACGAAATGAATCACATATATGGCTGTAGCGTGCCCCCTTTTTCGGCGTTATGGTGGTCCTGCTGAAGGAAGCGTGACCACCTTCAAAGTCGATTTTCTCGATAACCAATAAGGTATAAATTTTGTTGTTCGAGACTAAATACTAGTACCAATTGAGTAGTAATTGAAGTAAATATGGAAGCGATTAGCGTTGGTGGTCACGGACATCACGCATTTTACCCGAAGGAAAGCCCACAAACCGGCAGCCTAATTGCGTAAGTGACTTCGGCAAGGCAAACGATTTAATACCATCAATCGACCAATCACGTACGTGATAAAAGACGCGATGTGGATTTCCGTCTATGTTTAGGCTGCGGGTGACATGGAGCCCGGCGCTAGTATATTGAGGAGAGATCTCCCTTTTGCGACTTCAGAAGCAAAATTTTGCCAATTGAATAAAACCGATTAATTCGGTTTTATTCAATTGGCAATGTTGAAAATGATATATGAATGTTAGAAAATGTTGCAATTGAAACAAAACTGAAGTATTTATTTAAGTATAATTATATTAAAGGCGATTCATCCTTCATGCAGCCTTGTCACGAAATCCTCGGACGTATAGATTGTCTCGATTTTAGATTATTTAGTGGTAACCCAGCATCCTGGGGTGGGCACCAGACGCCTATGGTCAGGACGGCAAAAGTCACTGTCTACCTCCGAGCTAAGAAATTGCAGAACTATGCTTTTGATTCTTGATATTTGTAAGCAAGATTATAAGTGGGATGGAATAACATTCGACTATTTTAATAAACCCAGAGTATCAAAATGTGTAATACTGATATAATATCATTTCACGATTATACCTACCTACCGGCCACATACCTACGATGTCTTAACCTAAGGGAATAAATCCTGACCTAACTGATGTTCCACATCTCGGCCTGCATAAGATCCACTAATTCTCATTGGTTTTCGAGATATCTCAAAATCAATGAACATTAGTGAATCTTATGCAGGACTTCTATTGCAAAACTTAATTAGGAGTAACCTTAACCTAGCATAAATTGCAATGTAAAACCAAAACTTTATGAGAATGACTTTTTTTCTTCGTTTTGTTTTCTACGCCTACCTTGCGCACATTTCTTTTTTAAATGTGTGTGTTATGCATATTCAAAGACTATGTAGGTACCTATGGAGTAAACTAGAGTTGTCACACATGTGTTGTGTTTTTTTTTTGTTCTTTTTTTGGTATGCGTCGTGCCAGGCGCATATAAACAATTTTTCTTTCTTTCTGTATTATTTTTTTTACCATGGGATTTTATGGACTTTTCAGGCATAGCAAATTTTCATTATTTCTTGGGTTACTAATACTAGATTCTTGATTCAAATTTTCTTTGCTGTTATAATAATGGAGTTAATATTTCCCAAAGCCTTGTTTTTTATCCGTAGGTAACTCAACCAATGGTTAGATACTCTAACCAATGGTTTAAATTTTCAGTAAGAAGCGTTTATTCATCAATCGTTAGTCTAATAAATGGTAATATAATTAACTCTCCAACTTATTTGACTAACAATTGATGAAAAAATGCATTTTACCGAAAATTGGAACCATTGGTTGAGACGCATAAAAACTGGGAGGCCCACTTGCACGAAAAACTAAACCCAGAGTTGTTAACACGGGGTTAAATTGACAATATTGCACTTATGTCAAACTGTCAATGTACAACAATTGATTTGGAGCAAAGCACGGTTATCAGATGAAATGACCGAAGAACAGAATCTCGGCACTCATTTACCATGTTATTTTGTCAAATTGTTTTATTTTAATAATTAAAACCAACTTTTTTTTCAACTGTGGGTAGGAAGAAATTTATCAGAGATTAAATAATTTAAAAAAAATTGCTTTGAATTGTCTGTTAACCCACCAGAGGCTCTAGACAAAATTTAAATGGGATTGTGAAGCGCTATTGAAATGTCACGTGATGATTCCCTTTAATTTTGGCCTTTCGACCATCGGCATTGCTAACATCGAATAAGTATTGAAGAAAACGCAAATACTACGACCATAGAAATCCAGGACATGAAATAAATATTTAGGGATATCTCACAATTGGAATGTATCAATGATAACTCATCTAGTTTCAAAAAAATGGTCGACATGTAAAAGTGTTTGTACAAAACAACTTACAGAAATAAATCATTTATCATTTATTTATCATAACTTGGAAGCTCAAAGTATTTTTTATAGCTACTTATCTAGTGTGACATTTACATATCCTTGTTATTTTGACATTGTTTAAAAAAAAACGCTTATAAATTGATTAAGGCCCACTTGCACGTAAATGACAAACGAGGTTAAATTGACAGTTTGTCATACAATATTGCCAATTTAACCTCGTGTTAGCAACTAACTCTGAGTTAAGATTTTCGTGCAAATGTACCTAACAGAATCAATTTCTGAGTATTTTTATTTCACTGTGAAATTTTGTTATGCAGGACACGGAATCAACAGGACCACATTCAACCAATACAAAGAAATGCAACAACGAATACTATGCTTGAGAAAACAGACAACAATATCACCACCTGCATTGTGTTAAAACCGAAACAATGTACAGTATTTAGTACCAATTAAGTAAGCTTCAAACCACAGAGGATAATTATGACCAAAGAACAGAATGTCGGCAATTATTTATAATATTATTTAAACTATAAAATTTTTAACATTAGAAACGGGATATTTACCATGTTGAAACACACATGGACACATAGACACATGGACACATTTACATGTTGTTAATGTTAGTGTGTTAGTGACCATGACAGTTTAAAAACTTATAAAAATTTTATCAGTAAAATAACAATAATTAATTCAAAAGTATTTTTTTTATAGATGTTTTTTTTTAACTTTTTTGGAAGAATTTAAAATTGAGATAAAAATGACTGTTTAAACCCATTAACGTAGTGCTACCTCCAAAAAACTCCCTAACAACCAAAACGACACAACAAAATTATCCACATGGACACATAGTTTCACTGAAATGACGATACTATTTCAAAATATGATGTCAATTTTTGAGGAATAATTCTCTATTCAGCCTGCTACGCTGCTAGATAGCACACAGCACAGATCGTTTGATAACGTACTTTTCTTTGTTCTGGAAGTTTATTTCGGACATTCTTGGTTGTCTTCAGCAGCGGACGGATAAGTTGGCACATGAATTGCAAAATATGGAGATGTGTGGTCGGTAGAAGATGGTGTTGCTTCATGGTGCCACCAAGCATGCCAAAGCAAGGATGACAAATATTGGCTGGAATTGTGCTGCGTCTTCTGAAGCTAACCGATTTTATTGTGGCGGACGTCAGGCGATGCCATCGGAAGGGTAGATCAACAGGTTCCAGCAAGTTTCTTTGCAATTGGAGTTCTTAGGTCTTGATAACAGCTCTTCATGCCAGTGGGCAATGCTCGGTGAGACCAATTGCTGGACAAAGCAGGGCCTAATTTAGGTACTTTCTTGAATATGAAGGCTCTCAGAATCGAGTAAATTCCCTTGATGCCCTCAATAACACCGAGCATGTCAGTTAAATGGTCGTCTTAGTTGCCATTTCCATCGCCAGCACCGAAGAGGGCTCGGCGAGCTGCCGCGGAGAAGTGATTCCGTGCACTTTTGGTAATAATATCTCACCATCTGTGAGTGAGTCTGCATAGTACTAGTGGTTTTGTTCGTTTTTTGTAAAAAATCACTATACCCTCCCAATTCATTACTATTAAACCGGGCTACAAACCTTCAGTTTTAACTGCACACCTTCAGTTCTAACTGCACAGTTTCAACTATAGTCTGACCGTTCAGTTAAATCGTATGTCATCATCATCATCATTGCAGCCAAAAGACGTCCACTGCTGGACATAGGCCTCCCCCAAGGATCGCCACCCTGATCGGTTCTGTGCGGCTCACATCCACCGGACTCCCGCAGCCTCGAACAGGTCTTCGCTCCACTTCGCACACCTTCCGACGCTGCGTCATCCGGTACGCGGTCGCCACTCCAGTACTTTTCAGCCCCAACGACCATCCGTTCTGCGAGCAATGTGCCCTGCCCACTGCCACTTAAGTTTGGCAATTCTTCGGTCTGTGTCTTACCGACACAGACCTTGCATCATTTCTGATTAGATCACAAAATTAGGAAATTCCGAGCATAGCTCTCTCCATAGACCTTTAGCCTACCACCTAAATCGTAGATATGTATGTAGGGAAAACTGTGAACTGTTAAGTTGAACTGATAATATAAACTTTACATTAGTTAAAACTGAAGTAGGTACCTATGTAGCAAAAAAACTGCGCAGTTTTGCCGAAGAGAGAGAGAGTACCGACTAAATGAAGTAGATGCAAATATGTTTTTAGGATTCCGTACCCAAAGGGTAAAAACGGGACCTTATTACTAAGACTCCACTGTCCCGTCTGTCGGTCTGTCTGTCACCAGGCTGTATCTCATGAACTGTGATAGCTAGATAATTAAAATTTCACAGATGCTGTATTTCTGTTGCCGTTGTTGTTGTTAACAACAAATACTAAAAACAGAATAAAATACTTAAACATTTAAGTGGGGCTCACATACAAAAAACGTTATATTTTGTCGTTTTTTGCGATTATGGTACAAATTGACTGAACAATTTGTTCGCGAGTCCTACTCGCTCTTGACCGGTTTTTATTTAATTCATTCTTAAATAATTGTTAATCATAATCCTTTTGGAGTAATCCTAAGCTCCTTCAGTAAATTAGTAGGTATGCGTAAAATCTCTTTTTCGTTATAGCCAATGTTTACACAGCAATTTTCTTCTTTGTTTTCTATTTTCCAAAATGCAAAATATTCCAATAATTGCCACAGCATCATCAAAAGCCATGACTCCTCGAACGTGTCTTCAACCAAATATAGATTCGAACTGAAGCATCTGACAATTAAACTGATCGTGTGATCAAGAGACACAAGGGACGTCAATTTTAACTGAATAGTCCGACTACAGTTGAAAATTGAAGGAGTGTGGCCCGCTTTAAGATAATTTCTTCACTCTTTATCAGTCGACAAGGTACCTGCAATATATTTTGTACAATTTGCCGTTTTCGTTCAGGAACCTGATGACAGTGCGCCCAGTATTTATTTATATATACTTTATTGTACACCATGATAAAACAATACAAAAAAAAACATAAAAATTAAAACAAAAATACAACAGGCGGCCTTATCGCGCTCCGCGATCTCTTCCAGGCAACCTTGAATGGATAGAGATAGCCTGGACACGACATGGGGTTGCACTTGGTGCAAATTTGAAATCATAAGAGTTAATACAATTAGGTAATAAAAAAAAAAAACTACTAAAATAGATACATAAATACATACATACAAAATAATCTAAATATACAAACAAGAAAACAATACAGCTTAAACAAGCACAAGATCACAGAGACAGGTAATGATCCTTTGTAAGTTTTTTTTCAGTATATTATTTAAGGGATACCTAGTATATAAACGAGCGAAAATAAATTCAAATTATAGGTGTAATAAATACTGAATAGGGCTTACTGAAATATTAAGTGGGCGACAAACAGTGGGTGAATACAAATGTATAAAACAGAGACTTGAAAATAAAAGATTGTCTACGGGGCTCCTTTTACTGTCTGCAGGGTCTAAAGTAACCTAAAATGATGGAGATGATGGGAGCTAAGGTAGGTATTTCTATATTTTTTATCAAATTGCCTACTCATATTGGATTGTTGTTGGTTTACCGTCTACGATAAACTAGTTCATAAAACAGTTTAATTTCCTTCCGACTAGTCTACATCATAGACTGAACAGCAGCGTTTAATCCGCAGTTTAGTGAACGATCGGAATAAGTCGTTTAGTTAAAAACTTTTTTCCTAGTCGATTAGTCGGTAATTGGTTGTAGGTATACACAATCAATTATTTTTGTTTATTTATTAAGTACCTACTTTGTTTTATACTTATTTTATGCTAAGTATAACACTTTTAGTGAACGTATGTAAGAAAAAGTAGGTAATGAGAAAGTATATTATTTCGCCTTTACCGACACGTGCCTACCTACCTACTGCATATTTTCAAACAGGACTAAAAAAATAACGTACCTAAACATTTAACCAAATAAAGATTCGTATCTATTCCATTCGACAGCATTCACATGGTGAGATGAACGTGTTTGTTTCTGCATGAGAAATAGAGAGAAACTAACAAGCAGATCGCACGTCGCGTATGCTTCGGCTCGGCAGTCTTCGTAATCATCACTCTTTCCGTCCTGTCATGCATCGACTACGCAAAATCAAGTCGATGCTTAACTAAATCTCGTTATAAACATCATAATGGCGGGACCAACTCTTGTAATTGAAAGATTCTACCACTTATATTTAGCACCCATTTAGTTCTATTTTGTACCTATCCTGAAATTTTTGTACGTCACACGGCTTAAGCGGCATTTCACGATAACACTGGTCCCGCCATTATGATGCGTCATAATGGCGAGACCATGCCTGTACTACAAAACTACAAGTAATTACATAATTCTGATTAAACCAGTATCTAGTACCGGATTTAGTACCTCAAAAAATCAACAGTGGTTGACGGAAATCCAATTAGCCACATTGCAAAATATTTTTTTCATTTTTGACATTTTCTATGCCTGATTAATTTGACGAGCAATAATACCTCAAGTAAAAATTTGCAGCTACATTTCGTGTAGACAGACGCTTTATTATTAATTATATTGTTGTGAAACATTATGTTACTAGATAACGGTTAGGCCAAGGCAGGTAAATTATTATTAAACATATTTTATAAAGGTATTACTAAAAATAATCTGTACATCCTACTTATTAAATATGTTTAACTACCTTTTTACGCGAGGGCCAGTCTGCAATATAAATCTTAATATAATTTATTTTTTTCTACCTATCTATGTCCTTTACAGACTTTGAAACCATCCAACCGATGAGCCCAAACCAGTTTAATTATACCTCAAAAAATCAACAGTGGTTGACGGAAATCCAATTAGCCACATTGCAAAATATTTTTTTCATTTTTGACATTTTCTATGCCTGATTAATTTGACGAGCAATAATACCTCAAGTAAAAATTTGCAGCTACATTTCGTGTAGACAGACGCTTTATTATTAATTATATTGTTGTGAAACATTATGTTACTAGATAACGGTTAGGCCAAGGCAGGTAAATTATTATTAAACATATTTTATAAAGGTATTACTAAAAATAATCTGTACATCCTACTTATTAAATATGTTTAACTACCTTTTTACGCGAGGGCCAGTCTGCAATATAAATCTTAATGTAATTTAATTTTTTCTACCTATCTATGTCCTTTACAGACTTTGAAACCATCCAACCGATGAGCCCAAACCAGTTTAATTAGAAAGGCAATAAAAATGCCAAGATGGTTTTTTTTTTTTTTACTATGTATAGGCCTGTGTTTGACCACAATCTCACCGTGGTCAGTAATGATGTGGCCGATGGTGGTAAGCACACAAAGCCTAGAAGGGAACTGGCTCTCAAGTGCTGCTGTCGGAACACACCGGAAGGTGCTTGGCGACAGATTTTCAACTTGAGGGTGGTTGCCAGCCAGGCGGGTACTACAAAGTACCCTACCACCGTGCTATGGTTTCCTCAAGATGTTAAAGACCAAAAAAAACAATGAAGCGCCTGTAAGAATGTGGCTGCAACTTTTTACTTGAAGTGCTTTTGATCGTTTATTTATTCAGGCGTATAAAGTGTCAAAAAATTAAAAAAATATTTTCCAATGAAACGACTAGGATTTCCGGATTTTGCTATTGTCTAGGTGAGATTAAGCACGCGTTTCTTAGCCTCACAGTTAATTTTGATAACAAAATCGGTTTTTAGTGTTGTGTCTGTTGTTTTGTGTTGTCTGGTGGAGGAATCTTGTGTTCAGGTTTGTATCTTAAGCTGTTTAGGCACTCATTTCCTTAGGAAATGAGTGCCGAAGAACCCCCTGATGGGGGTGGAGGGACTCCTCCTGATATACATTTTATGGAGTGCTCACAGAACTCCGAAGATGGTCGCAAAAGACCCGAAATTAGAAAGCGCCCCAGAGAATCAGAGATTTTGGTTGACGCAAAAAGAAACAAGCCGCCGTCTGACTCAATTCAATCCGTGTTCACAAAGCCGGGTTTTGAAAGCGATTCCAAGATTTTGTATAGTGAGAGTGACAAGGCTCCTTTCACGGTGTTCATTTCAAGAGTGGAAACAGACCCAAAGCAAGGCCTAACCTTGAATTCCTTAAAGTTTGCCCAATTCGTACATAACAAAGGCTTTAAAGGTATAATACAAGGCAGTGTGAAGTCTCTGGGACGTAATAGAATGTCCATCGATTTTGCCTCATTTAATGATGCCAATAGCTTCGTCAACAACACTGTTTTAAGTGAAAATAAATACATGGCAAGTATCCCACGCTTCCATGTAACTCGCATGGGAGTTGTTAGGGATATTCCCACTGACTGGACCCTGGAGGAATTGGTCAATGGGTTGGAAACCCCTCATAATTGTGGTGAGTTTATTAGGGCCAGGAGACTTAACTTTAAAAATAAAAAAGAGGACACAGTAACTTGGTCTCCCTCTTCAACTGTAGTGCTTACATTCTCCGGCCAAGTACTCCCGGAGAAAGTTTTCTGTTACAATGCTTCTCTTCCTGTCTCTTTTTATCACCTTCCAACAATTCAATGTCGTAACTGCTTGCGTTTTGGCCATATTAGCTCGCAATGTAGGTCTAACCCTCGATGTTATCGTTGTGCTCAACCTCACCCCGGGGATAACTGTAAGGTTCCTGACTCGCATGTCACATGTATTTTGTGTTATGGTGGAACCCATAAGGCTACGGATGACAAGTGCCCCGAACATTCAAGGCAAAAGTCTATTAAAATGGTCATGTCTCAGGAAAATCTTAGTTACAGAGAGGCTTCAGTGAGGTTTCCTCACCCAAAAAAACTTTATTCAAATGTAACAGCAAGTTCCTCCCAAGCCAAACCATCTCAAACTCCTCCTTTTGAATCCCTTCTCTTCTCACCCCCTCTCATTACTCCTACTCCCTCTCCATATACATCCCCTGTTAAAACCTCATACTCTAAGACGGTTTATCGCTCTCCTAAGCCTAGACCAGAGTTGGGTAAGTCATACGACACCCAAGCCCATAGGTCAATGGTTTATACTCCTAATTCTTCGCAGCCTAATGGCTGTGCTCTCAACTCTCCTTGTGAAACTACTCCCCTTCCCACTCCTAATGACAACCTAATAGAGCTCCTGACTTGCTCCCTGATTAATATACTATCTAAATTTAGTGACTCAATATCGGACAATGTAGTTATTTTAGTTGAACAACTGCTCAAATCCTGGACTCGCCAAAATGGAGGGAAAACTTCTTCAGTGGAACTGTAGATCCATTCGTAGGAAAAAACACGATTTAATCTATCTAATAAATCGGTATAAACCCGTCGTCTTTGCTGTTTCGGAGACGTGGCTCAGTCCCGGATCTCTCTTTAGGGTTCCTGGATTTTCGTGTCTTCGGGACGATAGAGATGACGGATGGGCGGGTTGCGCCCTTTTGGTTAGCAGATCTATCACTTTTACCGAAATTCCTCTTCCCCGTCATGATCCTGGTCTACATGTAGTTGCAGTAAGAGCCATGGACATATCCTATGTATCTGCCTATATTCCTCACCCCAATGCAAATCTTTTGTCTGAATTTAACACCATCCTTTCTTCTATTCCACCTCCCTTGATTGTGTTAGGTGATTTTAATTGCCGGCACACTCTTTGGGGCTCTCACTGTAATGACCCCGCTTCCAGTTTTTTGTTGGACCTTTTAGATGACCGCAACCTTTGCATTCTTAATGATGGATCTGCTACCCGTAGGGTTTCCCCTACTCAAAATATTAGTGTTCCGGACCTTTCTTTCTGTTCTCCTTCCTTAGTTTCAACAGCCTCCTGGTCTGTTCTCCCTAATTCTTTTGGTAGTGATCATTTTCCTATACTTATTTCATTTCCTAGTTCTCATCCTCGTAATCCTCCAATACAACCTCTACAAAAATATCGCCTTCCCCAAGCTGACTGGCCTAAGTTCTCGTCCCATCTGGACTCTGAACTTCAAAACTTTCCCCAAATAAATCCTTCCAACTCCCTTGCCCTCTACAAAGATTTCGTTGAAGTTTTGATAAGAGCGGCCGATTTTTCAATCCCCCTGAAGAACTCCGCCCGTCACTTATTACCTTCTCCACCCTGGTGGGATGCTGAGTGCACGGATAGCGTTCGCAAACGCAAAGTAGCTGAGAACACTTTCTCCTCTAGTCTAAACATGACTGATTATTTGAATTTCAAAAAGACTACTGCAAATACATGTAGGTTATTGGCAAAAAATAAAAGAAGTGGTTGGCTCAAATTTTGTGAGTCTCTTTCTCCACGCTCCCCAGTTTCCCTTGTGTGGAAAAAAATAAAAATCTACCGCAAATCTTGTGATCAGCCTCCTGACATTTCGACCAATGACACAAGTTCCTGGTTGGAAGACTTCATAATTAAGTTAGCCCCTCCCTTTGTTCCTAATTTTGATTGCCTTCCCTCTATAAATCCTCCTCCGCCCTCTTCCTCTGATAAATTTGATGACCCATTCTCTTATTCAGAATTAATATGTGCCCTGGATCACCTTCGTGATTCTGCTCCGGGTGTCGACGGAATCCCCTACTCCTTCATTTCCAAAGCTTCTTCTAACTGTAAACTACTCTTTCTCAACCTAATAAATGCCTTTTTCGATACAGGCCAAGTTCCAGAGTCATGGAAATCCCAAATCATTATCCCAATATTGAAACCTGGAAAAGACCCAAAAGACTCAGCTTCTTACCGCCCTATCGCTCTATCTTCTGTCTTGGCTAAAATCATGGAGAATCTTATCAAGAACCGGCTTGAATGGATCTTAGAAACCAAAGGCATTTTATCCAGATCTCAGTTCGGTTTTCGAAGGGGTATGGGCACTCTGGATAGCCTTAGCATTTTTTTCTCTGATGTCCGCATTGCTTTTTCCAAAAATGAAAGCGTTCTTGGTGTTTTTCTAGACATAGCTTCAGCCTACGATAATGTCCAACTTCCAATACTCAGGCAAAAGTTGCTACAGCTGAGTATCCCTGTGAGGATGGTCAACATCATCTGTAATCTCCTTATGTCCCGCTCTATTTCAGTTCGCCTTCAAAACTCCCTTTCTCCAAGCCGTCTAGTGTGGAAGGGCCTACCTCAGGGGTCGGTCTTAAGCCCAATTCTTTATAATCTATACACTTATGATTTGGAGTCTTCAGTTAGCTGCTTCTGTAAAATTTTACAATACGCCGACGACATTGCCCTCTACTGTAGTTCAGCTTCCTTCTCCGATTCCTCATCTCGCTTAAATTCTGCCCTTCACTATTTAAATCAATGGTTGACTGACCACGGCCTAAGCCTTTCAGTTCCCAAGTGTAATGCTGTTGTCTTTTCCCGCAAACGTAATATTCCCCCTATAAACCTTTTAGTTGAAAACGAACCCATTTTGATTCGCGACAAAGTTAAATTTCTAGGCCTCATTCTTGACTCAAAATTATCTGGTTTCTACCATTTGGACTACATTTCCAAAAAATGTGAAAATGGCGTAAATGTTCTGCGTGCCCTCTCTGGAGTACGCTGGGGAGCTCATCCAACTTCCCAGAAAATTTTATACAATGCCATAGTTCGTAGTCACTTTGACTATGGAAGTTTTCTTCTGGAACCGTGCAACAAAATAGCCCTCTGCAAACTGGAAAAGATCCAATCTAAGTGCTTGCGTATTATCACGGGAGCTATGAAATGCTCACCTATTAATGCCCTTCAGGTAGAATGTTTAGAGCCCCCACTTCACCTTCGTAGACAATATCTCTGTGATAGATTTTTTTATAAAGTCATCCAGATCAAATCTCATCCCCTTCTCCCCCTTCTCCGTACACTTTGCGAGTTAATCCCAACGTCCCCCTATTGGTCCCATAAAAATCCTCCTCTACTTGTTATTAGCTTTAGGAAATTTAATAATATGAACATCACATTAGTCCAGTCAAAAACGAACCCTCTATTTGAAGTAGATTTTGACTCTTTAATCTTCCAACCAAAAATTTTTCTTAACTTTAGTATCTCTAAACATGACCCTGCTGCCAATGATAAACTGAACAAAATTCTAGCTGAGGACTGGCACGATTGGCTCACGGTATTTACAGACGCTTCTAAGTTGTCAGATGATAGCAATGTCGGCTCTGCTGTGTGGATCCCAAAATTTAAAATTATTTTAAATGTTCGTAGTTCCCCATTGGGCTCTATTTATACAGGGGAAGCAATAGCTCTCCTGGAAGCGGTTTCCTACATTGAATCGCATGGACTCAGCAAATCCCTAATTCTCTCGGATTCTCTTAGCTGCCTTCAGGATTTATTAAAGTCTCCTTTCCGCTCTCGTCACAATTTTTCTCTTGTTCTACAGATCAAACAACTTCTTTATAGATGCCACTGTTTAGGTATAGAGATTGCACTGGCTTGGATCCCCAGTCATTCTGGAATCATTGGTAACGAGAATGCGGACTCGATTGCCAAGTCGGCTACTCGGAATGGGATTGAATCACGTCCATCTTGTTATCCCCGTGATTTGCGCTGTCTTGCTAAACCAGAGATGATGAAGTACTGGAATACCCATTGGCAAAAGTCACGTTTATTGAAGGGAAAGTTTTATGGCTCTATTCAACCATACATTCCCTCTAAATGTTGGTTCAGCAAACACAAACTTTCAAACAAATCTGCTACCTCCGTTATAATTCGACTCCGACTTGGGTTTGTTTGCACTCCTGTCTTTTTGGCCAAAATCCACGTAAGAGACAATTCTTTATGTGAATGCGGTCTAGCGGAAGGTACTCTGGAGCACTTATTTTTTTCCTGTCCTCGTTTAACTATTCCTCTTTACGACTTACTTCCTGACAACATCCCCCGCCCTATTAACATGCCGTTCCTATTAACTTTAGTCCATTCTCCCGCAGTAAAAATTCTTTATAGATTTATTAATATTAACAAAATCCAACTGTAGCTAGTATTTCTATTTATGTATCATATACTTGACGTTTTAACATTTATTTTGTGCCGTTCTAGGTATATGTTTTAACCAAAATTGTTTTGTCCTTTTATAGCATGGTGAACAATGGAGGACATCGCTACAAACACTGATCAATAGTTATTCGACAGTATTCATAATTTTAAACCGACTATCTCCAACTACCTTGACATTGGCAAAATCATCGATTGTTCATCGATGGAGCTATAAACATAAAAAATTGAATTGAATTGAATTGACTAGGATTTCCGTCAACCACTGTTGATTTTTGGAGGTACTAAATCCGGTACTAGATACTGGTTTAATCAGAATTATGTAATTATTTGTAGTTTTGTAGTACGGGCATGGTCTCGCCATTATGACGCATCATAATGGCGGGACCAGTGTTATCGTGAAATGCCGCTTATGCCGTGTGACGTACAAAAATTTCAGGATAGGTACAAAATAGTACTAAATGGGTGCCAAATATACGTGGTAGAATCTTTCAATTACAAGAGTTGGTCCCGCCATTATGATGTTTATATCTCGTTCATGAGTAAAGGTAAACTGGTTTACCCGTGAACTGTAAACTGTAAACCAGTCGAACAGTTGACGACAAGTACCTAAAGGAGAAACCTCTTTTTTTGTATACAGTTTGACATAAGAGATCGTTTACGTTATCACGAGTGAGTACGTTAAAAAACTCGGTAATATATATAATAAGCACACAGTCTAAAAAAAACGGTTCGTTCATTTAACGTCCACCACGACAGGGCAGCTTACTCCGACACGACGCTCTGTCGCGGTCACGGAGCGCAACCTATGTACATTCTCAGTTCTGCGGTCTTATTAAGTGGGCGTAGTGCGAGTTTTTATTCATGCTCTATTGCGTTAACGTAAACCTCAATTTGTATAGAAACTGGACATTAATGGAAACACTTTTTTAAATTGACCTAAGAGAACGTTTAATTTACGCGATCGAGCACGAGTAAAAAACTCGGCATAAGCCCCGTTTCCCCTTAATGTCACTAAACAGCGCTACTGCAGTTTCTATAATGTCAAAATAAACAGTGGTAGCTCAGTGGTAACGGCCGCGACTTACAAGTTGTAGGGCGTCGGCTCGAAACCAGGCAGGCACTTTACTTTATGTAAATTCTTTCATCACCACTGCTCTCAAAACGGTGAGGACATGTCCTAAAACCAAAAAATTCGAAGACATGACGTGACATGACATCCTTCAACCCGCACTGGGCCCTTTGTGGATTACGGCTCATTATCTCTCTCACAGAGAGGCCTGTGTCTCAATCTGTCTCAGCAATGGGTACATTAAAGGGCTGATGCTGATAATGACCGCGCACGAGTTAAAACTTGCACTAAGCCCACTGTTCAAGAGAGTCTAGGACTAGGGTATGAAATAAAGCAAAATTTTAACAGAGTACTTATGTATATTTTTTCGTTAAAACTATTTAGTCTTCTAGAACAAACACATTTCCTCTCTTTACAAATAATGTTAATTGCTAATTTAAAAATATTTACTATCTAACAATTATTTGCAACGACAAAATATAAAAATAATAAGTAGCATAAAAGATAACTTCTCACTTCACACACAAAAAAACCACATCACGAGTTACATCACGAGCGCATTTTTGAAAGTGACATAAAGCTTTGTCTACGCTACGCGAGCCGAGCACGATCGGAGCACCACTTCGAGTGTAGAGTAGACGGAATTAGTGCGCTGAACGTGGAGATCGCTACGTACGAACGGAGTTGTGCTCTCCTATTGCTCCGTTCGCGTTCGGCTCGCCTAGCACAGACGCTTCCAAATCCGTTAATGTATAAAATGTACGTACATTGTTAGTTATGTGCATTATTTTTGTTTAGTGATCTTATTCGAATTCATTGTTCAAGAAGACTAAAATTTACTTACATCTATCACTTCATATTGAATTATCTTACAATCATGGATAGTGTATTCATTACAAGAGCAAGTTTATATTTATTTCATGGATTCTGTTAAAAATAATTTTGGTACATTCACGATCAACTTTTAACGTAATTATAGCATAGCAATCAACTTATTTTCTAGCTGTTTATTTTTTATTTTTGAAAAGGCGGATTATAAAAGATTGCATGTAGCGGAGGTGAAAATGTTGATTGAGACATACATTGAGACTGAGAGACAGATGTGCGGAGTGATGAGAACGGATAAAGTGAGAAATGGACTGGTTTACTGACACAGTTACTGTTCTCATCGGTAATTAAATTGCTTCATGTAAATGGACCTCGATGGTGCAACCTAAAAAAGACTTACAGTTTTGCAAGTGAGCCTATTTAGTGGTGGCCTCTATAATAAGATGAATAGAAGCAGATTGGCCACCTATACCGCATTGAAAAACAAAATTTTTATGAATTTATTGTACTCTCGAAGACAAATATGTGCTATGTATGGACACTTCATACTGTAGGTACTACATGTTACTGTACTCAACTTATGGTCTCTAACTCAATGCAGGTTACAAAGTACATATAATAATATTCAATTAAAATTGTAAAAATACACATAACAATCATTGTTATTAAAAAAGATAGAACTGCAACATGCAGTTTGTAATTGCATAAATTGGTATTTATTTATACATAGTGGCAAACAATTTTACAATGGTTATAGAAGACATAGGGGATTGCAATTGAATATCAATCAATGATATAATAAATTTACAATCGTTTCACACTTAAAAATAATCATTCATAATAAAAATATTTAAAAACGGATCAATAAGAAAATTCAATTAAAGTTCACTTAACTCGTATTATTTATCAAAGAACTTACTTAGGTACATAAGTGTTAGAAAGATGAATCACTCTCAGCGTTGAATGTGTTACAACAGAAATAAACCAATATACTCGCATAATTATTATTTAAAGAATGTGTACTGTATACTTTAATATTAGAATATTTAACTAATTTGAAAGCCACCGACTGAATATAAAAACGTCTACACATGGTCACAGTAAAAATATACAAACAGTATGGAAACTACCTACAAACACTCGAAACGGCACACTCACACAAACATACGCACCGAGGAGACCACTCAGGCACTTTTGCGATGCTGTGAGTAGTGCAAGCCGCTTAGGGGTCTCGTGACGCGCATGTTTGTGTGAGTGTGCCGTTTCGAGCGTTTGTAGGTAGTTTCCATACTGTTTGTATGTTTATTCTGTGACATGGTTATGGTTTTAATTTATTCTGTCATTACATTTAGTTTGCAATAAAATATTGAAAAGTAGAGTTATTCAGCCGATACAAATATATTTTATATTCATACATTTTGAAATTCCATTTATTATGTACAGAAAACAACACATAGCTAAACTATGTTAAAAGTACAGCCCCTAGTATTGGTAAAACTAGTCTGTGTATATATTATAACTATTAAAGTATAGATAGACGAAACACTAACACGCTAGACATTAAAGATACCTTATTTCATTTTATCTGTATCAAAAATATAATTATGTATTGGAACAAAGTAGTGTATGAGCTTGAGTTATACTGGTGGAGCAATTTAGGGCGGTAACGTGAATTTAAAGAAGGAATTTCATACAGAGTTAAAAATAGGCATGTATTATGCATATTTTTTTATTTGCCAAATATTAGTACTTATTAGCTCTAGTAAAGAAATTTGAAGAATTTCAAAAATAAGTATCTTTATTTTTTAAGTAAATTAGTACTTACGTGCTGTACCTGTAAACGTCAGTTGCTCCACTAGCATTGAAGCGCAAAGTTACAGCATGTTAAAGTTAGACAAAAAAAAAAGTGATTTGAGTGATTTCATAAGACACCAAAATTCATGGGATTGTTCTCCAGATTATTTTAAACTTAAAGAAAAAAGTTAGCGGCATTGACGATAGATAAGGAAAACTCTGCATTATGAAATATAAAGTTATGAGTTATGTGCATTTGCATGACATTAACCCCGAGTTTCTCAGCTCAAAATTATCACAGAATTAATGTGACAAATTGTAAAGCACGCGTTATCTGCTGTGATTTGTTGAATGAATTATCAACATCCAGTCACAGTAGATAACGCGTGCTTGACAATTTGTCACATTAATTCTGCGATAATTTTAAGCTGAGAAACTCGGGGTAAGTTTGATTGTTCAGAGTACAAAATAAATTATGCATAATGTTGCTTTACTAAAACTTATTGCTTTTTTTAATACTACAGGCGTAAGCAACCGGGGAGACATCCATGTTCACAAATTAATATGTGATAATGTGACTGCTGTATTATAATGAAACCACTCAAAGCACTTTTCTGATTTGAATTGATGTTCATATTGCTGATTATTTATTTATGGAACATTAGACAACTGCTTAGTTTGAAATTTATTCAGTATAAATTTCCTACAATAAATGCCACGGTACCTCCTGTACTAATTGGTTGGATCGGCGGCTCTGCTAGCTCAAGAAATTGTTCGCAGTTGCCAACCAGGGCACTTCCATTAATTGCAAACAACATCCCTTTTTTTTTATAAAAATCTCTGAACCGTTAAGCAACTGTGATGCAACTGATTTGGAAAATTCTCCATAGAGTATTTGAATAAAAATCTGCTTAAAAGTTGCTGAACGGAATTGAGATTTGTATTTTAAAATAATCCAATATCGTGTAAGCCCATAGCAGAGGTGACCCGCCTTTCCGTGCGAATGAATATAATTCAAGCATTATTGGTTAACAATTTGTGTAAAATCTCTGACATCATTAGCTAAGACGAATTCATCTCACAACCTGATTAATTACTGATGACTCCGTTGATCTTAAGTTTCTTGACCCTGCGCGTGGTCGCCTCTCCATCAGAGCTGTCAGTGTCATGTGAGTCGCCTTCCGATTTAACGCCGAGCCCTAGTTCGTGGGCATCTGAAAAGTTGCCCGACTGGCGGGCCTTTTCCAATGCTCTAACTGTAAGGGAAATTATGTTTTATTTTAAAAAGTTGTCACATTAAAGTTTGGGTTGCGAAAAATTTTTGTATGAATAGGACAAATAGGGATGATGACTGGGTACGAAACAGCAAATTCTATTTAGTCCGCCCATTAAATTATCAAAAAATATTGGACACGTATTTTTTGCTTATTCAAATCAATAAAAATTCACCAAGATAAAACACATCAATGTTCGGGAGTGGGGGCTTGTGACGTAACAACTATGTAAAAAGAGTACCAAGGCATGACGTCATGCGATATTTTTACGCACTGTATTGTCATAATTTTTTGTTAACGTGACAAAAGAAAATATTCGTGTCCAATATTTTTTGGAAATCTAACTGACGGACTAAAAATATTTGCTGAGTCGGACCACGCATAGATTCCGTATTCGGGTTAACAATATTCATTTAAACGATAGTAAGAACAAATATATATAAAATGACTGAATGTAGGTACTATCGGCTAGTTGATTTATGAATAATGGCCCATCCTAAGCGTTAAACATAGACATTCTAATACAATTACGTTTATACATTTGCAATTTTTCTTTTAATTTAAAAAGAAGCTTATGTAACCGGGATAGATGGTGTATGTTTTCTTTTTGATAATATATTGTTGTGCACTTCATTTTATATACAAACAATGCTGGCCGACAGTTATTCCAACTTCAAAATATAATGCCCAACTTATAAAAAAACACTGCAATGACACAGTTTTTTATATTATTTAAAATGGTTGGTATATGTTTTTAGGGTTCCGTACCCAAAGCGTAAAAACGGGACCCTATTACTAAGACTCCGCGATCCGTCTGTCTGTCTGTCCGTCTGTCACCAGGCTGTAACTCATGAACCGTGATAGCGAGACAGTTGAAATTTTCACAGATGATATACTTCTGTTGCCGCTATAACAACAATTACTAAAAACAGAATAAAATAAATATTTAAGTGGGGCTCCCATACAACAAACGTGTTTTTTTTGCGATAATGGTAGGTACGGAACCCTTCGTGCGCAAGTCCGACTCGCACTTGGCCGGTTATTTTTTTGATAATATATTGTTGTGCACTTCATTTTATAAACAAACAATGCTGGCCGACATTTATGCCAACTTCAAAATATAATGGCCAACTTAAAATAAAACCGGCCAAGTGCGAGTCGGTCTCGCACACGAAGGGTTCCGTACCATTATCGCAAAACACTGCATACAAATCACGTTTGTTGTATTTGTTAAAAAATAATTAATTAATTAAAATAAAATAAATTAAGGGGGGCTTAATTTATTTTATTTTAATTAATTAATTATTATTTTTTGAAGTAAATATACAACTAAACATTCTGTGAATATTTCAAGCGTCTATCTGTTGCCGTTATTAATATCGAGCAAAAAACGGCAAAAATATCACGTTTGTTGTATGGGAGCCCCTCTTTAATATTTACTTTATACTGTTTTTAGTAATTGTTGTTATAGCGGCAACAGAAATACATCATCTGTGAAAATTTCAACTGTCTAGCTATCACGGTTCATGAGATACAGCCTGGAGACAGACGGACAGACAGACAGACAGACAGACGGATCGCGAAGTCTTAGTAATAGGGTCCCGTTTTTACCCTTTGGGTACGGAACCCTAAAAAAACACTGCACTGACACAGTTTTTTTATATTATTATTAACCCCTTATCTTTACGCCGTATACCGTACGTCATGAATGGTATTAAAAGAAAACTCAATTGTTATGAAGTTTTCAATCGGATATTCATCATCATCCTTTTTAATGTTCCCACTGCTGGGACACAGGCCCCCTCGTTGTGAGAGAGGGAATGGGCCTTAACCCACCACACAGTGCGGGTTGGTGGATGTCACAAGTCAACGAATTTTTGGTTCTAGGACATGCCGGTTTCCACACGATATATTCCTTCACCGTTGTAAGAGCAATATATATGAAATAATTTACACAAAGTAAAGCGCCTGCCTGGGTTCGAAACCACGCCCTACAACTTGTGTGTCTCGGGGCTGATACCACTAGGCCACCACTGCTCCAGACGAATATTATTTTATTATCAATATCGGCGCGTGAGTCAAATGCCTAAAGTTAGTTTCAACGAACTTATTTACGATATGAATGGCTTAAAATTGACCGTTTAATGCAGATATTGCTTGAAAAATTCAGAGGTGATATCAACAGGCTTTGGCTGATATCAACAAATGTGGGGTTTTCCTAAATTTGCGTCTATATCAACAAACTTGCAACGTTGGAGCGCCTAGTAATTAACATCCGCCAAATTATTTATAAATACTTTATTGTACACCAAGATAAAAAAAAGTTAATTCAAAAAATCAAACACCCACCGTGTTTGATTTTTTGAATTAACTTTTTTTTGTTATAATTTTTCAGTTAACATATTTTTTCGAATTAGATACATTTGAACATATAAGTGTAATATATTTTTGAAATCTCCACTAAAAACCCCACTCGATGGGTATGGATGAAAAAAAAAAATTTAAACCGCCACAATATGGCGCTCAAAATTCGCCAAGTTCCTTTTTTTTTAAAGGCACTTAGCTAAGAACACTTGGGCGGTCAAGATCTATCTAACGATGTCTTAATTATAAAAATCCGCCAATTAGTTTGAAAGATATAAGGTAATAAAGAATATTACATACATACAAACATACATACATTCATACAGACATACAAGATACGCGCGAAAAACATAACCCTTTCTTTGCAGCCGGGTAAAAATAACTCAAAAAGACATCTTAAAACAATAACAAACATTACAACAGGCGGCCTTATCGCGTTCCGCGATCTCTTCAAGGCAACCTAGAATTTACTGCCCAGATAACCCCTGAACTCTACGAGACTTCGGAAATACCGTGATTGAATCAACTGTTGCTACACACTGGACAAGTGGCTGCCGTTTGATCAATTTAATTTTTCATAATAAATTAATAATATTTTAATACTAGATTATTTTTAAAATAATTAGGTATTTCCTTTTTCAATGTTAACCATTATTTTCATGACTCGATTTAATGCCGTAATTACTGAAACAATTAAAAAGCAATTGTGTTTCGCGTGGATCTACGTTTTAGGTACTATGAGTAAAAAAAAGTAATGTAACTAAAAAGAAGAAATACATCTCAATTCATAAAAAAAATACGAACAATGTTTTATAAGTAAAATAACAAGTAACATGTTAGTTTAAAAGTTTAACAGCAAACGTCTTCAAAAGAAACTGTGATAGAAATTGTGTATCGACACTTAATTGGGATCACAGCATGCACACGATTAGGTACTTGTCTCACTAAATTTAATTCGGCTTACCCACACAGAAGAAAATTAACGAATAATGTACAAAACTTACGATTATACTCTCTCCTTGTCCGAGACGGTTTAACGTGTAGTAAGCTGTTTGTACCAGCGCCAAGTCACAACTTTAAAGCTATAAAAAAAAAAGTTAGTTTCCTCGTGTCACATCTCTACTTGTCATTACGGTTTTTTGTGCAGCGCTGTCACTTATTCCTCGTGATAAAAATGTTATTTTTATTGTTTTTGTACGATAATAATAGCTTAAAACAATATTATATCAGTGTTATTATGAAGTGTTACGTGGTGTTAGGTTTTTACAAAAAACTATATAGTGTTTTCTGATAAACAAACAACAAATATGATGCGCGGCTCACTCAAGGTCAAGGTTTGTTGTGTAAACATTACATTGAATCCTTGTTGGATTCAGAGTTACTGGTATGTTTTGAAATACTACTACTATACCCTTAGGAATTAGAGACCCTAAGTACGATAAAATAAACATTCGACGTTTAACCTAAAATGTATGCTAATGTTATCTAAAAACAATGCATATCCGCTTCCGGATACCTGTTAATAATAGTACAGATTATCTAGTATACGACCATAAATTTCAAAGTTCTGTTCACATCCCCACGAATGAACGAACGAATTTACATCTTTTCCTAACGGTTTTTCTGCCTCGGGTTTTCCTGCCTTCTTGAACTTGAAAGTTTGTTTTTGAGAAGTGTGTGTTAGTTACCTTGAAATTTAAAATGGGGAAAAGAAAAAGTAAAGATGCAAACCACCTCAAGAAAAAAATACGGAAACTTGAAGAAAAATTAAAGAATTTGCCTCAAGATTCAGAAGAAGAATCACCATGCCGCCCATCTTCACGGCAGTATACGCCGCCGCCACCGACGTCGGCAACTGCGACCGGGGTTATGGAGGAATCCATCAATATCAATGAATCAGAATCCAACAATTATACAGGTCGGTCATACATTTCTCTTAGAATACTTAACTGAATTAAACTTCAAACGCCTGGGCCGTAATATCTATATATGAACATTATATTTTGACATCAGGCGCTATCACTAGTGGATAGACAGTGTCTCACTATCTAACAAATCTAAAATAGAGCAGGCGCTATCACCTCGCGGTTAGACAATGCTCCTAGACATTATGCTGTGTAATATACCAGTTATTGAAGCACTATCACTGAGCGGATAGACATTTCACTCATTTTCTAAATAAAGTATAATATTTTTCAGAAACTGACCAACTTCCTGAAGAGTTTTTACTGGCATTGGGAAAAGAGGGAGAGGAGAAAGAAGAGTTTGGTGATCCAATTCGATCTGAATTGGCCCTTCGCTGGACAAAAATAATGTCAGAAGGGTTGGGTAAGGATGGCCGAGACAAATTGATTGAAAAATACCCCACTCCATCTAACTTCCCTAATGCTGTTGCACCGGTAATGAACGCTGAGTTATTAGCTACTCTCTCGGAACAATCCGTTAAGAGAGACAGAAGAATAGTTTATAGACAGAATCTTATTGGAAATCTAATGACATGCTTGGGTCGATCCCTAACAAATATACTGAAGGGCGACATAAATAGCAAGAAGCTTATTGAGGAGATAAACGATGCTGCAAAAATTGCATCGGAAATCCATCATCAAGACTCCTCCTCCAGAAAATTTTTTGCCTTATCAGGAGCCAGTAAAGTAATCCAGGAAGCAGTTAAGAACACTAAAATTGATACATTTTTGTTTGGAACAGACTGTGCAGATAAAATAAAAGCTGCACAGTCTATACAAAGAACAAGTACACAGATTGCAGAAACCAGGAAGACCAAATCAACTACATCAACAATGGCAAAGAGACAGTTAAACTGGAGGGGCCCACCGCAGAACCATCAGCCACAATACCAGCAAGCTCGCGGTGGGCAATTTCAACAGAACTCATACAAGAAACAGCCTCGATTCGATCGACCTCGCCAGACCAGACCAGACCAGGCCAGACCTCGCCCTCCAATCAAATCGAAGCCCAGGCACTACCGCTAGTAAATCAGGTACATGCAGGCCGACTTAAATATTTCATAAACAATTGGCTGCAGATTACAAATGACCCTGTAGTGTTAGGATGGATACAAGGTTATGATATTCCATTTACTAAAATACCAACATTTCATGATACTGAGCCACACACTGGCCAAAAAATGAGAAAGAAATTATCTCTTCTGAGATTAAAAAGCTTTTACATCTAGGAGCAATCTCTGAGTGTTCATACTGTGCTGACCAATTTACATCACCCATATTTTTAGTACCAAAACCCAATGGCTCATTTAGATTTATTTTAAATTTAAAGAAATTAAATCAATGCATTTCAAGCTAGAAGACATTAGAACAGCTTGTAAATTAATGTCTAAAAATTGTTACATGGCTTCAATAGATTTGAAGGAGGCCTACTTTTCAGTACCAATATCAGCAAATAGTAAAAAATTCTTAAGGTTCAAATTTGATGGTTTACTATACGAATTTAATGCTCTACCCTATGGCCTTTGTACAGCCCCTTTTGTTTTTACAAAACTTCTCAAACCAGTTTCTACATATTTACGAAATAATAACATTTTATTAACATGTTATTTAGATGACAGTTTGTATTTTAATAAATGTCAATTTAAGTGCAGAAAAGATATTCAAATAGCATGCAAACTTTTACAAGATTTAGGTTTTATAATAAATTATGAAAAAAGTGTTATAACACCTAGCCAAACATGCAAATATCTAGGTTTCATTTTAAATTCAACAGACCTCACATTGTCAGTTCCACATGAAAAACAATTAGTAATTCTAGAAAGAATTAAATTATTTAGACACCTTAATACTTGCAAAATAAGAGAATTTTCACAACTATTAGGATCACTTAATTCAATTTGTCCAGCCCTTCCATATGGTTGGCTATATACCAAAGTTTTAGAGAGACAGAAATACCTAGCATTACTGAAATTTAATGACAATTATGAATCGCCTATGAATATCTCTCAAGTAATCAAATCAGAATTGAAATGGTGGCAACATAATATATACAAAAGTAACCCAATTAAACAATATAATTTCCACATAGAAATACACACCGATGCTTCTACCACAGGCTGGGGAGCTGTATGCAGTCACAAGAAAGCTTCCGGGTCATGGTCACGTTCAGAACAAGAACACCATATTAATTATTTAGAATTGAAAGCTGCTTTTTTAGGGCTTCAGTGTTTCACAAAAGATATATATAATTGCGAAATCTTATTGAGAATAGATAACACTACTGCAGTGGCATAAATTAACAAAATGGGGGGAGTGCAATTCCCACACCTCAATAATATCACAAGAGAGATTTGGCAATGGTGTGAAAATAGAAATATTTGGATTTTTGCTTCCTATATAAATACCAAAGAAAATTTTGAAGCTGATAAAGAATCTAGGAAAATCAATATTGAATGGGAACTTTCACAAAAAGCTTATATGCAAATAACTAAACAGTTTGGCACTCCTGAAGTAGATTTATTTGCCTCTAGGACAAATAAAAAGTGTGCAAAATTCGTTTCCTGGAAATGTGATCCAGAAGCATTCACTGTAGATGCTTTCACCCTCAGTTGGGCAAATATATTTTTCTATGCTTTTCCACCTTTTTCATTATTGTTAAAATGTTTATATAAGATACAAAGAGATAAAGCCAAGGGAATTTTAGTTTTTCCTTATTGGCCATCACAACCATGGTTCCCACTAATAAAATCTTTGTCCTGTGAGGATCTTATTGTTTTTAGTCCTAACAAGAGTCTGTTGTCATCTCCTTTCAGAGAATACCATCCCCTGCACCACCAGCTTACCCTGGCTGCAGGGCTGCTGTCAGCCAAGCGTTTATAAGGCGTGGAACACCACGCTCTGCACTAAATTTGATGTTAAACTCACTCTCAATAAATACATTCAGACAATATGATTCATCCCTAAAATTATGGTGGATGTTCTGCAGGGAGCACAATTTAGACACTTATCAGGCATCGATTCCATATATTTTGAATTTTTTAACCAAGTGTTACCAAAATGGGGCATCATATGGTACAATAAACACTACTAGGTCTGCATTATCCCTCCTGATGGGATCCAAAATCGGATCTGACGACAGGCTAAAACGGTTGATTAAAGGAATCTTTCGATCAAGACCACCAATGCCGAAGTATGACAGAACATGGGATCCAGGCATAGTACTAAATCATCTAGCAGGATGCTACCCAAATGAAGAAGTAACACTCGAAAAATTAACCAAAAAATTGGTCACTTTACTGGCATTAACTACTGGTCACCGTGTTCAAACCTTGTCAATGATAAAGATATCAAATATGAAATTCACTGACAGTGGTGTAGAAATATACATACCTGATATAATAAAAACATCCAGAAGAGGTAGCATACAACCAATGTTTCACTTAAAAACCTTCATCCAGAAGAAAGAAATTTGTCCTGTCAACACCATTAAATCTTATATTGATCAGACAAGTTCTATAAGAAACAGTACAGATGAATTAATTCTTACATTCAAGAAACCTTATAGAAAGGCATCAACGCAGACTATAAGCCGTTGGATCAAGTCGATATTGGAAGAAGCAGGAATTGATGTTACCATCTTCACAGCCCATAGCACCAGACATGCATCAACATCTGCTGCAAACAGATCCGGTGTCAGTATTGATGTAATTAGAAAGACTGCAGGGTGGTCTCAAAATTCTGCCATTTTTGCCAGGCATTACAATAGACCTATCGCTCAAGATACATCCCAGTTTAGTAGTGTGATATGTAACACTGTTATGACCTCATAAATTGTTGATTATTTTCCTTGCATTATTACCAATTAATGTAACTGTAGTGGACTGTATATTGGTGTTGTTTTGTTGGGGTCTTGTTGGAGGAATGAAAATACTGTCTTGATTCGTATCTTCAATTTATTCCTTACTTGTTACCCCTTGTAGAGCAGGAGACCGACTGTGTCTCAACTCCCAAGCGGTCCGGCTTTTATACAAAAAACCGTTAGCCGCAAACAATAGCGCCCTTCTCCCTCAACGGTATTCGGGCCCGGCATCGCAGAAATGCCGATTTTATTAAACTTATCTTACTTAAATCTACACAAATTATACATTTCCTTAATCTACATACTTAATTCTACCTAGGAAAAAATATAAAACGTGTAAAAGGTCAATACAAGAGTCTTAAACCTAACCTACTCTAAGTACTCTACTTATGAGCTATGAAAACATACATAATCTTGTCTAATTAGCTACCTTTTCTCTAGCTCTTATATATATTACAAGTGTAGTCTTAATCTAAAACTCACATGGCACCTATGTCAATCCTATTTTAAATATCCACGTGGTATTTTTAGAAGAGAAATCTACGAGACAATGCAACGGGATATAACCTTTTTCTCACGCCACGTTAATGTCTTTGGGATCGTTCAAGGCGGCCCGCTAGCCATTAGATTAATGAGGGTTCGTTTACAGTTCCGAAGACAATAAGCATTGAATTTAACTTATTTTTATAACACTGTAAAATGCCGACAACAGACCTTAATGTTCGCGTAATTCATATACCGTTGGAAGGTCCAAACATGTGGCAGGCCTTAAATAACTGTTTACAGAATTACCGTGAGAAATGTCCCTATGCTAAAATAATATGCGAGACGTTCTGTCGTTTATAGTTCTCCCCCCGGCGCAGCTCGCGTAGCCTCCTTCGTTGACACGACGACGAGCTTGCTCACGGGGCGTCGGAAGGTGCCGGTCCTGGTGCGCACCTCGACGACTCTAACGCCGCCATCCGGTCCGCGATGCGTGCGCTCGACGATTCCCATCGGTTTCGTGTTCCGTGGCTCGCCGCGAGATACCCGTGTGAGCAGGTACTCGCGTAGCCACCGTCGCCAGCTTGCATCGGTCGCTCGTCCTCATACTTCGAGAAGCGGGCCGGGTTCGGTAGCCAGCTGTCTCGCTCCGTTTCTTCACTCGTGTGAAGGACCTCCTCGTCCTCTGGTTCATCCGTCGACGTCGTGGGCCACTGCTCTTCTGGCAGTAGCAAGAAGTCCGGCCCGTGAAACCATCTATCCGTGGCGCAGATGGGCATGTTGACAAGTCGAGTGGCGTCGTCCGCTACGTTGTACTCAGTAGGCAGCCAACGCCACTCTTCTTTCTGGGTCAATTCAGCGATCTCTCCCAGCCGATGCGCGACGAATGGCGTGTAGCGTCGCACGTCGTGATGGATCCAGTGCACCACGGTAGATGAATCGGTCCAGTAGGTCGTCTGGCCGATGTCGACTCGGTGCTCCTTCCTTATCGTCTCGGCGAGTCTCGCCCCGATCACTGCGGCTTGTAGCTCCAGGCGCGGTATAATTTGCGCCCGACGAGGCGCCTCCTTAGCTTTGGCGGCCACCAACACGACTTTCAGGCTCCCATCGACGATTCTTATTCGCCAATAGGCCACGGCTGCGTAGGCTTGCTCGCTGGCGTCGCACAGTACGTGTAAGTCGACGCGTTCATACTTTTGCGTCACGTAACAGCGCGGTAGTCGCAGGTGAGCGAGTTCGGTCAGGCGAGCGAGCCAGGAGGAGAAGAGCTCGTTCTCTTCCTCGGGGATTTGTTCGTCCCACGTCGTCTGAAGGCGCCACAAGCTCTGCAGTATGATCTTCGATCGTATTGTGTAGTGGCTCAGCAACCCAAGCGGGTCGTATATGGACATCACGGCGCTGAGGGCTTCACGCTTAGTTGGGGCGCGCGTTCTCGATCGTACTTCAGCCGGGACTCGGTTCATAGATGTGTTGAACCCCAGCTCATCGCGCTCCGCGTCCCAATGCAGCCCCAGGATCTTGCTCTCAGGCTGCTCACCCCCTAATTGGGTAGGAGAGGTGGCGTGTAGCTCGGTGGGCACGTCACATAGCACCGTCTTGTCGCTGGAGCTCCAACCTCTCAGCGTGAACCCTGCGTGCGCGTGCACTGCCCTCATTTCCTCGACTGCCTTCCGTGCTTCTTCGGCGTCTTCATAGCTGGCCACCAAATCGTCCATGTAATGACTTCCTTTGATGGCCTCCAGCGCCCGCGGGTACTCCTGCCCATGTACATCTGCGTTGTAGTTGCGTACGTAATGGGCCATGTACGGGGAGCTCGCGGCGCCGAATATCATACTGGTCATCTTGTATTTCCTCGGAGGCTCTTGTCGGTCGTCACCTCTCCACAGGAACTGTTGCGCTGGTTGGTCCTCCGGCCTTATCCTGATCCTCAGGAACATCTCCTGCACGTCTGCTGTAATCGCTACCGCCTTCTCTCGGAACCTAAACAGGATTCCTGGTAGCGACAGCAGTAGGTCGGGTCCCTCCAACAGTTCGTTGTTTAGGCAGACGCCGTTGCTCTTCGCTGCTGCGTCGAACACTAGCCTATGTTTGCCCGGCTTGTTCGGGTTCTGCACGGCGAAATGTGGCAGATACCAACAGATGGCACTCGCTCGCTCCGACCCGTCGCATGGCGTCGCGTACTTCTTGTCCAATAGGTTGTTAACCTGCTTGGAGTACTCAGCCGCGAACTGTGGGTCGGCGTCCATCTTCTGCTCGATCTTCTTCAGCCGGCGGAACGCTTGATTGTAGCTGGGCGGCATAGTGACCTCGTCTCGCCGCCATGGCAGCCCAACCTCGTACCCGGTGTCAATCTTCCTGATTGTCCTCCCGACTATGTCGATGGCTCGTTGATCGCTCGCCTTGACTCTCGGCTTTCCTTGTATGCCGAGCGCGTCGATCCTGAAGTGGGCTTCGACTAAGTCGTGGAGTTCCTGGCTGCATGCACCCGTGGTTCGGTCGGGTTCATACACATGCAACACGTTCCCTTCTTTTATGATGGTCCTGCGTGGTGCGGTTCCGTGCACCACCCATCCTAGTTGCGTTCTTGATGCGGCCGGTTGGTTAGGGCCGCCGATTCGGAGCTCGCGGGACACTATGCACTCCCAGTGGTCTGTACCCACTAGAAGCCCGGGGCGCGCCAGTTCGTAGCACACCTCTTCTGGTGTCAGGTCCCTCAGGTGCTCGTAGTCCAGCAGCGTGTCGGGAACAGACTGTTGGTGAAGCCGGAGATCCTTCATGGTCCTCGCTCGTACCTTGTAGCTCTCTTCACTCTTCAGTCCCTTCACGTCGATGTTCACTACTTGGCTGCCCATATCTCGCTGCGACATGTTAACCCCGCTCAGGTGGAGCGGCCTTGATGGCCCTTCTGCCCCGACGCTTGCTGCCAGTGCTTCGTCCACTAGGGTGATCGTGGCCCCTTCGTCTAGGAGCGCGTAGGTCTTGACCTCCCCCCGTGGTCCGGACACGATGACAGGGCACATCTTGAGCAAGACTGCTCGTGGCCCGGTAGCGGGTCGGGTAGCCACGGACAGGACCGCTTCCTCCTTCGGTGGGTCAGCCTTCCCCGTGTCTTTGGTCTGCGCTTCGCGTACCGCTTGATGGAGCGTCGCATGATGCGGGCGGCGACATTGATCGACGCCGCACAGCTGCGCCTTGCAACTTATGCGCCTGTGTTGCTTCTGGGCGCATTTGAAGCAAATCTTATTAGATTTCAGGAAGCTCCATCGCTGCTCTACCGTGAGCGCCTTGTACTGCGGACACCGCGTCAACACGTGGGTTTGCTCGCACTTGGGGCACTTGTCCTTTTCTTCTTCCCTTTCCTCTGTCGTAGCGAACACGCTCGCCTTCTTCTTGAGTGTCACGATGGGTCTAGTTTCCTTTCTCGGTGCGGCGGCGCTTGTAGACGGAGCGTACGTATATCGTAACGCTCGGTCCGCCTCTCGCATTAGAAACCGTGACATCACGACGATTTCCGGATCCGCTGTCCCTTCTTGATCGTAGGCGTAGTCACACCAGCGGGATCGGAGATGCGGGCTGAGCTTGTCCAGTACTTCCCGGGTCATAAAAGGGTTGAACAAGTAACCTCTTCGATCGATTGTTTGCAGCACGCAAATTATGTTTTGTAGCTTGACAGCGAAACTGTTGAGTTCTGTGGCCGATGTACCAGGTTTCGGAAGCTTCTTGAGGTCGTCCAGTGCCCGGTCGATGATGACTTCTGGTCGTCCGAAGCACTGCTCAAGGGTCTTCATAATGACGCCTGGATCAGTGGCCGTATGTAGAAGGGCGGCCACGGCGTCTCTTGCCTCTCCTTTGAGGCAGCTTCTCAGCCTTTGTACGTTCTCGGCTGCTGTTACCTGGTACATGTCTGTCGAATCTCGTACAGCCGCCTTGAATGGCAGCCACTCGTTGGCCACTCCGGAGAATGTAGGTAGCTCCGTGTGCCTAGGCCTAGGTCGGGCCATCTTTTCTAGCGTTGCTGCCAAGTGCTCGATGCTATCCTTCGCTCTTGTGGGGGTCGGCGATCTCGTTCTAGATGTGAAGCGTAGCTGTTTGGATTCTCTTGGTCCCACCTCCCCCCGTGAGTTGAGGGGATTCGTCCTCAGCCATTCATCCACCATTCGATGAGGCTCTTCGCGAGGACGAGAGGGCTCTTGTTCCTCTTGTACGCTTTCTTCATCGTTGATCGCTGACACCTCCACTGCTAGTCTCTTCTTGACTAGCTCTTCTTCCAGTGCCAGTTGCTGGGTCCGGATGGCTGCTAGCTTCTCTGCAGCCTCCAGTTCCGCCATCCGTAGCCTTGTTGTGACGCTTGTCGTTGACCGTTGCGACCTCATTGTCCTGGTTGGTGACGTCATTCGCTGTCGGATCGCGGTGTTTGTCGTCTGAGCACTGGAAGGCCCCGCTGCGCTGTTGTGTGCTGTTCTCGAGAATAGTGATGCTGGTGGGTCCGGTGAGAGTCTTCTTCTTCGCTCATGTTCGATCAGCTCCGCTTCCTGGCGGCGCGCCTCCTGTTCTTGGACGCGTCGCGCTTCCTGTTCTTGGATGCGTAGCTGTTCTTCCATCTCGGTTGCGTCTCCCTGGCTCCTTGTGAACACCATCTCGAGTATAGCCGCACGTTCGGTTTGGCACGGCGGGTTAGTACCTCTTTGGTTTGGTACTTCGGGTGAAACCGGTCGGCTCGGTTCGGTGAGCCGGTCGGGTTTGATTGGGTTTAAGCCGGTCAGGTTCAAGACCAGTTAGGTTCGAAACCGGTCCTGTTCCGTACAGCTTTGTTCTTGCCGCAGATCTTCCTACTTCATCTGCAGCTCGTTGACAGCCGGGTACCTTTCTTCGCTCTTGCTGCAGGTCTTCGTACTTCGTCTGCAGCGCGGAGGTTCTGGTTGCAGCAGATCTGATGGACCAGACTGTATTGGGCCTGGTTGCCGCAGGTTCTTCTTTCTTGTATCCGTTGCTCGTAGAACCAGACTGTAGTGGACTGGTTGCCGCGGGTTCTCGTTCTTTATCCGGGCTCGAGGGACCAGACTGTAGTGGACTGTATATTGGTGTTGTTTTGTTGGGGTCTTGTTGGAGGAATGAAAATACTGTCTTGATTCGTATCTTCAATTTATTCCTTACTTGTTACCCCTTGTAGAGCAGGAGACCGACTGTGTCTCAACTCCCAAGCGGTCCGGCTTTTATACAAAAAACCGTTAGCCGCAAACAATAGCGCCCTTCTCCCTCAACGGTATTCGGGCCCGGCATCGCAGAAATGCCGATTTTATTAAACTTATCTTACTTAAATCTACACAAATTATACATTTCCTTAATCTACATACTTAATTCTACCTAGGAAAAAATATAAAACGTGTAAAAGGTCAATACAAGAGTCTTAAACCTAACCTACTCTAAGTACTCTACTTATGAGCTATGAAAACATACATAATCTTGTCTAATTAGCTACCTTTTCTCTAGCTCTTATATATATTACAAGTGTAGTCTTAATCTAAAACTCACATGGCACCTATGTCAATCCTATTTTAAATATCCACGTGGTATTTTTAGAAGAGAAATCTACGAGACAATGCAACGGGATATAACCTTTTTCTCACGCCACGTTAATGTCTTTGGGATCGTTCAAGGCGGCCCGCTAGCCATTAGATTAATGAGGGTTCGTTTACAGTTCCGAAGACAATAAGCATTGAATTTAACTTATTTTTATAACACTGTAAAATGCCGACAACAGACCTTAATGTTCGCGTAATTCATATACCGTTGGAAGGTCCAAACATGTGGCAGGCCTTAAATAACTGTTTACAGAATTACCGTGAGAAATGTCCCTATGCTAAAATAATATGCGAGACGTTCTGTCGTTTATAGTAACCTAATGTTATACATTTCTTTTTGATTAATATAATACCATATATTTAATACATCATTATTTTTATTAGCAAATCTGGTTATTCACAACCAAACTTCAAACATCTACACGTTAAACCGTCTCGGACAAGGAGAGAGTATAATTATAAGATTAAACGAACTTACCTTAAGTGAAGTTCTATCTTAATTATACGAAGCTCCTTGTCCGAGACGGCAGTCCCAAAAACCCTCCCACTAATACTCATTGAGTATTATCCCAGTATTGGGGTTGTTCATAAACCTGTCTTTAAACGTAATGACAAGTAGAGATGTGACACGAGGAAACTAACTTTTTTTTTTATAGCTTTAAAGTTGTGACTTGGCGCTGGTACAAACAGCTTACTACACGTTAAACCGTCTCGGACAAGGAGCTTCGTATAATTAAGATAGAACTTCACTTAAGGTAAGTTCGTTTAATCTTATAAGTATTATCCTTCCGAGATGGTCTTGTGTTACAAACATAGCATTCAGCTAATCTTTAATATTGTTTACTAGCTGCCCCCGCGGCTTTGCTCCTGTCAACTCCCTACTAACCTACCCTATTTATTTTTATATTTTTTGGGTTGGGAATTCATCTAATGACTTCTTCCGCTCTCCTGCTTCACGGGAGAGCGGAAAAAGTCGAAGAAGAGGGGAGAGCGTGTCAGACTTTTACTGACTAAAGCCTGTGCTACACGGTTGCCCACCGCGACAAAAACCAAGGTCACCTTGGTCGGAAGCGCGTCGGGCGATGCCGGCTACACGGTCTGCGACAAGCTACCAACCTCAGTATGTTTAGAAAGCCGCGCAGAGAGGACGCATTTACGCTCGTACCGTACTTTCATTACAACGACTTCATGGCGCCTTGTCTATCAAAACTTCAAAAAGAATATACTAATAAACTATAAAAACTAAACTCTAATCTTGATGGATGAAATAATAATTTTGATGGATGTATGTATGTTTGTTGCTCAATCAAGCTAAAATCTCTTTGAAACTCAGGCCTTGTCCTTATCAGACGGTGATCTACCTATTACTTGTCGCCCGCAAGCCCGCGCATACAGTGGCCGAGAATCGGGTACCCAGGGCGTCTTCTGCGCTAGCTAGGTATGAGGGCGTCTCCTTTTCGTCTCCCTCACGCGTTCCACCTCTTCCTTTGCGAGCATTACTGCTTCGCAGAAGAAGGAGACAGCTTCCCATGCCCTCTCGCTCCGTACCATGGCGTGGACCAGGGCCGGACGCGAGAGGTGGCCGCCGCCGATCGCCTCCACGACGACACGGCGGTGCACCGCCCAAGCGGGGCAGACCTCCACCGTATGCTCCACCGTGTCCTCCGGGCGGTACATACAATGGTGACACAGCTGGGCGTTTTCTCCCACCTTATCCTGAACAGTAACCTCCCGCAACAGCCGTGTCCGGTGAGGACCTGCGTCAGGCGGAAAGTGAGGATTACCGCCGGAATTGTGGCGTGCACAGCGCTGGGTTTCGACAGTCGCCCTCTCCATGTCACCATGAGATCCTGCCGGAGCTCTGTCCGCCCAGCCGCGATTTATCGCGGCAACGGAGTTTCACCCCGGTATTTTACCTACTCGCGCCACTCCCATATTTGCGCGAGGACTTTTGCCTCCAGATCCCATGGCGGCAATTCGGCAAGGACTACCTACCTACCCTACCCTACCTAATTGTTTTTTTTTTATTGTTTATAGGCTTGCGCTTGACCACTATCTCACCTGATAGTAAGCGATGATGTGGTCGACGATGAAGCACGCTTGCCTAGAAGAAACCTATTGACTCCTGACTTGAAGACTCCCAGGTTGTAGCTATCAGGATATACAGACTCCGGCAGGGAATTGCACTCCTTTGCTGTACGCATAATAAAAGTATTCCCAAAACGTTTGGTGCGTTTGGGTGGGATGTCCACTGTAGCGCCCCTGCTGACGTGATAAGTTTGTTTATTTACATTAACGCAGGCGCTACATTAATTATGACGGCGGCACAGGACGCCAATCGCTGCGTACCTCCTTGTGCGTGAAAGCCAAGGGATTACAGCAAAAAGGAAAATGACAGATCTTCACAGTCGGAAAACTAATAGGCGCGGTGCAGTCGTCGGCGGAGGTCTGCGCTGTGGTGCCCTGCAGCCGCCTATCAGTCATGGACTACAACTCAGGTTTGCGTTTTCTCGTCGATACAGGCGCGAACGTATCTATCTTACCGGTAACGAAGAGAATTTATAAAAACTTAAGGTGTTCTGACTACAAATTATATGCTGCCAACGGTACAGTTGCAACTTATGGCGTAAAGTCGCTTGTTCTAAACCTAAAGTTACGTAGACCGTACCGTGGGGAGTTTATAATAGCTGATGTTAAGCAGCCTATTCTGGGCGCAGATTTCTTGTCCTATCATAAAATATTAGTAGATATGAGTCAGCGAAAACTTATAGATGATCAGACTACGAACTTAAATGTATCAGCCGCAATTGTAAGATGCAACAGTCTTCCGTTAATTCTATTATTGAGAGTTGTCCATATTATGATTTATTGTGTATGTATCCCGAAATCACAAAACCAGCGTCATTCAGGGAATCTCCTCCGCATAATGTGTTGCATTATATTGAGACGACAGGACCACCCGTTCATGCTCGCGCTCGTCCTTTAGCGCCAGACAGATATAACAAAGTTAAGGAAGAGTTTAGAATTATGCAAGAATTAGGTATCTGTAGACCATCTAAAAGTGCTTGGGCCAGTCCACTTCACGTTGTTCCGAAGAAAAACGGTGAATTGAGACCATGTGGCGACTATCGTCGTTTAAACGCGAAAACAAAACCTGACAGATATCCAATTCCTCGTTTGCATGATTTCACATACGTGTTAGCGAATAAAATAATATTTTCAAAATTAGACATAAATAGAGCCTATCATTGCATAAGTATAGCACCTGAAGATATAGAGAAGACAGTCATAATAACTCTATTTGGTCTATATGAATTTCCCCGCATGACGTTCGGTTTGCGAAACGCAGCACAGACATTTCAGCGTTTCATGAATAATACTGTTTTACAGGGTTTGGATTTTTTATATAATTATTTGGATGACGTCATCATTGCTAGTGAAAATAGCACCCTCTATATAAGGAACATTTAAGGTTGGTTTTTGAACGCTTCAATACTTACGGCATCACGATAAACTTAAACAAGTGTTGTTTTGGACAGTCGCGCATAGAGTTTTTAGGGCATGAAGTTAGTGTAGATGGTATCAGACCACTCGATGAGAAAGTTCAGGCAATTGTGAATTTTCCTAAGCCCGAAAATGTAGCCGAATTGAGACGGTTTTTAGGCATGCAAAATTTTTACAGGCCACATTTACCAAATTTGGCTTCGTATCAGTGTGAGCTTAATAAGTATTTAATTAACGCGAAGAAAAATGACAAGACTAAAATTCTTTGGACAGATGTTGCTGAGAACGCGTTTGTGCAATGTAAGACGGGTCTGCAGAAGGCCGTTACACTGTCACATCCTCGTCAAGATGTTCCACTTGCGTTAATGACCGATGCTTCTAATATATCTATGGGTTCAGTTTTGCAACAAAAGGTAGACGGTGTTTGGAAACCGTTAGGCTATTTTTCAAAGAAATTAACCCCTACGGAACAAAAATATTCAACCTATGATAGGGAGCTGCTAGCCATTTACAGATCTATTAAATATTTTCGCAAATTATTCGAAGGTCGCCCTCTGACAGTGTATACAGACCACAAACCTTTATGTACGGCATTTTCAAAATTAAGTAAAGACGACAATGAAATACCAAGAAGGACGCGTCAACTACTTTTTATTAGCGAGTTCACGGTCGATATTCACCACATTAAGGGTACTGATAATATAGTAGCGGATACATTGTCGCGAGTAGAAACAATTCTCTGTCCGACTGTACTCGACTACAGTGCACTCGCTGACGCACAAATGAAAGACGAGTATTTATTGTGCATGTTAAAGAATTCGGACAGCGACAGTAATATCAAGTATAAACAAATTTTATTACCAGAATGTAATAACCCAATTTATTGTGAAACTTCTGGAAAGTTATTAGACCATATTTAACAGAACATTTTAGAAAAATTGCTTTTGATAGTGTGCATAGTTTGAGCCATCCCGGTGTAAGAACAACGAGAAAGATGGTTTCTAAGTATTTTGTTTGGCCTAGTATGAATAGAGATGTGGGTTTGTGGGCTAGAAACTGTCTACAATGTTAGAGGTCGAAGGTCAGTCGTCACGTAATGTCAGGCATAGGAGAATTCACACTGTCTGGTTGTTTCGAGCATATCCACGCGTATTTTGTTGGTCCCTTACCAACTCCACAAGGATTTAGATATTTAGTCACTATTATAGATAGGTTCAGGAAATAACTGCAGAGGTAGTTGCGAAATGTAAATACGAGGGATGGATAGTTAGATATGGTTGCCCGATTAGTATAACGACCGATCAGGGTCGGCAATTTGAATCGTACCTTTTCAAAAATTTAATGCGTTTTCTAGGAATTCATAAAATTAGAACCACGCCATACCATCCTCAGAGCAATGGCGCCGTGGAAAGGTGACATCGTTCATTGAAAGCCGCCCTCATGACACGTTTGCACGAAAATACCAATTGGTTAGAACAACTGCCCAGTGCGTTGTTCGGCATGCGGGCTGCCATTCGCACGGATAGTGGGGTCAGTGCCGCGCAGTTAGCATTCGGTAGATCTTTACGTTTACCTGGCGAGTTTTAGGAACGATCCAATGATAGTCATAACAACGACCCATATAGTTTAATTAAAAATATTCGGGAAACTATTAGTTCTTATAGTCCTACTAGAAATAAGCTTAGTTCTAAGAATATATTCATACATCCCGATTTACAAAATACAGAATTCGTATTTGTTCGGGACGATGCTGTTCACAAATCCCTTAAACCACCTTATAACGGTCCCTTTAAGGTACTTGAACGTGATTCTAAAGTTTTTAAAATTCAATTGCCCGATCGCGAAGCTCGTATCTCAATCGATCGATTGAAACCTAAGAAAATTGATCGCGAAGACCTATAACTTTGCGTATTGTTGGCCGCCCATGGCAAGATATATATTCGAAAAACAGAAGGAGACAATCGCATACGTATAAGTTCAGAGGATGATATAGACAAGCTTAAGTCAGAGTATGTACTATGACTAGTCACTTTTTCTTTGCTGCAGTATTTAGTATTTTATGTGCTATTGTTAACGTTAATACTTAATATTTTGTTAATATGTTTAAAAACATACCTATGACTAGTCAATACTTTAATAATATCTTGATTTTAAAATCTTTAAAAAAATTGTTCGTAATTAGATGCATATGTTATAATATTCATTCACATTATACCTCATTTTATTCAATTACACACACAAACACACACACAATTACACACCCGTTATTTGTTATAGCTATGGTTTTAATATCTTTTGTTAATATCTTATGCATTGGATACTGTGCCAGTCCATGGCTGCTTAAATACATAGATAAATTAAATTGCACCCGAAAATATATTATTTTGAATAATGGATGACTTTAACGTAATACTTAACAATGAATTGGATTCTGTTACAGTAGCTCAATCTGCGTCTTGTGATATTGACGACTGCAACTCTTTGTTAAAAAATCCTACAATAACCTAAAATGTTCCTGAATTCGATGGTTATATTTCATTCGCTACGCTCAATAATCAAACTCAAAATGAAGGTGTGGTTATTTACTGCAAAAATATAGATCAGTACAGCATTGAAGAACCGGAAATGTTGGATTCAAATTGTCTTATTTCAAAAATAAGCTCAGACACTGTAATTGTTGCAGTCTATCGTCTACCTAGTCATAAAAATATCGATAACTTTTTAACATGCCTTAACGATTGTCTAAGCAAACTATCATCTTTCCAAAATATTATATTAGTTGGCGATATTAATATTGATATTGTTGAAAATTCCCAAGACAGCAGATCCTACACCTATATCAACCTTATCGCTTCTCATGGTCTGCTCCCAGCTCACACAATTCCTACTCATAGTCGCACGTGCTTAGATCATATAATGATAAAGACAAGATTATCAGCTAAGTGCTATGTATGTCAAACTTCGGTTACAGACCACAACAGTGTTTTATTATTTCTAGACCGTACCAGTAATAAAAGCCAAGGTCTCAAAACGTTTAAAAACTAGACGACGAAGGACTTGAAAAGGATGTTAAAAATATAGATTTCCAATATATTTACAATATTTCTGATGTTAACGAGGCAACAAATTTTTTCATACACTCACTAAGTCAAGTCATAAATGATGATAACACGAAACTAATCACTACATCCAAACGTAAATTAATATTGAAACCTTGGATAACACCGGGCCTTCTTAGATGTATGAGAAACCGTGATAAATTACAAATTAAAGTATTAAAAAATCCAGATAATGAAATAGTACAAGCCACTTACAAAAGATACAGGAACTTTTGCAACACCTTATTAAAGAAAGTTAAGCAAAATGACGAACAAGAAATGATTAAGAAAGCAGGGAAAAACAACAAGAAACTTTGGGAAGCAATTAAAAATATAACATATACCAATAAAACAAAACAGCAATCCACACAATTAATCACAACAGACAATCCTATAGAGTCTATAAATTCAGTTCAAACAAACTCATTTTTTTGCAAATGTAGGAAGGAAACTGTCAGAAAAGCTACTCTCACAACATACAATTTTTCCAAATGACAATGCCAACAGCCATCTGATAAATTCTCCTCAAAGTTCTTTTGTTCTTCTGCCTACTGACGAAGAGGAAATACAGTCCTTGATAAGTAATTTAAAAAGCGAGTGTGCAGTCGGCGTTGATAATATATCTGGATCCTTTTTAAAACGTTTTTCCAAAATTATTAGTCCCCCACTAACATACATATGCAATCTCTCCTTTTCTACTGGAATATTTCCGCAGGCCTTCAAAACTTCTAGGATTGTACCCGTATTCAAAGCAGGAGACAGATACTGTGTCAATAATTATAGACCAATCTCCAAACTGCCAACATTGTCAAAAACATTAGAACGATTAATGAACACCAGGCTTACTAAATATCTTGAACAAAACTCTCTTCTATCTCCATCTCAGTTCGGATTTCGATCTGGCAGGTCAACAGCTGAAGCCGTCCCGAACTAACAGATCACATAATTAATAAGTTAGATAATAAAAAGAAAACCTTAGCCATTTACCTAGATTTAGCCAAAGCATTCGACACAGTATATGTTCCCATTTTTATTAAAAGCTCGAAAATATGGGAGTTAGAAGTCTGCCGCTCCAACTATTCACAGACTATCTATCTGACAGAAAACAAAAAACGAAAATAGGAAATTGGGTTAGCGATGAAGTTCCTAACCAATACGGTGTTCCACAGGGCAGTATCCTCGGCCCAACATTATTCTTAGTATACATAAACGATTTATGTAATATCAGTTTAGAAAACGGAAAAATTATCACGTTTGCCGATGATACTCATGCCTTGATATTTCATGCTAACACTTGGGATGAGGTTAGACAATATGCTCAACAAGGATTTGATACCGTCTATAAATGGCTGCATTACAACTTGCTAACCCTAAATGTGAAATTTATGATTTACTCACTTAGGCCGCAAGACCAACCTGATTTTGACTTAAAAGCTCACTCTTGTGATAATATCAACCAGTGTTCCTGTCCTGGCTTGGTTAAAACTAGTTCTATTAAATATCTTGGTATAATTATAGATTCCAGACTCAGCTTCCAACAACATATAGAATCTCTTGTTAAACGAATACGCAAAATATTTTATATATTTAAAAACCTACGACATATTACCAATTCATCAGTTCTTAAGAAAGTTTACTTCGCATTATGCCAATCACTTATTTCATATTGTATTACCACATGGGGCGGTTCCTCTAAATCATACATGATTAATCTAGAAAGAGCCCAAAGAGCGGTATTAAAAGTTAGTTGCTTTTTCCCAATCCTATACCCAACTTCTGAACTTTATCAACAGTGCCAAGTACTTACAGTCCGGCAATTATTCATTATCATGACGGTATTAAAAAAACATGCTGAACTACCCCTAGATCCCGATCTCCTAACACAAAACAGAAGATCAACCAATATTTGTCCAATCATCCGTTACAACACAAGTTTCTCTCAAAGGTTTTTCTGCTTTCTTGGTACTTTTCTGTACAACTCTATTAATAATAAACTATCTATATACACGCATACAAAAGAGGATTGTAAAAGGAAATTAAGGAATTGGCTGTTAAACCTTGACTACTTTTCCACGGAAAATATATTAAAACCAGTGTCATAAACTCATAACATTTACACTCACACATTTAAACTTATACAATCACTCATGCACACATCATTCTCATTTCTCCATTCTCATTTTTGTTTTACAATTTTTTTTATAGCTACATAGGTACTTATTGTTTGTAGGTTCATACTTTTCAGTGAATAAGTTACTTCTTTTGTATATTTTTCATTTATTTCATTTCATTTCTCTTTGATTTTAATTTTATTTCACTTTGGTTTTAATTCTCTTTGATTTGAATTTTAATTCTCTTTGATTTTGTTTTTAATTTTCTTTAAATTTAATTTAATTGTATTCTTCTTTAAACTTAGATTTCGATTTTGTAACGAGTACACACACAAATTATTTCATGATTTATGTAAAATGGGTGATCTGTAACACAGGGCCTTACCTATCTCAGACACCCTTCTCCATACAAGGTTACGTATTATGTTTAGTCACTGTATTTTGATGTCGAGATAAATAAAGAATTTTTATTATTTATTATTTCACGATTAACGAACAAAATTCTCCTGTCTATGACAAATTGGAAGCTAAGGATGACAATATTCCCACAACGCAATTGCCCGATACGCAGAAAACTACGCAACATGAACCGCAAGTTTTGCGGAGTGGTAGGGTAATACGACGACCTGTAAGGTTTACGGACTAGGTATTCCACACCTTAAAGTGTAAAATAAGTTTGGTAGATGCATGTAATAGTTTACGATTTGAATATCGTGGGATGACAAGAACAATATGCAATTGGTTTTCTATTACTTAAGAAAGTAATTATTAGATTAGAATTTTAAACCCTATTACATACGGAATAAGATTTGATATTGTATAACGCGGGTTGAATGACATGCTGTAATGTAGGTGCGTTTTAGCGTTCGCGCACGGTTGGCGCAGTGGTTGAGCGATTGACTGCTGCGCTGCGTGTCGTGGGTTCGATTCCCGCATGGAACAAATATTTATATGACCTACAGATAGTTGTTTCGGCTCTGGGTGTTTGTGATTGTGAGTTTATATGTTTGTAAACGCACCCACGATACAGGAAGAAATTCCTAGTGTGGGGCAACGTTTTTTTTAAAAAGAGAAGAGAAGAGAAGAGAAAGAGAGCGTTGGGATACTATACACAAAAAGAACATAATATTAGTATACTCTTAAATTGTATACTTAAGTTTATTTATACGTTAGAATGATTGAATCTATGAATGCGTTAGTTTATACACATAGATACATATTGTTTATTTTTTTTATTAATTGTTGTTGATTTCGTTTATAATTACGGGGAGGATGGTGAAGGGACATACATTCATGCATACTATGTAAGTGCACGTGCATAGCTATATATGTGTAAAGTGTCATCTTCACAATTCTCATCCATTTTATTCATTGTTTAAAGTAGTCCAGTTTAACATTTTGAACCGTAAAAAGCCTAAATTTGTATATCTAGAGTAACTAGTAAAAGTGAAATATTGTCACCCTGAAACACAGCAGTACGAATAGTTTTCTAATAAGCGTCGTATTAAGTGCAACAGTTTATAAGTGGTAAAGGGAAATATAAATTAAGTGTAATAAATATTACGAGCTGAGAGCTCTATAAATAATACAGTCTAACTTATTGAAACACAGAGTTTTAATATTGTGTGATGTCGTCATTGTATAAACAAATAATTCGAAAGTGTTTGAAATATTGTTTACTTACTTAGAAGTATATTTCTAAATACTACTTGAGCGCACAACGCGCTAGCCATATGAACTTATGAAGTATCCAGATAAGAGAATGTTTATGTTACCCATAAGTGCCGCGTTAGCATAATTATAAATGAATAACAGAGATGCTTGATTTTTTTTATTGTTATTGATAATTCGAGTACGGCAACTTTTGTTTATATTTGAATTGTTTCAACTTATATTTATTTGACAACTTACGTAAGAAATTATAGAGAATAAGTCCTGGGGATTTGTGAATCGTAATATAAGTTAACTGTTCTATTTTAGGTTTATACCGAAGTTTACTTGTTTTCATTTATTTTTTGGGGAGGAATGATGTAGCGCCCCTGCTGACGTGATAAGTTTGTTTATTAACATTAACGCAGGCGCTACATTAATTACGACGGCGGCACAGGACGCCACTCGCTGGCCAGTCTTTCGTCAGCACTCATACTGTTAAGTTAGGTCGTAGAATAGTTTAGAGTAAAAATTAATTAGTATTTGTTGTAAGTGTTATGTGAGAACAATATAATACGGTTTTATTTTATCGTGAATTGTTATTTCATTTGACCACTAGAACACACGCAACATAGTATCCTAAATCCACCATGTACCGATGACGCATCGCTGTACGTCTTGTAGTCCCATTATAGAACGGCCCAGGAATTAGTTCATGCAATTCCAACGCACACTCCCCGACATATAACAGATAAAAAACCGTCAGGCTGGCAATTCGTCGCCGATGCCCGAGGTCCTGGAGCTTATATTCGACCAGTACTTCACGATGAGCCTCTTGGCCCGTCTTTCGTTCGACTCAAGTGCATTCAGCTGGTACTTGGCATTGCATGATCGAACTTGGGCTTGATACAAGTTGAACAATTGTTCTGGCGAGAAGTACTCTCACCTTCGCGAGGATCCCCAAGTAACGGTGGTAATGCCAAGAACCTCAAGATGGTCAGTTATCGGCACGGTCACACCTCTCAAAGAAGGAGCTGGGTGGAATTGGCTCCTTTTAGCGGAAAAAAACACACCTGGGTCTTAGCAGCATTGAACCTGACCAGATTGGCATCGCCCCATTCGGAGACTGCCTTTAAGGACAGATTCAAGCGCCCAACCATAGCCTCCCGAAGATACCGGATCTGAGGTCCAGTAGCGCGCGCGTCGGACACTTATCTCTCAGCAACAGTGCTGTCGTCCGCATACCCAAAGGTAGGGGTAAGGTTTTAGCAGATCATTTATGTGCAGCAAGAACAATGTTGCTGATAGTACCGACCCCTGAATTAATACCCAGGCATTAATACCCAGTTGGTCAGACGAGCGGCCATCAATAACAACTCGAATGGACCGGTCCCTCAGGAAGTCTGCAATCCAATCGCACAGACCACTGCTTGGCAGACCGAATGAAGGAAGCTTATCAATGAGGCTTTCATGCCAGACCCTGTCAAAAGCCTTCGAGATGTCGAGGGAGACGGCAAGCGCTTCCCCGTGCTTCTCGATCGCCTCACTCCAGGTGTGAATGGCATACGCTAGAAGATCCCCAGTTGAGCGATTTTGGCGGAAGCCATATTGGCGGTCACTGAGGATGTCGGTAGCTTCTAGGTATGCCAGGAGCTTGGTTGAGCACTCGATCCAAACTCTTGCAGAGGATGGAACCTACGGGCGCCGTCGCCGCCGCCCCGCGCCTGCTGACTTCCAGTCCGCGGCCTTAAGGCGTATATATTCCCCAAAATATTCTTGATTTACAGGGTCTTGATAATAGGGTCCCGTTTTTACCTTTTTGGTACGGAACCCTAAAAACCATGTTTCACAAATAATGTAGGTACATGAATCAATAATGATTTATATATTTTTTTCAAACCTTTTAACCTAGCCGTTACTAAGGAGTATGCCATAGAAAGTAACCGTTTTACTGCACTAAAGCGGTGGAAGGCCCTTAAATATTTATTGTCATTAGTTTTCTCATTGTTAGTGAATGTATGATCTGTTTTAAACCTTAAAACCATTAAAACTCGAATTAGGTCATCCTATGTATAATTCAGACAAGGCTTATAAAGCAGAAAAATGAGGAAACTTTGTTATAATGACCAGAAAGGTGATGACTAGGTACTGAGATCTCAACTAAAAGAAAATAATTATTTATGAAGTTCCGAACCAAATAGGTAATATTCTGGGTTTGAGCAAATAATAAAATAATACTTGCTCGAAAAGTTATCTTAGAGCTACTATTGAAATATGGTTTACTAACAAGTAATAGATTTGTATGGATGGCCAATTTTCGCTTGCCTTTAAAATTTTACCTTCTATTTAAGACAAGGGCACTAGACAAATAAATAGCATAATGATACTCTTTTAAAACATAAAATAAATTGAAGGTCATTGTTTTTTTGGTTTGTCTAATTGCCTGTGCATCTACCTAACACATTAAAGATGCAGCCAGTATTCCATTATTTAAAATTATTAGGTTCATTATTATTTTATTTAGGGAAATATATCTATGATACTATTTTCAAATCAAATTTTATAAAGTGCTGAAGGTACAATTTTCGCCTGCCTTTGAAATTTTACCTTGTATTCAAGACAAGGGCACTTGACAAATAAATAATAATATACACTTTTAAAACATAAAATAAATTGAAGGTCATTGTTTTTTGTTTGTCTAATTGCCTGTGCATCTGCCTAACATATTAAAGTTGAAGCCAGTATTCCATTATTTAAAATTGTTAGGTTCTTTTTTATTTTATTTAGGGAAATATTTCTATGATACTATTTTCAAATCGAATTTTTTAAAGAGCTCCTCTGAAGCAGTCTAGCGAGCTGGGGTGGTTTTAGCGAGGTAAAAATCCCACACTCCCAGGTCTTTTCCCCAAAAGTCCAGGCACCTTTTGAAGAGTTCCCCGGATAATAAAAAAAGGTTGTACAAGGGGGCCAAAACTTAATTTTCACTTACTCTGTGGGTCTTTTCCCCAAAAGTCCAGGCACTTTTCGAAGAATGCCCCCAATAATAAAAAAAATTGTAATAGAGTGCCAAAAATTAATTTTCACTTACTCTGTGTTTCAAGCATATTATTCTGTCTTCTTAAGTCCTCAATGTCTTGTTGATGTGAATTGTTTTTTCTTCTCATAAATTGTATGTATTCAGCTGCCTTTTTTAATATTTGGGCTCGACTTGCCTGTAACAATTGATATTTAAATAATTTGTGGCGTTACCATTTGCAGAAAAATAATAAGTTGATGTTTTTTTACTTAGCTTTCTGTATTATCTAATATTTTAAAGTACCAAATTGCCAGGATTATTTATTTCTTTAGTATAGCCAACCGTGCAACTATAAAAAAGTCAGTACATATTCAGTATCTAGAATTTTATTTGTTTTGCAAAAACTGGTGGTAGTTAGATCAATATTGAATAAAGCTTTATTAGTATAAAATAAACACAATTTTTTTTTTGTTTTTAACCTATAATTCGTGCAATAATTAAGAAATCATCCCTCTTTTACAGATGTAATGGTGTTAGTAAATCTTCATACATGGCATATAATGTTTTGTTGGCCAAAAATATACATGTACCCACACCATTCATCCATCGAGTAATGAAAAACTTAAAAAACTATGAAAAGAAAAGTCAAAATACCACATGTAAAATGTGAATGCTTACAATTTTTGAACATACCACTTTCTCATTCTGGAGAGCTGGTACTGATTCCCTTAGTGATGTAAAACTGTCCTTTATGTGATCTCTTCTCTTTCTTTCCAATGCATTGTGGTGTGCTCTTTTTTCAGCCTGTAATATCAAAGATTCCCCTGAGCATCACGGTTCAGCAGTTTTTTAGACTATACACATTGAAATTAACTTCTCGGTTAAAAACTAAATGTATGAATCAATTTGTTTATTTCTATAAAGGTTGTAACAGGAGGGTGTGGTAATATTTTGTTTTAATTTTTAAACTGTTTCAGTCCATGTTAATAAACAATTTTCTCCAAGGATAGTCAAAACTAAAAAAAGAATAACTCAATACAAATTTTATTCAGCTGATGACAACTTTGTATAGAAAATCCAAAAATTCTTTTGGAAATTGCCTATTGGGCAGAAGCAGTTTTTAAAATATGATCACACCTATCAGTTGCACCTTATATATATATAATAAATACATATACTTATGGTTTGGATAATTTAAATATCTAATAAATCTGAAGTAGGTAGGTATTGTTGAAATGGATACGAACACAATTTACCTGCGAGTAGTATCCGCTGCCACCAACACTGTTCCTGGCGTGTGAACGAGAATCCGAGTCATTTTCAGCCTGGAATTGTGCAAAAATATTATCACTCGCAAAATAAACACGCAGCTCGAAACCAGTGAACTGTCAAATCAGGAAAACACCTACATCACTTTCAATATCGATGTCACGATCGTCGTCACTCATCATCTTTAATAAGTTCTTATCAACTGCACGGCCACAAATATTAGTAAACAATCATGAGGGAAATGTAGGAGTGCAAAATTACTCCAAACACGCGTTATCTATCCGTTCTCAGCACAAAAGAAAGCAATTCAAGAAGAAGTTACAACAGGCGTGACAATGACAGATCTACGGTAAGGCGACCGAGTCGACCGACACTCATTAATACGACGTATACCTGCGTAGAGTGCGACAACACATTGCATTTTACCTAAGACGAAAGTGAGATAGAATTAATATTTCTTGACATTTCAATTTAGCCGTCAATTCAAAAAACAAAATGTTTTGTTTATGGAAATGTAGCTAAAACCATAAACAACTTGTAATGTTGCTATATTTTAATATCCAGCAACGACAGCCTGGCATTTACACAGTAAACGTCATTTGACTATTTTTGACGTTTATGCGACGCTCTTCCCCAAAGAGTAAAATCCCCGCTTCTCAGCCAATATACGCTTTAATTAATAAACACATTACCCTCCTTCGGCAGTCGGGTAAAAATAACGGGATCCATGCGTTCCGGTTTGGCGAATATAATCACAGATAACTATATACTAGAATATAATAATTCTGGGATTCGAGGTGTAAGCTTTCGTTGTCATTTGGATCTGTGCTGAATGGTGCGTCGACTTCATCAGTTGAGACCATCCCAGCTTGATATTTAAGCTCAATCTTCCTCTTACCACTTACGTTTCCGCCGCGTCAATCACAGAGACATCATTGAATGAATATTTGCTTCTTCATTGGCGATCGAGTCGATCTCAGTTTTTGTTACACCATCGGGACTCTGCCAGGTCCACTTCCTGTACCTCTTACGCTTTCTTAAAAAGGAGTTCTTCAAAAAGAGAGCCTAAACTGTAAATTATTTTTCGCAAATCCATTAGAAAAATGCTTAAACCTGTTAGAAGTGGTTAAAATCCGATCCGGATTCTTCGAGCCATTAACAGTTGCTAAAGAGCGGTCCTCACATTTGGATACTCAATTCCATGCAGAGTCCGGTCTATAATTCGTCAAAGTCCATGTCCAACGTGCTCATGATTTCACGAAAGCGTCACTCTTTGTTCTAGCCCTAGGCAGTATGAATTCCGAATACAAAAAAAAAACGTAACGTCTGCGGTAATTCCGGAATACGGAAACGGAATGCTATCGGGCATTAACGAGTTAACATGATTATTTTAAAATAAAAACTTTATTTTGTTGATGGCTTTGGTCTATAATCTATATTTATCATAAATTGGCGGGCAAGATACTAAAGTTTGCCAGTTTTTTATTTGAAGATATGGGTGAAAAATCAAATAATATTAAAGACATTGATATAAACAGCCCAGATTTTTATGAAAATGTTCAAAATGAAATAGAATCTGACATAGCTCGAATGAAAAAAGGTGTTGAAATTGTTATGAATTTACGCAGTAAGTTTGCATCACATTTTGATTATATTGTACCTACCACAAAAAAGAAAGCGTGCCGCCACCGACGCTTATCCACTCTGGTGTCCATTGGGGGCCGAACATTGTCCGAATAATGTCCGGGAGTACTGGCGCCATTTTGCGGTATTCGACCCGGACCAGTAAACGCCGATATTTCTCGGTATTTTTGTATGGGAACCATGTATGAAGTGGATTGGTTATTGTGCTACCACAATCTTATGCACAGTAAAAACTTAACAGAGGTCATTTCATGTAGGTGGAGGTGGAAAGAATACAAGAAAAAAACATTTTAATTTATTTAGAATCGTTATTATACCTATAAAAGTTTACTACACAGCCAATATAATGATTTTTTTGTAAAGAAAAAAATTAAATACAATATAATATCTATAATTTTCTTGCGTATCAATGATATAGTCATCGGCACGTAACTTGGCAAGGTTTTGGCGTAGTGGGGGTAAACTTGCGCATAGTGCGCGAACTGACCAACCACCGTATAGAGCGAACGGGACGTAGACGCGACTTGATTGGTCAGTCGATCCTTGTGTCAACTGACCAACCAATCGCGCGCTCGTAACGGTGCTAAACGTACCCCGCGTCCCGCTTGGTAACCAAAGAGACCTAAAAAATGACTTGTGCGCATCTAACGACTCTTGTTACGTGCCGATGACTATATTTTAGTCCAAAAACCTTACCTATGAGGTAAAGTCAAACATCACAATATACCTACCTATAATAGTAAAATTGGTAAAATTTTCATACCAAAATTTTGGTTCGAATTAATCGGAAGTGATTACCATACAAAATCACCGTCATCATTGACATATTATTCTTTTTTTATTTTATTTATTTTTTATAGGCTCGCGTTTGACCACTAGCTCGCCTGATGTTAACTGATGATGTGGTCGAAAGTGAAGCACGCTTGCCTAGAAGTAACCTATTCACTCTTGACTTGAAGACCCCTAGGTTGTAGCTATCAGGAAACAAAGACGCCGGCAGGAAATTCCACTCCTTAGCTGTACGCACAATGAAAGTATTTTCAAAACGCTTTGTGCGTATGGGTGGGATATCCACCATGTAACGATGGCGCATTGCCGTACGTCTTGTAGTCCGATGATGGAAAGGGCTAGGCGGAATCAAATTGTGCAGTTCCACACTCCCCGAAATGTAACCGATAGAAAACCGACAGGCTGGCAACTCGTCGTCGGTGTTCAAGGCTCTGGAGCTTTGAGTCGACCAGCGCATCGTTGCCGATAAGTCTCTTGGCCCGTCTGTCAATCGACTCAAGAGTATCAAGTTGGTACCTGGCAGATCCGTTCAGAGGTGAGAGCAGTACTCCATGCATGACCGAACTTGCGCTTTATACAAGTTGAGCAGCTGTTCAGGCGTGAAGTACCGTCTCACCTTCGCAAGGATCCCCAAGTTTTTTGCAGCCAATTGAGCCTTTGCCTCAATGAATGGACCAAAATTGAGGGTCGATGTCAACGTAACACCAAGAAGGTCGAGATGGTCCGTTATCGGCACGGTTACACCACGGAAGGATGGAGCCGGGTGGAATTGGCTCTTTTTTGCGGAAAAAAGACACGCCTGGGTGTTAGCAGCATTGAAACTGACTAGATTGGTATTGCCCCATTCGGAGACTGCCTCCAAAGACAGGTTTAAGCGCTCAACCATGGCCTCACGAAGAGACTGGACTTGAGGCCCAGTAGCCCGTGCGCCAGACACGTATCTCTCAGCAACAATGCTGTCGTCTGCATACACAAAGGTTCCGGGTTTAAGCAGGTCATTAATGTGCAGCAAGAATAATGTTGCCGAGAGCACTGACCCCTCCAGCGTTAATACCTAACTGATCGGACGAGCAGCCATCAACAACCACTCGGATGGACCGATCCCTCAGGAAGTCTGCAATCCAGTCACACAGACCACTAAGCAGACCGAAGGAAGGAAGCTTACCAATAAGGCTCTCGTGCCAGACCCTGTCAAAGGCCTTCGATATGTCAAGGGAGACAGCAAGCGCCTCCCCGTGCTTCTCGATGGCCTCACTCCAGATGTGAATGGCATACGCTAGAAGATCCCCAGTTGACCGGTTTCGGCGGAAGCCGTATTGGCGGTCACTAAGGAGGTCTTTGTCTTCTAGGTATGTCAGGAGCTTATTATTCAATACACTCTTACAGAGGATGGACGTTACAGAAATGGGTCTGTAGTTGGCCGGATCAGCCCGACTACCCGTTTTGGGCACGGGCTGAATGTTAGCTTGCTTCCAAGCCTTCGGCACTTTTCCAGTCACCATCGAAAGGCGATATAGGCGAGTCAAGATCGGAGACAATTCAGGCGCACAAGTTTTAAGAGAGCTATTTCGGAACGAGTACCTATCCGTGTTAAACTTTATTTCAAATGTATAATGTGTTACTTGCTTGGAAACCTAAATAAATTAAAGCTTAATTGTTTTCTGGCTTCTGCTTGTATTGAATACAACAAATTAGTCTATACGATCATTAATATGTTGGATAAATCAACTTCCACTACTAGACTTCATTGTCTCTCATCATCATTATCATTTCAGCCAAAATACGTCCACTGCTGAACATAGGCTCCAGGATGCCTTGCCACAGTGACTGATACTTATACTGGATTATAAATCAGATTGATCGTCAAACATTTATTTTCTATTTGTTGCATTATTCTTTTTCAGAGAGACATTACTTATATTCCTTCTTGGAAACAAATGTGCAGTTTAGTTAAATAAACGCCCGATTACACAGTCACTAATCAATATAATAGAAAATCCTATTATGTCGCGGCATAAACGTGTTTTTTTTATTGTACTCAATCCAGCCTTATACCGAATTTGGGAAATTAACAAAAAAAAATGCGATAATTAACGAAAATGCCCAATTCCGATATTGAGATCTAGTATCGGAAATCAATATCGGAATTGAAAAACTTCCGATATTACATGCTCCAATTCAGACGCGAAGATTCCGCAAAGAGGGAGGCAAACAAGTTTGCCTTGTCCTCAGTGTTATGGGCCAGCGAACCGATTTAGCCAGGGACCAAAACGCCTTGCTACCTGCGGGGTGTGAAGCAAGTTTGTCCCCGATTCTGCTAATATGGTCAAACCGTGCCCTTCGCAGCGCCTTTTTGCAGGACTTGGCAGCCCTGTTGAAGACTCTCTTCTTCTGACTCATATCATTTGCCTTGCGCACACGAGCGTCGACCCATGCTAGGTACGCCTTGTGTTTAAGGGTACACTAGTCGAAAATTCTTCCATACAAACGTAGTCTGGGTTTTACTCCACTGTTTGACGATGTACGTTCAAAATAAAAAATGATATCAATTTGTCTCATCATTATTTAGCCCTGTATGGAAGCAAAAAAGTAAAAAAAAAATTACTTGAAAGTTATGAGCTTCGAAAGTTCCTTATTTTAACACAAATTTTTACGCATCTTTGGGCGCAAATAAGTACCATAAGAAGAAGGAAAATTGAAAAACGGCCTCCATACAGGGATAGATTAGTAGTTCAACAATGCAATGTTTTTTATTTTGAACAGTACCTACATTCAGTCGTTTTTTCTTGATATCCAGACTCCCAAAGCAGACCTTTGGGAGTCTGGATATCAAGAAAAAACGACTTTGTAAAATTTCGCGCGCTCGTTTTCGTTCCAAATCATCATCCATTTCGCTACAAATTTGCAAAAGTGTGTATTCGTACGCGTACTTGCTTCTTACTGCTCATAACAGCATCTATCTGTTCCGCACGTGTTGTCGGTTGATATAGCACGCATTTTAACCCCGCGCACAAAATAGATCGTGCCGTCGACTAGTGTACCCTTAACCGCGTTTGCGTTGTCACACTCGGCACCAAACCATGGACAGTCAACGTTGGACACCGTTATGTCAGAGAACGGAATGTAGTACTCCATTCCCTGACGCAACACATCCGTCACTGCGTCAGCGCACGATGATGGGTCATCCGAAGTGGGCCGCCAAGGATAGCATGCGAAGAAAGATCGCATATCATCCCAATCTGCCGACTTGTACCGCCAAACCCGCCGGGTGCCTCTTGGGCTGGGATCGGGCGGGGAGTAAACGGATACAGACTTCACCAGACAGTGGTCGGAACTACCAAAAGGTGATGATATCGACACTGAGTATCGGTCTGGATCAGTTGTCAGCAGAAGGTTCAAGCAATTGGCTGTATGTGAATCAACATCCGGCACCCTCGTAGCCCCTTGAACCAGCTGGGAGAGATTTAGCGCAATCGAAAGATTTCGCATTTCTCGTCCAGCATGGTCAGTACACTGGTATGGGAAGAGCCACTCCTGGTGGTGGGCATTAAAGTCCCCCAGTAACACTAGTTGGGCAGAGGGGTACCGTAGCTGAGCCACATCCGCCGCCTCACTCAGGTACTGTGTGAGCCTGGTTGTCTCCAGATCACCGCTATGCGATCGGTAGACACAGGCATAGATGATCTTATCCAGACCTGTGTCCACCAGGGCCCATAGCACTGAGTAATTTGAGTCTTCAAGGTCACGGAGACGCAGATAGCAGATGTCATCCCGGGCACATGCACATGCATACACCAGCGCGAGGCTTGAACATGTGCTCCAGGGTAAACCCTGGGTAAGATAGGTACGCCACGTCTGACGGCCATTCAATCTGCGTCTCCGTAAGGAACAAAAGTGCTGGTTTCTCAGTCTCAAGGTAGTGATGGACTGCGACAAGGTTAGAGTGCAGATCTCGGATGTTTCTGAGGTGCACCTTATGTGAGAGTGAGTGCTGCCGCTGTTCAGCTTTTTTTCTCTTGTTCCTAGGCATTGTTGTTGTGAGTGAAAAGGAGGGAGAGGAGAAGGAAGTGAGATGAGGTTCCACGCTTGCAACCTACAGACACGCACCGATAGGACGCCATCGTTGGGGGACTGATCTGGAGACTGCGGGTACGCCCGAGCCCCCACAGGAATGTCCATCGGGCACTCTCGTCTGGTCGCCAACCAGCACGATGGCGCATTCCGGGATTTTTCGACAGTTGACGGGGCAGCCTTTCTTCATGTGTGGCTGGCACATTACTTGGGCCCCCAACTACCTGCGGTCGGCCAGCGGCGCACCGTGCCTCGGATCCCGCTACCCTCCGCAACCTGTCTCCCGATACGTCCATAACAGCGCGAGTCAGGCCGGCCTGCCTGCAATGGAACAACTATCTCGACCCACTCCTCTAGTGGCTGCACCGAGCATCATACCGGAACACGACTAGGCCGCTTGGCGGTACGTCTTTGCCCGGTGGGTGGTCGCAAGCCTTCGGCCGAAGCCTACCACCAGTTTGTCACCTGATTTTCACCACCCGGGGACCACGTTTAGGGAACCGAATGAGGTACACTCCTACAGACGTGGGTGACTCAGCCCCCATAATTCTCGGTCACAATAATAATTTCTGTTCTGGTCTTCTTTTAAAAACGTTGCGTTGTTTAAAAACAAGACTCCAATTAATGTCCGGACATATCCGGAATTCCGGACGTATGATAACTCTAAATGGAATGGAATACAATAGGTACGCAAATCACGGTTAGCGCAGTGGCTGAGCAATTGGCTGCTGCACTGTGTGTAAAGGGGTCGATTCCCACACGGAACAAATATTTGTAATATTTGTTTGTAGGTACAAAAAGCCAACTATTTGTTTTGTGTAGGCCATAGAAATATGAAACTCTAATTAAAACGAAATTTATTTTACACTTATTAGTGCTTTGCTTTTGAAGTCGGTTTATTTTTTTATGAAAATGTTTTTAATTCTCTATAATACCCATACTAACTCAATTTACACATTCGTGCTCTTTGTCGCTAAGGAGTTTGGTTGTATGTTGGATATCTTGAAAGTATTTCCTAAGTTGAGAGATACCAAATCCAATAAAAAATTACGATCCGATAAGTAGTTTCGGAAAAAGGGGTTTAAAAAAAATATACATAGGTACAAACAAACATTCATACACTTTATGAAATTTGGCACACATATTGAGAAGCCCAATTATAGTAACATATGTGAATATTGGGCAATACCAACAATTACATACATACGCGTCGAATTGATAAACTGCTTTTTTTTTTGAAGTCGGTAAAAAGAAAAGTGTACCTTACGCCCACCCTAACATACGTCACGTAAGGCCTCAGCATTGTTAAGGGTGTGACAGTACATGAAAATAGGTATATGAGCCCTACAGCCTTAACCTACCATATACCTAGTGTGTGATAAATAAATAATTATATAGATAAGTTCAGGATGTCTGCACGATGCGACCTAAGGTCAGATACGGATAGTGGGCAGGAATTCCAGGTTCAGGAAGGGTACACTCACTGCCAGTCCAGCAGAGTCACGAGACTGATCAGAGATGGCTAAAGGAGTCTTGGCCACAGTGAGGGGTCTCATTACCCCTACCCTAAGAGAGCATGAGCATGAGCTTATATATTATTTTGTCTTAATACACACTAATGTACAAATTTATCTGTGTACTATGCGTGTAAGATGCAACCAAACAGTATTTTAACTGGGCCGCGCGTCAGTAGGGCCGAATGTTGAGTCAATGTCCAAACTTCCAAAGGTAACATTGAACAAAAAGAAATAGGTAGTTTAACTCGCTCCATGTCATCTACAACAACCAACTGCTGTTACAAGTTGTAGGTTTTAGGTTTTAGGTTGTAGGATTTACTTTGAGTAAATTATTTCATCACCACTGCTCTCAAAACGGTGAAGGAAAACATCTTGAGGAAACCGGCATGTCCTAGAACCAAAAATTCGAAGACATGTGACATCCACCAACCCGCACTGGGCCCGCGTGGTGGATTACGGCCCATTCCCTCTCATAGAGAGGAGGCCTGTGTCCCAGCAGTGGGAACATTAATAGGCTGATGATGTGATGTCATCTGCCTATCATTTTTCTCGGTCTGGCGGTCATCTAAGGGTCGTACATAACAGCCGTATTATATAGTAGTCACAGCGGATGTTTGTGTCTCTGAAGTTGGCTCTGCGAACCATTGCATGCTCAAGAAATAGTTTGTCATCGAGTATATTGTTTAGAGTAAGCAAGATAGGACGATGCGACAAATCTAAGCGAGTGAAAGAAGCAGTTATACAATGCTATCGTCTACTTCAACATTGACACAAAAATAGCAACTGCGCAGGGTCTTGCAGTCAACTTCAGAGACACAAAGATCCACTGTGACTAGTTACTATACCTTTTTCTTATTTGTTATATGGGGGCAAGACCCAGGGAGTGTGGGATTTTATCTCACTAAAACCACCCCGGTGTTCAGCACGTAGAACTCCCCGATACCTCTCAAAACAGGAGTACTTAATTACTTAGATTAACAAACGGTCTTTATTTAATTTAGTGGAAGCTGCAGAAATAGAAGTCGAAACAGCAGCTTTGTTCCACGCCGAGCTCTGGTACGATTTGCTAGTAATCAACGACAATTCACACGCTGGACCTGAAGGAAATGAAGAAACGGAGGAGTGTGCTCGAGTAACAAAAATACCTATAGATATTGAAGGAAATACTAAAGCCATTGAAGCTAAGACAAAATAATAAACCTACTTGAATTTAATGATTTTCCTGTATTTTACATAATTTTTCAAGAGTCTAAGGTAGGTATGTAATTGTATCTACTCTATGTACCTACTAGATTTCCATCCATACTAATATTATATTATACTAGCTGTTCCCTGCGGCTTCGCTCCCGTGGGCCACCCCACAGGACCCGTTTTCGGGATTAAAAAAACGTAGCTTTCTATTGGTGAAAGAATTTTTTAAATCGGTCCAGTAGTTTCGGAGCCTATTCGGTACAAACAAACAAACAAACAAAAAAATCTTGCCTCTTTATAATATTAGTATAGATATAGAAATACGAAAGTAATTTTGTTTGTTTGTTACCTTTTCACGACTAAACGGCTGAACGGATCGTAATGAAATTTGCCAATGTTATTGATTTACTAGGATTAGGACATAGTGTACTTTTGCCCGGGATTATGTTCGGGCGAAGCCGCGTGCAGAAGCTAGTGTGTCATAATATCAGAATACATCTACCTAATTAACCCAAAGGCGAAACTGGGCAAACACCCAAAATAAAAATTGACACTTATAAAAGGCATTAGGTAGCTAGCTAAACACTCTGACCCCGAAAACGGGTCCTGTGGGTTGGCCCACGGGAGCGAAGCCGCGGGGAACAGCTATTAACTAATAAAAAAAAGATTTCTAAACATCATAGCATTTTGCCAACTGGCTTCCAGTCCTATGTAATGTAGGGAAAGCCGTATACAATCTTTCCTATTTTCCTCCTAAATAATAGTAAAGTTGTTTTTTATAAAATATGTGGCCTTGATAATAAACCAACACGGGCTTACCATGTGAATAAAATTAATTAACACGTTACCACAATGGTGTGTTCTGATAACGAAACTATTTTCCTAAAGTCAATCCTGAACAAGATTGAACTAGTGGTTCCGTACCGCTTTTATGTGTGTCGGCTGCTATGGATTGTGGTTAGATTTATAGAAATAATTATTTTCTCATTATTTGAGTGAAACCTGCATGATATCAAGTAGGTACTACTTTTTAATTGCGTATTTCACGTTTTGTTAAATTATTTCACAGCGAACCCTAATTTTAACGTGACTAAAAATCATTTTAATTGATTCCCGATAAGTACATCATGTAAGCTAATATATAAGTAAATATTCAATCACTTGTGACTTTAATTTCGACAAGATGGATCGTTATTCGATATTATTTGTTTTGCTGTTATGCGTTTTGGTAGATTCGAATAAAAGGAATAGACATCACCACAATTTGAGGACATTTGATAAAAATCAATACTCGTCGCCTCCTTATTGCACGCGATTAACTAAAGGTAAGTTCAGAATTATAATCCATTTTTTGTTAAATACTTAGAACGTATAGGTTGATGGCTACTTCGGGGCTACTTCTATATAAAAGTCGCCTAAAGGGCAAAAGAGATGGCTGTGCTTGAATTTTCTTTGCATGATGGAATCAGACCTAGCGAAGGCTGCAGGGAACCGCTGGATAAAAGCAGCACAGGGCCGATTGATAAGAGTTGATGTATGTGACGTCTTTCAGCTGATATGATGATGGTGATAGATGGTTATTCTAATTCACTTAATACCTAAGTACTTGATGCACATAGACGTACAGTGGCGAACGTAAAGCCGTAGGCACTACCAGTCAACCTGTTGGTTATGCAGAGACAAAGCAAATCTAATTCTCATAAATTCTCATTTGACAAGTCCTAACTTCGTAAATACACCAACACCGCCTTTTCCAGAAACGGACTACAATCCAATTTATAAGTTTGATTATCCAGTCGCATACATTCTACCTGGAGAAAAACAGGCTTATCAAGAAGTAAGTAATATAAATTAATTTGTTTATCCATTAAGTGTAGAATAAAGACACCTGGGACAAACTATCCAGTTAGGTAGAACAAAAAGAGGTCACAATGGGCCTCATCAGAAGGCTTTAAATCACCCAAATGGTGACTGGAGTGAATGGAGAGGGCTATGCTGGGAGTTACCTTGCGTGATCGAATCAGAAATAAAGACATCCACAACCAGGGTTACAGGCATAGCCGGAAGGATTGCCAAAATTTAGTGTCAGTGGGCAGGCATTGCTCACAGAACGGATGTTCGATGGGGCCGAAAAGTTCTGGAGTGGCAACCGCGTACCGTAAGACGCAGCATTGGAAGGCCTACCTCTAGGTGGAGCGATGACCTTGTCAGGGCAGCCCTGACAAGGTCATCGCTCCACCCGCAACAGGAATCCACTGGAAGCGAGACGCCTATGATCGATCGAGGTGGCGACACTTGGGGGAAGTCTATAGCAGTGGCCGTCCTTCAGACCGGATCCCGAGGATCTCAAATATTTAAACCATTGTAAACTCCATTTATTAGTAAATTACCATTATCAAATTCGCTATTGGCTCCCGGTAGTATTTCGTTACCGTCTTCTCTGGTGAGTAACATTCAGGGCCTGCCTGTGCACATTAGGTAGGTAACTATACCTGCTGCCACACATTCATTTGAACTCTGCAGATTCAACAGAAGCAAAATCCTTCCGTTCTAAAAAAAAATGCTTTTTAATCTTTTGCTTGAAAGCTTATTCTTGCCTGCAAAAGCCAGTATGATTTAAAATTAAAGAAAGCTCGGATGGTGATAGTTCTATGCTTTTCCAGCTGTACTGTGTAAACCCTGCCACAGTGAACAAAGCTGTGACGGCCGTCTGTGACTGGGCTGCGCCTCCTCAAGTCCAGTTCACGTTGGGCGACGAACACTTGAATGTGGTACGCCAGGATCCGACCGGCCGCTTCCTGGGCAATGCTGTTATCACCACGTACCAGTTGTGCCACCATGCGCTGAGTCACAACGGAACCAGAACCTTGGCGGATGTAACGGTAACAGCTTTGTAATGGCTAATTGATCAACTTTTAATTGAATTAATAAAGCATTTTTGAAGACTTAACTGAGTATTATTTTTTGAATACCACTTAACTTACCTCCATAACTCATGTCGATATAATTATTATATCGATAAATTTCGTACAGAAAACGGAATAACGCATCAACTTATGAGGAAATATTCGAAATCGAGCGAATCAAACCAAAAACTTAGCACCTTAGAGCACCGCAAAACTGGCAAGAGATAATGTATAATTCAAAAAAATAATTATCTTCTGTTTTTTTTTTTAGTGTTCCATTCCACAAAAAGAAAAAAAGGAACCCTTATAAAATCACTTCGTTGTCTGTCTGTCCGTCTGTCACAGCCAGTTTGGTCCAAAACTACTAGATCAATTGAGTTGAAAAATTTGGTAGATACACATATCAGTCAGTGACCCAAAGACGGACAGGTAACGTAAATAGATGAATTTTAATGCTTTCACTTTTGGGGGATAAAAAAACAAACAAACAAAAAACAACCAAAACAAAACAACCAAAACAAAACAACAAATGACCTTTCATTTAATTTTATTATTTTAAAATTAAATAGTTTTTAAGTTACATAAGATAATTGTTGAAAATTAACCATTTTGTCCCCTCCGTATCTCCAAAACAACACAGCTGAAAATTTTGAAAACAATCTGAAAATAGTTCTTTAAGAAGTAGGTACCTATATGGTATTTATTAAGTCATTCTCGTTCGATTTTTGCTGAGAACAGTTGTGTTACATGCGATCGCGCGCGTACCACAGTGTAAAAGTGCTTACGCATCAAAACAACGCCGGCCAGTCGGATGCACCGCAATGACCTAGTTATTGCGTAATGCTGACGGCTGCAGGCTAATATTATTGTTAAGGCGAAGTTAATACTCGCTTAACTTCTACAATGAGTTCGAAAAAATTATATAGCGTGCACTTATCAACAGAGACTGAACATCTGTTGTACAAGTACCTTTGTGAAGAACAAAGGCAGCGCGATAATCTGCAAAAAGAGTTAAATGACTTAAAAAGTCAGATAGAAAACCTCCAGCAACAGCTGAAACTTCAAGCGGAGAACCCACCAAAATCATCATCTACAACCGCCCCTGAGACTTCTTCCCCGCCTGTTGAATATACAACGGATGAAGAAGAACTCGCTCGAGAAACAGGATGGATACGGCAAAAAAGCAGGAAGAAAAGAAAATTGAACACCTCTCCCGCCCAACCCGCACTGAATGAACAAGGAAGTGAAGATAACAAAGGTAAGGAAAAAGCCATAAAAACTCCTTTGCCACCACCTATTGTAGTAGATGGTATCCAGGATTACCAGAAATTCTTTGATTTTCTTTCTGAGAGCCAACCAGCTGATGCGTTCAGCATCAAAATGATGAACGGCGACACAATCAAAATAAATGCCAAAAACGATGATTCTTACAGAGCAATTACAAAGGCCCTCTCACTCAACAATTGCCTTTGGCACTCGTATGAGAACAAGCAAGAGAGACCAATTAGAGTTATGGCAAAAAAATTGCATTTCACATGCATTCCGGAGAGAATTGTTGAAGACTTGCGTGGCAAAGGCTACAAAATTCTAGAAGCAGCCAACAAATTGAGTTGGAAAACTAAAGAGCCACTCAATATGTTCATGCTCACATTCTCAAACGATGAAGAAACTAGCAAAATTTATAAAATTAAAACTGTATTAGGATGTAATGTGGAAATACAACCGTTAAAATCCACAAAACTGGTACCTCAGTGCAAACGATGCCAGGCTTACGGCCATACGCAAAAGTACTGCTCCAAAGAGCCGAGGTGCGTAAAGTGCACAGGCAAACATCTCACGAAGGATTGCAAAAAATCAAAAGAGGAGAAGCCAAAGTGCGTCCACTGTGGAGCGCCACATCCAGCTAACTACAGGGGATGTATTGTAGCCAAAGAAATCCAGCAGATTCGAAACAAAAAATCGAAAGGAAATAATACTGCCACTCAAGAAAATACACGAACTGGAAGAGACGAAGTCCTCAACCAGTACAAACGAAGTCAAAATATAATGCAAACTACAACTAAAAACGTATCTTATGCCCAAGTAGCTACAAGAGGCATAGCCAAGGCGCCTTTAGTTGCTATGAACAGTGACAAAAAGTTGGATGAAATCTTAAAGTTAATGTCATCATTCGACGAAAGATTGAAAAAAATTGAAAATAGCAACAAAGCTGCTACTTCTAAGCCACAAAAATGAATACTACACTAAAAGTTATGGCGTGGAACTCAAATGGGTTACAAAAACATCAGAACGAGTTACAAGTAGTATTAGACATAGAAAAGATTGATGTGTGCCTGATATCAGAAAGTCACTTCACAAAGCAGTCTCACATTAAGTTTAAAGGGTACAAAGTATACCATGCCCTCCACCCTGACAATTCTGCAAGAGGTGGTAGTGCCATTATTGTAAAAGAAAACCTACAGCACTATGAAGAGTTTAAATACGAAGAGAAGGACATCCAAGCAGTGGCGATATGTCTACAAACCAAAAAATATCCTATAACAGTATCTGCCATCTACTGTCCACCACGGTATATGATAAAAAAAGAGTACTATATGAACTTTCTAACTCGCTTTAGAAGTCGATTTATCTTAGGAGGTGACTTCAATGCAAAAAATACGTATTGGGGTTCCAGACTGACAACTACTAAAGGCAAAGAACTACTAAGTGCCATAAAAGAGCTGAAATGTGATGTTATATCAACTGGAAAGCCCACCTATTGGCCAACAGACCAAAATAAAATTCCGGACTTAATAGATTTTTTTATAACCAAAGATTTATCAACTAGTTATATAAAAGCGGAACAAAGGTATGACATGAATTCAGATCACTCTGCAATCTATCTAGAAATTAGCGAAACCATTTTGTATAAAGAAAACAGGCCCACTCTTGTTAATAAATTTACAGACTGGGCGAGCTTCAAGGCCAGATTGAATGATCAGATAGACCTTAAAGTTCCATTAAAAACACCCGAACATCTAAACATCGAAGTAGAAAAGTTCATAATGCATATCCAGCAAGCAGCGTGGGAAAATACACCTGACTGCAACAAGAGGACGAAGGGAAATACTTACCCACTCAGAATCAAGCATCTCATTATGGAGAAAAGAAAACAGAGGAAAACGTGGCATCAATCTAGGTGCCCTGAAGACAAACGAAAATTGAATAATCTAACTAAAAAGGTAGGAAGACTAATCCAAGACTTTAAAGACGAGTCAACCAAAACCTATCTTCAGAGTCTAAATAACGATCAAAGGACAGACTACTCTCTTTGGAAGGCTACTAAGTACTTAAAAAGGCCGATTACCCAAATCCCACCTATCAAATGTGAAAACGGGCAATGGGCAGTAACTAACGAGCAAAAAGCGAAGAGGTTTGCAGAACACCTAGAAAATATCTTCCAACCGAACGACGGGGAAATCATTGAAGATCACACATTGCTTAATATGGTGACATCGGAAAATGAAGTTACCATAAAACTTGTAACACCGAGAGAAGTCGCGCGAGAAATAAAATACAACATAAGCACACGAAAATCACCAGGGTACGATTTAATAACAGGAGAAGTACTTCATAACCTACCGAGAAAGGGTCTGGTTAAATTAACGACCCTTATCAATGCCGCACTAAGGCTTAAATATGTACCAGACTTATGGAAGGTGGCTGAAGTAATAATGATAGCTAAGCCAGGGAAACCGGCTCACGAATCATCATCATATAGGCCTATTTCCTTGCTACCAATAATGTCCAAGCTATTTGAAAAACTGTTACTCAGACGACTTAAACCTATAATAGATAGCAAGAACATAATACCAGAGCACCAATTTGGTTTTCGAGAAAAACACTCTACTATTGATCAAGTGCATAGGATCACAAATGTAATAGAAAATGCCCTTGAAGACAAGAAAGTATGTTCTACTATATTCCTAGACGTGGCGCAAGCGTTTGACAAAGTATGGCTTGAAGGCCTTATACATAAATTGAAGAGCCTGTTACCGAAGCAATTTGCTGACATATTAGAGTCATATGTTCTAAACAGAGTCTTTAGAATAAGACAAGAAGATGCCTACTCCGAATTGAAACAAATAAAAGCTGGCGTACCGCAAGGAAGTGTGTTAGGTCCGGTCCTGTACCTACTATACACTTGTGATATTCCTGAATTTGAGCAAAACACGATTGGGACCTTTGCTGATGATACAGCCATAATGGCTGTAGGAAATAGCCACGCAGAAGCAGTACAAAAGGTTCAAATGGCTGTTAATCAAGTTTATGACTGGACCAAAAAATGGAGGATTAAACTAAATGAATCCAAATCTGTTCACATAGATTTTACCAACAAAAAACATCAATATTCTCCAGTTTACATTAATAATAAACAAGTGCCATACGAGAATACAGCCAAATATCTCGGCATGACCCTTGACGCAAAGTTACGCTGGAAAGCCCACGTCAAGAAGAAAAAAGAAGAACTCGACTTCCGATATAAAAGAATGTCTTGGCTGCTTGGAAGAAACTCCATGCTGTCCGTGCAAAACAAATTATTGCTATATAAACAAGTCCTGATGCCAGTTTGGACTTATGGTATTCAGCTATGGGGCTGCACCAAACAGAGCAATATATCAACTATACAACGAGTCCAGAACAAAGTGCTAAGGGCAATTGTAAATGCACCTTGGTACATACGAAATGATGACCTCCATCGGGACCTAAAAGTTGAGTTCATCGAAAAAGTGATCCAGAAATTTGCAGAAGCTCACGAAAAGAGACTTCATCAGCATGTGAACGTCGAGGCAATCCAGCTTCTCGGCCAAACAAACATAGTGAGAAGACTAAAAAGAACAAAACCGTTCGAGTTAGTGTTTAGTGTTAGTGAATAGTGTAACGTACAAATGTGCTACCAAACAAACACAAGAACGAAGTGTATTCGCCTTAATAGAGACAATAAGAAAAGTGCTATTGGACACATTCTTAGTAAAGACAATGTAATAGTTTAAGTTATAATTAAATTACTTATTAGTCTATTTATAAGGCTAGATTGTAATATGATTAGGGTCCATCCTATTGATGAACCCTAAAAAAGGGGAAAAAAAAAAAAAAAATATGGTATTTAAAATATTTCATTAATGATACCTAATAATGTTGGTGTTGCGCGAGTCCGATTTGCCCTTAGCCGGTTTTTGGGGTTCGGTACCAAAATGGTAAAAAGGAACCCGTAAGGTCTATCCACACATATCAGGGCCATGCCAGGGACGTGGACAGACGTGTGTGAACGAGTTCATATTAAATGTACCCAACGATATGTTATTGAGCCCCTGACGGGGCACGGTCCGTCCACGTCCCTGGCACAGTTTTAGATGACGTTTGCTCAACTATTTTGCAAATAAGAAAGAAATAAAAAATGTTTTTTTTGCAACAGGGACTAAAAGGGGTCTTAAAATTTCGAAGTGGGGTTACTAGTGCATGTGAGGATATGAAAGAGCGCTATTTGCATATTCTCAAACATTTTATTTTTTAGGCCGCATAGTTTTCGACCTTTGTCGTAAAAAGTAAAAATAAATAACGCCCCCCTTATTTCCGAAGTTTGCATAGAGAAAATTCTGAAATTATTCTATTTAAAACGATGTCGCTAAATAGCAGATCTCGTGAAAAAGGAATATGGTACAAAACTATGCAATGTGAGCCTCCTCGAATTCCGTGGTTCTCCGACGTTAAATTAGGTAGGCAATTACTTAAAATGGCATTTAGGATACGTTCGGGACATATGCCATTAAAGAAGTTTGCATTTTTAATGAAAAAATCCCTTTCACCTAATTGTGATGCCTGCAATAAACCAGAAGATGTACAACACCTCCTTTTGGATTGCACTCGAAATCATTTTAAAAGAAAACTTTTATGTAGGCGATTAGAATTAAATTTACTAGATTTACGCAAATTTCAATCAGTGTTAGCTGTGCCTGCAAGTATTAAATCTAAGTTTATTTATAAGTTTATCCTAAATAGCCTTAAGAAGTGTATGTAAGTAACTAGGTTAGTGATTAGATGGGGCTGACATAACCTGTTGTTGGTTACAAGTCCCTAATAAATAAAGAGAAAAAAAAAAAAAAAAAAAAAGAAATCACGGTCAAGAGATGGCGCTGACCTAAAACTGCTATATTTTACACCTCAGTTTTAAAATTCTCTAACGACTATAGGCCTCGCAGATGAAAATTTTAAAATATTTCACGTTTCACAACTAAAATGTCCTCCTTCCTACCTACTCGAATGTTGCTTTGGGTGAAGCACAGTTGTAGTTTTTTCTGGGCACAGTGTTAAATAGGTACCTATACAAATGAAGCTTCTAATAGGCTCCCGGTTACTAAATTAATAAATATAATCTAAAAATAAATAAATATGGTACTGATAGAATGCGTTCAGCTGCTTTTATGGGTGATAGTCTGGTTTATACAGGATGGGTATTAATGAACCCTCAAGAATTCGACCAGTAGTTTTTGGAATAATAATAATAAAAAAACATCCTTAGTAGGTAAATAAAATACTAATATAAACAGTTTGCAATGTTGAGTGGCTGTAACGTTTTTCAGTCACCATAAGCAGTTGTGGCTAATATTTGTAAATTATCAATAAAATAGAATAGTACTGTCCGCCTATTCGCCCTTCCACCTGTCCGCCTATCCATCTATCCTACTTTTAAAGGACTGTACGTAAAGTAACACATCCAAAATATGTATATATGATGGTACGAAACCCTCGGTACGCGAGTCCGACTCGCTCTTGACCGGTTTTTTTACTTCTAAAGCGCTCATTTGCCTTTAGCTGAGTCTATGCTAGACGAGGAGCACGAGCGGAGCCGTTCGCGTCGTCAAGTATGGAATCAAACTCTGAGAATTTACTATGTTTAATTGGACTGCCCATTGCAAAACAAAATACCAGATAACAAATGGTTATATCCATTCAACAAAGGTTGACGGTGACGTTGCGTTTTTTCGCTAATGGCGAATCGTTCACCAGTACAATATACGTTTTAAATGTCCAAACAAGTAATAAGCAAGATTATTCCAGAAGTCTGTACATTGATATACTTTATTAATTAATGTTGATATAGTTAATTTAATTAATTGTAAACCGACATCTTCGGTGCACGTTTCAATGAAGCTCGGCTCGAACTACGTCTGTCAGTAAACACACAAAATAATAAATACGAAAGTTAAGTAAAAAATACGTAAAATAACAAATACGGTATTTATTATTTTTCTCTTTGGAACACTGCGAGCGCGATGTAAAACCCTTTCCCTCTTACTAATAAACGCGGAATAAAGTTATACCAAGTATAAACCTATGAAAATGTATGGTTATTCCTTTGTTATACCTAGTATAACTTTATTCCGCGTTTATTTGTAAGAGGGCTAGTGTTCGTCAAAAAACCGACAATTGGGGGAGGATAGTCGAGCACGCTCGAAGCGCGCTCGTTCGAGGCTCGCATGTCCGTCCACACTACACGAATTTGTGCTCGGCTCGTGTTCCGCTTTCTTTATTTTTTTGGGACAATCCCACCGCACTATTCTGCGTCTACGCTTGTCTAGCGTAGACGCAGCTGGCTGGATGGCTAGTTTGGCGTCTGAAACAGCCTTTCTATTCGCCCGTAGGACGATCCGGCCCTGCTTAAGTTACAAAAAAAGCTTTCCAAACTCAAATTTAATTTCTGTTGGTAGTGACAATTTCTATCCTTTCCTAAGGACCTTCAGTACCTAATAAAAGATTGTGCTAAATTATACGGTTAATAATAATAATAGAAATAGACCGATAACATGTTTACCGACGGTCTATAAATTTTTTAAATCCATTCTGAGAAAATTAATCAACATATTGATACGAATTCAATCATGTCAGCTTCTCAGAATAGATGTAGGAACGGTACTAAGGATCAGCTCCTTATACACATTGCCATTAGCCAGCAGGTTCACCATTCCCGAAAAGATCTGGTGACATGTTGGATAGACTACAAGAAGGCCTATGACTCAGTGCCACATACATGGCTTATAAGATTGCTGGGGTTATATAAAGTTAATGCAACTCTGCGCACCTTTTCTAATGTGTGTGTGGAATAGTTGAGGACGGTCTTTCGCTATCCAGGATGTCGACAGATTCAGGAGAACAGCGAACTTATAAGAATCAAGCGTGAAATATTTCAGGGCGATAGTCTGAGTTGACTGCGGTTTTGTTAAGCCCAGAACCCTCTCAGTACACTGCTGGAGGGTTCAGGCCTGGGCTATCGGTTGAGATAAGGAGGTCAGGTCATGTCACCCTTCTTTAACATGGTTGATCTGAAGCTCTTTTTCCCCAACAACTTGCAACTGATGAAGCTACTTAAGATAACAGAAACCTTCAGTAATGCCATCAGGATGGAATTCGGTGTGGACAAATGTGCAGTCAAGCATTTAAAGCGAAGGGAGATTATGGACGACTCTCGGATTCCATACACCTTAGATCCTTTCCTCAACCAAAGCTACTGAGGTAAACAGTCGTTGAAGGAACGCTTTTTGGCCGCCTCAAAAAAGTACCTACTAAATAGTTTTTTATCACTTGATATACCTAATTATTATCTTAGATAGGAACCCCTATTTGGATATAGGCCTCTTCCAGTTTGTTCCAGTTCTCTGTGTCTTTAACTCGTTTAATCCACTCTATTTCAGCTGCGTCTATGATTCTGCCGTTCATCCATCGTTTCAGGTCGTACTTTTCTTCTTTTCCAACCAGGTCCCAAATGATACGGTTAAGAATCTTAATTTCTTAAAGAAATTACATTGGCATTCACTTACATGAGACACTTATACTGTGATTTTTAATTTCGTGGACTAAACTGACAGCTGCTATTGACCTTATTTTTTTTAAATGTTGCAAACGCGGAGCATAGTGTTGTAGGTAAGGCTCAATCATAAGTGATTCATCGAATCGATGTGACATGACTCCTGAATTTATTTTTACTAATTGGTGTAAATAAATGTTTTATGAATATAAACGTAATATATTTAAATATAACAGTATTCATACACATAGTACATAAATTTTTATTGTGTTAAATATGAAATCAACAATAAAATAAATGCAATCGATAAAATTAAGTCTGACATAAATGAGTAGAAACTAAATATGGGCCGCTAGTTTCTAAATAAATTATTTTTTTATGCCGTGAAATAGTTTCATTTTCGATCTACTTCGATTTTCGATTAACTTTTGATCACTCAGGATAGTTAGGGTACGACACTATTTTAATGTAGCGATAAAGTGACAACCCCCCAAATGTCAGTTTAGTCCACGAAATAAAAAATCACATTATACATATTTTTACAATTCAAAGTATGTTGAGCGTACTTACAGGAAAAAAGTAACATAACATAAGTTTACAATTACTAAATTATTTCACTGCGAACCCTATTTTTAACTTGACTAAGAATCATTTTAATTGGCTCCCGATAAGTACACCATATAATAGGCAAAAAGTAGTAGATATATTCCATCACTTGTGACTTTAATTTCGACAAGATGAATTGTTATTCGATATTATTTGTTTTGCTTTTATGCGTTTTGGTGGATTCGTATAAAAGGAATAGACATCACCACAATTTGAGAAGATCTGATAAAAAGCTGAACTCGCCTCCTCATTGCACGCAAGTAACTAAAGGTGAGATCACAAGTATCCATTTTTACAAGCTTTTTATTAACTTGCAATAGTATGTGTTCGGGTCAAATCTTGCAACTGAATATTAAGGCAGTTATCCTCAACCATTTTGCATACACGTTTGGTTTGAATGACAATGCACGGTAAGCTAAAAAACCAGCCAAGTGCGAGTCGGACTCGCACACGAAGGGTTCCGTACCATTATCGCAAAACACTGCATAAAAATCACGTTTTACAACAAACGAGCCCCCCTTAATTTATTTTATTTTAATTTATTAATTATTATTTTTTGAAGTAAATATACAACTGAAGATTCTGTGAATATTTCAAGCGTCTACCTGTTGCCGTAATTAATATCGAGCAAAAAACGGCAAAAATGTCACGTTTGTTGTATGGGAGCCCCCCTTTAATATTTACTTTATACTGTTTTTAGTATTTGTTGTTATAGCGGCAACAGAAATACATCATCTGTGAAAATTTCAACTGTCTAGCTATAACGGTTCATGAGATACAGCCTGGAGACAGACGGACAGACAGACAGACAGACAGACAGACGGATCGTGAAGTCTTAGTAATAGGGTCCCGTTTTTACCCTTTGGGTACGGAACCCTAAAAAAGAATTAATAAAATTTAAAGATAAATACTTAGAACCAGCTTGTTGTGCCATTTCTATATGAAAGTCTCCCAAAGGGTAATAGAGAGGGGACTATGCTTGAATTGCCTAGCGTGAATCGTGTTCGAATCAGACCTAGCGAAGGCTGCAGGAATCCGCTAGATGAAAGCAGTACAGGACTCGTTTTTAAGGGTTGATGTTTGTCACGTCTTTTAGCTGAAATGATAATGACGATTGACAGTTTTTCTAATTTACTTAATACCTTCTTGATGCACACAGACGCACAAAGGCGGACTTAATGCCTTAGGTATTTACTACCAGTCAACCTTAGGAGCTGCAGAGACAAATCTGATTCTCATACTTCATTTACAAGTCCTATTGTATATTATACCAACACCGTCTTTTCCAGATACGGACTACCAAGGTAGATATAAGTATAAATATCCAATCGCTTACATTCGACCCGGACAACATGAGGCTTATCAACAAGTAAGTATTATTAATCATCTTGTTCATCCATTAGGTATAGAATAAAGGGAGCCCATCTTCATTTATTGGTCATCCAGCATTATCAAATAGTTGTTGGCTCCCGGTAATATTTCGTTACCGTCTCCTCCGGTTGAGTAACGTTCAGCTCCCTGCATGTGCACATTAGGTAGGTACCTATACCACTTGCCAAAGCCGCTATCTAAAATATTTATTTGAAGTCTGAAGATTCAAAACAAGCAGAAACCATCTGTTCTGAAAACTGTTGCCTGTAAAAACCAGTACGATTTACAATTAAAGAAAGCTCGGATGGTGATAGTTCTATGCTTTTTCCAGCTGCATTGCGTGAACCCTGCCGCAGTGAACAAAGCTGTGACGACAGTCTGTGACTGGGCTGCGCCTCCTCAAGTTCAGTTCACGTTGGGCGACGAGTACATGCACGTGGTACGCCAGGACCCCACCGGCCGCTTCCTGGGCAATGCTGTCATCACCACGTACCAGTTGTGCAACCATACGTTGCATCAAAATGGTATCAGAACCTTAGCGGATGTAACCATAACAAATTTGTAATAGATAATTGATCGACGTTTTGTTGGATTATTATAGCATTTTTGAAGACTTAACTGAATATTATTTCTTGATTACCTCCATAACCCATGTAAGGTACCAAAATAATGAGGGCTATCGTATTTGAATTTGCCGCTAGGGACACTGGTGTAGAGTGAGGTCACAAAATAGAAAGGCGCGCCGCGCCGCTTTCATACTTCGTGGTAAGGTCGTCAAATGTTACCGTTTTTTGGCTTTTAGCGCGAGTTTATTTACTATTTTTTTATTGTCACACTAATATTTTAAAGGCGAAAGTTTCTTAGTGTGTTTATGACACGTATGTGTGTTTGTATTTTTGTTACTTCTTCACGCTCAAACGGCTGGACGGATCTGGTTGCAATTTGGCACAGAGATAAATAATAGTCAGGAATAGCACATAAGATACTTGTTATCCCGGCAATATGTTCCCTCGAGATAATTTTCGACTTTCACGCGGGCGAAGCCGCTGGCAGAAGCTAGTTGTAAATATTTTCCAAATATGGCAGATTAAGATAGGTACGGGATTTACCAACCACTGCTTTAATAGTTATATGTTTCGGAAAATTGTATGCCGCTGCGCAATACTCGATGTTTTTTTTTAATTCTACGCTACGGCATTAGAAATTATTTTATTTAAAACTTTTTGTTTTGTGCGTGTGATAACAACGTTTAACAGCTATATTTAAGAATCTTACTCGCCTGTGGCGCCAACTGGTTGGCACAAAAACGCTAGCCCTCATTATCGAATCCTATCGTTTAGGACACTATTATATTTTTCGGCTCTAGTAAACAAAAATTGAAATAAGTATGGAGGATTTTTTAAATATATAACTAGGGCTTCAAAGTTAACACTTAGAAAGAGAAGTACGACATGGATTCTGATGTCATAGTCCGTCCCATATCATTGACATAGAAAACGACGTTGTCACGAGAGGGCCAAACATTAATTTGTTTAAAAGTGTTATAAGTCTCGTTTGTTTTTCGATCAATTTTAATTTTGTTACTGTTAATACTATTTTGGTGTATATATCGAAAAAAAAAACAAATACTTTTTCATGCACTATTTATAATATATTCCATATTTGGTGAGATGGTAGTAATATTATTTCTAGGTGTGTTGACTACTGCTATATAAGGTATTTATCTCACTATAATTCAAAAGTGAGGTAAGGAAACTATTTCACATTATGTATAATCTTACTTACTATCGACCACCGAAACCATCATCAGCATCGTAATCTATTTTTACCATACAATTCTTTAACTTTTTGTAAAAACAGGGTCTCCTTTAGGTTCGACGTTCAGTCCATTTTAATTTCTTGTTATTTATTTATTTAATACTTCAAGCACACAAACGTACAGAGGTGGACTCATTTATGTAGAACTAAAAGCAGCAGCACTAACTAGGTACTTAATTCATATGTATAAAATTATCAATAGATGTGGCGACACTTGAGGAAGGCCTATGTTCATCACCTTCAGCTGAAATGATGATAATGATATTTTCAACAAACTTGCTCGTAAAGTGAGCCTTATTTCATCGCTTTTAGGGCCATAGACAGAGCTATAACACACCCGTGCGTAATAATATTACACACTAGTGCGTAATAGATTTATCCCTACAAAGTTAAATTAGTACCTTTCTGCAAGTAATATGCGAGTAAACAGAGCATTTTCAATTTAACCGGGTAATACAGTTTTTTTTTAGTACAAACAAAGACTTTATGTCACTGAAAAAATATAGGTGTACATCCTTAACTAAGTCAAACAAACATTTATTATTATCAAATTATTCATAATTCACAATAATTTGTTAAAAAATATTAAAACATTTGCATTTTATCACTTAAAATTATAATTTTGAAGTAGGCTAGGCTGTACGTTCACACATCATGCAATTGGCGCGTGAAAAAATAAACCTTGCGCGCCATTTACCATAATCTTCATATTTTGTTTTAATCGTATTTGTCGCTGTGGTAAATTATAAAAGAAATGTTAAGTTTTCGTGCAGAAGATGAACATAGATAGAGTTAGTTAACCTCACCAGAAATACTAAATGAGCTGCCTACTATAGTTTCCTACAATGGAAGCGCGAGGTGAAAATGTGTTTCTGGCGTATTTATCTGAACTCGCTAATACCTACATAAAAGCCCAGCTCCCTGTGGTGCATCTATTCCAGGTGGTGCTCAAACATGGTGTTGATATCAAAACTTACTGTAACCAGATGGCATTTATGAAGAGACGGCACGGACGGATATATTGGTCGTAAATCTAATGTTTTGTCACCAGCCGACGTTGAAATTTTTTGATAGAGGCTCCGAATAGTCAGTGCCTAGCAACAAAGGTACGTTGAATATTATTAATATAAACGTATCTAAATAATTGCGTAACCTGAGCATAACTTCTTAAAAACTAATTAATTGATTTCGTTGAAGGTTGCTTTAATATTCGGTGTTAGTGGTGCGTGAAGACGACAAGAGCTTCATAATATTACAACAAAGGATGTAGAAACCCGAAATGCCTTTGTCGCCGACATTTACATAAAAAGAAAACGAAAGTATCTACTAAGGAAGTGGCAAGCAACAATGTAACACAAACTGTGAAATTGCCATCCAAATCAATCCAATGTCGCTTTGTAAATTGTACGGTCACCAATTGTTTTAATAATAAAGTAATAGTAGTTTTTATCAGATGTGTTCAACAGGTGTACAAAATTACGATGTTGTCATTTATATTAAGGATGAGATTACGTGCACATTTCAAGAACTGCCATTTATGGAAGCAAACTCTCTTTTTTTAAAGGTAGGTTTGGATTAGGGCATGCATTTCGAAATTTCGAAACTTCATAGTTTCGAAATTTCGGACCATATTTGCATGTTTATTAATTTCGAAATTGACACCCCTTATATCGAAATTTCGAAATTGGATTTAATTTAAATAGTTTGTTATTTTTATACAATTATGTAAACCAAAAGAGGATCATATGAAAATGAGTCTGAATACGAATTTAAAACCAATTAGACTGTTGCGTTGGGCCACCTTGTGACCATGTGTGCTAACAATACAATAAAACTAAACCTAAACATAGTGTTAAATAAATAAAGAAGAGTGAAGGAAGCTCGGCCATATAGAATAACCGAACTTTATTATAATGGTGGCCAGTGAGGGAAATACTTTGACAAGGTCTACAATCGTTTGCTGGGAATGCCCATATTTTTTTTACTATCGGGGGGAAACCTTCGCCAGAACTTTTGTGCATAAAAAATAGAAATAATTATTTCTAATGTTATCTCTCCACCATCCTTGGTTGACTGGTAGAGAATGCCTCAGGCATTAAGTCGACCTATGTGTACCTGTATGTTGCATGAAATTTTTATAAATAAATAAACATTTGGGGGAAATACCAGGCAGTGTGGTATTTTTACCACATTAAAACCAAACCGGTGATCATCATCAGCACTTCTTAAAATAACACATTCTTGGGGAGACCATAAAGAAGTCTCCCTTGAGCCTCGCTGTGCACGGCAGCACATGATTACTGCCTTTCCTGGGGTCACTCGGTGGGCGGACTGAGTTCCCACTCTGAGCACCCGAAACCCCGAAGTTCCACCTGCCTTAAATGATACAGGCGGGGCTTCGGCGTGTCTATATCGAGATGGTTGCCTCCACGATGCCTTCTTCTCCGAAGTAGGATTGGCCTTCTCACGATTCCACTCGGTGGCAATTTTATTCTAGTTTTCTGTCCCTGCCAGCATATTCCTCACTAATACTGGCAGAAACAGGTCTCGCCCGATCCTGGCGATTAAGACCCACCGCTCAAAGGCCTAAGAAGGCACTCCTCTAGCGTGTGCTGTGCAGGATCCAAATTGCCTCAATGATGGAAATTTACCGTGGCCTCTCACCCAATACTATTCATGTAAGTACTCACCGAAGCAACCGTGCCCGATCAGTACCTGAATGTGCCTGTAGGAGATGCGCTCCGCTCTTTACAGCCAGCCACATGCTGCAGGCTGTTGATTTTAATCCTGCAGCATCGGTCATCTGACAGTCTATTTCTGCCTCCGAGATTGGGCAGCAGTCTATGCAAAGCACTCACTGACCTACCAATGCGACGGAAAAGACGCTCGAAATTCTTTCCGAAACCTCACCGTACATGGTTAAACCAAGATAGTAGACTTGCGCTGCTTGCGCATCTCCTATTGTCACTAACGAGCTGGGTGTAATTTTATGAGGCGGTATCTGTAACTATCTTTAAACCCAGCTCGGAAAGCTGGATGGTATCGTAGAATGTGTCCCCAGCAGTGGAGTATTTGTAGTAGAAGTCTTAAGAAAAAGAAAGTCCACTTTGTTTAAATATAAATTGCACTTAGGCACCTCTCCAGTATTATTCTGATTCTCCATTATATTTGGCTCATCAGTTTCGAAATTTCGAAACTGAGGAGTCCAATTTCGTAAGCTAATTTCGAAACTGAAAATGAACGAAACTGCATGCCCTAGTTTGGATACTGCCATTCTGGCCGTGTACCGTTCTCCATCCTATGCAAACCTTGATCAGTTCCCTACATCTATGAATGACACGTTACAAGATCTAAGTCAATATAAAAATGTTGCCATAATGGAAGACATTAATATTTCAATTAACGCAGATAAGCCTCAGAAAAATCTAGATAAATACCTAAATCTAGCAGCTTTCCACTCTCTATTACCATCTCACAATTATGTCACTCGTGAAACTTGTATTGATCACGTTTTACTGAAAACCCAACACTCTGCCACCACACTTGTCATCCAGGCCAGTCTGACGGGCCATAAACCAGTTTTGCTTTGCTTGCATACAAAACAAATTCGTCAATACGCCATTCAAACTATGACAAAAACCAATTCCGACCAATTCTTGTTTGACGACACTACATTCCGCCTCGCTGCTTCCCTACGTCTTGGCGCTTCCTGTTGTTCTCCACATCGTTGCCACTGTGGCGAAGTTGTCAACAGCCTCGGTCACCACGGTCTTTCATGCAGCCGAAGTGCGGGTCGCTTCGCTCGGCACGGAAACTTAAACGACATCATCCGACGTGCTCTCGTCACCGTCGGCGTTCCGGCCTGTTTAGAACCCGATGGCCTGGCACGCGACGATGGCAAAAGACCGTACGGGATGTCTTTGTTCCATGGAAGATGGGTAGGCCTTTAGTGTGGGACGCTACTTGTGTCGATACTCTTGCGCCATCCCATCTTCTGAGTTCGTCGTGCTGTGCTGGCGCTGCCGCTGCGGCTGCAGAGAACCTCAAGCGGCGGAAATATAATAACCTAATCGGTAGTTATATTTTCGAGCCGTTTGGGGTTGAAACTCTTGGTCCGTGGGGTCTTAGTGCTCACGCTTTGTTTAAAGATCTTTCCAAACGCCTAGTTGACACTTCGCGTGACCCAAGGGCTGGCTTTTACCTTGGTCAGAGAATAAGCATTGCCATACAACGTGGCAATGCTGCCAGCCTTTTGGGTACATTACCAGTGGGGAACGATGTGGAGGCGTTTTTCGACGCCATATTTTAGTTAAGTATATTTTTAGTATTAGTTAGTGAGTAGTTTTTGGTTAAAGTGTATATGTTTGTAGTCTTCGTTATTTAAGTATTTTATACACTGTATATACTTTTATTATAAGGAAGATTTTGATAATGAAAAAAAAAACTAAAACCGATTCCGACCAACTTAAATTAGATATAGCAAATATTGATTTTGGCCCAATATACGCATCTCAGGACCCTGACCCTGATGAATTATTTTATAGAGTCACTGACCTCAGCTATAACTAAAAATACTACAACTGTACAATTGACAAAACGTAAAATAATAATTAAGCTTTGGAAAACCCCGGGTCTTTTGCGTTGCATGCGAAACAGAGACAAATTACATAGCAACGTTCGAAAGTCTCCCAATAATAACATTCTAAATACGACATACAACCGCTACATAAATTTCTGTAATGCTCTATTGAGAAAAGTTAAAGCAGCTTATGATAAGGAACAAATAACGAATGCTAGAAATGACAGTAGAAAGATATGGCAGGCAATCAAAAATATAACGCACATAGCTAAAACTAAAAAACCATCCAAAGACTTACTTAATTTAGCCCCAACGCCAAATGCATGCGGTTAATGAAATAAATAAATATTTTGTAAATGTTGTCAAGACTTTAGCGGAGAATATTCTAAAGAATAATGCTGGAGACATGAGCAATGACATTAGCACCAATGCCCAATGTTCTCATTCTATGAAATTTTTTGTACTGTTTGATACTGATCTGAAAACTTATTACACGATTGACGATTTTCTTAATGATTATTCACTAACAGTTTGACATACTGTTACTCTGATTGACATAATTATTATTGTGATCCTCTCATTGACTTATTTTATTTTTTATTGCTGACATTTTTTAAATTAAATTATATTGTATTTTCCAATGATCTGCCACTTAATGTTGATATACTTATTATTTTGTGTAAAAACGATACGTATTTTGTGTAATCCTTTGCATGCCCTGCGACGGTAAAATATGGAGAACTTTACTATAAAATCACCTATGTAACTACTCTACCCATGTTTGCAAAGAAATAAATGATTTGATTTAATTTGATTTGATCCTTAGGAACTGAGCGGGGTAATTATGACTCTTAAAAGCAACTGCGCAGTTGGCTGGGATAAAATATCGAATAAGTTCCTTAAAGACTTCAAGGACATCTTGGTACCTCCGCTGACATTTTTATTCAATCACTGCATACAGGTCGGAGTCTTTCCAACAGCCTTGAAGAAGTCCATTGTTGTCCCGATCTATACACGGGTCGATCGTGTCTCAAATTACGAGTACAGGCCAATTTCTTTGTTGTCAGCTATTGCCAAGATTTTTGAAAAATTGTTACATGTAAGACTGGTAAATTATTTAGAAAAAAATAAACTACTTTCGGACTGTCAATTTGGTTTTCGGCGCGCCTGGTCTACTTCTGATGCTGTGCATACTGTTACTAACTTTATAGCAACTAATTTGGATGAAAATAAGAAATGTTTAGCAGTATTTCTGGACCTGGCGAAGGCATTTGATACTGTTTCTGTCGCCTTACTGCTTCGTAAGCTGGAAGCCATGGGTATTCGTGGTACTCAGTTAGACCTTTCTGGGAGCTACTTATCTGACCGATGCCAAGATACGGCTGTTGATGGCTACTTGAGCGCTGACCTGCCAGTCACCTACAGAGTCCCACAGGGTAGCGTACTTGGACCTACCTTATTACTGATCTATCTAAATGATCTGAGCTCTTTCAAGCCACTAAATGGCACTGACACTAGGTCATATGCAGACGACACTGTTATTTTGATTGCCGCCAAAACCTGGCATGAGATCTTTGATGCTGCCCAAAATGCACTTACTTTTGTCTCCAAGTGGTTAGTCGACAATGTATTGACACTTAACGCCGATAAATTGAAACACTTGACCTTTATAATCCGTGATGCAGGTAACCCGCTAGATGACCTACTTAGTTGCTCATAACTGCGGAGTCTACGACTCCAATGGGTGCGTTTGCAGACGACTAGATCAAACTGATCTCATCAAATACCTTGGTGTAACTCTGGATTCGCACTTAGACTTTGCAGAGCTTTTGGTGCTTCTTAGCGGAAGGGTCAGGAAACTTATTACAGTCTTTAAAACTCTCAGACTTGTCGCCTAACCCAGACTAGTAAAGCAAATTTATTACCCATTGTGTCAGAGCTTAATCTCGTACTGCATAACTTCATGGGGGAGAGCTCCAGCCTCTAATATTAAATGTGTAGAAATTGCACAACCGAGCTATTCTCAAAGTGAGCACTTTTAGACCATTTTTGTTAGACCATATTTGTTCCCCGCGAAATCTATATACCATGAATGTGAAGTCCTTACAGTTAGACAACTGTTTCTATTGGGCACAATTCTTAAACAGCATACCGACACCTTTTATGAACCCCTTAAAAATGTATCTCGTCGGAAGGGTAGGATATGTGAGTCTACAAAAAGGTGCCATTCATCATTTATCCAAAGGTTTTACTGTTTCCTAGGACCCTTTATTTATAACAAAGTTAAAGTTGTTAATTTACAGTCTCAACTCAAATCAGTGCAAAAACGCAGCTATAGCCTGGTTACTAACCCTAGGATACGATGAAACCGAAAAACTTCTTGTTGTTCCATCTTAGTTTTACCTCCACACCACATCATTACCATTCCCACACTACAAATTATCGACCTCCACACCACATCATTACGATTCCCACACTACAAATTATCGACCTCCACACCACAACATTACTTCACAACTCATAATAATTTAGTTTAATTTAATTATTGTATGAATTTAAACATTTTGGTCTATTTTAGTTACTTTCACAGCATTATGTCATACGGTATTTTATTGTGGGGCCGAGCGGCTGACATTGAATCCATATTTATATTGCAAAAGAGAGCTATCAGAGCCATATATAATTTAAGTCACAGAGAATCTCTTAGGGAGCTATTTAAAAATATTAATATTATGACAGTTTCTTGCCAATTCATTTATGAAAATATCATGTATGTAAGGAAAAATATACATCTCTTTAGTAAGGTCAGTGATAGACACAATTGTAATACGAGAAATAAAGATAAGTTAGATCAACCATCTTATAGACTAGCAAAAGTACACTCATCTTTCATGGGGTACTGTGTTAAATTTTATAACAAAATACCTTGTGATATATTAAAACTAAATGAAAGTAAATTTAAAACTTTAGTTAAAAGCACACTTTGTAAACAAGCATATTACAAATTAGATGATTATATTCAAGATAAGAATGCTTGGCAACATGTTGGTCCCGCTCCGTAGGGCAATCTTTGGTGTGGACAAAATCAAATTTGCTAATTTGTATTCCTATTCATAGTTTTTGTATTCTTAGGTTATTTTTTATATTTTTTCCAGAATTTGACTCACACAAGGTTCCGTTGTTGTTGAATTAGGTATTTTACCTATGTTTGCAATATTTGTAAGTATGTGAGAACCTGTTAGTGCTTTTATTACTTTATACCTGTACGTTGTATAGTGGGTAGTGCTATTTTTGGGTGCATCGTCCTCACATATATGAATTTATTAATGTATGTACATAAGTAAACTTTGTATATTTTTTTTAAAAAGAGTAAGTATGGAGTTTCTTGTGCGTTCTTCTCCATAACAAGCTACTTTCCGAATGTACGGTAGAGTCAATTTTTATTACTTGTACATTTTTTATTAACATTTAATTTTTGACGTTCAAAAGTGCCGCTTATTGGCCTAATTGAAATAAATATATTTGACTTGACTTGACTTGACTTTTGTAATAATTACATAATAATTCAATATAAAAATTTTAATAATTTATAATAATCTATGAATATATGAATTTGTCGGCATTTCTAAGATATCGTTCTGAAGAGCGCTATGGTTTCAAATGACTTTGACAGATGGCAACTTGACGTTAACACTTGACATTAGTTTATGGCGCGAACAACAGGTGATGACATAAGGATCGAGAGAGATATGGCGGGTTGGATTGAGTTGTGAATTCGTGATAAAAACCTGAGGAGAAAAACAGTGAGAGTTACCGATTGTTCGTGTAGATCAAACTACGTGTCATAGTGGAATGTCGTTTAAGTTATTCGCCAATACATAACGTGATCAGTTACATTGTGAGCCTACATACAAGCAAAGAAGTTGGTTTGCTTAACATCTAGCCCGAAAGAACCCATGCAATAATGGATTTTCCTGACAATTACACAGCCGTCCCTACATCAGATCGTGGGATATAAGGGCTTGATATTTAGGAAACTAGTGAAATAACAATCGAACAACTTGTGATCAGTGAAATTACCTACTGAAAGAAAGTTGGTACCTAGCGGGAAACTTCAAATACATGAAGACTTGGGAGACGGGTATTCGGTCAGAATATAATCTTATTTGCAGCACAAGGAGTGACTGAAAAACATTCCTCAACCATAAAGTTTGATCATGATGGTTTGAAAGCTTATTGAAAGGTCTACTTCTTGCTCAATTAAATTTGGAGAGTTTACAATAATAGTAACTAGTTTAAACAAATGAAGATAACTAAAGTCACATAATTATCATTTGCACTAAGACCGGTAAATGTTAGTTAAGTTGAAAAGTGCCTGAAAATGGTTTGTTTTAAATTAATCCTTCAGGCTTTTGAGCTCAGCTGTTCAGTTTAATTGAAAGAATACTGGAAAGATTCCAATTAATTGGTAGAAAAACCAGGAACTAAAATCAAGACTTGATTTTGCAAATCATGGCCCGGAGAGAATCATGACTATTTTGGAAACATGGTTAACAAGTTTGAAAAGTACCTCAAGTGATGGGATTCTTAACGCTACCTGCCTGGTAGTATGTTGTGTTAAAGGTAATGGTAATTGAAGAATCTGCTGCGCATGAGAAAGTTCAGATTTAACAAACATCTGGTTATGGAAAGTATCTACAGTAGTTGGTAAGGTCACTTTATTTTTATGTTCATGGAAAAAAGAAACTTTACCACCCTTTTGTGGTTCCAATGCAGTTGGTTAAACAAAAATTACATTGTAAAGCCGTTGAACTTCTTGTACACTACAATATACAATGTTTTTGTCTGTTAAAAGAAAATAAGTGGAGAAAAAGAAAAAGCAATTGATTGCACATTACAGATTCAAGGTTGTTTCAAATTGTAGATTATTATGGTTTTCACAAAAGTCTAACTTTTGTGCCTTAGAAACATAGTATGATAATCTTTGCTGTTACTCATTGACGGTGTATTCATTTTACAATTTATGTGATGATTGATTTTTTTAATTGCTGTGTGATTGTTACCTAATTGTTTGACTGCCTTGTCCACAATTATTACTTGGGGTCTAGGGTTGAATCTCTGGACAACATGTAGTGGTATCCTATTGCTTGAAGCTTGAACTTGGTTGGTGAGTTAAGGGTGCGCTATACACCTTTGCTTGCAGACATCGATTGGTGAGTGCAGACATGTTATTTTGTGTTATAAAATTGTCTCTATGTAAAGATATTCGAATATGTCATAATATAGTGGTTAGTGCTTTAGTGACAGTACTTATCACAGAAATTTTGTAATTTCTTCATATTGGTAGTGTGTCTTCATGGGGTTATTTATGCCGTTCATTAAAATTTACTACCATTGTGATGGCGCTGTGGCTGGGCCACTGGATGCTGCTCTGTGTGTTGCGGGTTCCATTCTCATGTGGAGTAGATGTTTGCGTGGCCTGCAGGTGGTTGTTCTGGATCTGACTGTTTGTGAGTTTGGAGTGTTTGTGAACGCACCCATAATACCTGTTGATTTGATGTCTGATGGAAGGTGGGAGCCTGGTGCCTCCGGTGCTTTGGTGACCTGTTGTTTGGAGTATGTGACATAGTATGATGTGTTAAGCATCTGGAAGGTATGGCACCCTTGGTGCTTCGAGACCGACCTGACGTTTGTTGCAAGCCAGGTTCGTTAGGTAGGTTGGTGGGTGGTCGAAGGGGCCCAGCACGCCCGGTCCACGCCACGCGTTTTACAGGTGGATGGTCGAAGGGGCCCAGCACGCCCGGTCCATGCCACGCTGATAGTAGGTGGGTGGTCGAAGGGGCCCAGCACGCCCGGTCCACGCCACGCGTTTTACAGGTGGATGGTCGAAGGGGCCCAGTACGCCCGGTCCATGCCGCACTGTGAGTAAGTGGGTGGTCGAAGGGGCCCAGTACGCCCGGTCCACGCCACGCGTTGTACAGGTGGATGGTCGAAGGGGCCCAGCACGCCCGGTCCATGCCACGCTGTTAGTAGGTGGGTGGTCGAAGGGGCCCAGTACGCCCGGTCCACGCCACGCGTTGTACAGGTGGATGGTCGAAGGGGCCCAGCACGCCCGGTCCATGCCACGCTGTGTAGGTGGGTGGTCGAAGGGGCCTAGCACGCCCGGTCCACGCCACGCGTTGTCCAGGTGGATGGTCGAAGGGGCCCAGTACGCCCGGTCCATGCCGCGCTGTGAGTAGGTGGGTGGTCGAAGGGGCCCAGTACGCCCGGTCCACGCCACGCGTTGCGCAGGTGGATGGTCGAAGGGGCCCAGCACGCCCGGTCCATGCCACGCTGTGAATAGTTGGTTGGTCGAAAGGGCCCAGTGCGCCCGGTATACTTTGCGTGGTATGATGAGTCGTTGGATGATTGAAAAGGGCCTTGTGCGCCCGTTCCACACATGATATGCTGAGTTGTTGGTTGATCTAAAGGATCTTGTGCGCCTGGTCTTCACCGTATGATATCGCAGAGTATGCATGTCAGGAATGGACGAGCGGATCCAAATGGAATGTTACTTTCTTTGGTGTGTGATATTTGACGAGCCATTATAAGAATTGTTAAATGCTCGAGGCCTCGCAAAATGTCAGGAGGCCGTGTCGGCATTTCTAAGATATCGTTCTGAAGAGCGCTATGGTTTCAAATGACTTTGACAGATGGCAACTTGACGTTAACACTTGACATTAGTTTATGGCGCGAACAACAGGTGATGACATAAGGATCGAGAGAGATATGGCGGGTTGGATTGAGTTGTGAATTCGTGATAAAAACCTGAGGAGAAAAACAGTGAGAGTTACCGATTGTTCGTGTAGATCAAACTACGTGTCATAGTGGAATGTCGTTTAAGTTATTCGCCAATACATAACGTGATCAGTTACATTGTGAGCCTACATACAAGCAAAGAAGTTGGTTTGCTTAACATCTAGCCCGAAAGAACCCATGCAATAATGGCTTTTCCTGACAATTACACAGCCGTCCCTACAAATTTAATAATACTTTAACATAAATATTGTAATAATAATTTAAAATAATATGTATTCCATTGTTTTCCACTTTACCAAAGGTATCAATAATTGTAATCAAATCGACTAATAATCACTGTTCTGTTGGGGGGCCTAGTAATCTGTGTTACGGGATATCCTAGTACAGATGCCAGTCTCCCACAAAGGATTTACCAAGTAATATTGCACCATTATGTAATAGTGTAACACACCTCATTATTATGAAAGTCATTATTATTGTATAATGTATCTGACAACTAGCGCCATCTGTGTATAACGCTTTAAACTGTTAGCGTTTACGATTCCTTTGAGGAACGTAAACAGTAGAGGACTCACTTAGTCAACTTCATTGACAGTATTGTAAGTGGTTCGCAGTATAACCACTAGATGTCGCTGTTTATTGATGTGACGATCCTAGATCGCGATGTTAAAAACTACCGCCGTTTAATGACTTCGACAGATTGTTTGTCGTTCGTAAATACAAATCCCAGCTGACAGAAAGGTGCATCTGCGGATCTCGTCCTACTTGGAAAGATCACGTGGGACATCCCTGTCAGTTGGACTTTTTGGATTGGAGGGCTAAGTACCCTGCCTTCGTCCAAGCGGACTTGGCTGTGTGTACTACGCCTTATTTTAATATACATAGTGTAAACTAAGTAACGTCAACACGACGACCTACCCTACAAACTGGCGCCCAACGTGGGGCAAGACTACAACCCCTACAAACTGGCGACCAACGTGAAGCAAGAAGGCGAACCAAAGTACGTCACCCACTCCGGCCGTATCATTACGACTACGGTAAAAGGACGCAAGCAGAGATGTTTATTCTACACTGATAACTCAGTTAACTACCACGACTGTGTTAGACTAAACAAAGTCCTAATACCCTCATGACCGATGCCAATAGCTACCCACCTGGAGCAGTTCTGGTCCAGGGGGAGAAGGAAGATGAGCATACTATTAGCAAGGTAGCTCGGAACTTTTGCAACCTACATCCCATTAGCAAGGGAGCTCAGGGTGTCACCGCAAAATTTGCACCTCGTAGAGATGGACCCTACGTCATCATGAGTAAATACGGACCCGCCTCTTTTAATGTAGCGTTCCCAAATGATCCTACTAACTCAATCGGACTTTATCATGCATCCGCTTTGACCCCATACAGAGTCGAATGCCATGACACTGTTCCAGAGCCTGTGCAACCACTTCGAAGAAGAGGACGCCCCAGAAAGAAGATTGTTGACGACAAACCTTTACCTGGAGACAAGAGAGGACGCGGACGTCCTAAGAAACAATAACGCCCTATTATTCAGTCCTTCACGCCGAGACGTCTTTGAGGACTGAGGGGGAGATTGTAACACACCTCATTATTATGAAAGTCATTATTATTGTATAATGTATCTGACAACTAGCGCCATCTGTGTATAACGCTTTAAACTGTTAGCGTTTACGATTCCTTTGAGGAACGTAAACAGTAGAAGACTCACTTAGTCAACTTCATTGACAGTATTGTAACTGGTTCGCAGTATAACCACTAGATGTCGCTGTTTATTGATGTGACGATCCTAGATCGCGATGTTAAAAACTACCGCCGTTTAATGACTTCGACAGATTGTTTGTCGTTCGTCAATACAAATCCCAGCTGACAGAAAGGTGCATCTGCGGATCTCGTCCTACTTGGAAAGATCACGTGGGACATCCCTGTCAGTTGGACTTTTTGGATTAGAGGGCCAAGTACCCTGCCTTCGTCCAAGCGGACTTGGTTGTGTGTACTACGCCCTATTTAAATACATAAATGTAAACTAAGTCTGTATCTGCCCTACTTGGAATAAAAACCTGCAAGTCACCTTCGTGTTTCCTTCGAACCTGTGACGTCAACACACCGACCTACCCTACAATAGTTTATATGAAACCTTTGTGGATAGAAATATTTTTTTTTATTATTTATTAGTTTATTTCTCACAAAACCTGCCAAGTGCGTGTCGGGCCACGCGCATTAATAGGGTTCCGAAGTTGCATAATACTGTGGACTAGGAAGAGGGTTTTGTTGTTGTTACATGAACATTAAAACGGTTTCAACAATGTCTAAAAACGGGCCCACATAGGATGATGTTTTTTTTAATCTATATGCTCGCGTTTGACCAATATCTCGCTTGATGGTAAGCGATGATGTGGTCTACGGTGAAGCACGCTTGCCTAGATGTAACTTAATCACTCTTGTCTTAAACTAAAGAAGGACTAACTGGTAACTGAAGAAGGAGTTATAAAATCCAACTTCGCAACTGAAGTTAGAAAAATATTATGTATTTGAGTACCACCGCGGTTGCGAATTGCGAAAGGAGTAGAGCGCGCGTTCGTTAGAGCCACGGGGAATGGTATGGTTCGTTCCTGGATCCTTGCGCGCACGCTCCTTGTTTATTTTTCTTTAGGAATTTGAAAAATTTCGTACCTCTAATCTGCGGTATTCACTATTTCGTTCTTCGCTACTCAATTAGTGATGTAGTTGGGCCGAATATTGACTTAATAGATGGATATCGACAAACGAAAATAAGTAATTTGCTTGGCAATCGAATCTAATTTGAATTTAGATTAAAAAACGTCGAAAATATTTTTGCACTAACACAAAATAGACTCCCCCGCGCCCATGCGCCGTATGGACTACGAACCGGTACTGCCAACGCCTTCGCCCACTCCAATGCGTTATTCGAGCTTAAACATTATTAATTTAGAAATAATTAATTATTAAGGATTGTAACACACCTCATTATTATGAACGTCATTATTATTGTATAATGTATCTGACAACTAGCGCCATCTGTGTATAACTCTTTAAACTGTTAGCGTTTACGATTCCTTTGAGGAACGTAAACAGTAGAGGACTCACTTAGTCAACTTCATTGACAGTATTGCAAGTGGTTCGCAGTATAACCACTAGATGTCGCTGTTTATTGATGTGACGATCGTAGAACGCGGTGTTAAGAATTACCGCCGTTTAATGACTTCGACAGATTATTTGTTGTTCGTCAATACAAATCCCAGCTGACAGAAAGGTGCATCTGCGGATCTCGTCCTACTTGGAAAGATCACGTGGGACATCCCTGTTAGTTGGACTTTTTGGATTAGAGGGCCAAGTACCCTGCCTTCGTCCAAGCGGACTTGGTTGTGTGTACTACGCCCTATTTAAATACATAAATGTAAACTAAGTCTGTATCTGCCCTACTTGGAATAAAAACCTGCAAGTCACCTTCGTGTTTCCTTCGAACCTGTGACGTCAACACACCGACCTACCCTACAAACTGGCGCCCAACGTGGGGCAAGAAGGCGAACCAAAGTACGTCACACGTTCCGGACGAATCACAACAGCAAGTGTCAGTAGGAAAGCAGAGATGTCGGTGAGCATGACCGACGCTCAATTCGAGGCGCTGCTGTCAAAACTTTCACCAGCAAGGCATGGCTCATTCACCTCCTGCAAAGCTGAATTTGACGGGACCAAGGACTCCGAAGCGACGGAAGCATTTTTGGCGGCCGTTTCGGTTTTCAAGAAAATAGAAAACGTGAGTGACGCAGACGCGCTCACTGGATTACCACTTCTCCTCAAGGGTGAAGCTGCAGTATGGTGGCAAGGAGTTAAAAATCATGTCTCCACATGGGAAACTTTCAAGGAACGATTACGTCACGCCTTTGCTCCAAAGAAACCTGCCTATATCATATACAGAGAGATAGTTATGGAAAAACAAGACTTTCGCACGACCACTGAAAGCTTCGTGGCACATAAACGAATGCTATTTTCTCAGCTTCCACAACCCGAAATACCGGAATCCCATCAGCTGCATATGATATACGGCCAGCTGAAACATCGAATACGGGACAAGATTCCACGTAACTCCATAAAAAGTTATGACGAGTTATTGGAGGCTGCTCAGAGCGTCGAACAGATGTGGATTGACAGGACGAACGACGGTGAGGAACGCAAAGACACTAAGCCAAAACTAACCAATAAGCTTAAGGTAAAGTGCGGGTTCTGTCATTTCGTAGGCCATGATACGGAACAGTGTAGAAAGCTGAAAAAGAAGCAGCGAGAATTAGATACAACTGGATCCAATACAAATCCTGAGGACCAAACTAAAACTATAGCTTCTAATAAAACGACGCAGGATCCATCACCACCGGCACCCAGAGTGTCATGTTACGGCTGTGGTACACCTGGCGTAGTTCGCAGTAGCTGCCCAACATGCAGTGCCAAGAAACAACGCGCACTACAATCGGCTAACTTAGCTTTTTGCCCGGTTAATGTACAGTCGGATATAAGAAGCAGGCCTATAGTGTTTATTGAGATAGATGGCATTGAAGGGACAGCATTCGTCGACACTTGTGATAAAACTAGCATTGCATCGTACCAACTTTATACACAGTTGATGAGCAAAGGACACAAGTTTTCCGAAGAAACAGTGAGAGTCACTTTGGCAGACGGCATAGGGACCACCCAACGGGTCAAGAAGATAACCGTTCCAGTAAAGTTAGAAGAGCGCGTCATACAGACAAGCTTCATTGTTCTGCCCAATTCAAGGGACAATCGAACCCTACTAGGTGTCGGATTTATGCAGGATGCTGGAATGATACTTAATCTTCCTCAGTTTACTTGGGAATTCTTCGATGCCCAAACGACCTATGAATTGTATGAGGAAGACTTCGTGACATTCGAACCCGCCGGTAACAGCCTAGATGCCACAAAGGAGGTGCACTCACCGGTTACGGTACCCTCAAAAACTGCCGTTCTGCCCGAGGTACCTTCAACGGCTATTGCATCATCGAGCGCTGCCAATCTTCCCGAGAGTGCTTCGACCTATAAGCTGATACCACTCGAGCTATCACCTGCCAAGAAAGCAAAGAGGGTCTTCGATGGCTACGTACCTGCTTTCGCAGATTTTATGATGCACGATGCTGAAAAGAACGTACAGGAAGCGGAAGTCTACTTATCACCGCATTCACGTCAACTCTTTCCTGATGCAAACGAGCCTACGAACTCTGATGATGCTTTCCATTATTGTAGTGTAGATATAGATGATAGTCAAAAGGATTTGTTAAATAAAATGTTAGAAGAGTACCAAGAGGTTTTTATTGGTAACAATAGTCCCTCCTTACTTGGAGAACACTGCATCATAACGCCTGAAGGACTAAAACCAGATTCAGGAAAACAAAAGCTATCGTAGAAAGGCCAAAACTTAAGAATCTTCAACACCTAATATCTTTCCTACAAATGTGTTCATGGTACCGCCGTTTCATTGAGAATTTCGCCGCGATCGCCCAACCCCTTACGAAATTAACAAAGAAGAAAGCTCGTTGGGAATGGACTACTGAACAGGAAGTCGCCTACAATACGCTGGTAACTCGGTTAACTACCACACCTGTGTTGCGGCAGGCAGACTAAACAAAGCCCTATACCCTCAAGGCCGATGACAGTAGCTACCCACCTAGAGCAGCTCTGGTCCAGGGGGAGAAGGAAGATGAGCATACTATTAGCAAGGTAGCTCAGGCACTTGTGCAACCTACATCCCATTAGCAAGGGAGCTCAGGGTGTCACCGCAAAATTTGCACCTCGTAGAGATGGACCCTACGTCATCATGAGTAAACACGGACCCGCCTCTTTTAATGTAGCGTTCCCAAATGATCCTACTAACTCAATCGGACTTTATCATGCATCCGCTTTGACCCCATACAGAGTCGAATGCCATGACACTGTTCCAGAGCCTGTGCAACCACTTCGAAGAAGAGGACGCCCCAGAAAGAAGATTGTTGACGACAAACCTTTACCTGGAGACAAGAGAGGACGCGGACGTCCTAAAACGCCCTATTATTCAGTCCTTCACGCCGAGACGTCTTTGAGGACTGAGGGGGAGATTGTAACACACCTCATTATTATGAACGTCATTATTATTGTATAATGTATCTGACAACTAGCGCCATCTGTGTATAACTCTTTAAACTGTTAGCGTTTACGATTCCTTTGAGGAACGTAAACAGTAGAGGACTCACAACTTCATTGACAGTATTGCAAGTGGTTCGCAGTATAACCACTAGATGTCGCTGTTTATTGATGTGACGATCGTAGAACGCGGTGTTAAGAATTACCGCCGTTTAATGACTTCGACAGATTATTTGTTGTTCGTCAATACAAATCCCAGCTGACAGAAAGGTGCATCTGCGGATCTCGTCCTACTTGGAAAGATCACGTGGGACATCCCTGTCAGTTGGACTTTTTGGATTAGAGGGCCAAGTACCCTGCCTTCGTCCAAGCGGACTTGGTTGTGTGTACTACGCCCTATTTAAATACATAAATGTAAACTAAGTCTGTATCTGCCCTACTTGGAATAAAAACCTGCAAGTCACCTTCGTGTTTCCTTCGAACCTGTGACGTCAACACACCGACCTACCCTACAGGATGTTATAAATTTATTTTTGTATATTTTGACATGGTTCATAAGTATATATTTACTATCTGTTTTACACAGCTAACAACGTTATTTAATTATTTTTTCAATGGCATTTGTACAAAAATTTTACTATACTACTGCTACTATTATATTACTGCTACATATGCTGCTGTTATATTACTGCTATTATTATATTACTGCTGCTATTTTACTGTGCCAAGTACATTTTTAAGTTGGTCGACTATTACTCGTAAACTTGTAAAGCATACTTATGTGTGAAAGTTTTCCTTTTAACTTACTATATACTTACTTACTTACTTTATATTTACTACTACCGTGAATTATTTCATATAGCCAAGAGCAACCATGTCGCTGGCAGAGGGGACACTTGACTCTAACATAAATTTGTAATTTAAAGCTTAATTTTACGCAAACGGATCTCTGAATCGAAAAATGGTTTTAACAAACCCATATAATTTTTGATTATCCAACGATATCCCACACCATGGGATAGACGAGAAAAATAAACATCCCTACTTTACGTCTAAAGGAGGCATCCCAAAAACTTATTCTTCCTTGATTTTATTTTACCACTTTCTCGGAATTATTAATATGTATATCCATGCCAAAATATAGCTTTCTAGTACTTAGATTCTCTGAGCTAAGCTGCGGACGGACAGACGAACAGAGCGAAACTATAAGGGTTCCTTGTTGACTTCGGAACCCTAATAAAACGATATATGCAATATATGTTTGTTTTTTCATCGCAAATGTGTTGAAAAACGTTGTATGAAACTCGTGAGCTCTGCTCATTACACGCTCGGCTGAATTACGATTAACTTAGCACACTTGTATCATAATATACTATCAACTATCTTCTAGGCGTTAACTAGGTACCTACCTATAGATGATACGTGTAGAATTAGACAGAACATTTATGTAATTTAAAGTAGGTAAAAGGTTTATTAAAAGCAATAGGTAAGTACCTATTAGCATGTCATTGCAATTTCTTATGGTTAAATCGATGATTATCGAATTACGGATCGTAACTGATTGCTTTCTTTGGTTTAGAAATTGCTGTGTGAATCAAGCATGTAAGTAATACCTATTGTAGTGGTGATACAGTGCACGTGCGTCGTGACAATGTTTGGCAAATTACCATATTACACTTTAGGATTAACACTATTTATTTACCGACTTACCAAAAAGGAGGAGGTTCTATGTTCGACATTATGTATGTTTTTTTTTATGTATGTTCACCGATATCTCCGTCAATTTTGGACCGATTTTGAAAATTTTTTTGTTTGAAGAGTAAATGTTCCGAAATTGGTCCCATTTTAATTTGGGGAAGATCTGATGAAGAATTTCGAAGATATACAACAGAACCCTTCAATAAATAACGGCAAATCTCTCGGGATTGCTGCAATCGCATGTCTGTTTATTGTTTATACCATTTCATAACATAACAACACGCCTGTACGCTTTAAAGGGTTCACCTTGGTACACTCTAATTTCACCGGTTATGTTCAGTCTCATGATATTCGGGTAATCTATTCTGGCATTATAGGTACCTAGGTAGGTACAACTAAAAAGTGAAAAATAATAAAACTTTTTGCAAAAAAATGCTACCGACTTCCAAATAAGAAAACTACAAAGTGAGAAATAACTTAACTTTTGAAAGTCGGTGTCCATAACGCAAAATAAAATGTACCTACCAAAGACACCGACTCACGACGTCATGATGAGTATCGATATCAATGACGAATGATAATAACTTCAAAAATTATACTGATTTTTAAACATATACCTATGTCAAGTATCTGCACTGCCTACGTACCTACTTGCGGTTGTTGACACAGAGGTTAGATACTTACATGGAATATACGTATAAAACGTTTACCTACTTAACCCTACCCCATCCCACATACCTACCTACCAGAAATATTCAACGACATTTTTGAAAAATTTTGCTCAATTTTAATATCAACCTGGGAAATAAAAGTATTATGAAAAACCGGCCAAGTGCGAGTCGGACTCGCGCACTAAGGGTTCCGTACCATTATCGCAAAAAACGGCACAAAAATCACATTTGTTGTATGGGAGCCCCACTTAAATATTTCTTTTTTCTGTTTTTAGTATTTGTTGTATATTGTATAGCGGCAACAGATATACATCATCTGTGAAAATTTCAACTGTCTAGCTATCGCGGTTCATGAGATACAGCCTGGTGACAGACAGACAGACAGACAGACGGACCGCGGAGTCTCAGTAATAGCCCAAGTAACACAAAAGTGCTGTATATTAGCTGTATCACTGTCCACAATAGAATCCTAAGCTGACCAAGCCTTCTGAATAAGAGCATTAGAGGCGCTGTTTCAGCTGATATAACCCTAGTTTGGGCACAAATTAAACAGCTGTTAGCTGAATAACTGTAATTATTTGCATTATATCAGCATTATTAAAGGTAACAGTCATCCCAAGAGCTAAACATTGACTGATTATAAGAGTATATGTTACCTTTTATATAGCACAATGGCCGATTAATAGAGTTCTTGTTACCTATTTTTCAATACAAGGTGTGTACCTTGTACCAGAATATTTTTAACGCTTTTATGGAATTGAAAAATCACAAGTGGCAAAACTTTGAATAATTTTCACCCTACTCCTTATTATTTTGATATGTTGTTTCTGTCAAACATTTTGTGGTGAAATAAACAAATATGGTTTTCGGTAAAAAACACCTTGCTTTTTCCTCCATGTGCGTGAAATTCGAATGGGAAAGAGAGTTTATTGTCAAATAGTATATGAATATAGACGATAATATTCACGCGCTCTCAAAATATCACTCTTTACTTGAAAGTTATAGTATAAAATAAGTTGATAAAATAATATAAAAAAAAAAAAATATTATACATTTGTAATTTTACAATAAGCTGTTTACTTATAAAATCATTAGGTTTTCTATTGAAATCCAGTTGTTATTTTCGTTGACTTATCAAAGAAAAATTCTTAATATATTATATTACATAGGTTAGAACCTAAAAAATGGCAGAGTCTGTTGTGTCTATCCTTCTAAGTTATTCAGTTACCTACATCATCCCAAACAACACTCCTCCAATTTTCGTAATATTTTTTTGCAAACTGGGGTGCTGAAAAGATAAGTCTACAAGATCTTATTTAACTGCATTAGTAGATTAATTGCCGACGCTAGTACAAGTATTCAGCTCTAACTGGGATCATGGGTTACGTGTGAGCTAATTTAAAGCAGTTAGCTGTAATTTAGCATCATATAAGTTCACCCAAAGTGATCATGTGGGCTATATAAGTGCTCTTATAAGATTGCGTGTAACAAGCTGATTAAGACTATTAAAATTTAACTATGTGCAGCAAGTCGCATTATATCATTGTTAATTGAAGTCACAGAATAACTGATTGCATTATAGTAGCTCACATGTTCTTTCTTAAAATGCAAGCCGTCTAAGAGTACACTTGTTGCCTTCAATTCAGAATATAGCTGAGTTAAAGTTCATAAAAATGCTTAATTGCAGCTTACAGTACTAATACTGAACTGTTTACCTATATTAACGCAGTAACGCTTGCAGCATTACAGTGTTGTCTCCGTGACGCATAAAAGCATTATTATACAGGCGAAAGCGTAATTTTCAGCTATTGCAGTTCGAGTGTACTGTAATAAGTCTTCATAAATTGAGCTTCTGAGCCTTAGCTTTTTTAATTAGATTTTGTATGTTCAGGTTTTTATCATTGAAAGGAATATAAAATGTTAATTTAGTTTGAGCATGAATGTTATACTGTTTTGTTTTTCTTTTTTGGTAGCTGTGTTGTGTTGATCATACTCTTTCTTTCCAATCTATATTTAGAAGTGATGACTTTTAATTGGCTGTCAGTCTCACGTACTATTTGTTATTCTGTTTGTTTTAGCTGTAAGTCGTCCATAATTGATAAATAAATAAATAAATGCTAAAGTTACCGATGTTACCCTTTGTGACATCCTATAATGCAGTTTTGTGCTACTTGGGAGGGTCCCGTTTTTACCCTTTGGGTACGGAACCCTAAAAAAGGAAGGAAGGTACGGCGAAAAGTCGGTGAACACTTTAAATTCATCTAATTTTTGATAGAGTTAACCGATTGCGATGAAACAAAAACATCTCTGCCAATGCAGCGGCAGTTTATAGATTCTTGAAGAAAGCAGCTGGACGTGAGGCAACAAATTCTATATTGTTTTTTTTTCCGCCTATTAATTATCCTAACCTAATTCTGGCAAAAGTAGAAGTCTGTAGGTGCACCCGGTTGACCTGTCTGCCGCAGTTCATAACACACGTGCCAGACTGGCACATCTTGATATTATAACAGTAAAAGTTCACATGAGAGTATAATCATTTCGGTATTTATTTATAGTCTTCAAGGATTTATAACACCGGTTCACAAACTGAATTCATTTCAATTTTATTAGTATTTTGTGGATAAGAATACACTTTGTAATTTAAGGCTAAGAAACATTTCGCAACCAAAACCAAACTGGTTATAATACAGACTTGTATGCAGATAAGACCAAACACTTAGTATTTCTAGGTAAATGTGTGAAGTCTTTCGGTTTCCAGAACGAATAAAAAACGGTTTACAGAGGGGGCAGTCTGCCGCTGCCCTTATTTTAAAGATAATATTATACAACGAGCTTTGTAGAAGAAAAGTGTCAATGGTATGTTATGTCTATGGTTTAAGAAAATAAATTGGAAAGACAGATGTCAGATCAGATGAAAATGTCAGAGCACAGAGAAAAATAATATATAGGGTATAGAGAGCCCTCTCCGACTACAGAGTGAAGACCGCATATGTCAATTGATTGGAGAAATAGCGCCGTCTATTAACGCCATCCGCAAACTAAGCTGTGTGTGTGTGTGTAGCGCCGTACTTTAGCTATGTGCGTGTGTGTGTGGTGCCTGTACTCTATCCATGTTTGTGTGTGTAGTGCACACATGGATAAAGTACAGCCTTTCCTTGCTAATTTGTTTGTTTTTAAATTTAATAAAGTTTTAATTAATTTTATTTTTCCTCATTATTAACAAAATCATAGTAAAACTTTATCATGTTAAAACAAGCAAATTAGTAAGTGTACCGGACGGTTGAGGTGTGAAGGCTTCTTATGTTGGAAATGAAAGACTTGATTCTTCATTACTATTTGAAGCGGTTCTGCAGGTCCCCAAAGTTCAGGAGATGGCGTGAGGATAATATTTCCATGTCGTTGGCTATGATTAGGTCGATGCGCCTCCGCACTCTCGAACCCCGAAACTTTACTTTGTTGAGGACCACAAAATCACTTGCAAATTAGTTTTTTTATTTTAGGTAATCTTCACTATGTCTATAACCTAACATATAATATATAACATAAAACAGATCAACAAAACCCCTCTTGTTTCTGAAAGAACTATGACAATAAACGCACGCCCATAAGATTGTAAACACTCGCTAGATTTGATACGATTTTTGGGAACACCTTTCACAGATTGACTAAATCGACTAAGATTACAACACTCAATCACTGCACTTTTCACTTTGATTAAAGATTGCCTTTTATTAGAATGGACAACGAAATTGTCCGTCTTTATCATAAAGCCTTCCTCCACATTCAACAGACCTGCATTCATCAATTTAACGGCGGTAGTTTCGAATAAAAATAATAATATTTAGGCCAACGCTAGGGCTGTCGACGTGGCTGAGTTCTGGTCGAAGCACAACATTTAAATTTAAATATTAAAATGGAATCATCGACACGATGAAGAAGAAGAATAATATTTATTATCCACTGTTAATTCCTTCCAAATGTTCAGTCCTTTTACAAGGGGTTCTAATAGTTTGACAGGGTCTTATGTGTGGGATCGTTTTACACAAGCTGTGATCATCTTTTAAGATATTTATAGGGTTTTTGTATGACATAAAATCATCCCAGGATTTTGTCTTATATCCAGCGAACACCCACCACATTCAGGTCCGTAACTGTATACCCAGAAGATATCCTCTAGGATGAATGTGGGATGTAGGGAAATTTTGTTGATTTTACAACTTACAAGAAAAAATTTACAATGAAAATTTGACAATCAATATAATTTTTTTTCTTTTTTAATAATGTTTTATTGACCATTGACACAAGTCTTTCAGTCTTGTACATAGATGGAAGTGTCAAAAATCCAATCATTCACTGTGTTGCAATCGTAATTATTACTTAGCTTTTGAAATCAACACAAATATTTGCAAATAATTATAGTATGTGTTAAATAAAATTATAAGGTAATGAAGTAATTATTTAGATTAATATTTATTTTATTATTGTTTAGTGACAAACCTATTTTATCGATGGTCTTGCCATCTGTTTATGCAACTTCGGAACCCTATTACCGCGCGTGGCCCGACACGCACTTGTCCGGTTTTTATCTTTTGAAATTGCATCAACTCATGTAATTCTCTTTTATGTATTCTTTGATACTGTTAGCACTTGAAAGGCAGTCTGGCACGTGTGGTATGAACTGCGGCAGACAGGTCCTCAACGGCGCGGCGGTACGCGAGCTGTGGCCGCACGCGCCCTTCAGCAGTACGCGCAGGGTGCGCACGCTGAACACGATCGCCCACATCTCGCAGTAGCACTCCACCAGCTGTCCCATCGCACTGTACCACGCCGCCCTGGTCTGCGGTTGCCCCTTTTCCAACATGGAAGAGGCAGGCGGCAACGGCCGTAGTTGATCCCTCAGTCAGTCGTTCTGCGCGGGCGGCACGTCGTACGAAGCCGGCCCTTATTTTTATCTTTTTTATTAACGTGGCTTACGCTCTTCGGTGCTAAACGTATCGTTACAGTTTGGCGCCCAACTCTTAAAAAATTGGGCGCAACATCATTGCTTGTGCGCTCAATTTTTCTAGAACTCACCCCATCTCTCACACACTACCTACTGACTACACTTTTTTTTAACGTGTGCTCGATTTTCGGCTCACAACGTCTAAAAACGAGCCCACATAGGATGATGTTTTTTTAATCTATATTCTCGTGTTTGACCACTATCTCGCCTGATGGTTAGCGATGATGTGGTCTACGGTGAGGCACGCTTGCCTAGATGTAACCTATTCACTCTTGACTTAAGCTAAATAAGGACTAACTGGTAACTGAAGAAGGAGTTATAAAATCCAACTTCGCAACTGAAGTTAGAAAAAATATTATCTATTTGAGTACCACCGCGGGTGTGAATTGCGAAAGGAGCCGATACGAGCGCGCGTTAGAGCCACGGGGAATGGTATGGTTCGTTCCTGGACCCTTGCGTGCGCGCTCCTTGTTATTTTCTCTTTCGGAATTAGAAAAAAATAGTATGTATTCACCTCTAATCTCCTCTAATACCGCAGATTAGAGGTGAATCCTCTAATCTGCGGTATTCACTATTTCATTCTGGAAAGTTTTACGCTACTCAATTAGTGAAGTAGTCGGGTCGAATATTGACTTTATAGATTAAGTAATTTGTTTGGAAATCGAATCTAATTTGATTTTACTTTTAATAAGCATATATTTACTATCTGTTTTACACAGCTAACAACGTTAGGTATTTAAGTATTTTTTCAATGGCATTTGTACAAAAATTTTACAGTGCCAAGTACATTTTATAAGTTGGTCGACTACTACTCGTAAACTTGTAAAGCCTGTTATGATTTTATTTTTGTATATTTTTACGGAGGGTAGGCAACGCGCTTTTGTGTCAACATCGGCTCCGTAAACATTTCAATAATTATTAAAACTAAATAAGCTTTTGTAGTGAAATTTATGCAAATCATCAATTTCTAAAAGATATTCAGCGAATGGGAACTAAGCAATGTCAGGAAATCTTCTAGAAGTGGTAAAACCGACGACGACAAGTAGCCGAATAAAGTGCAAATTATATTGAAAATTGTTCTTGTTTGTGCGAGTTGGAGTGCAGTGGTTGAGCTGCGAAATGATAAGTGGACTACAGTGATACTCAAGGGTTCCAAAAGGTACAGTAAACATTTTATCAAAATCGTTTAACCCAGAAATCATCATCGTAAACATCAAAATATAAGCTTTTCCGAACATAAAGCGCCATCTAGCGTCGAGCAGCTCAACTACTTGAAATAAAACGATTATAATCTCAATATCGGGCCTCCGCACTTATTAAAATGGCTGAGTTGATGAAAATTCTACAAGATTTAAAGAACCAAATCGCAGAACAAAAGGAAGAAATAAAATCGCACAGCAAAAGTATTATTAACGAGATAAATGACAACATGAATCACAAATTTCAACAACTATATCTAGAAAACCAAGAAATACAATCGAAACTCGAACACCAGAGTGCCCGGTTGGACTACATAGAAAAAGAAATGAGGAAGAAAAATATAGTAATGTTCGGAGTTGAAGAAACTGAGAAAAGCTATTTCGAACTTCAAGATAAAATCCTGGGAATAATGACTAATACATTGGAAATCAGCTGCATACCAAATGACATAGAGGCAGTCCAAAGAAGAGGTAAAAAAGTGGAAGGCAAAGTACGTCCGATCGTGATAACTTTCACTACGTTAGGTGTGAAAATTATGGCCTTAACAAACAAGAAAAAGTTGGAAGGTTGCGCATATTATGTAAAACAAGATTACCTTAAAAATATACTGGAAAAAAGGGCCGAACTCAAGGAACAAGCAAAACTCGAAAACCAAAAAGGAAATAAAGCTATCATCAAATATGATAAATTAATTATCTTAGAATATAATATAAATAAAAACAAACCTATGGGGAAACCTAGTTATAATGAGCAAAATAACACACGTGGAGAAAAGAGATCACATACGAATTCACCCACAGGAGACGATAAAAATCGTCAGAACTCTAAGAAAAATAAAAATCAATCAATTATATCATATGTGAAACATTCACCAACACCGTTAAGAGTGCCATCAAAATCTATTTACGAAAAGTAGCAAGTAAAAGCATTACCCTCCCGCAGTCGGATAAAAAGCGAACTCCCTCACCTCCCTCTCACCCTCCCAATACGGCTGGTCACCGCGGGAGTGGCAGACCAAAACCCTCCAAAGGCAAAAACTATGCATGTAAAACTATGCATGTAAAATTATTATTACCTGAAAAACTACTGAAATTATATAAACCAGAATACAAAATATGTCTTGGCTTTTCTGTTTAAGAAGGGATAACTACTTTTGGAGGAGGCTTTTACCCGAAAGGGGTCCACACAAAACTAATCTCAGATGATTTTTGTTATGATTGTATGTTATCATAAGTTATTTAATTCTTAATCATTTATTTAACCCAGTAATTTAATTTATTTAACTCATTATTTTTATCTTTTTAAATAATTTGTTTAATGGTAATCAATCAGATAAATTAACTTTTAATTAACAACGTTTTAATGAATTATTTTGATTATATACTTAATCAATTATTTTTACTTTAAAAAAGCTGTCAACTGTCAACAGAAAAAGTACCCAAAAACTGGTGGATTTTTTAATTTAAAATTAAATCATTCAGTACCTGGATGTCCGAGCTCTGCTCGGGTGAAAATAAAGAAAACGACGTTTTCTAAAAATTAAACCTAGCTAGATCGATTTATCGACCCCGAAATCCCCTGCATACTAAATTTCATGAAAATTGTTGGATCCGTTTACGAGAGATTATATATATATATGTCAGATCCGGGTATATAGGACCATGATTTGACCTACTTAGTGACATACCGGTGTTAGATTATAGTCGTGGGCGCAGAATGTGGGATACGGGTAAACTAGAGAAATATCTCCTGTAACTTCTACACAGTTATAATTTGTTACAGAGTACTATCACCATGATACTAAGTAATACTCTGGACTCAAAAGGAGACACGGGCAGTTCCCAGGCCAGCATGTTGCCACGGCCATGTTCGAACGATCACTGTCGCTCTAAAATGAACAGCCACCCAGACTCTACCCAGTACCAAACAAAGTACTTGTGTATCATTTTAAGTAAACAAATCATGACATGATCCGACACGGCCATCCTACGTGGCACACGTCCGCGTGTGTAAATCTGCAATACCAGATATTTCCAACATAGAATAAAACCGTTCGGTCATTCTGACTTCAATTAACTAAGAGAAATCCTTAGACTCTCACAGCCAGCCCTGTGGCTTCGGCAGTCATCTCAGTGACCCAATCATAGTCAACCTAATTGACCAAGTCTCGTAACCATCCCTGTGGCTATAGCAGTCATCTCAGTGACCCAATCATAGTCAACTCAGTGACCAAATCTCGTGACCATCCCAGTGGCTACAGCAGTCATCTCAGTGACCTCTCACACAACCATAGTCATCATGACCAGGTCTCTTAACCATCCCAGTGGCTACAGCAGTCATCTCAGTGACCTCTCACACAACCATAGTCAACCCAGTGACTAGGTCTCGTAACCATCCCAGTGGCTATAGCAGTCATCTCTGTGACCTCTCACACAACCATAGTCATCATGACCAGGTCTCGTAACCATCCCAGTGGCTACAGCAGTCATCTCACTGACCACTCACACAACCATAGTCAACCCAGTGACCAGGTCTCGTAACCATCCCCGTGGCTACAGCAGTCATCTCACTGACCACTCACACAACCATAGTCAACCCAGTGACCAGGCCTCGTAACCATCCCCGTGGCTACAGCAGTCATCTCACTGACCACTCACACAACCATATTCAACCCAGTGAACAGGTCTCGTAACCATCCCCGTGGCTACACCAGTCATCTCACTGACTGCTCACACAACCATATTCAACCCAGTGAACAGGTCTCGTAACCATCCCCGTGGCTACACCAGTCATCTCACTGACCATACAGTCTAGTCATCTCTGTGATCGTTCACAGTCAAGTCATCTCTGTTACCATACATAGTCCAGTCACTATATTACATTCAGTTACATTAATGGGTACCCGACTTTTCGGCTTCCCTATAATTCCACTACAATGCTCACGATAGAGCGAGAGCGCACTTGTAAATTTCGACTATTAAGTCTCTCAACGCATAGTTAAAAGACCTCATCAATTTAAATGGCACCTTTAAACTAACGTTTCTTTTTATTTCATTCTTTATTCTTCAGTTGTTGTTTGACTTCTATCGAGAACGGTCGTATACCTATCATTCGCGCGAGTGAGCTACGTAAGTGTAATTCGCTGGCGCATCAAAATAACGCCGTCGCCGCGTTGCGAAATCGGCTGGTCAAGGTCGCCGCGATGACCCAGTTATTTATTTATTATAGTGTAAACAGTGCAATCAGTTAATTGTGAAGGTGTAGTGCCTATTTACCCTACAATGTCGCCAACAAAAATAAAAATTAAAACTGATCTGGAAAAGCTGTTGTATGATAGTTACATCCAAGAAAAATCAGAAAGAGAAAAGCTGGCACTTCTCGTTAATGATTTGCAGGTCCAAATACAAAGCCTTCAGTATCAACTACAAAGCCGCCAAAATGAAAATCCCAGCTCAAGCAAGGAACAAGGAAATAATGGCCCCAAGGAGTTGGAAGCTAAGAGCAACATACGATTTGCTCAGTCTGAAAAAGGAAACGTCGAGTATTGCACAGACGAGGAAGAACTCGCTAAAGAGACTGAGTGGATAAGGGCCAAAAGTAGGAAAAAAAGGAAGCTAAACATTTCCCTTTCTCCCCCACAACAACCCGGAACGAACGCCCAACAAAAATCATTGGAGAAAGAACAGACATTAGTCAAAAAAGTGCGTGCACCACCGCCAATCATTATAGACGGAGTCAAGAGCTACCAAATGTTTTACGACTCACTGACTGAAACCCAACCAACTGAATCATTCACCGCCAAAATGATAAACGGAGACTGTGTGAAGATCAACGCTAAAACTGATGACTCTTATAGAGCGATTGCTAGGTTTTTGACAGAGAAAGACTATCATTGGCACACATATGAAAACAAACAGGCTAGGCCAATAAGAGTTGTAGTGAAAAAACTACATTCTTCTTGCCAGCCAGATCGAATCAAAGATGATTTAATATCGCAAGGTCTTAAAATAGAAAAAGTTGACCACAAGTTGAGCTGGAAGAGTAAAGAACCGCTCAATATGTTCGTTCTTTCTTTTCATAATGACGAAGATGTCAATAAAATCTATGCAACAAAGCACATTTTAGGGTGTAAAATTGAAATACACCCTCTCAAAAATCCGAAACTTATTCCACAGTGTAAGAGATGCCAGGCATATGGGCATACTCATAAATACTGTAAAAAAGAGCCAAGGTGTGTAAAATGCACTGGCAAGCACCTTACAGCCGAATGTATTAAATCTCCGCAAGAGAAACCGAAATGCGTCCACTGTGGCTTACCCCACCCAGCCAACTATAGAGGGTGTGAAGTAGCCAAAGAGATGCAAATGATGAAAAACAAAAACATAAAAAAGAAACTTGTTGTGCCAACAGCCCAACAGTTTTCTACAATAGGGAATCCTGACCAACACACACGGAAAGAAGGTGTCCAGTCAACTGTTAAACCTGTCCAAGCCACCAAAAGTATTTCCTATGCTCAGGCTGCAAAACAAGGCACACATCCCTCAAATCTAGAAGATAAGATAAATCAGATTTTGAAATGTATTACTACATTTGACAAACGACTAGAGAAGTTAGAATCCAGCACCAAAACAGCTGCTCTTAATAATCATAAATGACTAATACACTAAAAATAATGGCGTGGAACTCCAATGGACTCCTTAAACATCAGAATGAGTTACAGGCAGTCCTAGACACAGAAAATATAGACGTGTGTTTAATCTCTGAAACGCACTTCACTAAACAATCTTTTGTTAAATTTAATGGATACCAGATATATAATTCGCTTCACCCTGACAACTCTGCCAGAGGAGGGAGCGCGGTTATAATTAAAGAAAACCTTAACCATTACGAGCACAGTAAATTTGAAGAACCAGACATTCAAGCTGTGGCAGTATCAGTCAAAACTAAATTTTGTCACGTTTCCATAGCAGCTGTTTACTGTCCTCCAAGACATATGATAAGAAAAGAGCGATATTTGCAATTCTTTGAAGTTCTGGGTCAAAGATTCATCCTAGGCGGTGATTTTAATGCCAAGCATACGCATTGGGGGTCACGACTGACTACAACAAAGGGAAGACAGCTCTTAAACGCAGTCAGAGACACACATTGTGAAGTTATGAGCACTGGCAAACCAACATACTGGCCAACTGATCATCAGAAAATACCGGATCTCATAGACTTTTTCATATGTAAAAACATATCCACCAACTATGTTAGTTTGGAGGAAGAGTTTCTGATGAATTCGGATCACTCCCCGATTATACTAAGACTTAGTCAAAAAATTCAATTAAAAGAATACCATCTAACACTGGTTAACAAGTCTACAGACTGGGACAGCTTTGCGCTTGACCTAGATAAAATAATCGACCTAAAAACTCCATTACAAAATCAGGATCAGCTTGACTCAGAAGTAAGCAAATATGTTGTTAACATTCAACAATGTGCTTGGAACAACACTCCACAATTAAAACGGAAATATAAGGGGCATATCTATCCCAAGGATATTGTGAACTTACTATCAGAGAAAAGAAAACAAAGAAAGCGCTGGCAGCAAACAAGGTGCCCGCGGGATAAAACACTATTAAATAACCTAACCAAACAACTAAAGAGGAAAATTATACAATTTGAGGATGAAACTCTGAACTCCAATCTTGTGCAGCTAACCAACGACCAATCAACGGATTACTCTCTTTGGAAAGCTACAAGAAAACTAAAAAGGCCGATTCTGCAAATACCTCCCATCAGAAACAGCGATGGAAAATGGGCCATAAACAATGAACAAAAAGCGGTAAGATTTGCCCAATACTTAGAAGATACTTTTCAACCCAATAAAAGTTCCATAGAAATATCTGAGAGTGAAAATGTATCACAAAACCAAAGAATTCGGCTTGTAACTCCTAAAGAAGTTGTGAGAGAAATTAAAAACAACATAAGCTCGAAGAAATCCCCGGGTTATGATCTCATAACAGGAGAAATTCTAAAACACCTTCCGCGCAAAGCCATAGTTAAGCTGACCAGACTTATTAACGCTGCATTTATGCTAAAACATGTACCTGAGCCATGGAAAGTTGCTGAAGTCATTATGATTGCGAAGCCTGGGAAACCACCCCATGAAGCATCATCTTATAGACCCATTTCCCTGCTGCCAGTATTATCGAAACTATTTGAAAAGCTCTTATTAAAACGGCTAAAACCAATTATAGAAGAAAAAGAACTTATTCCGAACCATCAATTTGGCTTCAGGGAAAAACATTCTACCATAGATCAGGTACACAGAATAACAAACATCATTGAAAAAACGCTCGAAAACAAGCAAGTCTGCGCCACCGTATTTCTAGATGTCGCACAAGCTTTCGACAAAGTTTGGCATGAGGGTTTGATATACAAACTCAGACGCATGCTCCCAGAATTTTCAGATATTCTAGAGTCATATATAAGCAACAGAATGTTCAGGATAAGGCAAGAGGACGCATATTCTGAGCTAAAAACTATTAAGGCCGGAGTACCACAAGGAAGTGTGTTAGGCCCAATCCTTTACTTGGTATACACATGTGATATCCCAGAGCTGGAAAACAACACCATAGCGACCTTTGCTGATGATACTGCTATAATGGCTGTTGGTTCAAACCACAAAGAAGCAGTAGAAAAAGTTCAACTAGCTGTGAACAAAGTTTACGACTGGACACAAAAGTGGAAGATCAAACTGAATGAATCAAAATCGATTCACATTGACTTCACTAATAAACACTGCAATTACCACCCAATCTATATAAACGGCATGCAAGTGCCTTATGCGAATACAGCCAAATACCTCGGCATAACTCTTGACGCTAAATTGCGTTGGAAATCTCACGTCAAAAAGAAAAGACAGGAACTCGATATACGGTACAAAAATATGTATTGGTTACTCGGCAGAAAATCCTGTCTATCAATACACAATAAAATTATAATATACAAGCATATTCTTATGCCAATTTGGACGTATGGTATCCAACTATGGGGCTGTACTAAACAAAGCAATGTTAAAATTATACAACAATTCCAAAATAAAGTACTCAGAGATGCTGTTAATGCACCATGGTACATCAGAAATGACGACCTTCACCGCGACCTTAAAATGAAACTCGTCACCACCGTTATTCAAAACTTTGCTGAAGCCCACGAACACAGACTTCATCGACATGTGAATGTGGAAGCAATCCAGCTGCTAGATAACACGGACATAGTGCGTAGGCTAAAGAGAACTAAACCATTTGAGTTAGTGTAGTAAAAGTGTATTGTAAGTGAAAAAATAATAGCAAACAATATTGTGCTATATATGTAACACGTGAACTAAGTGTTTTTAACGTATCAGACTCTAAGAAAGTGCTACCGAACTGTATAAAAGTGCAAATTGACACTATTCTTAGTCATAACATTATACAATATAATAATAAGTTAGAGTTAAATTGCTTATTAGTCTATTAAGGCTAGATTGTAATGTATTATTAAGAACATTAGTTTTTATTAATAGAGAAAAAAAAAAAAAAAAAAAAAAATTCTTTATTCTTAATCAAAACTATAGCACAAAAATCTTTCGTCTATCTGTGCTCTATCAAACCATCTTTATCTTACTCAACAATTTGCCTACCGCGCTTCTAAATAACAACTTCCATTTATACCTACTTGTCATAAAGAACAAGAGACTCGGTTCTTGTCTATCGTCAGTTCAAGTGGTGTACTTATTTACACACACAAACACAGTCGTCACAATTTTTATTTTTTTATTTTTTATAGCCCTTAAGGCACGGTCGTATCTTTATAGGCTTCAGTATGCTCAATATACCACATTCCAGTTGCACGTATAAAACGCAATGAGTTAAAGGTTAACTAACTTTTGTTTATCACTCTTAAAATTCCTTCGATAAACCTCGACCTTAATCAATCACAATACTGAATGGGACTCCAATAGTGTTTACACTATGAGCTATTTTTATTTCAATCAAATTGGTGGCATCATATCTTAAGACAGTAAAGTCATGTCGTTATCTGTCTATCGCATTTTTTATTTTATTTTTTATTATTGTAGTAAATCTTCATCATCATCAGCCTTATTAATGTTCCCTGTGACAGGGGATGGGCCGTAATCCACCACGCGGGCCCAGTGCGGGTTGGTGGATATCACATATCTTCGAATTTTTGGTTCTAGGACATGCCGGTTTCCTCACGATGTTTTCCTTCACCGTTTTTGAGAGAAGTTGTAATGAAATAATTTACACAAAGTAAAGCGCCTGCCCGGGCTCGAACCCAAGAGTCACAACTTGCAAGTCGCGGCTAATACCACCACTGCTCTAGTAGTAGTACGGAATTGAATAAAATGAATTTGCAGCTTTAATTATTTTCAAAAAAAGAAAAGCTAAATCCTTGAAGGCAATATTCTAATTTGTAATAAATTAAGTTGCAATATTGAGGTCAAATTTTGTATGTCAATGCAACTCAATTTTTTTTTTTTTAATTTTTCATCTTTACTTTAGTTAATATTTTTTTTACACATAACATGCCTTCTTAAGCTGATGGTGACCATTCACCTTCAACTCCAAAAAGTATCTTCATCAAAGATAAACAAGTGATTCATCAATATTGATATCATCACAACATAAACTACTATAAGAACATCTTGTTTCGCCATTTCACTCTTTTCTTCAATACAAAGTGTTTACATTGAAACTCGGAAGAGCATATTTGCAACAATCTGCTCTGCTTTCATCATCAAAAATTCCTTACAATGTCGTTGTCGTACAACTGTCTTTAGGCGTAAGGCCTACGTAACATTCGTTTGGCCTTTTGGCAATACTTCAAAATAAAAGGATTTATACCAAACCCACTACCTACGTACTCAAGAACTCAAATCTACTCTAAAGTTGACTCGTTAAGTTGTTCCATATCCAACGGATAGATTTATTTTTGAGTTAACTATCTGTCGTCACAAGGCATTTTCATTGATGTAAAATACTACCTTAAAAGCTCAACAGCAATCACCACTCTAAAACGCCAACTCAATAGTACCAAGACTCCGCAACATAGATTTACTATAATAAGTAACACCAAGTAATAACAAGGCTGTTTCAGCTCCGCATCATCACGATCATCAGCATCAAACTGAGTATCACAATAGATTACAAAACTCAATTGTTACTGTTTATTTTTGATATTTGGTCCTAGGATAACCTTGATATTTGGTCCAAACCAAGTCATGTACGAAGTTAATTTACTATGAACAGGCATATTTTAAATCAATTTGCCAAAAAAAAGCAACTAGGCCTAAACTGTCTTAAGCTTTGTTACAGTTTCAGGATATGGTAAGCAGCTAGTGACTATCCATTCGACATGTGTTTTATCATCACTACCGTATTCTATCTCATAGTCTTAAAACTCAATAAATACTTTCAGTAAAAGAGCAATTCGTTTGGTTTACAAACCATGTAAATACGTCGACTACACCAAGTCCCTCCAAACCATTGCTCTATCAATGCCGACCCGACAGTCTCACGGTTCAACTAACGTAAACACTTACGTAGTCTAGTTCCTACGAGTCCGCAACAATAGCTCTTTGAGCTAAGGTAGTCAAGTTACAAAGGTCCGGATGTATTATTTGGAACTCATGTTGCTTATCTGGTGTTATGAAAGTTAAGAGCAATCGATTCTACAATGCAAAGACTTAAGCCGCCATAATAATCAAGCTCTGTAAAACTTTGTTTAGATTAGGCATTGAGTTCTCAGTGGTTTCACATTCATAAACAACGAACGTTTGTTATTTTTATAACCACTCACGATAACGTAGCTGAAACCTAATACTCATGACTTTACATTATTCATTATCTCAAAATGAAATCTGTTATGCGAACTTTATACCTTTCCATTACTGGTTCAGTAAACAATTTCATAATAATGCTTTCTGACCGGGCTGCCACTGAGTAATTTCCAACGGAAAAACCCAATTAAATCCTGTCCAACCCTGGAATCGAACCCAGTACCCCGAACTCAACAGTCGCGCCAGTTGGTAAGAGGCCAAAGGGGCAATTAACAATGTAGTCGATGTTAGCTAAACAATTACACACAACCAACCATTAACCACAAATTAAGTTGACGTACTTTTACTTGACGTAAATTTAGTTGTACGCAGAAGCTCAGCTCACCAACATGAATACCCATCCTGGATGTACGGCAAATCGCCATATCCTACTGCTTCTTCAAGCACTAAACAGTCGCTTGCTCGTTAATCTGCTGAGTGGCTTGTAAAGGCTAGATCAGCGCTCACATTGATGTTATTTAATTTTTCCCATCCCTATCACTTCCACATCGATGTTTTGGACAACTTTAATTGCTTGGCTGACAACGACGTCATCATTACACTCTAGGTACACAACTTTTTGCTTTCAATACGTAAAAGCTCGTCAAATAATAAAAAAACATCACGCCCGCGCTGTCCGCAGGGGAAAGCAGAGTTACTCAAGCAAAACACAGACAGTACAAAACATATCACCAAACCTTGTAAGTGACTATTGTTATAAATCGCCTGAATCTTACAGTGAAGATGAACTCTCAATTTCTGACCAAGCGTGATAACAACCGAGCAATACTGTCTCCGGTGTTCAATGTCTCTAAGATGTTTTAGCAAACCAATTTAACAGATTCAGATGTAATTCAATTTAATCAATCTCAATAGTTACGAAATAAATTGAATAGTGTTATCATTAATGATAAACATTCAATGTAATGACAAATGAAACATGAATGTCATTACCTGTGGTTTCTGCATCTTTCTTTCAAAGCCAATAAATTAAATTCGATTAAACCGCGTAGATAATAACGCAATAAAACTTCAAAATAACAAAGTCACATAGCATAGACTTCAAACTGCATAACAGCACTTCACGAAACCGAGAAATACGTTTCATCAAAGAAATACAATCAAAGGTAACTCACTCACCGGGGATGTCACCATTCCTCGTTCTCACTCAAACACATTACTTCACATCTTTGTCAGTCTGACAACATAGGACAAGATAGCGGTTAGCTATCCCCATGGTATCATACTCTCAAAATGGGAATCGAACCCAATCAAATCGATTGAGCTTCTCAGTAGCTCTGGCCAAGTAATAAACACGCAAATAGGTATCCACAACAATGTAGCAACTCTGTTATTAAAGAGTCCACACGCTAATAACAATTCTCACTGTTTTCACTCATCAGGAGATTTCTCAGCCCGCTCGTATCTCACTTCTGATGTCAGATCCGGGTATATAGGACCATGATTTGACCTACTTAGTGACATACCGGTGTTAGATTATAGTCGTGGGCGCAGAATGTGGGATACGGGTAAACTAGAGAAATATCTCCTGTAACTTCTACACAGTTATAATTTGTTACAGAGTACTATCACCATGATACTAAGTAATACTCTGGACTCAAAAGGAGACACGGGCAGTTCCCAGGCCAGCATGTTGCCACGGCCATGTTCGAACGATCACTGTCGCTCTAAAATGAACAGCCACCCAGACTCTACCCAGTACCAAACAAAGTACTTGTGTATCATTTTAAGTAAACAAATCATGACATGATCCGACATATACATACATACAAGAATTGCTCGTTTATAGCACACATAATTGCCTAATTGTTGCTGGCCAGGAAGACTGCTCTGCGTGCGCGGGGCGCCCAAGAGCCCCGTTGGCGTCTGTGTCACAATGTGACAGTGACTTTATAGTGCAAAAATGTGTTTATTTTACAACATTTGGTTTTAGTTTTAAGTAAATGGTGCAGTGTAAATATAGTTTTAAGTGCGTTTTTTATTGTTTTTATGACTTTTTAATTTTTCTGTAAGTATTGTATTATAGATTTGCTTTTATATGCTTAATATAAACGACAGTAGCGATGCCGTACGAAGCGCTTGTCAACCTACCACATCGCTGGATGCCCTAGTCAGATGCCCTCACTGTTCCCAAGCACGGTTTTTTAAAGGTGAACGAGGTTTTTTTTTTTTTTTTGGGACAAACCCACCGCACTATTCCCAAACCACTGCAACTCCTGAAAGCCAGAATCAACAGTGGCGACCACCAGAAAAGCGCCGAGGCAATGAAGCTCGACGAAGTCCCGGAGAATGAATTTAACTGTCTTGGATCCCGCAACGAAATTAATCAGAAAAGAATAACGGAGGAGTAGGAAAAAACATAAATTTCCACTTCCCTCCATATCAAGCAGGAGACAGAACAAACAAGGCCACTAGGCACAAAGGGTCGTTTACAACTGGGATAAGCCCAGTTGCCTAGCACCACGGATAAAAATAAGAATTAATAATTAATGGGTCCTAACATTGTGAGCTGCTATGTTTGAGTCCAATAATAGGTATGGCAAAAACGCTTGAACGCACGGAAATTTGTTCTAGTTTCCACAAGGTCCGTATAGTAAACAACTCCTGAGGTAGCCTCTACATTATTCAACATAATATTACGTTCATTCTGCCAAAGAATACACTCCCATAAGATATGATGTGCAGATTGTACATATTCGCAGTCAGATGTAGAACACTGACATAAAGGCGAGGCAACGAGCTTGAAGGAAAACAATTTACTTTTAAAGTTACCATGCCCTGTGAGAAATTGGGCAACACAGTGATCCACCTCCAGCCACGTCCTGGCCAGCCGAACGCGAACGGATGGAAAGAATTGGTGGAGATGTCGGCCCTTGATAGAATTATCCCACCTACATTGCCATTCGGATAAAAGTTCCTCCCAGACGTCAATAGGTGGTTTAAATAATCTAGAGATTTTCTCACGGTCACTCCGCGTTAAAAAGTTCGCGTCCGTGGTCTCTCGTGCGGAATAGTACATTGCAGCACGTCGCTGCACTTCAAGGTCGACCGGAAGTACGCCAGCAAGTACCGGTAAGGCCTCAGTACTAACCGTCCTGTACGCTTTGCATAATATCAAATAATTTGAATATCAAAGCCAAACGCTGACTCTGAAGCAACTTACGTCGCACCGCCCCTATGGTGGCCCTATCAGCCCAAACTGGCGCCCCATAGCAAATACAACCCAAGTAAGTAGCCCCATAAATAGTTTTTAAAGTTAAAAAAGACAGACCCCACGTAGATTTAGATATTCTCGTTAAGGCATAGAAATTTTTTTTTGCTTTTTCACCGACTATTTTAATATGATCTATAAATGCAAAATTCCTCTCTAACACGAGACCAAGATAGCACACGGACTGCTTCCTTTTTACGGGAACGTTATTAAATTTAATAGTAGGACACGATTTAAGATTACCCTTCAAAATGAGTTGATAAGTTTTGTGCGGAGCAAAGGTCAGGCGGTTTCGATCGCCCCACTGAGATACCAATCGTAGGCAAGTGTCAGCCAAGTTCTCGAGTCGAGTCGATGTGAACGAGGTTTGAAGGTACATCTGGGTAAGAAACACAAATCCCACAATGTGCCTTCATCATGCCCAACAATAACCTGTACTTATACACCTAATTCACCCCCTCAACCCCTTTGGCAAAAGCTTGCGAAATTCAAAACTTCAACACCTGTTTTAAAAAGAGTTCCTCGTGGCGCGAGACCATCCGTGGCATCGAGCCTAGCACGCTGTGTCCGTCTCGCCGCCCAAGAGAACTCACCAAGTGCTTGGGAGCAATTACTCACCTTCCCGTTTAGAATCCTACATGTACAAAAAGATCTGGCTACCAAAAAAACTTTAACCGCTCAAATTAAAGACAACTGTAACATTTCGGCCCAAAGTTTCGAACCTAAATTAACGTCACACCTCCCCCAAAGAGGGTTATTGCACCATGTGGAGTCTAAACTAGGTGAGGGTGATATCAGAGGTGCGGCTAGAATCATCTTCAGCAGCGATGTGGTTGCACCGTACTCTCCAGAGACACTTGCAGCTCTGGAGAGCAAACACCCCGCCCCGGCAGATGATCTCACCTTCCCCGACCCCCCCGATCCTAAAAACAACTTATTGCGAATTACAGCCCAACAACTGTGTACGGCCGTAGGCTCCTTCCGGAGTGGATCCGCCGGCGGCCTCGACGGCCTGACACCTCAACATCTGAAAGATTTAATGTGCGCAGGCGCCGGGGAAGCTGGTGAGTCCCTTTTGAAGGAGCTGACGGCCCTCATCAACCTTATGCTCTCCGGCAATGTGAACGAAGCCGTCATTGATATTTTGTACGGGGCAAACCTATGTGCCCTGTGCAAGAAGGATGGCGGCATTCGTCCCATTGCCGTAGGGTCTACCTACAGGCGTATCGCAGCCAAAATTTGCTGTGCTTATTACAGTGAAACATTGGCCAGCAAATTCCAGCCCCTACAGCTGGGCTTCGGGTCCAAGGGGGGCTGTGAGGCTGCGGTACACGCCTTATCTACATACCTCAACAGCAATGAAGGTGAGGTCATACTTAAGGTTGACATAAAAAATGCCTTCAATTCCGTAAATAGGGATACCTTGTTGACAGAAGTTCAAAAACAAATACCCAAAATTTACAGTTTTCTATATCAATGTTATAGGCACCCCACTAAATTACTCTACAAGGAAAACCTTTTGGAATCAGCTGTTGGTTGTCAACAAGGTGACCCTCTTGGGCCAGTCATTTTCAGTTTGGCAATAAACCCAATCATTCGGCAACTAAATTCAAAATTCAATGTTTGGTATTTGGATGATGGAACCCTAGGAGGTGACGTAGATACAGTCTTGAACGATTTAACTTTTTTGAATGATAAATTTAGCTCTATTGGGCTAGAACTTAACCTTTCGAAATGCGAAATTTACCTCCCCCAAACTACTGACCGACAGACTACTTTAGCAAAATTCAACGCCATAGCACCTAATATCAAAATTACCGAGAGAAACTCTCTTCACCTCCTGGGTTCTCCTATTTTTGATGAATCCTTTCCAAATTTCATTGAACAGAAAATACAAAATTTTAACGATGTCTCGGAAAGACTTTTCAAAATTAACATGCATTCGGCCTACACACTTATCCGATATTGTTGCTTTGGACCAAAATTTACTTATAGCCTTCGCTCCTCTCATTTATGGAAACACCCACAACTTTTAGAAAAAGTAGACCAAATTATAAAGAACACACTTTCAGCTATCCTAAATGTGGCCTTGGACGACCGAGCTTGGCAACAAGCCACGCTTCCCATTCGCTTGGGCGGCCTCGGCGTCCGCAAAATTTCAAGTATAAGTTTACCAGCCTTCCTCTCCTCGGTCTACGGTACTGATAAATTAACCAGGAACATCTTATCTTCCTCACTGGTTAATTTTGAGGTACCGTGTTTGACCGATGCGTTGAACGCTTGGAAAATGGCTTGTCCCAATACGGATCTACCCGACAACCTGTCCTCCCAGAGACGATGGGATGTGCCGCTCTGCAGTATTATACAGAATAATCTTATAAATACATCGTCTAGTACTGCTGAGCGTGCGCGTCTGCTGGCTGTGGGGGAATGGGAGTCGGGTTTGTGGCTTCAAGTACTCCCGTCATCCACCATAGGCACTATGATGGATGACTCTTCGTTTCGGTTCGCAACCTGTCTACGCTTAGGCGCACCTTGTGTTGCTCCACATCGGTGCCAATGTGGTGAAGCTGTCGGCAGCCTTGGGCACCATGGCCTGTCTTGTTGCAAGAGCGCAGGACGCATAGCACGACACGCCAGCATCAATGACATTATTCGTCGAGCCCTTATCACCGCCAGCGTACCAGCTGTATTAGAACCTAACGGTTTGGTACGTGACGATGGGAAGAGACCAGATGGCATGACGTTGGTGCCGTGGAAGGTGGGTAGGCCTCTGGTGTGGGACGCAATCTGTGTCGACACCCTTGCGCCATCTCATGTTCCTAGTTCGGCGGGCTGTGCTGGCGCTGCTGCTGCGGCTGCTGAGGCCCTCAAGCGGCGCAAATACTGTAACCTAATTGGTAATTACAGTTTTGAGCCGTTTGGGGTCGAAACGCTTGGGACATGGGGCCCGAGTGCACGTCTGCTTTTTAAAGAGATCTCTCGCCGACTGATCGACGCTGTGCGTGACCGGAGGGCTGGATCTTTCTTTGCGCAGAGAATCAGCATTGCCATTCAACGTGGCAATGCTGCCAGTCTTCTGGGCACGTTCCCGGATGACAGCGATGTGGAGGAGTACTTCGACGCCTAAGTGTACCTTTCTTTTGTATATAGTATAAGTAGTTAGTTTAAGTATAATTTTGTATAGTTTACTTTTGTTTATGGTATAAGTATGTACATAAATAAATAGATAATATATGTTCATGTAAAATCAATTATTTATTTAATCAATCAATTTCTATAATCAAAGTTGTTTTGATGTATAATTGGAATGTATTGTCTTGTTTTTTAATCTAATTCATATATTTATTATCTAAAAAAGATACAAAAAAAAAGAAAAAAATATCTCACATAAGACACTCACTCACTCACTCTCGGATATTTTTGATGAACTTATTTTTGATTGTGTATATTTTCAATGTAGGTATTGTTTTCTTTTAATCTGATTCATCTATTTATTATTAATGAAATATCTCTAATATTTTTTTTGATGAACTTATTTAAATTACTTTTATTAATCTAATTTTATTTGTTAAATTTGTATTGTTTTGTCTGTGTGGAATAAATAAAGCTTTATTATTATTATTATATTTTTACATGGTTTATATATAAGCATATATGTACTCTGTTTTACACAGCTAACAATGTTATTTAAGTAATTTATCAATGGCATTTGTAAAAAAAAATTACTGTTCCAAGTACATTTTATAAGTTGGTCGACTATTACTCGTAAACTTGTAAAGCCTACTTAACTGTGATAGTTTTTCGCTTGCAGAGGGGGGGGGGGGCGGGACACTTCATTCAAACGTAATTTTGCAATTTAAAGCTTAATTTTACGCAAACGGATCTCTAAATCGAAAAATGGTTTTAATAAACCCATAATATTTTTGAATGGCCTATCCAACGATACCCCACAACATGGGAAAGATGAGAAAAGAAATACATTCCCACTTTACGTCTATGGGAGGTACCCGAAAAAAAATTATTTATCATGATTTTATATTACCACTTTGTCGGCATTATTAATATGTATATCCATGCCAAATTATAGCTTTCTAGTATTTAGATTTTCTGAGCTAAGCTGCGGACGGACAGACGGACAGAGCGAAACTATAAGGGTTCCTTGTTGACTTCGGAACCCTAAAAAAGGCGTGGTTTGTATAGTATTATAAAACGTAAATAGATTATAATATGTGGATCTGTACAGCAGAATACCACAAGGGTCCGGTGACGGACAGCCTCGAGGGTTTCGTGGATGACTGCTTATTTCAAAATGGAAGTCAATCATTTATCGTTTCGATTGCTTGCTTAGTCACACTGGGTAGGTAGTAATTACACAGTAGAACCAATACCTACTTGTGCATAGACCGTAATGTAGGCACAAGAAATCCATTGTTTATAAAAAAATGGATATCGTATTAACTGCAATTTCGTATGGTCTAAACCAATTATTTACACATCGCAAAATGTTCTCAGTATCTATAGTGCTCGCAGGGGACCATGTACAACATTTTACCGTATTACAACCTAGGATTATTACTGTTTATTTTTAATGGAATCAGTACTATGGATCTAGCAGATATTTTTACTTTTGAATATGGTGGGTATGTATTGCATCTACATAGGTACTATAAAAACCATGGTATACATTTGGCATCTGCTATTCTGCTCTTCTATTCATGCATAAATAAGTGGACCGTGTTAGGTCCACTGACGATGTTTGGTCTCGCGTGGACCACGTTTCGGACACTCAATGGGTTAAACTCATGCAGCAATAAAACCTTAGTGAGTCCAGCAGCCTTATTGCGTAATGAATTCGGCAAGGCAAAGGGCAAAGAGTATGAAAAATCGACCAATCACAGACGGAAATTCACATCGCATCTTTCATCTCGCATGTGATAAGCTTCGATCAGAATTCAGCCACGTCGACAGCTTGCGTAAGAGTGGCAACCTTATTGCGTAATGAATTCGGCAAGGCAATGGGCAAAGAGTATGAAAAATCGACCAATCACATGCGAGATGAAAGATGCGATGTGAATTTCCGTCTGTGATTGGTCGATTTTTCATAATCTTTGCCCTTTGCCTTGCCGAATTCATTACGCAATATGGTTTCCATTCTCACGCAAGCTGTCGAGACTTGGCTGAATTCTGGTCGAAGCTTCATTTCTTTAACAACACTTCTTTAACATTTTTCCAATTATTATGTAACTTTAACAATCTCCTTGTAAGTCCTTTGAAAGGCGTGCCAGGGGCTGAAGCCAACTCGCAGAGGCCTTGTTAGAAATGTATCATGAATTCATGATATTTGTCACCAACCGACGATTATCCCTGCATGCACCGTAAGTGCACCCAAGGACATGTTTGATTATTATATAAATACCCGACAGCCGAAGGAGGGTAATGTGTTTATCAGTATATGTATGTAATGTATGTTTGTTCCTATGTGGCGTTCTAGAGACGCGTTGGCCAATTTTGATGATTCTTACGTCAATTGATACGACATAACCCTGCAAGTGTGACTGATTACATTAAAATTGGAAAATGGAGAAATGGCGGCTTTTGGGTGCTATATTGTAGGAGCCCATTTTTTTCTTCTAAATCCATCGTGTGGGGTATCAAAATAAAGGGTTTGAAGCGGTGATTTTAATAATATAAAACACTTATATGTTTAAATATACCTAATTCTAATTTAAAAAAAAAATACTAAAAAGTTAATTCAAAAAATCAAAAACCCGACTGCTTAAGAAGTGAACTAAATAGACATAAACAAGAAGGAAATCATGATCAAAACCAGATGTATCCTCCGACTGCACAGCATGATTTTCTTCTTGTTTAAATCTTTTTAGTTCGCTTCATAAGCAGTCGGGATTATAAATTTATTTAACATTTTATTTTCAATATTTAAAAATAATATTGATTGAGAAAAATTGTCTAAGCATATCTTTATTGATAAATTTATTTATGAAATATTGTTTATAATATGAATCATTTGAATCCAAGGAAGAAGAAAAACAATATCGTACTGACACTTATGTATAACATTTATCTAAAGGTAAACATTTTGAAGGCGAGGAAGCATCATATGCAAAGACCGGTACTATCCCACCTTTCACCCCATATTTTTCACTAAATGTAACAGTAAGTAACCTTGATTTACTTCAGCTTCGTTCTCGAGATAACTTTAGTTATATAAATAGTGATTAGTGATATAGATAGCTTTAGTTAGCTTGCTAAGTTAGTATCTAAGTTAATTTTATTTACTTACACAGGATGGTTTATGAAAAGGGTTCTTCTTATTCTTCGTCGTATCGATGATTCCTCACCAGAATTCTACCAGAATTTAGCCACGGCAACAGCGTTTTCATTTGCCTCACAAAGGTCCTTCAGGGTGCAGGTGTTGTTGCACAGAGAGCACGATAGGAGGTGAGTCATTGTTTGGTACGTAGCTCCGCAAAGTGCAATCGCACTGCGGGTTATTGGAGTACCCCCACCTAACTGAGTTGTGCCTGCAGCGACCCACTTGGCTTCGGAGTCGGTTTAAAGATTTCCAGGTGGGCCATGGAAGTTGGTGGCCTGCAGGGAGCTTTTCTGCAGGCTCAACATATTCAGTCGGAGGAGGATGTTTGAGGAGCCACAGTCTCTTCTTTGCCTCACTAGAACTGATGTCATTAATTGGTTTGGTTAACCTCAGAAAGCTTTTCCGACTCTTCAATCTGCCCCTTGGCTTGTCCATATTGTATAGAGAGTGTCGTCTAACTGTCTCCTGCTTGTGTTTTTCGGAAGACCAGGTCACTTCTCTTCGGACCTCCGGAGAGGCTATTCCTGCAAGCGGGTACAGTGCTGCGAGTGGTGTGGGTTTTAGGCAGCCCGTAATTATCCTGCATGTCTCATTGAGGGCCACATCAACTTGTCGGACAAGGACGGATCGATGCCACACTGGGCATGCGAATTCACCAGCCGAGAAGCAGAGTGCTAAGCGCGATGTACGAAGTACATGTGGGGAGGCACCGCAGGCAGTAGATGAAGGCCGAAATGAAAAAGGGTTTTCAGACACGTTTAAGTATTAAAAAACTTGGCTTGGATATTAGTCTGCAAAAAACATAGCACTAAATGTTGTGAACATGGAAGACACTGCTGCCATTATTTTTAATGGGGGCTATGCAACGCGGTCTGAAAAGAAACTGGAGTTTTCTTGACAGATGTTTACTGACAAAAACTACTTATTATTGCTATCCTAGGGAAGGGTAACTTTTTGCTTAGGTTCATTTCTAGCCGAGCAATGAGCGTTTTTTTGTAAAATTCACGCCATCAGTTGGCACCACTTTGGCTAGAGGTCTTCCACTTGGAAAATGTAATTCATGACATCAACATGAGTGAGCGTCAAAATGAAGGGACCAAATCTCCTATGTCTGTTATACATACACCGGCACTTGAAAATCTAGCTACTAATATTGTACCTAATATTTCGTCATTCGTTTAGAGGTGATTGTAAAGGAAACACCCTATTACCTAGCGTTAGTGAAATCAACTATCAGTCAAGACTTTCATTTTGACAACTCAACAGTATTCATTGCATGTTTTGTGCTGTCAAGTCAAGATTGACTTATTTAGGCACCTGCAGATATGGGTAGGTCCCTGATCTCTAATAATGGTAGCTATACGGTATAACGTCGTCAGGGTTCTGTACTAAGTGCCCTTAAAATGTGTTCATAAGGCGGAACCACACTTACGTGGCATGGCGTGTCGTGGCGCATATTGGTGTGGCGGTGAGTGTGCACACTAAGCTGGTGTGTCGAGGCGCGCTCTGGCGCTATTTCTGAATAGTATACATCGAACCTTTGCAACGTGTAGACGAACATAATGTTTACTTCGGATTCGGATGATGATTTCGATGAAGACCTTCAATTTGTTTTTATGCACCTGCCATGTTATATCTCCACCACCTGGAACTGGACTGGAAGAGAATGCCTCACGCTTTAAGTCCGCCTATGTTCCTTTATGTTGCATGAAGTTTTAATACATAAATAAATGTCTCCTAGCTTAGAAGATTCATTAACTTATTGAGAGAAAATAAAAAGAAGGCAAGGCAATTTCTTAACAAGCAGCATTTCAGAACCCTAATTGCGTATCTGTTTTGACATCACGAAGCACACTCCTTACCTTTCATTTTGACAACTCAACAGTATTAATTGCATGCTTTGCGCTGTCAAGTAGACGGATCTTTTAATATATGAAGCAATGAATGCTACGAAAAATATTCTTTGAATTTACACATTTAGGGTACTTATAAAATTATCCTTATAGGTACTCCCTAGACTCTACGTCATACAAAACTGCACGTTGACATACAAGTTCAATAAGCTCGTCCGTCATTTTCAACACGCAACACACAAGCTTCCGCTAGGAGTTCGCATCGTTGAATGGCGTGCCACGAGCCACGCGGCGTAGAACTAGAAACACATTTGCCTGGCGTGTCGTGTCGCGCCATTACCCCCACCACTGCTCTGGCGCAATCGTTTGCGGGTAGTCCGCGCCACGCTGCGCCACGACAGTCAAATGTGCCTCTAACCATACTTAATATATCAAACCGATATGCTTCTGGCAACTCGCCACGCCACGTAAGTGTGTTTCCGCCATAACTATTTAATATTTAGATACCTAGGTGGGGCACCTTTAATTTTTTAGTTTTATTACAATTAGGTAGTTTCTCTTTGCACTAACAGTTCATACCAACATGTACAGCGAGTCAACAATAATATCATTACACATATCTATGCTAGTATTATATTATCTGTGCACATATCGAATGTACGTTGACTTCTACCTAGTACCTAAACATTTTTTTTTTTTAGCCTACACGAAACGATTTGGAAAAACGATTCACGTATCTCAAAGTGGAGTATTTCAGCCCCTGGTCAAAAGTGAAAATAACTTTTAATGAAAGTACGTGTATTTTAATATTTAACATAAGGCTTCCAATTACTGTAATATCGTATGGAGTTGTTGGTTACTCATTTAAACTTCCTCGAAGCAGAATATGGACCTCATGGAGAAAATCGTTAAGAAAATCTAAAGGCGTTCATTCCATTATTCAGTGACATCTTTGGCAAAAGAATCACCAGTAGTAGATTTGTTATATTCACAAGTAATAGAAAATAAATAATATAGATGTAATAGACTCATATTCGGTCCACCTCTATCTTTACCTTTAAAATAGAAATACCAACCAGATCGTGCGCTCCCTGGGGACCCGTGACGTCATCAGGACGAGGACCTATGAGGTAGGTTATTTAAAGGATTTCAGGACCTCACAGTGAATGATGATAATATTTTATAAGATGAAGTTTTTTCAGTGGTTAAAAAAGAGTTCAATAACGCTTTTAAGAAGACAACTAAAACTATATATATATATATATATATAACTATACTAACATATATATGATCCTGAGTTTTTATCTAGTGACTGGGCGACTACAGGACTTAAAAAAGTAAGGAAAAACTTTTCGAGCTATATGGCCTTCATCCTTGTATTAACACTGAAACGTTTAATAAGTATATTGCAACTTACTCAAGAATTTTTTTAATTACATGTAATGCTGCTAAGGCCTTGTAAATTAGCAGAAAATAAAATGAAGAGGCCGACGACGTAGCGGCCAATAAGTAGGTTGCGGTGCCGTAAGGACGGCATCGCAACTGAGGTGGGCCGCGATGTGGTATGGTAGGCATCGCGGCTGAGAGTTGGAGACCGCGGCGGGAGAGGAGTGCCGGTATTACGGTGCGCCGCTCGCCCTACCCTCCGCGGCCTGCACGGGGTCGCCACCGTCTGATGGCGGACGCGGTGGGGCCGCAGGGGAGGAGGAGTGTCGGTATAGCGTTGGCCGCTCTCCCTATCTCCTGCGGCCGAAAAGTGGTAGGTGGCGGGGCAACTGTCCTGACCCGTCACAGGGGGACCAAGGGTGCCACACATGGGGTCGTCTGGCGCCCGGGTTCCCTCTATCTGGCAGAATCTTGATACGCCGAAATTTATTAGGCATAACACACTTGGCATAATCTTCTAACGAATATTCTTAAGGCATATTTTTTTTTTGACCCGACCCGACTTCATCACTAATTGAGTAGCGTAAAACTTTCCAGAATGAAATAGTGAATACGCAAGTTAGAGGATTCACCTCTAATCTGCGGTATTAGAGGAGATTAGAGGTGAATACATACGATTTTTTTCTAATTCCGAAAGATAAATAAACAAGGAGCGTGCACGCAAGGATCCAGGAACGAACTATACCATTCCCCGTGGCTCTAACGCGCGCTCATATCGGCTCCTTTCGCAATTCGCACCCGCGGTGGTACTCAAGTAGATAATATTTTTCTAACTTCAGTTGCGAAGTTCGATTTTATAACTCCTTCTTCAGTTACCAGTTAGTCCTTATTTAGTTTAAGTCAAGAGTGAATAGATTACATCTAGGCAAGCGAGCTTCACCGTAGACCACATCATCGCTTACCATCAGGCAAAATTGTGGTCAAACGCGAGAATATATATTAAAAAATCCTATGTGTGCCCGTTTTTAGACTTTGTGAGCCGCTGAAACCGTTCTAATGTTCATGTAACAACAACAAAACCCTCTTTTTAGTCCGCATTATTATGTAACTTTGGAACCCTATTACTGCGCGTGGCCCGACACGCACTTGGCCGGTTTTTAATTTACTGTCTTTGTCAGATAAGAAATAGTATTTAAAGCGCAAGTTCCTTTTGGTTTTAGTTGATTTTTAATACCTTTGGAAATCCAATTCGTATATTTTTTGCCTAGGTTGATTTTGATCTTAATTTTAGGGAAGCACAAATCAAAGAACAAGACAAGCGTATCGTGAAAGTGATTAAATGCACTGTTAGCTTCCTGATTAGAAAATATTTCTGTCCATTTTAAATTTGACATACAGCTAAAGAACTTTTCTTTATTTTCGGTGCCAAAATTACGCATATAAATTGTGCGAATGCGTAGAGGTGGAACTTTATTCTCTATTTGTATGGATATCATCTGAGCCGTTTCATGATCTGACAGTCCCAATGGTATTTCCTCACATAATGCATCCTTACAGTTACTTATGATTAGGTCTAGACATGAATTTCTACTCGTTGGTTGTTTAATATGAAGTGTCAATCCGAAATTATTTGCAATCCTAGTTAAATCATCTGCGCATTTTTATTTCTATGGGTTTTTGTACTCAAAATATCAATGTTAAGGTCACCTACTATGACTAATTGCTTTTTTGATTTATTTCGAAGTTTACACAACATTAATTCTAAATTACGTAGGTACCTCAAAACGTTTGAAAAGTTGTCAGAAGATTTAATTTATTTAAGGAATTCGAAAATTAAAAAAGGAAGCAAATAGTATAGCAGAAAAGTGGCCCAACAACCTTGAATTTTCTGAAACTTGTCAGAGGAAGTTGAAACGCCATCTTTGCGATGATGAGCGTTTTCAAGTTTCGGAAAGTGAACATATATTCTTATCGAGTATTATATTTTATCATTATTAATCAACTGTATTCGCATTTCCTTCCAATGAATGAAATTGTTTCAAATTTAAGTGTTTTGCAATCTGCTACTTTGCAAAATTTAAATGATATTGATATATTTAAAAAAAGCTAGAATTTATTCAAATATATAAAAAAATAATCATTTGCCAGGTAAATTCTCAGTTTTCGAACCACCTTCAGAGACGAAATAGAGAATTCTTCGTATAACTTGCTGATTTATTTATGATTAAGAATCATTTTTATATGACATGTAGATTTCCTGAAGTAAGTACTACATTAATGTAATTTGGTACTATTTCTGTGACAACAGCTAGTGCTGAAAGACAATTTTTGAAACAAAAATTAATAAAAACCTAAGTATTTAAGGAAATTCATGGGAGAAGACAGGCTACATAACATGGCTATTCTGTCTATTGCAAGTTCTATGTCCCAATCTTTAAACTTTGATGATGTTATTGATACTTTTTCGGAACAGAAAACTATCCGCAGCTCTATCTATCTTCTAAATATATAAAAGAAGAAAGTGACTGACTGACTCACTCACTCATTCACTCACTTACCATCAACGCACAGGCCAAACGGCTGAAGCTTCAATCATGAAACTTGGCACGTAGGTTCCTTTGGTAGTGTAGGTGAGCACTAAGAAAGGATTTTTGGAAATTCCACCCCTAAGGGCGTGAAAAAGGGGATGAAAGTTTGTATGAAAATCCGTCAGTTTTAAAGTCAGGATCTTCATATTTTGGGTTTTGGATGAAGTTTAAAAAATAATTTACACGTGTCTCAGCGATTTTGAAGATTCCACCCCCATGAGGGTGAAAAGGGGAATGAAGTTATGGGAATAATTAAATCGTCTAAAGACTTGAAATTTTGCACATAGATACTTTATACTGTGCAGGCATCCACTAAGAAAGGATTTTTGTGAATTCCACCCCTAAGGGGGTGAAATAGGGGATGAAAGTTTGTATGAAAGTCGGTCAGTTTTGAAGTTAGGATCTTCGAATTTTACCTACCCTACCCTACCTACCCTACCCTACCTACCCCACCCTACCTACCCTACCCTACCTACCCTACCCTACCCTACCTACCCTACCCTACCTACCCTACCTACCCTACCCTACCTACCCTACCCCACCTACCCTACCCTACCTACCCTACCCTACCTACTCTACCCTACCTACCCGACCCTACATAACCTACCCTACCCTACCTACCCTACCCTACCTACCCTACCCTACCTACCCTACCCTACCTACCCTACCCTACCTACCCTACCCTACCTACCCTACCCTACCTACCCTACCCTACCTACCCTACCCTACCTACCCTACCCTACCTACCCTACCCTACCTACCCTACCCTACCTACCCTACCCTACCTACCCTACCCTACCTACCCTACCCTACCTACCCTACCCTACCTACCCTACCCTACCTACCCTACCCTACCCTACCTACCCTACCCTACCTACCCTACCCTACCTACCCTACCCTACCTACCCTACCCTACCTACCCTACCCTACCTACCCTACCTACCCTACCTACCCTACCTACCCTACCTACCCTACCTACCCTACCTACCCTACCTACCCTACCTACCCTACCTACCCTACCTACCCTACCTACCCTACCTACCCTACCTACCCTACCTACCCTACCCTACCTACCCTATCCTACCTACCCTACCCTACCTACCCTACCCTACCTACCCTACCCTACCTACCCTACCCTACCCTACCCTACCTACTCTACCCTACCTACCCTACCTACCCTACCCTACCTACATACCTACCCTACCAGTGTAGGTAAGGTACCAATGTTTTTTCTCTTTATATTTTTTTTTTGATAAGATCCTTCTCCTAACAATAACAAACACAACAAAAAAATTGAAATAAGCATAAAATGAAATGCCATCATGGATGGTATTAAATGAAAATTATTTTGTATGAATCATATTGAAACAATCCAAACCATCCATTGGTTTTTCACCGCAGATTCGATTGTTGTATAATGGTCGTAATAAGGTCTACATCTCTTTCAGGCATCTCTGAACTTGTGTTTTGGCTTTCTTTGTGCATGGAGCCCACCCTCCGCTGCAGCGTCATCGGGTTGATTATCAGTGCTGGGCTTGCTAATCATCTCTTTTATAATTTGTTCCCGAAATTCTAAAATACTTTTTTTTTTCCTTTTCCAAATTTTTGGCGAATAACCCAAGCATTTACTAACATTGTGCCACAGACAATCTCAATGATCAGCTTGCGGTAGCACTTTAGGGTTTTCTAAGGCTGGTATAGTACGACGCTGTCTGATCAGAAATATCTACCCCCTTTTTCGCATTATTATAATCCAAAACAAGAGAGAGAAAGTATAATTCCTGTCCGTGTCTACCGGTGGCGCACCCCGTCCGGGCAAGACTTTTGGTTCATGGGGCGGTGATGTACCACCGGTGGCCAAATGATGATTTGCGTCGTAGGATACCAAGTACCTACTCATGAGGTGACAGTCTGAACACGTTCATAAGGCTCAAAGACAAATTCTGACGTATGCTGGTGTAGATTTGAGGGAGAATTGCTTTTGCCACGGACAGTTCTATGTAGCGTGTTCACGTGTTAGCTCATCAAATAGTCTGGTGATATTGGCGTGGACACGCAAAATGGTTTAAAATGTTATTTTTAAGGAGATACTTTAATTTAATTACTTACTTATGCGTATGATTACTTATTATTAGTCATGGATAAACACAGAAATAGTGAAGGGATAGGGACGGGACAAGGATAGAGCGTATTGATGATAAAGTAGGTAAGTATAAGTCTGTCCTAAGAAACACTTTCGCATTACATTATTTTTTACTTTTTCTCTACATAATGTTAAAATATGATAAGGAGAAGCATGTAGTCTAAGCGTGCGAAGCCGCGGGCAACAGCTAGTATTATTATAAACTAGCTGTTGCCCGCGACTTCGTCCGCGTCAAACTCGTAAAAAATATTTTTTTTTTGTTTCCCGCCGTAACTATGAATTTTCTCGTGATTAAACGTATGTTACTCGTTATTACATCAGCTATCTACCAGTGAAAGTCCCGTCAAAATCGGTCCAGTCGTTTCGGAGATTACCCGGAACAAACAGACAGACAGACAAAAATCTTAAAAATTGCTTATTTGTTGTTTGTACCGTATATACTTTCACGTGCATTCAATAAAACGTTGTTATTTTGATATTACATACAGACACTTCAATTTTATTTATTTGTATAGATGTGTAATACCTATGATTTTGAATATTTTATTTACTAGATATTTAACTAAATGCACAAATTATTACTGTTGGGTAACTATTAACTACTTCAGTTATTTATTAAAATTAAATTAAATTAAATTTACTGGGGCCCCATCCAATAAATTTGCCACGGGCCTCAGACGGTATAGTTACGCCACTACAATGAAGGGTTAATTATTAATGTAGTATGCTTGACGGAGACTTTTATTAGGGCAGGTGAGTAGAACAGTTATATCTTAAATGGTTACAAATTAGGAGACTGGTACTCAAGAAAGAAAAATAAAACCGGCCAAGTGTGTGTCGGGCCACGCGCAGTAATAGGGTTCCAAAGTTGCATAATAATGCGGCCTAAAAAGAGGGTTTTGTTTTTGTTACATGAACATTAGAACGGTTTCAGCCGCTCACAAAGTCTAAAAACGGACCCACATAGGATGATGTTTTTTTTTAATCTATATTCTTGCGTTTGACCACTATCTCGCCTGATGGTAAGCGATGATGTGGCCTAGATGTAATCTATTCACTCTTGACTTAAACTAAATAAGGACTAACTGGTAACTGAAGAAGGAATTATAAAATCCAACTTCGCAACTGAAGTTAGAAAAATATTATCTATTTGAGTACCACCGCGGGTGCGAATTGCGAAAGGAGCCGATACGAGTGCGCGTTAGAGCCACGGGGAATGGTATAGTTCGTTCCTGGATCCTTGCGTGCACGCTCCTTGTTTATTTCTCTTTCGGGCTTAGAAAAACATTGTATGTATTCTCCTCTAATACCGCAGATTAGAGGTGAATCCTCTAATCTGCGGTATTCACTATTTCATTCTGGAAAGTTTTACGTTACTCAATTAGTGATGAAGTCGGGTCGAATATTGACTTTATAGAAGGATGTCGACAAAAGAAAATAAGTAATTTGCTTGGAAATCGAATCTAATTTGACTTTAGTTTTACGTTTTAATTACAAAACGTTAAAATACTTCTGCACTAACACAAAATAGACTCCACCGCGCAAATGCGCCGTATGGACTACGGACTGGTACTGCCAATTACTCCGGCCACTCCAATGCGTTATTCGAGCTTAAACATTATCCCTCTTACAAATAAACGCGGTATAAAGTTATACCAAGTATAAACCTATGAAAATGTATGGTTATACCTTTGTTATACCTGGTATAACTTTATACCGCGTTTATTTGTAAGAGGGTATTAATTTAGAAATCATTATTATTAAGGATGTTATGATTTTATTTTTGTATATTTTTACATGGTTCATAAGCATATATTTACAATCGGTTTTACACAGCTAACAACTTTATTTAAGTAATTTTTCAATGGCATTTGTACAAAAAATTTACTGTGCCAAGTACATTTTATAAGTTGGTCGACTATTACTCGTAAACTTGTAAAGCCTGTTATGATTTCATTTTTGTATATTTTTACATGGTTCGTAAGCATTATATTTACTCTGTTTTACACAGCTATCAACTTTATTTAAGTAATTTTTCAATGGCATTTGTACAAAATTTTTACTGTTCCAAGTACATTTTATAAGTTGGTCGACTATTACTCGTAAACTTGTAAAGCCTTGTTATCCGTGATAATTTTCCTTTTAATTTCGTTATATTTACTACTGCCGTGAATTTTTTCACAAAGCCAAGAGAAAACCATTTCGCTGGCAGGGGCACTTGACTCTAACATAAATTTGCAACTTAAAGCTTAATTTTACGCAAACGAATCTCTGAATCGGAAAATGCTATAAACAAACCCATAATATTTTTGAATGGCCTATCCAACGATACCCCACACCATGGGATAGATGAGAAAAAAAAAAACATCCCCACTTTACGTCTATGAATATCTAAAAATATTTTTCATGTGTTTATGTTACCACTTTTTCGGAATTATTAATATGTATATACATGCCAAATTATAGCTTTCTAGTACTTAGATTCTCTGAGCTAAGCTGAGGACGGACAGACGGACAGAGCGAAACTATAAGGGTTCCTTGTTGACTTCGGAACCCTAAAAAGCGAGGTGGTGTTTGTATATACTGCCTGAATCACATTGAGTACGAAATACTGACACAATTGAAAAAATATGCGTGTGAAAATGAGTTTGAGTTTTGTGGAATTTAACTCTTACAATATAACATTATAATAATAGCCTTATACCATACGCCAAGCTCAAACCCCTTTGTTTTATTGACTCGCATCAAACACTACGCGTAATGTTGTTGTTACGCTATCTACACGGAGAACACCGTGATGTGGTAATAGTACATTATGATGATAAGTGCGGTAAATTGAAAATTACAGCCGAGGTGATATTGCTAGCCCGAGCCGTAGGCGAGGGCTACAAGAAAGCAGAGGTTGTATTTATCAAAGCGCACGTATGTCATACGATGTTTTATAACATATTTGCGAGGAAATAAATAAAACTCGGACTTTCTTAAACGAATAAATCTTTAATAACTTGTTAAAGCAGTTAGAAAAAACTAAACAATTTGTAAAATTGATTATTACGTTGCCAGTTGGCATTTTTAATGTTGTCAACTTATTATTATTTGTTAAAATTTTACTAGTCTCTCTCTCTCACTCTCTTGAATGAAAGTAGCAGAAACGAGACCACAGAGTTTTGCAATCGGTGGCGGCGACGGAGGCGGCTGCGGCGGCGGCGACGATGTATCGTCTTCAATGCGGGTTATGTGTCCTAGGTCAAGTATTCTCGCATGAAATCCCTATACATGTGTTTGTATTGTGGATTGTGATCAAGTTTACGCTCTAATGATAGAAATCTGGTTTTAGCAATTTCATAGCCGCCTATAGTACTTCCGCTGATTCCTTCAGAGAAATCACAACCGAAAACCGACCATTGTCTCCCCCACTAGTAGTTTGTACAAACAGATTTTGAATGATTTTTCTTCTATAGGAGAAAAATGATGAATTTCTTCTATTTTACAAAATTTTCTTATTTGCTAATTTAATTGTGTTGTTTGAACAAAATGACACAAAACTTTATTTGTGTGTAAGTTTTCACTGTATAAAGGACCCGAAATTATCCACCCTGGTGTAGTATTAACCAAATAAGGTCTACAAGATAAACGAATTTTACCATTAACAATTAAGTCCAAGAAACAATCTGCACCGATTAATAATTCAATGTGTGAGGGTGTACAGAAATTTGAATCGGCTAATCTAATATCTTTAGGTAAAGAAATATAGTTAATGTCTATACTTGTAGCCGGTATAGTCGACGTAATGCTGGTTAAAACCAGACATTTGATGTGCAAAAATGGACTGTGACTGAATGTCCTATGCCGCTAATTTGGCAAGTAGACTGTTTACGTTGTGTGTTTATTTTCCTACTTAAATAATCTATGATAAAACAGTGTTGAATGCCTTTATCTAACAATGCACGAGCTTTTATAATATTTATTGTCTTTTCCAACGATTAAAACAGATTTTAAAGCGTGTTTACTTCTTAAACTTTTACAATTATTATTGTGTGAATTTAGGGCTGTGTGAAAAGTCTGAACTACTGATGACAATCAATATTGCGAATCTGTTGTTTTAGACTGATGCGCTTGATCTACAGATATATCTAGAGCTCTATTATTAAACTCATTGTGTAAAAGACTGAGATCGTTTGTTCACGAGGCACTGCGCGACACGATCTGCAGTTACGATTTTTAACACACGACAAACTGCTGACGGTCTGTCCTCCGTTCGTTTGTTCACTAGACATGATTCTGCAACGACACTGCAGTGCATTTATATAGGCTATAGGCGCGAAACTGACGAACCACGCGTAAATCGTGTCACGTTTAGTGCGGTGTCGTGCAATGAACAATCGGTCCATACAAATATATGGAGCTCAGAATCGTAACCACATTATGTCGTGACGTGTGTCGTGTCGTTATGTCTGCTATAGCATTGCTTGCAAGAACCGGTCCGACAATCATTGACTGGGTCGCTACTTGAAATCGAATGACGTTACTCGTAGATCGAATATCACTTGCTCGAAAACGTTTACTCGATAGTACTTGACATCGATGAATTATGAGCGCGACCGTTCACTACCCCGATGCATCAAAATCTCGAATAACAAGAAGCTCGAATCATCGGCAGCGCGAAGGCCCATTATCTAAAAACAGCATTCCTTGACTGACCATCTAATAAGGCTTTTCAATATTATTCTGAGTGACTGTAGAGGGTGTAGGTTGATCTAGCAAATTACTCTAAATAAAATGGCATCGGAGAGTCTTGATTATGTTGAGATTGTAATGATTGCATCACCGATATTTACGGGTGTCATTGGACCTGTATGTTTATAATCACATACATAAATCTAATTAGATGACGCGATTGTATATACTTCGCGTGCCAAAAAACGGAGTAAAGATACGATCAATGATCGTAATCTGAGCTTTTCATTTTGCTAAATTCCGATAATGCTTTATCGGCACCGGAATTTAGCAAAATAAAAAGCTTTAGAAAAAACGAATCTATAAAAATGCCTTTTTATGCCATATCGAGCTGTAAAGAATGTATAGAAAAAGTTGGCCGAGGCATTGGAAATGTTTTCATTCATTAGTAAATCAATTTGTTTTTAAATTGTTTGTGAAAAAGAGGCATGCTCGGTTTTCATACAGATGGAGGGCCTTGCATTACCTAGTTAGATTTATAAATAATAATAAATAATATATTTATTTCGGACAACAAAATGATCCATAATAATAAAAATAACATAATTAATGGGTGTTAGTAACAATATAAAAACTTATAACCTACGTTAGTACTTATATACTAGGATGTTAGTAACAATGTGGCTTATGATCTATGTTAGTACTTATACACTACGACAGATAGTGTTGTTTTGATGAGATGTCCCATTATAGGACTCTCATCAGGCCTGTCAGCTATCACCCTCAGGAGGCTGTTGCCACTGCCACGCAATCTGGCGAGCAGAGACGCACTTTTCTTCCGTACGACAGCTGAGAAGCTGTCGACTCGGGCTTCTGCGAACATCTCTGACGCACTGCAGTAACGTGGCAGCCGCATCAGCGCCCTAAAGGCGTTATTATATTGGACGTGCAGCGCATTGACGGCGCGTTTGGTACAGCTGACCCATAGGGCGCTCGAGTACATAGATGTGCAGTATGCTTTAAAAAGCGTGTGTTTGACTGCTGCTGTACATCTTGCGAACCTACGGGCCAACATGTTCGCCCGTACCACCAATGCCCTGCGTTCCCGTTCAACATCACCATCGTCCTTAAGGTCGTCAGCAATGAAATGCCCCAAGTATTTAAACTGATGCCGCATGATGCTGTGCCGTATGGTGCCGGCCGTAAAGAATTTCACCATCCCATGTCTTCCCGTGGGTGTCGTAAGAGGCGACTAAGGGACAAACCAGAGAATGGGCAGCAGCGTTCTCTGTGCTTCTATAACAACCATACTGCGATCGCCAACCCGCCTGCCAAGCGTGGTGATTATGGCAAAACCCCCCCATGAATAGCACAAATAAAAAATGGCCCTTAGTGCCCGGCAGCCTGCCTACCCTCGACTACGGTAGCGGTCGACGTTACGGCATGGCAAGGGGTGCCAAGAATCTCCGGACGGGATCCGGCTACCCCAACAAACACCGACGACTGGACCTGGCAACATACAACAATTCGGTAAAAACCGGGAGCGATCACCGCATGGTAAGAGGCACATTGAACATTAATATTAAGCTTGAAAGGTCTCGACTGATGAAGTCCACGCTCCGTCCAGCACAGATTCAGGTCCAAAACCCCGAGAGCTTTCAGCTCGAACTCCAGAATCGTTTCGAGTGCCTAGGGAGCTCAGTGGACGAATACAATGACGGGTTCGTGGAAGCTGTCCATACGGTCGGGTCTAAGTTTTTCAAGACCCGTCGTACAGATAGAAACAAAAAGCTCTCTGATCCTACTCTCAAGCTTATGAAGGAGAGGCGTGAGATGATCCTGCAGTCTTCAGATGAGGCGTGCAAATAGACAGATCTCTAAATCCTTGAAAAGAGACCTCCGCCGCTTTAACACCGAGCGTATTAAAGACGCGATTGAGCGAAATAAAGGCTCCAAGGTATTTGCAAGGGATCTGGCTATTGGGCAGAGCCAGCTCACGAGACTGAAGACCGACGATGGCAGGATCGTATCCGCCAAACCGGAGCTTCTGAGGGAGATCGAGACATTCTATGGGCAGTTGTACACATCAATCAGCAAGCCCGTTGCGAGTCTAGCAAACGACCCAAGAGCTAGATTGACCCGACACTATACCGAAGATATCCCGGACGTCAGCCTGTACGAGATTAGGATGGCTCTGAAACAGCTTAAAAACAACAAGGCGCCGGGTGATGACGGAATCACGGCTGAACTCCTGAAGGCGGGTGGAAAACCGGTCCTTAAGGCCCTTCAGAAGCTGTGTGATGCCGTCATACTCGAGGGCAAAACGCCACAGGCATGGTGCGGGGGTGTGGTGGTACTCTTGTTCAAGAAGGGCGACAATGCCCGACTGAAGAACTATAGGCCCATCTCACTTCTTAGCCATGTCTACAAGTTGTTTTCAAGAGTCATCACGAATCGTCTCGCGCGCAGGTTTGACGATTTCCAGCCTCCCGAACAAGCCGGATTTCGAAAAGGCTTTAGCACCGTAGACCACATACATACGCTGCGGCAGGTCATACAGAAGACCGAAGAGTATAACCTGCCTCTCTGTTTAGCGTTTGTGGACTACGAGAAAGCCTTCGATTCGATCGAGACTTGGGCAGTACTGCAATCTCTCCAACGGTGCCAGATCGACTACCGGTACATTGAGGTGTTGAAGTGTTTGTACAAAAACGCCACCATGTCAGTCCGTCTTCAGGATCAGACCTCGAAACCAATCCTTCTCCAGCGCGGCGTGAGACAGGGAGACGTCATTTCTCTGAAACTGTTCACTGCTGCGCTGGACCGCCCTTAAATATTTGTTACCCTTCAAGGAAGGCACACACCTATACCCTCCTAGGTCCAAATCTCACCCTACCAAGTTTCTATAGCCCAATTTATAACTAAACTAGTTGTTGCCCGCAATTTCATCTGCGTAGCATTATTAATTGGAATAGCTTATTTTTTATATCGCGCAATAATATTGTAGGGTTTCCTTACAAACTTCTACCCCTCTTTCCACCCCCGTAAGTATGATTTCCGGTATAAAAACAATTCTATGTCCTGCCCACTGTCTCAAAATATCGCCGAACCAAATTGCATATGAATAGGTTCAGTGGTTTAAACGTGAAAAGGTAAACAGAGAGACAGATAGAGTTACTTTCACATTTATAACATTAACTCCGCCCGCGACTATGTTCGCGTGATTTTGTATTTTATACCTACTAAAGATGACTTTCTTATGTGCAGTTAGTGAAAACAACCAAATAAAATGGGATTTCGTAGAGTTTTACGGTTTATAGGTTTGGGACGATTTGTTATTTGATTTAAAAAAAAAAAAAATTGTTTACCGGCACAAAGTAAAATCCTCCCCTAAAAACTTAACAACCCCTTTTCGCCCCATTGAGGGTTGAGTTTTTAACAACCTAAATATGTTACTTATTCACTCTTTTTTATATTTCGTTTATGTAAGTTAGATTGCTCAGTAAGATTGCTCAAAAATCTTTAACACCCCTTAACCATATCGGGAGAGGGTAGGCGGGGAGGGTTAAAAAACGTATTATGTCAATTATGATTATCACACAGGACCGATCAGTGTGGCGACGCTTGAAGTAGGTCTATGTCCAGCAGTGGACGTTTTTTGGCAGAAATAATGATGATGGTGAAAGGTTGATTTTCCGAAAATTCTTTCTTCGTGCTCCCCTAGGTACCTACATCAAAAACTAAATCTTGTCCAGTAAGATTCTTAGCAATCTTTAACACCCGGTTGATCGTCTTTTAGGGGTAATTTCAAAAAACTAGTAATGACAACCTGTTTTGTTAACTTAGGTTGGCATTTATATCAAGTTTAAAGTTTATTGTAGTGTAACCCAAGAAGTAAGATTCTTCAAAAATACAAATCGTCTTTTGGGGTGGTTTTGAAAACTAATAATGGCAATCTTGATTGATTACTTAGTTTGGTATTCATGCCACGTTTCAAGTTTATTAACCCAAGTAATAAGATTCTTGAAAAAAGCTTTAACACCCCCTAAATCTTCTTTTGGGGGTATTTTCGAAAACCTAATAATAACAACCTTTATTATTTATTTAGGTTAGTATTTGTGCAATGTTTCAAGTTAAGTAACCCATGAAATAAGATTCTTCCATACAAACTTCAACACCCCCTAAATTGACTTGGCGGGGTAGTTTCAAAAACTAATAATGTAAATTTTTATCATTTATTTAGATTACAATTTGTACCAAGTTCCTTAATAACCTAAATAAATAATAAAGGTTGTTATTATTAGGTTTTCGAAAATACCCCCAAAAGACGAGTCGCGGGCGGAGTTAATGTTATAAATGTGAAAGTAACTCTATCTGTCTCTCTGTTTACCTTTTCACGTTTAAACCACTGAACCTATTCATATGCAATTTGGTTCGGCGATATTTTGAGACAGTGGGCAGGACATAGGATTGTTTTTATACCGGAAATCATACTTACGGGGGTGGAAAGAGGGGTAGAAGTTTGTAAGGAAAATCTACAATATTATTCCGCGATGTAAAAAATAAGCAATTCCAATTAATAATGCTACGCAGATGAAATTGCGGGCAACAACTAGTTTAGTTATAAATTGGGCTATAGATGCTGGATACGTTAGTTGTACCTATTTTTAAAAAATCGGACAGGAGACTCATGTCGGTTGTCATATTGACGGATTTAGTTTAAATAACTTAAGTTACGCAGAAGATGTAGTGCTGCTGGGCCCCACAATCGGTGGGATTAGGAAATTACTCACCATTTGTGAAAGATACGCCGTGCAGCACGGGCTCAAGTATAATTCTGCAAAGAGTGAGCTGTTGGTGTTTAGAGGAAGAAATAAAAGTCCCTCCAATGTCCCACCCGTGGTACTCAGCGGCTCACCTTTGCGTAGAGTAGCACAATTTAAATATTTGGGCCATATTGTTACGGAGGATCTTAAAGATGACTTAGATATGGAGAGAGAGCGCAGGGCGATGGCTGTGAGGGCAAACATGTTGGCACGCAGGTTTGCTGGTTATTCAGTACCGATTAAAATAACACTTTTTAAGGCGTATTGTCAAATATTCTACACCAGCGGTCTGTGGGCTAATCATACCCAAAAAGCAGACAGCGCACTGCGCATTCAATACAATAATGCCTTCAGGGCGCTGTTGAGGCTTCCGCCTTACTGTAGTGCGTCAGGGATGTTCGCTGACGCGTACACGGACGATTATTTCGCGATCATGCGCAAAAAAGTGGCATCAGTGTTGCGCAGAGTGAGGGGAAGCAGCAATAGCGTTCTGAAGGTCTTTTTAGACAGGGTAGACGGGCCTACAATGGATAGGTTTATCAAGCTACATGTCAGACATGGGACTTGACAAATCTTCCTCTAATTGGATGCTGTTTGTTTGTATATTCATGTGTGCTTAAGTGTTACTACTAACATAGTTGTTTAAGTTTTACTAACATGCTATGGGCCTTCGACGCCTGAAAATAAAGATTTTTATTTTTTATTTTTATTATTATTTTATTATAGAGACTTGGTAGGGTGAGATTTGGACCTGGGAGGTGTGTGCCTTCCTTGAAGGGTAATTGTTCCGTGTAAGTTCTTCGAGAATAGAAATTTTTGAAACGGTTTATTAAAATTGGTGTTTGAGTTTTCGATTCTGGTGTTGTAGTATGAAAAACACGCCCGGCCGCATCTTTTTTTTTCTCGGACAAACTGCGTAGCGGTGGCGTCGGTGTTTTGCGGAACGGCTTGAGCGGAGCCCTGTTATTGTGAATGGCCTGGAATCATCTCCAGGGTGTCGGGCTCCGTGCGGCTGATCGTTTCCTGTCTGTCCTGGCCGTGGATGGACGGAATCTGTGGAGCCGAAAATAGCTGGCCACCGGTGTCCGCGTGCGCGGTCGTGGATAAGCGGCATATAAGCTGCATGTAGATGTCGTGGTGTGATCCCTGGCGTGATTGTGTTCCCAAGCTGGGCTCATTATCCCTCATGAGCAACGTGGCGTGGGGTTGACATTGAGCTAACCCATCTACCCGACGGGATTTCCTTCCTCCAACAGGAGGTGCCTGGCTGGGGCTGACTGTCCGGCTAAGACCGAGGGTTCGGCTAAGGCTGAGGTTGTCCGCTCGAAGCAGGGCGTCGCGGAGTGGAGTTGGCTGGCTGCACTGTTGCCTTCCGTCCGAGTGACAAGTTTACTTTTTATTTTTCTTCTTTCACTCTCAACATAAAATTAGTTCATAAAATTTTGATGGATTGAAGTTTGACCAGCCAACTGCAACCAGCGACCCTACATTTATATACATTTTATTGTGACGTGTTCCGGGGAGAAAGCAGAATAAAAACTGATATTCCAGTATTTGGCGCTTTATTGTTCCCGAACCGATCAAACGTTACACAATCAGTCAACAAAGCACATCAACACTCAGATTTCATCAATTCATCCCCATATAGGGCACATAAAACATTTCCGCATCTAGTTATTAGTTTCAGAACACACACAATCATAACTACACCTACACACCACTCTTCAATTTTTCCTATTTTTACATCTGATTTTAAAGCGTTAATAATGTCACCTGTAATACATTTGAATAATAGTATCATAAAAGGTGACGCTAATGCCAACTTCTCTTTTAAAGCTGTAGTTGACGAGCTTTGGCCTGATTGGCACCATGTTTACAGTGATGCCTCAATACACATAAGAAATCAAAATGTTCAAAAAATTAAACTCCCTCCAGTAACTTGAATTTTCACTGCCGAATGCTTTGGTTTTTTTTTTTTGAAGGCCCTGGAATACGTCCTTCTAATAAAACTCTCCAAAACAGTAATTGCCGCAGATTCCATGAGAGCATTAAAGGCTTTAGCGAAATTTCCCTTCAAATCATCATTCTTCACACTTCATCTTTCCCCGGTAAAGCTAATGAGGCCAATGCGTGTGGCGATACCTTTTATTTTAAAATCTACCTTCAGGACTTGATTGCTCTTCCCAGGGTCCGCCTCAAGGCATCTTGGGTGAGGCTTGGAAGAACAGTAGTCAAGTGAAAGGCAAATATTATGTGAATGTTATTCCCGCCCGTCCGCCCGTCCGATCTTATTCCAACCCAAACGTGTCCACGATTTATAAAAAAAAATACTCCCCAAATTCATCCCTGTACTTCCTCGTCTTTCCTACCCATACTCAAAGAGAGTTTCGCCAGACTGTCCATACTCAAGAGATGATGCAACTTAAGCCCGAGAGATCAAGACTTAGGTACTTCACAAGAAGAAATTAATAAAAATATAGAAGAACTGAAATTGAGAGACAAACTAGAAATGACTGGCAAATGCACCAGTGCGAAGCAAAATTAAAAAAAAAAAAAAAATTACATAGTAAACTCGTATCTGCCGTGTAATTAAAAAAAATGGAACGATCTTTTACTCCGAAACATGGCAACCAAGGAGGTAACTCATCAAAGGTTTTATTTAAATTTCGAACTGGCTTGCAAATAGAAAGTTGTTTATTGAAAAAAAAATACAAAAAGAATTCCCTGCCGAGGTCTGTATTTTTCGATAGCTACAACCTGGGAGTCTTTAAGTCAAGAGTGAATGGGTTTCTTCTAGGCAAGCGTGCTTCATCGTCGACCACATCATCGCTTACCATCAGGTGAGATAGTGGTCAAGCGCAAGCCTACTAATAATAAAAATAAAACCACTTTAACGCGGGCAAAATTATGTTTGTTCGTTGTTCGTCATTGATTTTGAAAAGTAATTGTATTTGAATAAATGAGTTCTAGGTACTACTTAGTTTTAATTTCTGCATTATTTGAGAAAAGTACTATGCAAGACTTGGCCACGCTAGAGTAATTTACTATTTTTTTCGGAAATTAGGTGTAAGAGAATTGCAACACGAATGGAACCGTTTGTCCTGGTATGGACCAGTACAAACGATTTCCTTTCAACTTTTCTGTCACTGGCGCCACTTTCAAACTTAATCTAATATACTCATTTCTCACTCTACCCATTCTCGTCACGCTGCACGTCCATCTTAACATTCTCATCTCTGCTACATGCAATCTCTTTTCATCCATCTTATTCGCAGCCCAACATTCTGATCCAAATAGAACGAAGCAGTACGACAGGTCTAATCACGGACTTGTAGATTTTCCCCTTTAACTTGAGGGACAGGAAAATGTCAGTTATAGTAAAATCAATGTTTGCAAAATTATGTTTTTGTATGCATCTTAGGCATCAGTGAACGATTGACAAGTGTAACGTTGTACTTTAGTTAACAACGTAAATACCTTATCTATACATATAAAATGCTTTGTCTTGAATGACTGACTGACGGATCAACACACAGCCTAAACCGCTGATCGTAGAGACCTGAAAATTGGAGAGTATGTTCTTCGTATGACGTAGGCATCCGATAAGGAAGGATTTACCGAAAATTTACCCCTAAGGGTGTGAAAAAGGGTGGCAAAGTTTGTATGAATTATCTAATTTCTTCGGCTAATATTCTTGAAACTTGGTACAAATTGTAATCTAAATAAATGATAAAAATCGACATTATTAGTTTTTTGAAACTCCCCCCCCCCCCCCCAAGTCAATTTAGGGGGTGTTGAAGTTTCTATGGAAGAAACTTATTTGATGGGTTACTAAACTTGAAACATCGCACAAATACTAAACTAAATAAATAATAAAGGTTGTTATTATTAGTTTTGCGAAAATACCTCCAAAAGACGATTTAGGGGGTGTTAAAGTTTTTTTGAAGAATCTTATTACTTGGATTAATAAACTTGAAACTTGGCATGAATACCAAACTAAGTAATCAATAAAGATTGCCATTATTAGGTTTCAAAACCACCCCAAAAGACGATATGTTTTTTTTGAAGAATCTTACTTCTTGGGTTACACTACAATAAACTTTAAACTTGATATAAATGCCAACCTAAGTAAACAAAACAGGTTGTCATTATTAGTTTTTTAAAACTACCCCTAAAAGACGATTAACCGGGTGTTAAAGATTGCTAAGAATCTTACTAGAAAAGGTTTAGTTTTTGATGTAGGTACCTAGGGGAGCACGAAGAAAGAATTTTCGGAAAATCAACCTTTCACCATCATCATTATTTCTGCCAAAAAACGTCCACTGCTGGACATAGACCTACTTCAAGCGTCGCCACACTGATCGGTCCTGTGTGATAATCAAAATTGACATAATACGTTTTTTAACACCCCCCGCCCACCCTCTCCCGATATGGTTAAGGGGTGTTAAAGATTTTTGAGCAATCTTACTGAGCAATCTAACTTACATAAACGAAATATAAAAAAGGGAAAAGAAGAGTGAATAAGTAACATATTTAGGTTGTTAAAAACTCAACCCTCAATGGGGCAAAAAGGGGTTGTTAAGTTTTTAGGGGAGGATTTTACTATGTGCCGGTAACCAAATTTTTTTTTTTTTTAAGTCAAATAACAAACCGTCCAAAACCTATAAACCGTAAAACTCTACGAAATCCTATTTTATTTAGTTGTCTTCACTAACTGCACATAAGAAAGTCATCTTTAGTACTTAGGTATAAAATACGAAATCACGCGAACATAGTCGCGGGCGGAGTTAATGTTATAAATGTGAAAGTAACTCTATCTGTCTCTCTGTTTACCTTTTCACGTTTAAACCACTGAACCTATTCATATGCAATTTGGTTCGGCGATATTTTGAGACAATGGGCAGGGAGATTTGGCAAGGAGATAAATTATATCTAGGATTAGGACATGCAATACATTTTTTATGCCGCGAGTACCTATGTTCCCTTTGGATATTATCCGATATTCATCTACCTAACGAGGCTATGATAAACTAAGCAAATTAATAGTAAAATTCACCCGTTTAAGAAGCCGTATCTACCTAAACACTAACTAATAAAAAAAGTTTTTTAAACAGTATATCACATTTTACCAACTGCCTTCAAGTCATGGGACTTAAAGGCAGTATAGGGAATTCCGTATACAATTTTATCTACTCTATTATCGTAATATTCGAATTTTAAACTTCAAAACGAGTTTATATTGACATACTTTATAGACTTAATACCGAAATTTAAAAATAGAATCTTATTAAGGTTAAAATAGTCAACGGCACGAACTATTTTATGCGCGGGGTTGAAATGTATGCTATATCAACCGACCGATAGATGCTGTTATGAGCAGTAAGAAGCTAGTTCGCGTACGAATACACACTTTTGCCAAATGGATGATGATTTGGAACGAAAACGAGCGCGCGAAATTTTATAAACAGACCTTTGGGTGTCTGGATATCATGAAAAAACGACTGAATGTATCTGTTCAAAATAAAATTATTTGCATTGTTGAACTACTAATCTATCCCTGTATGGATTCCGTTTTTCAATTTTCCTTCTTCTTATGGTACTTATTTAAGATGCGTTAAAATTAGTGTTGAAATATGGAACTTTCGAAGCTCATAACTTTATAGTATTTTTTTTTTACTTTTTTGCTTCCATACAGGGCTAGATAACGATGAGACAAATCGATATCAATTTTTATTTTGAACGTACATCGTCAAACAGTGGAGTAAAAGCCAGACTACGTTTTTATGGAAGAATTTTCGACTAGTGTATCCTTAAGACACTTTTTCTTTACCAAATAATGCTACCAAACATTTTTTTCCTATTACGATACAGGGCAAATCCAAGAAATTATTATCACCAAGGAGTTTCCCTCAATAATTTTTTTGTAATGGAAAGTACCTATTATAAAAAGTTTTGATTGCAATTTTTACTTGTCTGTGGCATGTGCCCGCTTTAGCACATGCGCGGTTAATGCGGTGATGTGCTGGGTTTTGGTGCCATTCATACGTTTTGCTGTAAGTACTGATTTTTGTTTACTCTTTTGGCTTTTTTCTTTTATTTAGTAGGTTCAATCGAAATGTATGAGTGTAGATAAAGTAGTGTATGAAACTGCACATAACTAGGTATTAAAACATTCATGTGAAACTATTAAAAACCTCGCTTCCGGCTCGGTTTTTAAATACACACTCATGTTTTAATACCCCTTATTGCAACAGTTACAACTATTACCTATTTTCCTCCTAAATAATAATAAAGTTGTTTTTTTTTTATAAAATATTTATGTGGCCTTGATAATAAACCAACACGGGTTTACCATGTGAATAAAATTAATTAACACGTTACCACAATGGTGTGTTCTGATAACAAAACTATTTACCTAAAGTCAATCCTGAACAAGATTGAACTAGTGGTTCCGTACCGCTTTTATGTATGTCGTGCCCTATGGACTGTGGATAGATTTATAGAAATAATTATTTTCTCATTGTTTGAGTGAAACCTACATGATACCAAGTAGGCACCTAATACTTCTTAATTGCGAATTTCACGTTTTCTTAATTTTTTTCACAGCGAACCCTAATTTTACCGTGACTAAGAATCATTTTAATGGGTTCCCGATAAGTACACCATGTAAGCTAATATAGTAAGTAAATATTCAATCACTTGTGACATTAATTTCGACAAGATGAATCGTTATTCGATATTATTTATTTTGCTTTTATGCGTTTTGGTAGACTCGTATAAAAGGAATAGACATCACCACAATTTGAGGACATCGGATAAAAAGCAATATTCGCCTCCTCATTGCACACGAGTAAGTAAAGGTAAGTTCACAATTACTATCCATTTTTTCATAGGTTGTTCGCGACTTTGGTGTGCCACTTCTTAACGAAAGTCTCTCAAATGGCAATATGTCAATAGGCTACGGTTGATTTTTCCTTACATGACCAAATCAAATCAAAAATTACAAAAATACCTAGCGAAAAATCAAAAAGACCTAGCGAAGGTTGCAGGAATCCGCTGGATGAAAACTGCACAGGACCGGTTTATAAGGGTTGATGTGTGTGAACTGTGTGACGTCTTTTAGCTGAAAGGATGATGACAATAGACGGTTTTTCTAATTTACTTCACCAAGCGCTTCCAGACATCCTTCATAATGCGCACAGCGAATGAATGGAACTCACTACCTGCGTCCGTGTTTCCGAGCGCCTTCAACCCGAATCTCTTCAAAGTTAGAGTGAACAGGCTTCTTCTGGGTAAGTTCACTCCATCGTCGACTCTGTCTCTGTCACTTCTGACCTAGACTAGAGTCAAGAGCAAACCCATCACAAATAAAAAAATAAAAAAAACTTATGTAATACCTACTTGATGGCATTTTCTACCAGTCAACCCTGTGGTGACGCAGAGACATATCAAATCTAATTCTCATACATAGATACTCATTTGACAAGTCCTATTGCTTAACTACGTACCTACACCAACACCGTCTTTTCCAGATACGGACTACAAACCAATTTTTAAGTTTGATTATCCAGTCGTTTACATTCAACCTGGACAAAATGAGGCTTATCAAGTAGTAAGTAATATAAATTATATGTTTTATCCATTAAGTGTAGAATAAATACACCAGGGACAAACGGTCCAGTTAGACAGATCAAACTTCGAGAAAGAGGTCAACCGTCGAATCCGACTCGGCTGGGCAGCGTTTGGAAAGAAGGGTGGTACCTTTTCGTTCAACTTACCAGTGGCTCAAGACGAAGGTCTATGACCAGTATGTGCTGCCAGAGGTTAAATATGACACTGAGACGTGGTCACCGACAATGTGCCTTATCAGAAGGCTTAAAGTCACCCAAAGACCAATGGAGAGGACTATGCAAGAGGTTACCTTGCGTTATCGAATCAGAAATGAAGATATCCGCAAGAGGACCAGGGTTACTGACATAGCCTGAGGGTTCCCAAATTTAAGTGGCAGTGGGCAGGGCACATTGCTCGCAGCACGGATGGTCAATGGGGCCGAAAAGTTCTGAAGTGGAAATCACGTACCGGCAGACGCAGCGTTGGAAAGTCTCCCTCTGGGTGGCGCGATGACCTTGTCAGGGCTGTGGGAATCCGCTGAGTGTGACTCGCACAGGAAAGATCGAGGTGGTGACACTTGAGGGAGGCCTTTGTCCAGTAGTGAACGTCTTTTGGATTGAATCTGGAGGATCTCAAATATTTAAACAATTATAAATTCCGTTTATTGGTAATCCAGCATTATCAAATCACTATCGGCTCCCAGTAGTATTTCGTTACCGTCTCCTCTGGTTGAGTTGGTACTCGTAACATTAACTTTTGTTTGAAAGTTTATTGTTGCCTACAAAAACCAGTACGATTTAAAATGAAAGAAAGCTCGGAAGGTGATAGTTCTATGCTTTTTCCAGCTGCATTGCGTAAACCCTGCCACAGTAAACAAAGCTGTGACGATAGTCTGTGACTGGGCTGCGCCTCCTCAAGTTCAGTTAACGTTGGGCGACGAGTATATGCACGTGCTACGCCAGGACCCCACCGGCCGTTTCCTGGGCAATGCTGTTATAACCACGTACCAATTGTGCACCCATAGTCTGAGTCACAACGGAACCAGAACCATGGCAGATGTAACCGTAACCACTTTGTAATGGATAATTGATCAACTTTTAGTTAGTTAATAAATCTTTTTTGAAGACTTAACTGTGTATCATTATTTCTTGAATACCACTTGCCTTATGCTAACTCAATAAGATATTGCATAGCAGTCGCATGTATTCAATATCTAGCCGGCTAGATTGCAAATGATTTACCCCGCTTTGACTTTACTGCAATATCGCCGTATATCGTCTTTGCTCTGATGTACACGAGTAGGTGCATCTCTTTTCGAAAACGGCATAACGCATAAATACAACGAGCAAATCGAACTAAAAACTTGGCACTACAAACATCAACAGAGATGATGTAGAATTTCAAATGTTAATTAGCTACTGTTTTTCCCCCTTTTTTTAGGGTTCCGGTCCTCAAAAGGAAAAATAGGAAAAGGCTTGATATAAAATAGGACTAAATACAAAACTATACGGCAGTCATACAAAGAAACACTCATCTCACAATACAAAAATGTTCCATTCGTCCGCGTAGACGACGAAGTCTTAAATTTGTTCATTACATACAAAGCGATTTACAGGAAGAGTAAGAAACGGATGTACCTATGTGAAGAATTTTAGAAAGAAGAGATAGTGAATGAAAACGTGAAACTATTATCTTAAATGCAATCCTGAACAGGATCGAACTAGCAGTTCTGTACCGCTTTTATGTGTATTGGCTCTTATGGACTGTAGATACAATTATAAAAATAATTCGTTTCTCATTGTTTAATTGAAACCTATATGATACCAAATACCAAGTAGGTAGGTACACTACTTCTTAAGTGTGAATTTCACGTTTTGATTTTTTTTTCACAGTGAACCCTAATTTTAACGAGACTATAGAATCATTTTAATTGGCTCGCGATAAGTAGGTACACCATGTAGGCTAATGAGTAAATATTTCATCACTTGTGACTTTAATTTGAATCAAATAAGATGAATCGTTATTCGGTATTATTTGTTTTGCTGTTATGCGTTTTGGTGGATTCGTATATTAATAGACATCACCATATTTTGAGAAGATCTGATAAAAAGCTCAACTCGCCTCCTCATTGCACGCAAGTAACTAAAGGTGAGTTCACAACTATCCATTTTTAGAAGCTTTAACTTGCAATGTATGTATGTATCTGTCCGGGTCAAATCTTGCAATTGAATATTTAAGCAGATATCCTCAACCATTTTGCATACACGTTTGGTTTCGATAAGCATGCGGTAAGCTAAATAGCTTGATGAAAAACATTTTAAGATATTTTTTTTGTTAAATACTTAGAATCTGCCCCTAAATACTTAGACGTTGTTGCGCCACTTCTAAACGAAAGTCTCCCAAAGGGCAATAGAGAGGGCTATGCTTGAATTTCCTACCGTGAATTGTGATTGAATCAGACCTAGCGAAAGCTGCAGGAATTCGCTAGATCAGAGTAGTACAGGACCCGTTGATAACGGTAGACGTGTGTGACGACTTTTAGCTGATATGATGATGACGCTTGAACTTTCTCTAATTTTCTTACTAACTTCTTGATGCACACAGACGTACAAAAGCGGACTTAATGCCTTAGATATTTACTACCAGTCAACCATAGGTGATGCAGAAACAAATCAAATCTAATCCTCATACTCATTTGACAAGTCCTATTGTATAACTACACCAACACCACACCACACCGTTTTTTTATTAGGGTTTCGAAGTCAACAAGGAACTCTTATAGTTTCGCTCTGTCCGTCTGTCCGTCCGCAGATTAGCTCAGAGAATCTAAGTACTAGAAAGCTATAATTTGACATGGATATGCATAAAGGGTCTTTAAAAATTGGACCTCTCGGATTCGTGCCACCATACGAAGCCGCGGCGGACATTTGAACGATGTCATATTCCATCCATAATGGCATAAATGGGCCTTTTAAATAAAAAATTAATTTCGTTAATATCTCACACACATCTTGTTTTATAAAATTTTAACATCGACCCGTCCTTGTTGAAAGACCCTTTATTAATAAAATAATGGATATACATATTGTTACAATAAAATCATGAAAAACAATTATTGTGGGGATATTTTTTTTCTCGTCTATCCCATGGTTTGGAGCATCGTTGGATAGGCCATTCAAAAATATTATGGGTTTGTTAAAACCATTTTTCGATTCAGAGATCCGTTTGCGTAAAATTAAGCTTCGAATTGCAAATTTATGTTAGAGTCAAGTGTCCCCCCTCTCTGCCAGCGAAATATTTGGGTATGTGAAAAAAATCACGGCAGTAGTAAATATAACGAAAACTATCACAGCTAAGTAGGCTTTACAAGTTTACGAGTAATAGTCGACCAACTTATAAAATGTACTTGGCACTGTAAAATTTTTGTACAAATGCCATTGAAAAATTACTTAAATAACGTTGTTAGCTGTGTAAAACAGTTAGTAAATATATGCTTATGAACCATGTAAAAATAAATATACAAAAATAAAATCATAACATCCTTAATAATAATGATTTTTAAATTAATAATGTTTAATCTCGATTAACGCATTGGAGTGGCCGGAGTTGTTGGCAGTACCGGTCCGTAGTCCATACGGGCGGCGCATGCGCGCGTATGTGTCTATTTTGTGTTAGTGCAGAAGTATTTTCGACGTTTTATAATCTAAAGTCAAATTAGATTCGATTGCCAAGCAAATTACTTATATTCTTTCGTCGATATCCATCTGTAAAGTCAATATTCGACCCGACTGCAACACTAATTGAGTAGCGTAAAACTTTCCAGAACGATATAGTCAATACCGCAGATTAAAGGTTACGAATACATACGATTTTTTTTAAATTCCGAAAGATAAATATAAACAAGGAGCATGCGCACAAGGATTAAGGAACGAACCATACCATTCCCCGTGGCTCAAACGCGCGCTCGTATCGGCTCCTTTCGCAATTCGCACCCGCGGTGGTACTCAAATAGATAATATTTTTCTAATTTCAGTTGCGAAGTTGGATTTTATAACTCCTTCTTCAATTACCAGTTAGTCCTTCTTTAGTTTAAGTCAAGAATGAATAGGTTACTTATAGGCAAACGTGCTTCACCGTAGACTACATCATCGCCTACCATCAGGCGAGATAGTGGTCAAACGCGAGCATATAGATTAAAAAAAAACATCACCTATGTGGGCCCGTTTTTAGAAGTTATGTGCCGCTGAAACCGTTTTAATGTTCATTTAACAACAACAAAACCCTCTTCTTAGTCCGCATTATTATGCAACTTCGGAACCCTATTACTGCGCGTGGCCCGACATGCACTTGGCCGGTTTTTAAACATGTCTTTAACTAATGTAATTGGCCTTTGGCCGTGTAATGTTAAAGTAAAATAAATAAATAAAAATTAAATAAATAACACCGTCTTTTCCAGATACGGACTACCAAGGTAGATATAAGTTTGATTATCCAATCGCTTACATTCAACCCGGACAACATGAGGCTTATCAACAAGTAAGTAATATAAATCATCTTGTTTATCCATTAGGTATAGAATAAAGAGAGCCCGTCTCCCGGTAATATATCGTTATCGTCTCCTCTGGTTGAGTAACGTTCAGCTCCCTGCCTGTGCATATTAGCTAGGTACCTATAGCACTTGCTAAAGCCGCTATCTGAAAAATTCATTTGAACTCTGAAAATTCAAAAGAAGCAGAAACCCTCTGTTCTGAAAACTCTTGCCTGTAAAAACCAGTACGATTTAAAATGAAAGAAAGCTCGGATAGTGATAGTTCTATGCTTTTTCCAGCTGCATTGCGTGAACCCTGCCGCAGTGAACAAAGCTGTGACGACAGTCTGTGACTGGGCTGCGCCTCCTCAAGTCCAGTTCACGTTGGGCGACGACTACATGCATGTGGTACGCCAGGACCCCACCGGCCGCTTCCTGGGCAATGCTGTCATCACCACGTACCAGTTGTGCAACCATACATTGCATCACAATGGTGGTACCTTAGCGGATGTAACCGTAACAAATTTGTAATGGATAATTGATCGACTTTTAGTTGGATTATTAAAGCATTTTTGAAGACTTAACTGAATATTATTTCTTGAATATCATAAAACCTAAGCTACCTCCATAACCCATGTCAGGTACAAAAAAAATGATGGCTTTCGTATTTGAATTTGTCACTAGGGGTACTGGTGTAGAGTGAGGTCACAAAATAGAACGGCGTGAAAATACTTCTTCATGATTGTGGCCTCCTGGTGGTTTGCCTTCTGATAGATGTAGTTATTCTTTACCGGTAATGATTCCAACCCCGCAAATAGTAAGACTTCTTCATGATTCTGGCCTCCTGGTAGTTTGGGTATAAATGCTTATAATGTCAACATCTACCTAAAAAAGCAAAAGAGGAAGTTATATTTTTATCTTGTGAGTGTACTTTATCTTAACGGTAATGCATAAAACACAATGTGCAATACAATGTGGACGAATCGCCTACTAAATAATTTTGGAGTGGTCGATTCGCCCACCGATAAATAAACTTCGGGCGAATCGACACAAAAAAATAAATATTATTAATAGTGGTCGATTCGCCCGATTCGGGCGAGTTAAATTCGGGCGAATCGTCCAATAACCCGATTTACCAACCACTGCTTTAATAGTTTTATGTTTTGGAAAATTTTATCCCGCTGCTGCGCAAAATTGCGACATACTCGATGTTTTTTTTAATAGCACTAACACGCTTTTATTAGCTTGGTATGTATGTATCTATATATCTATGTAACGGAATCTTTGAACGTGATTTTCTCCCCCTTCAAAAGGTTGGATTAATTTGAAACTAAATTATTGCATTGTCATCGGTCCTTGGTGAGTCCAAGGACCGATGACAATGCAATAATTTAAATAGTTTGTCCCATTATCCTTACCAGGATCTTCACGATTAGCGATTGAACTAAAAAGTAAAATATAAATAATAGTTTAAAAAAACTAAAAAACACGCTTTTTAATGATTAATGATTTTATTTATGTTAGTTGTGGTGCGTATAACCTCTAGAAGGTTTCTAGTAAAAATCACACACGCTTGAACCTAAATTATTAGAGTAATGTAGGCTATAATTGCTGATTCAGCAGTGCTAATTTGAAGGATAATAATAGGTACGCAGATGAGACGAAAGGCAATGGATAAAGTTCAATTTACTAATCATGCCACATACCTTTGAAACAGCGATTCCCATGCAGATGCAGATGGATGTCACGATGCGCGCACCCAACCGTGGTTAAAACGAGAAGACCAACAACGAAGATGGCCGGCGGCCGGTCGTCAGGCGGCGGCGTGTTGGCGGTGGCGCCACCGCGCGGGATATCACCAAAACAACGATATGTGACACTTAATTAGTAAGTGGAACCATTAAACCAATGCCTCTCAATCGTCCTATGGTGATGTAATAAAATAAATTAGCAAGCGTAACCAAGTTGGTTTGTACAAACAATTTTACATGTCGACCATATATTATAAAACTAGATGAGTTCATGGTTTCCTATCTGACTATTTTGAGAAGAAAGGCCAAAACAAACTCAGAGGTCACACAGTCTCTTTTAAAGTCCAGACAAAATCTTGGTTAGATCATCTGTTGTCCATGTAGAGTGATGTCTGAAATGGTCTTTTGAGGAAAGAACCAGCCAGATTGAGTGGACCTTTCCAGTCAGTGCACGCATTTGTCAATAACCGTGCAGCTCAACTCTGAATTTAAGGAGCTCAACGATTCGACGAACAATACGGCCTTTCTTCTCAGAGTAGTCAGACAGGAAACCCCGACCTCATCTAGTTTTAAAAAATATGATCGACATGTAAAAGTGTTTGTACAAACCAACTTACAGAAATAAATTAGCAAACAAAAACCTAAACATAGCTAAAATGTGTCGGCAGGAAACGAAAAAGAAAGTAGCAGACTGGCTCCAAAAGATGGACTATCAGGAGACCGAAAGTTTATTCACATACATAATCTAAATTGATCGAAAATCCATACACACTGTCATCCATTCTTACTTTTTGCCCGTCCTTACACACATTCAAAGGTGCGTACCTAACCAGACACTCTCTTACTCCCATATGCACACACAACACACTCCATAAACAGGCACACTTACACAAATACACTCATCAACTCACACAATTTCACATACAGACATACAAAAACACATAACTTTTAGATTTATTACTTTCTTTTTATAATTTTAATTCCTACATATGTACAATAAGCAATTTATTTTTCCTATATGTGTTACCAAATGGAAATAACCTTGGCTGACAACTATGTAGCGACACTCCTCCACAATTTCTTAGATTGAAAATAGAACCCATGGCTGAACGCTGACCCCCAAAATACAGGTCCAGGCCTAGTTTGGGGATTAGGATCAGATTAGTGACAATACATTTGTGTGCTATTTTATAATGACTTGATTGTAACATGTATTTTAAAGTGTCAAATAAATAAATATTTTAATTTTAATAATTTTAATCGTGTCTTTAATACGCTCGGTATTAAAGCGGTGGAGGTAGCTTTTCAAGGACTTTGAGATCCGTTTATTTAGCTGCTGGTATTTCAACGCATCGTCTGAAGGCTGCAGGATCATCTCACGCCTCTCCTTCATGAGCTTGAGAGTAGGATCAGAGAGCTTTTTGTTTATACCTGTACGGTGAGTCTTGAACTTAGACCCGACAGTATGCACAGCTTCCATGAACCCATCGCTGTATTCGTCCACGGAGCTCCCAAACCCGGTAAACTCCGGTAACCCTGGTTCTCATGCGGAGATCCGCATGAGAACCAGGGTTACCGACATAGCCCGAAGAATTGCCAAACTAAAGTGGTAGTGGGCAGGACACATTGCTCGCAGTACGGTTGGCCGATGGGGCAGAAAAGTTCTGGAGTGGCAACTGCGAACCGCAAGACGTTGCGTTGGAAGGCTTCCCACCAGGTGGACCAACAACCTGGTGAAAGTTGTGGTGATCCACTGGATGCGAGATCCACGGGACTGGTCAATGTGGCGACGCTTGGGGGAGGCCTATGGCTAGCAATAGACGTCTTGCAGCTGATATGATGATGATGATATCATGATGCAAAGGTTTAACTGTCTTTTGGTCTAATTTGTTTTGGCATAATTTGGAGTTGCATAATTTTTTAAGGCATAATATTTATGTGTCATAATAATTTTATGTTGAATGTTAGGTTAGGAGTCAATTCCCCCCCGGTGGGTGCCCGCATTGTTTTTAGGCGGGGGGGCTCAGTAGCCGTGGCTTGGTCACCCACGGTGAAGCGAAGAGAAACCCGAGGAAGGGCCGATCGTCAGGGCTTTTGCTAATAAGCCGACTTAGGTGACATCGCAACTGAGGTTGTATCGGAGGCATAGTGGATAAGACTTAGAGGCCGCGGCGGGAGAGGAGTTCGCTCTACTTACTTTCCGTGGCCTGGACAGGGTCGCCACTGTCTGGTGGCGGACGCGGTGTATTATGCTTAATGAAAATTATGCTGAATTTCGTTATTCCAGTGTGAATTATGGCAATATGTTTTATGCTTACCATTACTAAACCAAATTTTATCCCGTTTTTTTTCAGCTTTAGACAAAGATTTCAAGACGGAAGTCAATCATTTATCGTTTCGATTGCTTGCTTAGCCACACTGGTTAGGTAGTAATTACACAGTAGAACCAATACCTATCTGTGCAAAGACCGTAATGTAGGCACAAGAAATCCAATGGATTTCATGTATTAAAAAACCGGCCAAGTGCGTGTCGGGCCACGCGCAGTAATAGGGTTCCGAAGTTGCATAATAATGCGGACTAAAAAGAGGGTTTTGTTCTTGTTACATGAACATTAGAACGGTTTCAGTGGCTCACAAAGTCTAAAAACGGGCCCACATAGAATGATGTTATTTTTTAATCTATTTTCTCGCGTTTGACCACTATCTCGCCTGATGGTAAGCGATGATGTGGTCTACGGTGAAGCACGCTTGACTAGATGTAATCTATTCACTCTTGACTTAAACTAAATAAGGACTAGGTTAGGTTAAAACGGGCTGGTTTCCGCAACTCCACGACTAAGCGCGTATTTTGCGTACGGGTGGGACTTAACCTTCCACTAGCTACCTCACTCGATCCATCCCAACTCCTCGAGGAAGGCCAGCAGCGCCTTCGTGTTGCTGACTACCTCCTGTACGGTACCTGGTTCACCGAGGTATTTGGCCCTGTAACCGGCGATTACTGGGCAGCTTAGAAGCAGGTGCGCTGCTGTCTCGTCTTCCTCCATGCATGCTCTGCACAGCGGACTGTCCGTGATCCCTAAGACAAAGAGGTGCTTATTAAAAGTCCCGTGGCCAGTCGTTACAGCTGTAACTGCTCGTAACTGCTGTTTCGTCAGGCGTAGGGCCTTCTGCGTGAAACGTCTATCCAAAGCGGGAAGTGCTTCTTTGGACTGCCTGCACTCATTGTGGTCAATCCACAATCTGTGGTGTTGCTCCTTGGTTCGTTTCCTTACCAGACTGTGGAGGTAGCCAAATGGTATTGGCACGATTGGTTCCGGACCCACCACAGCCATACTGGAGCCTCTACGGGCTAGCTCATCCGCTGCATCGTTGCCTCGGGAATCGCTATGCCCTTTGATCCATTGAATGGTTAGTTTATTGTTTGACCCAACCTGGTTTAGGCGTTGGTGACACTCGAATATCAGTCCAGAGCAGACCGTGTGGCTGCCCAACGCCTGCAGGACGGCCATGCTGTCAGAGAGAATGCGTATTGGGAAATCTTTTACCTTCCTGTCTAGAATGGCCGATGCAGCCAGAGTGATGCCCACACACTCTGCCTGGAACACCGTGTTGTGTGCCCCAAGTGGCGCGGCTATGTGTATGTTGAGGTCCTCTGAGAACACCCCCGCACCTGAGCCAGTACCAGTCTTGGAACCATCGGTGAAGATCCTCAACTCGTCTGGGCGTAACCCCTCACAGTGGTGGTCCTCATGGAGTTGGATCTTGTATTTCTTGTCAAAAACAAATTGCTTAGGTATCCGGTCCATAATTGCTGTTGTTAGAGGGAACTCTTTATTAAGGTCCTCGAGCAGAGCCGTGTGTTGTGTCTTTCTCCTACCCCAGAGATTTAGTGCCTTAAGCCGCCCTGCCGCCGTCGTAGCCTCCTGCTGAATGAAAAGCTGGAGCGGTGGCAGTCCCAGCATGGCCTCGAGCGCAGCGGTCGGGGTAGTTCTCATGCAGCCTGTCGTCGCCATGCAGGCCAGTCTTTGCGTGCGTTGCAGTTTGTTCACGGCTGTACTTACCTTTGTGCGGGGCCACCAAACCACGGCTCCATATGAGATCATGGGTCGAATCACCGCGCAGTACAGCCAGAGAATGATTTTGGGGGACAGGCCCCATTTTTTACCTATCATTTTCTTGCATTGCCAAAAGGTAATGCATGCCTTATTAAGTTTGATGTCCAAGTGACTGCTCCAGTTCAGCTTGTTGTCGAGAGTGACCCCAAGATACTTTACTTCATTGGACAGCTGGAGTTCTGTGTCGAACAGCTTCGGTAGACGGAAAGGGCCCAGTGCTCTTTTCTGAGTAAACATGACCAGTACAGTCTTAGATGGGTTAACTGAAAGATCATACTCCCTGCACCATCGTTCCACTATGCGTAGTGCTTGCTGAGTAAGGTTACAGATGGTACCAGTCACCTTCCCGGGTACTAGAATTGCGAGGTCGTCTGCATACCCTATTGTGTAATAACGGTGTTCGTTAAGTCTGGTGATAAGGTCGTTGATTACCATATTCCACAGGAGAGGGGAGAGCACCCCTCCCTGAGGGCAGCCCCTGGCTAAAAAGGCCATTTGCTGTTCGCCCTCCAGCCGAACCGCACGTTTGCTTAGCATATTAGTTATCCAGTCAATTAGTACCTGTTCAGCTCCGTGTCTGGAGAGGGCAGCACCTATACTGGAGAAGTTGGTTTTGTCGAAGGCCCCTTCGATGTCTATGAAAGTGCCCAGGCATGTACCCTTTTGATGGATTGCTTCCTCTATCTGGCCCACCACCAGATGGAGAGCAGATTCCGTTGACTTACCCGAGCTGTAGGCATGTTGGTTACCGTGGAGAGGTAATGATTTAAGAACGCCATCTCGTAACTCCCTGTCGCACAGCCTCTCCATCGATTTGAGTAGAAACGAGGTCAGGCTTAGGGGTCTGAAGGATTTGGCGTTAGTATAGTCCCCTTTGCCTGGCTTGGGGATGAATATCGCCTTCACTTCCCTCCATCCTTTCGGAACGTATCTAAACGCCAGGCACGCCCTCATTATTGGCACCAGTCTCTCAACAACAGACGTACCTCCCCACTGCAGCAGCGCAGGGAACACCCCATCCGGACCGGGCGCCTTGAAAGGATGAAAGCTTAGGATGGCCCACTGTAGTTTCTCCGTCGTGATCATCCTGTATGCGTAGAGCCAATCATCATCTGTTGGTACCTGGGTAGTATCTACCCAGTCAGTTACCTGGGCAATAACGCTGCCTGGGAAGTGAGTATCTATCAGGACGCGTCTAGCCTCTTCAGGTGATGTGGTGAGTGAGTTGTCAGGTTTACGGAGTGTGGCAGGCTCAGGTGTTTGCGCCTGAGCCATTATTTTCCTTACCCTGTTTGCCTCTTGGCAAGATTCGATGTTACCACAGAATTTGCGCCATCCTGCGGTACGCCTGAATCTGATGCATTTTTTATAGCTGGATTTGGCCTCGTAGTAAGCGTCCCAGTCCTCATCCTTGCTTGTATTCATGGCCCTGTTTAGGGCCTTCCTTACCTTCCCGCGTTTACGATTTAACTCCGCTCCCCACCATGGTTGTTTGCCCGGTGTATCGCGTGGGGTAGTCAGAGGGCAAGCGGTGTGGTAGCTGCTTATCAGACACTCGGTAAGTTGATTGACCTGCATGTCTAACCTCGTTTCGTTCCCTATAGTCCGCGCCTCACATAAGGGCGGCAGTTTCGACTCTAGGGTGCGTGTGTATACAGCTCTGTCCGTGTTGCGCGGATTACGCCAGGGGGGCGTAGGTGCTACCCAGAGCTGAATGTCAAAGCGGATCCATCTGTGGTCTGAGCAAGAGGCCTCGTTGGAGACCTGCCATCCAGTAGTGATCTCCGCTGCGCCTTCCGTCGCCAAAGTTAGATCAATAATTGTGCGACTGCGTCTAGTTACGAACGTTGGTTCTGCACCTGTATTTAGTAGAGACAAGTTAGTAGTAAACAAGTAGTCCACTAATGCCTTACCTCTTTCATTCGGCGTTTCCATTCCCCACAGGGGGTGATGTGCGTTCGCGTCGGTCCCAATGATGACCTCTTCCCCGCTGGTCTCGCAGAAGGTTACAAGGCGGACAAGGTCATGTGGGGGTGGTGCCTCCGCCTCAGGCATGTAGACCGAGGCGAAGACAATCGGCATATCAATGCCACCGCGCTGCATATACAGCCTAGCTGCAGAGGTATCTCTGCAACAGAAATCATTTAGAAGCTGTGCTTTGAGGTTACCTGTAACAAAGATACACGCTCTAGGGTGATCCTGATTAGAAGTAACAAGGAGCTTACCCCCAAGGTTGGATAGTCCTCTGATTTGGCCACCCCTAATCCACGGCTCCTGGATTAAGGCGATGGCAGTCTGTTGAACCTCCAGCCACTTGCGTAGTTGAGCCGTCGCTGTCTGGCTGTGGTGGAGGTTTGCCTGCACAACTTTACAGGCGGACGAAGGGGTCGCCATCATGGGTGGGTCCCTCCTCCTCCTCCTCCAGTTGCAGTCCCGCGAAAGCATCTCCCACGATGAGGTCCTCCTCCAACGGGCCAGAGGCTGGCGACAGTGTAATGTCGTCCAGCTCCCCGCCCGCCAGAGGGACCCCCGACGTGTCCTCCTCGGTGGTGCCCTCTTCTGCAGTTGCTGCAGAGTCGGCCACAGAAGCTTCCGGGTTGCTAGGCAGGGGGATGCTCTCCCCTGTGCTGCTGTCCTTGACGAGCTGCTTCGTGATCGGGTCCCAACCACGAGGGACGCACGCAAACTTCCCGTTCGCACCCCGGAACTTGATGTACACCGAGCCCAGGCCGAAAGACAGCCTGCGCTCGGCGCCCATCAAGACCGGTATGTGGTCCTCGGGGACACCCAGCACCACGAACCAGCACGTCTTCTGCCTGTCTGAGTGGATCACTACCCATTTTTTAATGTCCACCCATGGGTTCTGATACCACAGCGTTCTCGCTGCGATGTTCAGGTCTTGGTACACTGCGCTATCGTCCGGTATGACTATACCACAGCGTACCATTTTGGTTAACTCCGATTGGCCCTTCACGACTAGCGAGGTGCTATCCGGGAGGGGCAAACCGGGGACCGTCCTCTTCAGCCAAGCCAGGGTGAAGTCGTCGCAACACCACAGCTTGAGTGCACCGCTGCCAAATTGAGGTTTAGCGGTGAAGGACGGTATCTGCCGCTCTGGAGTCTCCATCGTGGGAGAGAGGGCTTCTTCGATGATCCGTTTTTGGATCAGCTGGGTCACCAAAGCCGACAACTCCTTGCTGATGGCACCCGTGCGCTCGCATGTCACCGCGACACACAGGTGGGCACTGGCAGCCTGGGCGAAGCTCATCCCACCAACTCTCCCGGACCGATCAAGCCGCTGCCGCTTGTGCTCTCCACGAGGTGACAAAGTCTCGTTGAGAGCTCGCTTGGCACCGACCTGACCGTCCCGAGCGGTCTGTTGCGATGAGGTCGCCGTTTGTGCTGGTCCGCCAGTCCCTGCAGCTCGGCTTGTGTTCGGCGCAGGTTGTGCTTCCTTCCCTTTCGAGAAGCTGATTGAAGCTTTCGCTTTGCCTCTCCTTTGCTCCTGCCGTCGCTGCTTCCGGTTCATGGGCTTATTGCCCTGAGCTGGTTCAGTCGTACTCGCCGGTTCCTTGGCGGGGGCAGAGGTTTGCGTATTTCTACGCTTACCCTTGCCCTTGCCCTTTCCCTTGCGGGTTTGCACTCGCCAGGTCAAGGCAGCCTCGCCAACGGGTACGCTAGCAGCCTCCATTGTACAGGAGGCAGCGACTTCGGAGGATGTGGTTTGAGGAGCCACGAAGTTACCGCTGGAGGCCGCGGCCTTGGCCGCGGGTCCAGGTACACGCGAGGTGCTAGGAGCACCCCGCTTATTTTTATTACCCGTACTGGGACCTGCGGCTTTCGCTGCAGGTTGCCCAAGGGACTTTTTGACACTCCTGACTGCGGTTTTCACCGCAGCCGGAGGGGCGGCAGCAGTTTTCACTGCAGCCTTAGGGGCACCCGCGCTGGATTCTGCGGAGTTAACCGCAGGTCCAGGGGCAGAGGTGGTGCCGGCTTTCGCCGACACCACCCCTAATGTACTCAAGTCTTTAGTAAATAAGGACTAACTGGTAACTGAAGAAGGAGTTAAAAAATAAAAAGTTGAAAAATATTATCTATTTGAGTACCACCGCGGGTGCGAATTGCGGAAGGAGCCGATACGAGCGCGCGTTAGAGCCACGGGGAATGGTATAGTTCGTTTCTGGATCCTTGCGTGCACGCTCCTTGTTTATTTCTCTTTCGGAATTAGTAAAAAGTCGTATGTCTTCACCTCAAATCTCCTCTAATACCGCAGATAGAGTGAATCCTCTAATCTGCGGTATTCACTATTTCATTCTGGAAAGTTTTAAGCTACTCAATTAGTGATGAAATCGGGTCGAATATTGACTTTATAGAAGGATATCGACAAAAGAAAATAAGTAATTTGCTTGGAAATCGAATCTAATTTGACTTGGTATAAGTATGTACATATGTAAGAAGCTGTAATAAATAAAATTCCCTATTTGACTTTACTTTTACGTTTTAATTACAAAACGTCGAAAATACTTCTGCACTAACACAAAATAGACTCCTCCGCGCGCATGCGCCGTATGGACTACGTTCTGGTACTGCCAACGACCCTGGCCACTCCAATGCGTTATTCGAGCTTAAACATTATTAATTTAGAAATCATTATTATTAAGGATGTTATGATTTTATTTTTGTATATTTTTACATGGTTCATAAGCATATATTTACTATCGGTTTTACACAGCTAACAACGTTATTTAAGTAATTTTTCAATGGCATTTGTACAAAAATTTTACTGTGCCAAGTACATTTTATAAGTTGGTCGACTATTACTCGTAAACTTGTAAAGCCTGTAATGATTTAATTTTTTCATATTTTTACATGATTCGTAAGCATTATATTTACTCTGTTTTACATAGCTATCAACTTTATTTAAGTAATTTTTCAATGGCATTTGTACAAAATTTTTACTGTTCCAAGTACATTTTATAAGTTGGTCAACTATTACTCGTAAACTTGTAAAGCCTTGTTATCCGTGATAATTTTACTTTTAATTTCGTTATATTTACTACTGCCGTGAATTTTTTCACATAGCCAAGAGCAACCTTTTAGCTGGCAGGGGGGGGGGGGACACACTTGACTCTAACATAAATTAGCAATTTAAAGCTTAATTTTACGCAAACGGATTCTTAAATCGAAAAATGGTTTAAACAGACCCGTAATGTTTTTGAATGGTCTATCCAACGATAGGTAAGACAAGAAAAAAAAACATTCCTGTTTTACGTCTACAATATTTTTTTTTTGTTTTATTTTACCACTTTGTCGAAATGATTGATATGATATACATATTCATATATACATATACATTCCAAATTATAGCTTTCTAGTACTTAGAGTCTATGAGCTAAGCTGCAGACGGAGAGACGTACATGGCGAAACTATAAGGGTTCCTTGATGACTACGGATGTCATATTAATTGCAATTCCGTATGGTCTAAATCAATTATTTCCACATCGCAATAGGTTCTCATTATCTATAGTGCTCGCAGGGGACCATGTACGGCATTTTACCGTATTACAACAACCTAGAATTATTACTGTTTATTTTTATTGGAATCATTACTATAAGCACTCAAGTAGAGATTTCGTCTTTTGAATATGGTGGGTATGTATTGCATCTACATAGGTACTATAAAAACCATGGTATACATTTGGTATCTGCTATTCTGCTCTACTATTCATGTATCTGCTATTCTTCTCTCAATGATGTCTCTGTGAAAAATTCGGTGAAAACCGGGAGCGATCAGCAAGCTTGAAAGGTCTCGACTGATGAATTCTACGCTTCGTCCAGCACAGATCCAGATCCAAAAGCCCGAGACCTTTCAGCTCGAACTCCAGAATCGTTTCGGGTGCCTGGAGAGCTCCGTGGACGAATACAGCGATGGGTACGAACCCAAGCGAAGCCGTCCATACGGTCGGATCTAAGTTTTTCAAAACCCGCCATACAGTTAGGAACAAGAAACTCTCTGATCCTACTCTCAAGTTCATGAAGTAGAGGTGTGAGATGATCCTGCAGTCTTCAACCGTCGAATCCCACTCTACTGGGCAGAGTTCGGGAAGTTGCACAGTATCTTCTCGTCCAACTTACCCCAGTTTCTTATGACCAGTGTGTGTTGCCAGTGATGAAATATGGCTCTGAGATGTGGTCGCTCATAATTAGGGCATGAATATCGGAATCTCGGAACGAAATTACCGATATTTCAGTTCCGATGCTGATTGATCCAAAATCGGAATCTCGGAATCAGGAAATAATCTTATTTCAGCTCCTTGTGAATCGTTGAGCGAGAAGCCCGCTAACTGCAGTGATAAACAGTGTTCGGATAACCTGTTTATTAATCGGGCGCTTATTTACATAAACCTCACTTCATGAAAAAATAATATGTGCCTTGATGAATTCCGTATTTACAATCCCGAGATTGCTAATAATATTACCTTTAAGAATACAAGTAAATAGGTACACAATTTCATACAACCCGTTGTAACAATTATATTTTCATTTATGAATGCTTTGGTTACGTGAATCCACTGGATTTGAGACGCAGGCGACCTGTTAAATATCTGAATTTATTCATAAATTTATTCATAACATATTGTTTATTGATATGAATCATTTGAATCCAAGGAAGAAGAAAAACAATATCGTACTGACACTTAAGTTTAACATTTATCTAAAGGTGAACATGTAGAAGGCGAGGAAGAATCATTTGCAAAGACCGGTATTATCCCACCTTTCACCCCACATTTTTCACTAAATATAACAGTAAGTAACCTTGATTTACTTCAGCTTTGCTCTCGAGATAAGTAGCTTTAGTTAGCTTGTTAACTTAATTATATATGTGTAAGTAAGGATGCTAAATGTAAAGGGTTTACAGACACTTCAAGTATAAAAAAACATGGACGACACTGCTGCCATTATTTTCATTGTGTGTTACGCAACGCGGTCTGAAAAGAAACTGGAATTTTCTTGACAGATGTTTACTGACTAAAACTACATAGTATTGCTATCCTAGGGAAGGGTAGCTTTTTCCTTAGGTTCATTTCTAGCCGGGCAATGAGCGTTATTTGTAAAATTTACGCCATCAGTTGGCGCCACTTTAGCTAGAGGTCTTCCACTTGGAAAATGTAACTTCGTATGGTTACTACGACATGAACATGACATTGATTGAGTGTGAGCCACCGGAACTTGAAAATCTAGATGCTAATATTGTACCTAATATTTTTTCATTCGTTTAGAGTTGTAGCAAAGGAAGCACCCTGAGATTGCCTAGCGTTAGTGAAATCAACTATCAGACTATCAGTCAAGATTGACCTAATTAGGCACCTGCAGATATAGGTAGGTCCCTGACCTCTAACAACCGTAGGTATACGGTATACCGTCGTCACGGTCCTGTACTAGGTGCCCTTAAAATGTGTGCATAACTATTTAATATTTTGTTATCTAGGTGACACTTTTTATTTTATTACAATAAGGTACTCTTTGCACTAATAGTTCTTACCAACATGTACAGCAAGACAACAATAATATTATTACACATATCGAATATACCGACTTTTACCTAATAAACATTAATTTTAGTTTTTTTTTAGCCATCACGAAACGAATTGGAAAAACGATTCACGTATCTCATAGTGGAGTATCACAGCCGCATGTCATCTGTGATAATAACTTTTAATGAAACTACGTTTATTTTATTATTTTACATATGGCTTCCATTCATTGAAATACCTTATGGAATTGTTGGTTACTCAGTTAAACTACCTCGAAGCAGAGTATGGACCTCATGGAGAAAATCGTTAAGAAAATCTAAACATCCAAATTTTCGGGGACATCTTTGCCAAAAGAATCACCAGTAGGTTGGTAACATTAAAAAAAAAAAAAAAAAATATCTTTATTTCAGACCTATAACAGTCCATAAGTTGTTAGTAATTAGTAACAGATTGTGCTTAAATGCTACGTTAGTATTATTAGTAGGTACTTAAATCTATTTAAAGTAAACCTATACCTATTTCCACCCAGTGTCTTTGGATGGGGCAGTCCACTCTGCCAACAATCATTTTCAGGATGCCATTCCGAGTGTTACGCAAGCGTTGCAGTAAAGAAGCCGCTTTCTTACGCATTATAGCATGGTACCTAATAGAAAATAAATAATATAGATGTAATAGACTTATATTCGGTAAACCGCTATCTTTACCTATACAATAGAAATACCAACCAGCAGCCTAATTGCGTAAGTGAATTCTGCAAAGCAAACAAGTTGGAACCTTCCCAAAAACGACTTTTCGTATTGCATAATACACTTGGAAACGGAAAGGTTATGCTCCTTTCATTACCAATATTTTGACGTAGAATTGATTGTAAAAGAATGAATGAAAGCGGAAGAAGCGGTCTGGCACGAAAGCCTTATTGGTAAGCTTCCTTCATTCGGTCTGCCCGGTGGTCTGTGTGACTGGATTGCAGACTTCCTGAGGGGTCGGTCCATTCGAGTAGTAATTGATGGCTGCTCTTCGGACCTATTGGATATTAATGCCGGGGTCCCTCAGGGGTCGGTACTCTCAGCGACATTGTTCTTGCTGCACATAAATGAACTGCTGAAACCCGGCACCTTTGGGTATGCAGATGACAGCACTGTTGCTGAGAGATACTTGTCCAATGCTCGTGCTACCGGGCCTCAGATCCAGTCTCTCCGGGAGGCCATGGTGGAGCGCTTGAACCTGTCCTTGCAGGCAGTCTCCGAATGGGGCGATGCCAATCTGGTCAAGTTCAATGCCGCAAAAACACAGGCGTGTCTCTTCTCCGCGAAAAAGAGCCAATTTCACCCGGCTCCATCTTTCCGAGGTGTAACCGTACCGATAACAGACCATCTTGAGCTTCTTGGCGTAACGTTGACATCGACACTTAATTTTGGCCCATACATTGAGGCAAAGGCTCAACTGGCTGCCAAAAAGTTGGGGATCCTTGCGAAGGTGAGACGGTACTTCACGCCAGAACAGCTGCTTAAGTTGTATCAAGCGCAAGTTCGATCTTGCATGGAGTACTGTTCTCATCTCTGGGATGGATCTGCCAAGTACCAGCTTGATGCTCTAGAGTCGATCGAAAAACGGGCCAAGAGGCTCATCGGCAATGAGGCACTGGTCGAGTCAAAGCTCCAGAGCCTTGAACATCGTCGTCGAGTTGCCAGCTTGTCGGTTTTTTATCGGTTGCATTTCGGAGAGTGTGCGATGGAATTGCATGATCTAATTCCGCCTAGCCCGTTTCATCATCGGACTACAAGACGTACGGCGATGCGCCATCGGTACATGGTGGATATCCCACCCATACGCACTAAACGTTTTGGAAATACTTTCATTATGCGTACAGCTAAGGAGTGGAATTCCCTGCCGGAGTCTGTGTTTCCAGATAGCTACAACCTCGGAGTCTTTAAGTCAAGAGTGAATAGGTTACTTCTAGGCAAGCGTGTTACACCGTCGACCACATCATCGCTTACCATCAGGTGAGATAGTGGTCAAGCGCGAGCCTATCTATAATAAAAAAAAAAAAAAAAAAAAAAAAGAATCGAGATAAAACTTCACTATTGGTATTGTGTAATGCAAATGTCATATATCTTCAACACAGTACTAAGCTAACGCTAGCTTTCCAAATTAGTTTCGCAATACATAATAAAGTAATCAAAGAATCGAAATCACTTCCAACTTTTAAAAGGCTATTAAAGCACCACCTGAATATTGTATAAATTGTAAGTTTTACAGTTTTTTATAACTTCACCTTTTTTATTACCTAGTGAAACCGTCGCTTATTTTAATTATAATGTATCTTTTTTTTCCTCATAGGATTGAATAATTGTATTCTTTTTGAGTGAAATAAATGTCTTAAACCGTAAACCGTAATACCGAAAAAGTTGAAAGAAATGATTCTGATTCTTTGAAAGAATCGACTTGTTTCCTTTGCAGAATTAACTTACGCAATTAGGCTACAGATCGCGCCCTCACTGGGGACCCCTGACGTCATCGGGACGAGGAACTAGTATTATAAAATAATTAAAAAAATCTTTTTCATATAAAATAAATCGACTTCTAAAGCAAAACACAAAAATGTGCAAAAATAACTTTCGTTTCGCAAGTCGGTGTTTTTGGATCCTCTTGTTTTTATTGTTTTTCAACACCGACTTCGTTTCAATTATATTGGTTTAAATTTTTATTTTTTAATAAAAATATTTGATTTGATACAAACATACATACATACCCAAATGAAATATGGCACACGTGTTTAGAAAAGACCATACTACTGATAATATCGTTGCCGACTCGTAGTCACACCAGATTATCACACCAGTATGACAAACAGAATACTAGCATACAGATGCCTCATCCCATACAAAGAACTGTGCCGACGTAACTAGCGTTTTTCATCTGATTATACCGATTATTATTTGTAAATCAATCACGTACGGTTCCGTTCCACGGCGATAGATAGGTCACCATCTATATCCGTGGAACGGAACCGAACGCGATAGATGTACAAAAATAATCAGTATAATCAGTACAATACGTCGGCCCGGTTTCTTTGTATGGGATGAGACACCACTAGAGTAACATTATGTGAATATTGTGCAATTCCAACAATATTACATGCATATGTGTCGAATTGATTACTTCCTTTTTTTGGATGTCGGTAACAATGTGAAAACGGGAATGGTGATGGAAAGAATGAATGTTCTTCTCAGGCTGTTTTTGTGCTAATGAATTGAGTTAGAAGTAGACTCAGGCATGTTAACAGGATAAAATGTAGGCATAGGTTGCAAATAAAAACATTTTAAAACATTTTTATTTTCTTAATAAATACATAAATAAACTTTTTAATTTGTTCCTGCAGTCTATATTTATTTGAATAAGAACTAAAAGATTTAAGTAAGACTTTTTGATTGATTTTGCACATTAAATTTAATTATTTAAAAATTGGCATTCGTTCAGAATAGAAAATAAATATGAGGTAAAACAAATACCAGTGGTATTAGTTTTTGGTATTAGAACGGAATAAATCGCATATTCGTGAGCTGGCTGACTAAAGCCTTATGTATCCTCCGACTGCATAGCATGATTTTCTTCTTATTTAAATCTCGTTCCACGGATATAGATGGTGACCTATCTATCGCCGTGGAACGGAACCGTACGTGATTGATTTACAAATAATAATCGGTATAATCAGATGAAAAACGCTAGTTACGTCGGCACAGTTCTTTGTATGGGATGAGGCATCTGTATGCTAGTATTCTGTTTGTCATACTGGTGTGATAATCTGGTGTGACTACGAGTCCGTTGCCGACTCGTAGTCACACCAGATTATCACACCAGTATGACAAACAGGATTTTTTTTCTCGTTTGTCACACCACAGATTTTTTCACATCATGTATACGATAATTGCTAGTGCAGTACCTACCTATATATTCTAATATATACCTATAAATTCCGTTTTTAACGCAATATTTCAAAGAAATGGTCGACCCTTCTGTTTTTTTCGATATCAATTTCCTTTTGATTAGTTTTAATTGAATAATACTGTTAATAATAACTATGTCAGGTAAATCTATACTAATAATCTATACTAATATTATAAAGAGGAAAGATTTATTTGTTTGTTTGTTTGTACCGAATAGGCTCCGAAACTACTGGACCGATTTAAAAAATTCTTTCACCAATAGAAAGCTTCGTTATTCCTGAGTAACATAGCCTTTTTTAAGCCCGAAAATGGGTCCCGTGGGGTGGCCCTCGGGAGCGAAGCCGCGGGGAACAGCTAGTTCTAATATAAATTAAGAGTTGATTTCTGAGATATTTGTAATTTTTTAGATTGTAAGTAAATTGTTCTTGTTTTGATGTTTTGCAAAAAAAATATTATACAGATACAAGGAGGAACTAAAATTATAATATATGTAGTTAATTATTAGTCATATTAACTAGATGTCGATGATGATTAAACAAGACGTTTGCTAACAATCTTGTTTTTTCAATTAAGTATTTTATAAATTCATACAGTGCATTTTTATTTTTACTGACTGTACCTTATATCTTTAAAATTGTTTTGGTATTAGTTTAAACAATGGTATCCGTTTGGAATAGAAAATAAATATGATTTGAAAGAAAGACCAGTGGTATTACTTGTTGGTATTAGAACGGAATAAATCGAATATGCATCCTCCGACTGCATATCGTGATTTTCTTCTTGTTTATAATTGGCTTCGCAGTCGAGATTTAGATTTTTTAAATCAACTTTTTTACGCTCCTTCTTTTCCCTAATACAGGTAAAAAAAAAAACCATACAAAGTTGTCGTCAGCTGATCAAAATTTGTATGGGAGACACAATTTTTCTTTTGAGAATTGACTATTATATGTTTAAATTTCCTTGGAAAAAAATGTTCATAAACATGGACAGAAGCTGAAGCAGAAGTAGTATTTAAAATATGATCTCACCTGTCCATTACACGCGTAATTAGATTTACTACTACAATTAATACGTCAATTAACTAATTAAAAAATACTAAGTACTTTAAAAACTAAACTTATTTAGTTTGGAGGAAATATTTGGAGGGCCTATGTAAGAATTCGTGTGGTTTCTGTAGACGAACTGAACCACAACAGGGTACTGAAGAAGAAATATCTTGTCTACGCTAGACACGACGCGCAGTGTTACTGCGGTCTGTTGTAGACATGACTAGTTTTCGTGCCTAGGTCCGACAAGTATTGTCGAGTTCGTGATGAGTGTCGTGTACGTCTGCAGCAGACATCGTGTTTTTTTAGGGTCCCGTACCCAAAGCGTAAAAACGAGACCCTATTACTAAGACTCCACTGTCCGTCTGTCTGTCCGTCTCATGAACCGTGATACCATACATAGATAGACAGTTGAAATTTTCACAGATGATGTATTATAACAAATACTAAAAACAGAATAAAATAAATATTTAAGTGAGACAATACAACAAACGGGATTTTGTTGTCGTTTTTTTCGATAATGGTACGGAACCCTACGTGCGCGTGTCCTACTCGCACTTGACCGGTTTTTTTGCGTGTACAAGCGGCCTTAAATCGCTGGATATTATGTTAAAAAAAGTAAAGCTAAACAGAGTACAATATTAACTGTCTTGTAGCAGAGTGTCCGAGCTCATAAAGAAAATCCAAATACATAAAACATTCAAGGTGTCGTCGGACGAGATGTATCACCTGGGTTACAGTAGTACTCCATTTGAAATAATATTAGACATTTTTACAACTCATTTTTATAGTCCTTTCAACCGATTTCGAGTTCTATCCCGTAAATATAAGGATGGCATAAAAAGCATAAACCTGTTAGCCTGTTACCAAAACTAACTGTATACAGCTGCCATTTGTCATATCACTAACGCAATAGAAGACAAAATCGGTTGAACGGGCTGTAAAATGAATCAGAATCAGAATTTTTATTTGCTCTAAATGGGATTGTTTAAATGTGTAATGTTATCTCAAATGGAGCATAGCTATTGTAAACATTCAGGTTGGACCTAGTTACGAGTCAAGTATAAAAAAAACTACCAACTTGAATAATACGAAAACAGAATTATGGTATTATATATAAAAACTTTATTTTCACTATTGCCGACCAACAATAGTAAAGTCGTCAATTGTAAAAAAAAATCAAAATAATAAAGTGAATTTTCAATTTTTGAAGGTCAAAAATATTTCAAGATTATTAACACTTTTTGCGTAAACATTATAGATACCTAGTAAAAACTATTATTATTAAGCATAGAGTGCGTTAGTCGTGGGAGCGCATGTTGATGTCGTCGTGGCGCTCGCGCTCCGTCTCGCGGTGGTCGCCTGAAACGCGTGCGCCCGCCGACGTTCCCGCCTCATCGTGCTCGCGCTTGCCGGGCGAGTGCGGCGCCGAGGGGGCTGATTGCACCAACCGCCCCATCAGACTCGCGCTCTTGTCCTTGCGCGGCCGAGTCCACTCGTGCGATAGCACCCGATCCAGGGTGAGGCGGAGCGTGATGTCAGGCTCCAGAATGTGCCGCACGATAGACTTGGCCGCCGCCGATACTGTATCACGGATTCTGGATCTAAAAACCCAGTTGCGTGACATTTGGTCCTTCAAAAGTTTGCGCAAATTCGAATCATCGAACGGCATGGAAGCATTAAGCATTATGAAGAGGATAATCCCGAGAGACCACACATCAGCTAGTTTGGGGTTGTAAGGCGTGCCACTCACCACCTCAGGGGCGGCGTACGCAGCGGACCCACAGTACGTCTGGCTGAGTACACGTCGATTGTCACCATCCGTGCAGAACCTAGCAAATCCAAAATCCGCCAACTTGACATTGAAACGTCTTGACAGCAAAATATTCTCACATTTTAGATCGCGGTGTGCTATATTCTTGCTGTGCAGGTATTGCAAGCCACTAGCCATTTGTCTGAACCAGAGTTTAGCCTGGTTTTCTGGCACAACTCCGTTCCGTTTTATGAAATCCAACAGATCACCGTTGTCAGCATAACGCATAAAGATAAATACTCTCGGTCCACGCTGTAAAATACTGTGCACTTGGATGATATGGGGGTTCTCGATCTTTGTTAATATATCAAGTTCACGAGGAAAAAACTTTTCTAAAAAATCCCGAGGCGCTTTTTCTTTATCGAATATCTTGCACGCAAGGTGCATTCGCTTCGGGCTGGCTGCATCACAGTACTCTGCCAGGTGGACGGTGGCGTATGATCCTTGCCCGATTTTCTTGCCGATGAGATAGCCTCGTTGTTCCAAGGCATTCACCTCGGAGCTTCGAGGACTAAGGCGCTCAGCCATTGAGCTCTATCGACTTTATCCTTACCCGTTTAGGATACATTGGACATCTCACTGCTCACGTATGTCCAAGGTTTTAGTGATCCTCCTGTCAAATTGTTAGCTTTTCGATTGATATTAGCTTTCAACACAACTCTCATGAAAGAGAGTAAAACAATATTATAATAATAAATCGTCAATAGCACGCACAAAATTTTGTTAAAATATTACGACATCACAAAGAATTTGGATATAAAAAACGCTTTCACTAGTAAGAAATCTTTCTAAAAGACGTATTTGCTACATTTGACATTTTTTCCTTTGTTTCTAAAATTAAAATGAATTTTTTCAGAAAAGCCAACATCAAATAATTTACAAAAAGATTTTATTTAGAGAGAACGTAATACCCCTTCTACACAGTCGGGTGATTGTTCCGACCAAGATGACCTTTGGTTTTTCATTTGGTTGGCCAACCACTTTCCGACACCGTCTTTTTTGGTTTGTGCCCCGACCAAGGTCACCTTGGTCAGAAAAACCACCCGACTGTGTAGAAGGGATTTAAGAGGTCGGGATGTATGGTGAATGGTAATAGTGACCCTGACCACTGTGATGGCTGGGGAACCTTGTTTTACATACAAGAGTGGATAGGCAAATCACTAAGATCGAATTATGTAAAAACAAAGTTAAAGAGTGGCGCCTACTGGCTTAATATAAATTATGTGCAACGCTTTGCAAGAATGGCCGGGGATATATTGACAAGCAAACAGTTCCTCTGTAGGAGGTCCTAATATGAATGAAGTCTATCGGCGAAGTAAAAAGAAACGAGGTAGGTACTTAATGGCTACAGCTAAGAATGAATCATGGAATACGGAAACACGCTGATGACACACCAAATTAATTTGGCTAATTGCTGAAATATAGAATTAGATGTGATTTCCAATCGCCACTATAATTTTGTTCGGCATACCCAAACAACCCGGTGACGGGCATTAATAGTCAACTATTGGCTACCGTGTTTACGGTACCTTATCCAAAGCTGAGACAGCAGTGACCAAGGACAGGGTAGCTTTCTGGCGTCTTTTTCCTCATTTCCGGTTTGCATTTGTTGGCCGGTCGGAGTGAACACCGACGGGAAACAGAGCTTCCACCTCTCTCTTGCCTTAATTGGCAGCTTAAGGGGATTCGCAAGAGCAAACGTACTCGGAGGAAGGAAGTTAACCCAGTAAGAAGCTGGTAGGGATCTTGACCGTACTGCCGGGATTTTCCTGATAATCGTGGTATACCTCTCCACTCCCCAAGCACCTCCGGATATGTTGCTCCCTTGGCGCTACGTCACTAAAGTGCTAGAGTCTGGCCAACGAAAGCGTGATCTGGGGTATTTTCAAAGTTGGGGTATGGCAACATTATTAATCTGTGTATTGTCTGTGATTGCGATTATTAGTATGACTTGGTAATCTTGATCCATGTTGGCTGATTGTTATATATTTACGGTATGATGATACCTTTTCTTATATTTATGTTTCAATGTTCCTCATTTGGCCGAATAACTGCAGAAGACTGGAAAAATTGACGGACCATGTAATAAATGTGGCAAATAAATATAAACAAAGAGATCACATAACAGAAGAAGTATTGGAAAAATTTATATAAGTGTAGATGATGATTCAGATACTGATGAATACTTAGAGGTTGAAATTTTGGACTATGATTTTGAGTATGATGATTAAGTAATTAATAAATTAAATGTTAAGTGGATTAATATTATGTACATACTAATAAATAAATCTACACACTCTTTTATAACTCACATCCATGACAGTCACGGCTCCGTCACACTTCACCAAACGGAGCCAATAAATCAAAAAACCGGCCAAGTGCGAGTCGGACTCGCACACGAAGGGTTCCGTACCATTATCGCAAAACACTGCATAAAAATCACGTTTGTTGTATGGGAGCCCCCCTTAATTTATTTTATTTTAATTTATTAATTATAATTTTTTGAAGTAAATATACAACTAAACATTTTGTGAATATTTCAAGCGTCTACCTGTTGCCGTTATTAATATCGAGCAAAAAACGGCAAAAATATCACGTTTGTTGTATGGGAGCCCCCCTTGGATATTTATTTTATACTGTTTTTAGTATTTGTTGTTATAGCGGCAACAGAAATACATCATCTGTGAAAATTTCAACTGTCTAGCTATCACGGTTCATGAGATACAGCCTGGAGACAGACGGACAGACAGACAGACAGACAGACAGACAGACAGACGGATCGCGAAGTCTTAGTAATAGGGTCCCGTTTTTACCCTTTGGGTACGGAACCCTAAAAATAAATTATAATAAATACAAATAATACAAGTATCAAAACTTTTAACTAGAGGTATAGTTGGTGATACCACATTAGGATTTTTTGAATTTGCCGCGTTTTTCAGATCACACTTTCGTTGGCCAGACTCTAGCAACCGTTTATGTAGGCGCATTAATTGAGTGGGCAAGTAACCCCTGCCATTTTATAGCCGTGAAGTGCAGCAGTGGTCAGGCAGTGACCAATAGTCCTTCTATAGTAATAGGCAATCAATCCACTAAACCGCCCAAGCCCATAGCCCAATATATTTTATCTCCATATTTTACAATAGTCCTGCACCAACCGGGGATTTTCCTTGGGTGCACTTACGTAATGCAAAGGTACAGGGCAATGATATTCTAGTAAACAGATAAGTTATACACTCACAAAACAACCGGAAAGAGTGTTCCGCGCAGCAGCGGCAGCCAGGGCCGTCTTTAACCTATTGGAGGCCCTGGGCATATTAGGATAAAGGAGCCCTTATGACTTTGACAGAACACTTTTTGGTTAGAATAGACAAAGAAAGTAGATAAACAAGGTTAAATATATATTTTTATTAACAATCACATGAAACGAATAGACAAATGTAATATAGTCCACAAAAGTAACTCTTTTAGAATTTACAGGTTACTGCTTAAAAATCTATGTTATTTGAAGAGGAACCCTTCTAGATTTCAGATGGGCAAAATCGTTGATCACTTCTTAAAAATCTATGCTTTTTAGCACATCAGATTATATCTTACATCTGCAATTTTTTTTTTGTCACCTAGATAGTGCCAGAGTTTTTACCAGCATAGAAATCCTACGTCATCGTGGCAATTTTGATAAAAACTATCCTAGACATTCCAAGTTTCAAAATATCCCTTTAATGATTAAAGTGTCAATTAGCAGACACAATATAAATTAGACACTCGTTAATGCTTTTTGTTGAACAATAATTACTTACTAGCAATTACTAATGCAATAATTTTGATAAGAAAAATTACAAAATTAATAAACTAATACATAAACACACTTCCCAAGTATTAAACACATCAATACCTACCTACTTACTTTAGATAGTGATATTGGTCTTTAAATTAACGTAGGAATAGGTATTGATTATCAGTCATCATCAATCAATACGTTAAATCTGTAGAAAAGTCGTTTTTGTACATCGAAAATATTTCCTGTTTATTATTTTTGATTTAATTAAAAAAATAACAAAAGTTACCCTACTCCTCATCTAAATCAAAGTCAGGTTCATCACAATAACCATCTAAATCGTCTATTATTGAATTGGCTCCCTTCAGTTTTTTGCCGACTACGGCGAAGCAAAGAGGAGGGTTATGTTTTTGACCGGTATGTGGGTGTGCGGTGTGGGTATGTATGTTCATCTGTTCCCTCATAACTTCTAAACTTCTTATCATAATTTGACAAATGAGTTTATTGTTGGCAGCGTCTTGTTTGTCCGCTGGTTATAGGCAATGCGAAATCACATTAAATTGAATATGGCGCCCTCTAGGGGGCCCGAAGTAAAGAACCAAAAAAAAAAATCGCCCCACCCCATAAATTATTTATTTTTCCTCTTTTTAGTTTTGATAGGTACTTACAATTGCTATAAAATTCATTTATAGCCAAAGAACATCTCATGACGATTCCAATAAGCCCATACACGACTAGGATACATTGTTTTATTTTGGAGTACCAGTGCCTACCTGCCGGCTTCATCATCAGATCTGTTCGATAGTACCATTTTCATCAGCACTATGTATTTATAAGTATTTGCTTCATCATAGTCGTTAAACTATTCGAGATATCTTATAAACCATGACATACTTAGCATTAAGGAATTCTATTGGCCATCTGTGGTCTTCTTCACCAGTTCCACTTCACCAACTTTCTGAGTGCAGATGATTGCATTGTTGATAAAAATATCAAAATCGCTATATGTATGCCTATAATATTTGAGGAGTTCCCTCGATTACTCCAAGATCCCATCATCAGATCCTGACCTGATGACTATGGGACCAACTGGGAAGCATATCCTTTCAAACAAAAGAAGAATTTTCCATATCGGCCCAGTCTTACAGTAATCGGGGAACATACATAAAAAAAAAAGATGCCGACGAATTGAGAATCCTTTTTTTGAAGTCGGTTAAAAATAAGTTTAAAATCTAAAACCCAACTGCTGAAAAATAACGCCCTAAAAAGTACGAAACAAGAAAATATGCCCGTAAATTTACCGTGATTGTATGCTACTTTGCACAATGTATTGTTACGGTAGGTGGCATACGACCACGATAAATTTACGGGTATATTTTCTTGTTTCGTATTTTTAGGGCGTTATTTTTTTAACCCTAAGGTTGACTGGTAGAGAATGCTTTGCTGCATTAAGTCCGCCTATGTATCACCATTGCACATAAAGTTTAAATAAATAAATAAATAAAAACTCGAAATTTTCGGGGCTGTGAATTGAATCATTTTTACTTAAATCAGTGCATTAGACATTGTATATTATGTGTGTACATCTTTCGTTGGAAAGATTCCAACGAACGGTTCCTGGTTGGTCCTAAATCCAAACTATAATATTATAAATGCGAAAGTAACTATGTCTGTATGTCTGTCTGTTGTCATTTCACTCTTAAACCGTTGAACCGATTTAGATGAAAATTGATATGGAGATAGTTTGAGACCCTGGGAAGGACATAGGATATTTTTTATCCCGGAAATCATCCTTTAGGGGTGGACAGGGAAGTAGAAGTTTTTATGGTGAATTAATAATTTCAGTACTAATGCTTCGCAGACGAAGTCGCGGGCATCAGCTTGTAAATAAATAAACGACATAAAAACAAATCATTCACAATTCGTAAGTTTCTTAACTTAGGTAGACGATTGACTCTTATGTATTAAAATTTGTTTACAAAATGTTTGTTCATGTTCAAAAAAAACCGGCCAAGTGCGAGTCGGACTCGCACACGAAGGGTCCCGTACCATTATCGCAAAACACTGCAAAAAAAAACACGTATTTTATATGGGAGCCCCCTTAATTTATTTTATTTTAATTTTATAATTATTATTTTTTGAAGTGAATATATAACTAAACATTCTGTGAATATTTCAAGCGTCTACCTGTTGCCGTTATTAATATCGAGCAATAAACGGAAAAATATTACATTTGTTGTATGGGAGCCCCCCTTAAATATTTATTTTATACTGTTTTTAGTATTTGTTGTTATAGCGGCAACAGAAATACATCATCTGTGAAAATTTCAACTGTCTAGCTATCACGGTTCATGAGATACAGCCTGGTGACAGACGGACAGACAGACAGACAGACGGATCGCGAAGTCTTAGTAATAGGGTCCCGTTTTTACCCTTTGGGTACGGAACCCTAAAAAAGACAAGTAGGTGTGATATAAATACATAGATTACTGTCCGACTACGATGCATTATAAAGTGGAAATGACAATTACTTAATAACTGTGAACTACTATGTTGTCTGTGCCACCATAAATCTACTCCAAAAAATTTACCATTCGCTTCTGTGAGATAGTGGTCAAGCACGAGCCTATAAAATATATCCAAAAAAAATAACAAGGTTTTTGTTTAAAGGCCTCAGTAGCCTATTCATTAAATTCCAAATAAAAATGTCAATATGTCATTGATAAATTGTTGATTCTCAAATTCTCAATCTGTATTTCTGTCAAATTGACAATTGATAACAATGACAATGTCATCAGAAGAATGACAGTACAGTGAAGAACTGAAGAAGAATAATTGGTAAATTATTCAAAAGTGGGCGTTTTGTGTTGATAAACTATAAAATAATATATAAGAATAGTTAAGCAAATTGATATTTAACATAAGTCTGCCAAGATGATGAATCAATACATAAAAGAGTTAGAACAAGTAAGTATTGGTTTGTATTTGTGAGTTTTTTGGCTGACATTATTAGTTTTACTATTATTAGTACTACTATACTCTACTATTAAATTATTAGTACTACTATTAAATTTTCTATATTTTGTAGGATCCGTTCGATCCTGATGAGTTTGTGGAAAGAATGGTGAGAAGGAGTATGCAGGAGTCCCATTTGAAAGATGACCAATTTGATCCTGAAATGATACATGACATCTTTACACAAGCCATACAAGATCTGAAGGTTTGTTCCCATGTTTTATTATAGTCAATTGAATTAAGCACTTAACACTTATTGTGAAAAACTTTTTATTAACTTGCAATGTACATACATGTTCGGGTCAAATCTTACAACTGATTTTTAAAGCAATTATCCTCAACAAAATATGATGAAATTTCGCATACATATTTATTTATTTATATACACTTTATTGTACACCTTAATAAACAAGAAAAAAATAAACTTAATACTATAATATACAATGGGCGGCCTTATCGCATTCCGCAATCTCTTCCAGGCAACCTGGAATGGACAGAAATACCTGGACATGACATGGGGTTGTCAGTGGTGCGACAATAGCAACAATAAACATAAAGTAGATACTCACTAGAAACAAAAATACATACATATGTTAAATAATAGATACATAAATACATACATACTTAATATATAAGCACATTATGTCAAAAACCAAGAGCACAATCACAGCGATAGGTAATGTTCTTTGATGAGTTTTTTAAATACATATTGTATGTTAGTATAACACTGCAGAGCAGTGGTGGCCCAGTGGTAGTGGCCATGACTTACAAGTTGTAGGTTGTGAGTTTGAACCCAGGCAGGTGCTTTACTTTGTGTAAATTATTTCATCACCACTGCTCTCAATGCGGTGAAGGGAAAACATCGTGAGGAAACCAACATGTCCTAGAACCAAAAATTTTAAGACATGTGACATCCACCAATCCGCACTGAGCCTGCGTGGTGGATTATGGCCCATTCCCTCTCACAGAGAGGAGGCCTGTTTCCCAGCAGTGGGATCATTAAAAGGCTGATGATGATGATGATAACACTGCATGGTAAGCTAAAAAACTTGTTAAAAAAGGTTTTTTTAATTGGAAAACACTATTTCCTTTGGAAAAGAAGAAAAATTACCCATTTTTCTTTAATATCTAAACAAAAAACTTTTACTACATTAATCCCCAATCTTTTTGGCCAGTCTGAAGTTGGCTACAATGGCTGGTAGTAAATCTCATACTAAAACAGCAGCGCACTGTGCCTTGTGCATTGGAAAACCTGTGTTCAGCCTGACAAATAAGATTGGGGAGTACTGTAAGTAAAAAGCTTTTGCCAGCTGCGTTGCTGCTTCGTGATAAGTGTCCTATCAAATCAAATCAAATCAAATGTATTTATTTCAACTAGGCCATTATGCGGCACTTTTGAACGTAAAAAAAAATTTACATGTTATAAAAAATTGATTCTACCGTGCATTCGGAAATGTAGGTTGATATGGAGAAGAATGCACAAGAAACTCCATACTTACTCTTTTAAAAAATAAAGGCTTTTTACAATATTAACATAAATAATACATACATTAATAAATTCTTATACATGAGAACGATGCACCCAGCACTACTATACTAAATATAGGTATAAAGTATTACAAGCACTAACAGGTAAATCCCTTCACTTGATAAATAGGGACATGGTTCTCACATACTTACAAATATTGCAAACATAGGTAAATTACCTAATTCAACAATAACGGAACGTGTGCGAGTCAATTTTTTAAACAAATAGAGAAGAAAATAAATAAAAATAAAGCATTACTATAATAATTATGAATATTATTATACCGTACACAAATTAACCATTTTGATAGTTTCTACACTAAAGATTGCCCTACGGAGCAGGACCAGCATGTTTCCAAGCATTCTTATCTTGAATATAATCATCTAATTTGTAATATGCTTGTTTACAAAGTGTGCTTTTAATTATTGTTTTATGGGAAAGTATCCTACTTTCTACGGTATATGGCCTACTGGTTTCTCAAACTTTATTCATACAGTTCAGCCACTCAGTTGTAACTGAGTAACAAACATCCACACACACACACACCAACTCACACACAATTGTATCACATTTACAATATTATTAGGAATTGGATCTAGCTATAAGCATCATCATCATCATCATTTCAGCTAAAACACTCTACTGCTGGACATAAGCCTCCTCCAAGTATCGCCACTTTGACAGGCCCGTGGGTCACGCATCCAGCACCACAAGCTTAAAACCAACCAATAAGTTTTAAGCATATTCAGTAGCATATAGAGAATAGAGCAAATAGAGTGAATAGGTTTCTTCTAGGCAAGCGTGCTTCACCGTAGACCACATCATCGCTTAACATCAGGCGAGATAGTGGTCAAACGCGAGCCTATAAATTATAAAAAAAAAAAAAAAAAAAAAGCATATAAAGATTTTTTGTCAAGTAGTTTAAATATAACTTTTATACAAATTTTCAGGTTCTACAAGAGAGACAGGAAAGGAAATGTGCTAGGCTAGAGCAATCTGTACAGGAGGAAGAAAAGCTTTATGGTGCTAAGTTGGCTGAAATCATGGATCAACACACTGTGGGTAACATTCTATTAAATTATTAAATGAATTAAGAATTTGAATTATTATCATCCTATGATGCAAGAGTAATAGTGACCCAACAGATATCCTGTGAAAACTGAGTTCTTACAACATCACTAAAATCACTTTCACTTTTCCCTGAATATGGCGGCACTACTGTTGCCCCAGGACTCATATTCTGGGAAAAGTTGAGCCAACAAAGGCACAGCTGTACCATCCTTTTCTCAAAGAAATTCAACCTCCTGTAACTTTGTTGTGGACAACATAATATTGACGAAACGGTTAGTGCAGTGGTTGAGCGATCGGGTGCTGTGCTGCGTGTCGTGGGTTCGATGCCCGCACGGAACTAATATTTGTATGGCGTATTGCCTACAGATAGTTGTTCCGGAGCTGGGTGTCTTGTGTATGTGAGTTTAAATGTTTTTAAACACACCCACAATACAGGAAAAAATTCCTAGTGTGGGGCAGCATTTTTATTAAAAAACTAGCAGACGCTCACTGTTTCACCCGTGTTGTTCCCGTTTCCGTCACCCGGGGATAGTGTAGCGTGCCAAAATTTAAAGAATTTTTGAAATTGGTCCAGTATTTTTTATCTTTATTCATTACATACAAAAATACAAATCTTTCTTCTTTATAATATTAGTATAGAAAAATATACCTATATTTATAACTAGGCACATTCAATTTGAACTTGGAGTTTTAGAACTGTTAATTTGTTTGTTATTAACCTTTATTTAATTATCTTTCTTATTATCTACATTTTTAAATATTTTTATAGAATAAATTAAAAAACAAAAACATTTAAAAATATAAAAAATAGAGGCCCACCGGTATCGGGAACAGGGTCCAAGCTACCGGCGGTCAGGGCTCCAGAGAGAGGAACCTCCTAACAATGCGAGCCGTGTCCAGCAGTACTGCTTTCTGGATCAGGCCCTTGACCCAGCCGCCTAACGAGAGCCTCCTAAGGTGTTGGTCAAGGCTCGTGGCTATTAAGCCATTGGCCGACACGACTATCGGTACAATGATCGCTGTGTCCACATCCCACATGTCGACAACCTCGCGAGCCAAGTCAAGATACTTGATTTGCTTATCTTTCTCGGCTTCGCGAGGTTGTCGTCATGCGGGACGGTAATGTCAACAATCATTGTACGCCTCTCGATTCGGTCCACCATTACAATATCAGGCTTATTGGCTACAATAGTCCTGTCCTGTCCATTAACCTAATTATTAAGGTACTTACTGATTAATTTATGCGACTTAGTTTTACATTCAATCTCACAATGTGTTCCGGTAGAAGAACTGCTTTGTGAGACTTGTGTTTGTTACATGATATGTTTTTATGGGATATTAGTACTTGGTTCTGTTCATATTGTAGAAGAATTTAAATGGATTTTGTAGTCGTGAGCATTAACAAAAATGATAATATTTCATCAATAATAAATTTACACTGTCTAAAATTACACCTTTTCTTTGGCCAGCAGTGGAGCATAATTTAGCTAGCAAACAAAAACTGGCATTTAAGGATATTGCCTAAAAACAGGTTTCTTATGAGGTATTTTATTTTTTTCTTTTTATTCTTGCCTTCATTGTCCTGGATAGCAGCACATCATGTTATTTTACTTTGACATTTGTATGCTCATTATTGCATTGTAATAAGGGGTAATTGCTACAACAGAAAAATAATGATATCTTGTGAACCTGGGTGAATAAATTAAAATTAAAGAACAATAATTTTATGTATTTTTTTTCAGCATTGTGTAGGTGTATTCAGTGCGTTAGATGAGCGCATGTCACGTTGCGGGGGGCGTGCATTGGACGTAGGTGAGAAGCTGGGAGCCGCGCGCGCACCGCGGGCCAGAGCAGCGGCCGCCAGGGACTTGCTGTCTCATCTCTCACACTTTCTCAGCCCTGGACCTGTGCTCATTGACTTGTTCAATGATGCTAGCAAGGTTTGTTTAATAATGATATTTATTTTTTTCAATGAGGGCTATAGCATTTGAATTTTCCGCTTGGGGCGCTGGTGTAGAGTGAGGTCTTCAAAATGTCAAATTCCATAGATGTTTGGCTTTTAGTGCGACTTTATTTACTACCTTTGTATTGTTGTGAATATTTTCCTAATATGGCAGATTAAGATAGGTTCGCTACCACTGCTTTAATAGAAATATATGTTTCGGAAAATTTTATCAAAATAAAAAATAAAAAATTGTTGCTGTGCGATACTGCAGCATACTCGCATTTAATCGCACTTCTACGGCATTAGAAATGATTTTAATTCAAACTTTGCTTCCGTGCGCGTAATAACAACGTTTAACAGCTATATTTAAAGACCTTACTCGCCTGTGGCGCCAACTGGTGCCTACAAAATCGGTAGCCCTCATTAGTTCAAAACACTTTTATGTTTACTTACGATAAAAACTTACCTTGCAAACGTTTGCTTACAGTTGAATGAAGCAGCTGACGTCATACAAAAGCTGCATACAATCGCTCAAGAATTGCCCCCTGACAAATTCGAGGTCGCCAAGAAGAAAATTGAAGCCAAATATGATGAGATCGAGAGAAATCTCATTGAGGAGTTTGTGAAAGCCCAGAATCAGGGCAATATGGCTAAGATGAAGGAGATAGCGAACATCATGACCAACTTCAAGGGATACTCGCAGTGTGTTGATGCTTTCATTGAGACTAGTCAAATGGTAAGTCGAAAACAATATTTGGAAACTTCAGGGACATCATATCTTCTGTGTGCTATGTGACAGACCCTTTTTAGGTTTCCGTACCCTAAGGGTCCAAACGGAGCCCTAATGGTGTCACTCACGTGTCTGTCTGGCCGTCGTCTGTCACACAGGTTTTACAGCCAAACGGTTGGAGTAACAGTCTTCAAATTTCAACAGTATAAGTCACTCACGTGTCTGTCTGGCCGTCGTCTGTCACACAGGTTTTACAGCCAAACGGTTGGAGTAACAGTCTTCAAATTTCAACAGTATAAGCATCTTGTTGACTCAATACCATAAAAATTGTCCAATAATATTATTAAATGTTTTTTAGGCGAGCTGCCATACAGATAAAGGGGGCGCGAAAAAAAAATTTGACCTGTCCCATCGAGTGGGGTATCGTTGATAAGCTCGTTGAGTAAATAAATACTGTGTTTTTTTGTTTTAAAAAATATTGGAAAACAAAGCAATGAGAAACCACTATAAGTCAGCCTTTTTTTTTACAAATGTTGTTTTAGCTTCCCATTGACCAATGAACTTCAAATTTGGTGATATTGCTTATTATCTATACTAATATTATAAAGAGGAAAGATTTTTTTGTTTGTTTGTTTGTACCGAATAGGCTCCGAAACTACTGGACCGATTTAAAAAATTCTTTCACCAATAGAAAGCTACGTTATTCCTGAGTAACATAGGCTATTTTTTAATCCTGAAAACGGGTCCTGTGAGGTGGCCCACGGGAGCGAAGCCGCGGGGAATAGCTATTTAGTATATTTTACTAACAAATACCAATATATTGAAAAATCTGTTTTTTTTCTTTGAATTTCCCTAAATTTTCCTAGGTTCTGGAGTGGCGACCGCGAACTCCGGTTCGACGTTGCGTTGAAAGGCCTCCTACCAGGTGAACCGATGACCTGGTGAAGGTTGCGGGGATCCGCTGGATGCGAAACGCAAGGGACCGGTCAATGTGGCGACGCTTGGGGGAGGCCTATGTCCAGCAGTGGACGTCTTTCGGCTGAAATGATGACGATGATGTCCTCACGTCTGCTAGTAATATACCTATTAATAATTTAGAAATCATTTTCAGAACACATTGCTAGGCAAGGACATATTCGCCGCAGTGCTGCCTCTTTGCAAGAAAAACTACACGATCATAAGCAGCGTGTTTCCAAACCCAGACCAGGTGATGTCCAAGTTTGTGCTGAACATCTTTCATCTAAAGCTTCAGAAGTACATACAGACCAAGCTGGCTGATAAGAATGATGTGGAGAAGTACTTGAAGAATTTGTACGAGATGTACACTAGGTAAATTTTAAAACAATTTGGAATATTGCCTATCATTCTTTATTATTATTTTTGTATGATGGTGATGAATGTTAAAAAAACAACGAACCCTGCAGTCGTCGCGTTCAGCAGTACTTGAGTGGTCGCGTGTTGGACAATTATCATCGAAACGTAAAAACATGTCGATTTAAAATATAAATCACTAGCGGACGCCTTGCGGTTCCCTTGAGAATACAGGTATACAAAGTAGCCTTTTTCACCCGGGGATAGTGCAGCTTCCCAACGGTGAAACAATTTTTGAAATTGGTCCAGCAGTTTTTAAGTTTATTTTTTACATACAAAAATACAAATCTTTCCTTGATATTATTATAGAGTATAGATAAATATGTATTGCTTCTCAGTAACCATCGTGCGTTGTGCACGTTGTTTGTAGTGATTAGGTCAGAAAAGGTTAAAATGTAGCAACCGAACTTCAATACAAATTGATGTATTCAGTGTGCCTATGTTTTGTATTATTTATTACGCTTGTTCAAAGCGGGTTGGCGATGTTAGTATTATACCTGTTTGACTTCAATGTGCCCTGGTAGTTATGCTCTCTCAAATGTCTCTCTGATGGTGGCTCATGTGTGGATGTGGATCATTCGGTTCCCTTCATGAAAGTTGAACTGAGTGGTGCCAATCCATGCGTCTTGTTAGTGAACGGGCGCCATCAGTTGGAATTGATCATAACTTAGCGCCCTCGGCCTGTTTTTAATTAATTATTGTATTTTGAGGTTCTTTGGTTTTCTCTAGACGCTTTTACGTGCACGTTTTTTTACACCGTTCTCACATAATAATATGTAATTTACCAACAAGAATGATGTAACTAAATACTTTAATTACAACTTTTATTGATGGAAAAGAGTGTCCGTGGAGTTTCTTGCGCGCTCTTCCCATAGAGACCTGGCTGACGCTTGCGAATGTGTAACTAGCTTCATTTTAGTTTTTTTTTTTGTTGACAATTCAAAAGTACCTTTAAAAGATGGTTTATAGTTGAAAATATATATTTTGATTTACTACACTGTCAAAGTAAATGAGCATTACGTACGTCAAGCAACCCCACTCCCGTCTACTCGTTCCACGTTCACCTCCAATAGCGAGAGTCCAACGTCAGAGTGACATTGACAGCTCCAAGTGCACAGTTATTTATACCGTGTAGTATTATTAGTCCAGGTATCCTCACGACATTTTTGGGCAAACAAAGCTCCAGTTCTTCTTCTTGGTCGCGTTCTTCATTACTGAAGGCCGTGTCCCTGAAAGGCCCTCATGGCTTTATGCACGATGTTCTTCCACTTCAATCGGTTCTCAGCTTCTCTTAGGGCGGTTGTAACAGAGAGTCCAGTGAGGGTGGTTACCTGGTCTGACCAGCGGTCAGGTGACCGGCCGCGAGGTCTTTTCCCATTCACCTTGCCCATTAGCACCAAATTTTCTAGATTGTCTGGTTCCCGACGGGCAATGAGACCAAAGTAGCTGAGAATCCTTCGGTAGCAGAGCGTGGTTAGTCTGTCTTTTCTGCCAAGTTGAACAAGGATAGATTTGTTCGTTCTCTTGGCGGTCCTTGGTTTGCGGAGCATTCTTCGCCAACACCACATCTCAAAAGCTTCTATCTTTTCCCGTTCTATTGCCCGAATCATCCACGACTCCAGTTAATATACTGAAATTGTTTTCCAGTACCCAGCGAGTATGCGACGAGCTAGTCCTGGCCGGGCTAGTGTCCGCCGAAGGGAACACGACCACCGGCGATCTCCGGCGAGACGCGCTCGTGAACGGCGCGATGGCGGGCGCCAACGACGGCTACGCAGCCATGGAGACGCGCCGACTGAAGGCAGTCATGTCTAATGCATTGAACGCGTATTATGTTGAGAAGCAGCATGTTAAGAAGCAGATACAGGGTGGCGGGTAAGTTATCTTCTTTTTGTGTCGATTTGATTTGAATGTTGTTCGACCAATATGTAGCCATGGAGACGCGTCGACTGAAGGCAGTCATGTCTAATGCATTGAACGCGTATTATGTTGAGAAGCAGCATGTTAAGAAGCAGATACAGGGTGGCGGGTAAGTTATCTTCTTTTTGTGTCGATTTGATTTGAATGTTGTTCGACCAATATGTAGCCATGGAGACGCGTCGACTGAAGGCAGTCATGTCTAATGCATTGAACGCGTATTATGTTGAGAAGCAGCATGTTAAGAAGCAGATACAGGGTGGCGGGTAAGTTATCTTCTTTTTGTGTCGATTTGATTTGAATGTTGTTCGACCAATATGTAGCCATGGAGACGCGTCGACTGAAGGCAGTCATGTCTAATGCATTGAACGCGTATTATGTTGAGAAGCAGCATGTTAAGAAGCAGATACAGGGTGGCGGGTAAGTTATCTTCTTTTTGTGTCGATTTGATTTGAATGTTGTTCGACCAATATGTAGCCATGGAGACGCGTCGACTGAAGGCAGTCATGTCTAATGCATTGAACGCATATTATGTTGAGAAGCAGCATGTTAAGAAGCAGATACAGGGTGGCGGGTAAGTTATCTTCTTTTTGTGTCGATTTGATTTGAATGTTGTTCGACCAATATGTAGCCATGGAGACGCGTCGACTGAAGGCAGTCATGTCTAATGCATTGAACGCGTATTATGTTGAGAAGCAGCATGTTAAGAAGCAGATACAGGGTGGCGGGTAAGTTATCTTCTTTTTGTGTCGATTTGATTTGAATGTTGTTCGACCAATATGTAGCCATGGAGACGCGTCGACTGAAGGCAGTCATGTCTAATGCATTGAACGCGTATTATGTTGAGAAGCAGCATGTTAAGAAGCAGATACAGGGTGGCGGGTAAGTTATCTTCTTTTTGTGTCGATTTGATTTGAATGTTGTTCGACCAATATGTAGCCATGGAGACGCGTCGACTGAAGGCAGTCATGTCTAATGCATTGAACGCGTATTATGTTGAGAAGCAGCATGTTAAGAAGCAGATACAGGGTGGCGGGTAAGTTATCTTCTTTTTGTGTCGATTTGATTTGAATGTTGTTCGACCAATATGTAGCCATGGAGACGCGTCGACTGAAGGCAGTCATGTCTAATGCATTGAACGCGTATTATGTTGAGAAGCAGCATGTTAAGAAGCAGATACAGGGTGGCGGGTAAGTTATCTTCTTTTTGTGTCGATTTGATTTGAATGTTGTTCGACCAATATGTAGCCATGGAGACGCGTCGACTGAAGGCAGTCATGGCTAATGCACTGAACGCGTATGATGCTGAGAAGCAGAATGTTAAGTTCTTTTCTTGTCGATTCGATTTGAATTTTGTTCACCCTATAACTATTTATATTATACTAGCTGTTGCCCGCGGCTTCGCTCCCGTGGGCCACCCCACAGGACCCGTTTTCAGGTTAAAAAAATAGCCTATGTCACTCAGGAATAATGTAGCTTTCTAATGGTGAAAGAATTTTTCAAATCGTTCCAGTAGTTTCGGAGCCTATTCGGTACAAACAAACAAACAAACAAAAAAATCTTTCCTCTTTATAATATTAGTATAGATATAGAAAACAAGTAAAATTTAAAAAACCTCCGACACATTTTTATTTCATGCTATATAATTTATCTAGAAGTAGACACGCTTCGATCGACCAAATCTCCGACAAAAAATCGAAAACTGGAAATCTATTGAACAAGTTTTATGACACGTTATCTTGCGAAAACACTCTCTTTCAAACAGTAAAATGCCCATAACTTTTGAATTACTGAACCGATTTTCATCAATCATAGCTCAGTCAGACACTCGTCGAACAATTACCTTTCAATCAAGAAAAAAACTATATCAAAATCGGTTCATCCGTTTAGGAGCTATGATGCCACAGACAGATACACAAACACAGGTACACACGTCAAACTTATAAAAGGGGATAAATATAATGACCACCTAAAATTACTTTGTGACCATAACCTCTATTACCTAAAATTGTACTATGAAACCCAAATTTAGTAAATTGATCACCAAATTTAGTAAATTGATCACCAAATTTTAATAGCAAATTATTGCGCTATTTAATGTTGTAAAATAGGTTAGGTTAGGTTAGAACTGTGACCAACCGCGCGCGAGCCGAGCGAGCAAAGCGAGCGGTGCCGCGGCAGCGGCCGGCGAGCGCTACTTCCAAGTTGCTCCCAGAAATTTTATAATCTTTTTGGTCATTGGTTTAATTTTGGTGATCATTTACTACTTTTGGTGATCATTTACTACTTTTGGGTTAACAATGATTTATTTGGAGTCATTTTGCCTAAACAGGATAGCGAGATGTTAAAACTTTGGTTATAATTTTACAATAAGATGCGGGTTTAATTTTGGTGATCATTTACTATTTTTGTCTGTTATATGTTACTATATCTGGTGGTAAGTTAAACATAAGCCCTTATAAAACTCCTCCTTTTGTTATTTCCTCCTTTGGTTAACGAAGTCGGGTTATCACACTTCCCATACATTTGTCTGAGGTGGTACGATAATATGTTCTCAGGGACAGCTTGTATTTTATAATAAGCACTTGCTGTTTTGTGCCAGACGATAACCGCACTTACGATCAATTGAAAATAAAGCCCACCTTCCTTTCCAACAGTTTCCAAGAGCTGCGGCGCGACATTCAAGCGGTGATTGGTACCCGCGCCAATATCAACATAGCGCAGATTGAGAACTATGGCGGGGAGACGTTCCTAAGCGAACAACTCGTGCAGAAGATGATCAACGATGCTAAGACTTCCTTTACGAGGTGTAAGACTGTAAGTTGACGTCAAATAATATAATTATTTAAGTATTTCCATCAAGAATTTGTCAGTATCAGCCCAGAGTGGAGATTTGTGCCCGGTTGAAGATAATTACTCTCCTGCTATTTCATGGGGATTTAAACAAAACTGGTGAAATATAGAGAACCAAGGTTACCGACATAGCCCGAAGAATTGCCAAACTTAAGTGGCAGTGGGCAGGGCACATTGCTCGCAGAACGGATGGCCGATGGGACAGAAAGGTTCTGGAGTGGCGACCGCGAACCGGAAGACGTTGCGTTGGAAGGCCTCCCACCAGGTGGACCGATGACCTGGTGAAGGTTGCGGGAATCCGCTGGTTGCGAGACGCACGGGACCGGTCAATGTGGCGACGCTTGGGGGTGGCCTATGTCCAGCAGTGGACGTCTTTCGGCTGATATGATGGTGAAATATAGGAGTACTATAGAGCAAGGATATTAAAGAGCTCCGTATCCGTAACCGAAACTATCGGATATAAAAAAAAACGAATCGTAGCCGAATCCGATATAAAAGTTTCGGATAGGGGCCTCGTCTAAATGAGACACGTTATGACATATATTTCTGCCCGGCCGAGCCGACACACTAGCCGCGCGCGTCACTCGCAACGCAAGTACCAAATGATAACAATTATTTGGTTTTACGTTTCATCATCATCATCATCAGCCCATAGCAGTCCACTGCTGGACATAGGCCTCTCCAATTGCACGCCATTTGGTTCGATTTTCGGCAACTGTCATCCAGCTGTTACCAGCCACCCTGCGAAGGTCGTCGCTCCACCTAGCCTGAGGGCGTCCTACCTTACGTTTACCAGTTCGCGGCCTCCACTCAAGAACACGTTTACCCCAACGGTCATCGGTTCTACGACTTATATGGCCGGCCCATTGCCACTTCAGCTTACTTATTCTGTGAGCTATGTCGACAACTTTTGTTCTCTGCCGGATCACCTCATTTCTGATTCGATCCCTTAGAGAGACTCCGAGCATAGCCCTTTCCATAGCTCGCTGAGCAACTTTGAACTGATGGACCAGCCGTATTGTGAGTGTCCACGTCTCCGCACCGTAGGTCATAACAGGTAGGACGCACTGGTTGAAGACTTTAGTCTTCAGGCTTTGCGGGATGCGCGACGAGAAGACTCGACGAAGTTTTCCAAACGCCGCCCAGCCCAGCTGTATTCTTCTGCTAGCCTCCTTCTCAAAGTTGTTCTTACCAAACTGCAAAGTTTGCCCGAGGTAAACGTATTCTCGAACAACTTTGAGAGCACCGCCATTGACCACAATCGATCCCGGTGTGACGTGTGAATTAAACATAACCTGGGTTTTATCCAAGTTCACCCGGAGACCGATGCGTGCAGAAGAATCAGCTAGGCCATCCAGCATCTGCTGCAAGTAGTGCAGCGACTCTGCCATTATGACGATGTCATCCGCAAATCTTAGGTGTGAGATGTACTCGCCGTTTATGTTAATGCCGCGTCCTTCCCAGTCCAGCGTCTTAAACATATCCTCCACTGCGTTACTAAACAATTTCGGGGAAATCACGTCCCCTTGTCTAACTCCTCGACGCAGTGAGATATGCCTAGTTTGCCGGTCTTGACTTTGAACGGTCATTGTTGCGTTTTCATAAAGACATCTCAGCACTTGGATGTATCGCCAGTCAACTTGACATCGCTGCATAGACTCCAAAACAGACCAGGTTTCGATGGAGTCAAAAGCCTTCTCATAGTCCACAAAAGCAAAACACAGGGGCCGATTATACTCTTCGGACTTTTGTATAATTTGCCGCACTGTGTGGATGTGGTCTATGGTGCTGTATCCTCCTCGGAACCCGGCCTGCTCCGGTGGCTGAAACTCGTCGAGTCTTCGCGCTAGACGATTCGTGACGACTCTCGAAAACAACTTATAAACGTGACTAAGAAGCGAAATGGGTCTGTAATTCTTCAAAAGGGTCTTGTCACCCTTTTTGAAGAAAAGAACGACCACGCTCCTCTGCCACGCCAGTGGAGTTCTCCCAGAGAACAGGACAGAGTTAAAGAGCTCCCCAAGCTCCTTCAATACGGGGCGTCCTCCTGCTTTCAGGAGCTCGGTTGTAATCCCGTCCTCACCCGGGGCTTTTCCATTTTTAAGCTGTTTGAGAGCCGCCTCGATTTCATCTTGGCTTATTTCAAGCAGGTCTTCTGTAAAATGGCGGGTTAAGGTGGCTCTAGAATCCTCATTTTCGGGATCAGGCCGAGATGCATGCGATGCGTACAGTTGGCTGTAGAAGTCCTCAACTTCCGAAAGAATCTCCGGCCTCGAAACGACGATATCCCCACTCGATTTAGCCAGCTTCGTCAGATGGCTCCTCCCAAGTGGCTGGAAGAACACTTTTGACCCCCGGTTTTGCTCAATCGCTTTCTCTATAGAGAGCGTATTGGATCGTCGGAGATCGCGTCGTACCAGTTTCCTAATTTTTTTGTTGAGTGCCCGCTGTTCTGGCGAAGTGGCTGGTGGATTTTCACGTCGCTCTGTCATGAGCTTTAGAGTCTCTTCCGAAAGTTTAGACTTCCGGCCCGTACGCCGCATCTTACAAAATCTCGTACCTTCCTCCCTGAGGATTTGCACCATTTGGTCGAGTGTCTGGTCAACGTCGTCTGTGGTTTCCACGACAGCGAACCGGTTCTCCAGGTCTGACTGGAACGCTTCAGATCCTTCCTAACATAGTTTGGAGCATGTTTGGACGGAGCCTAGACTTCATCAAACGAGTTCTCTCAAGCTTGAAGTTGATATTCAGAGAGCCTCGAACAAGTCTGTGATCGCTGCCGGTATTAAACCTGTTGATCACTGAGACATCCCTGAATATATGCTTTTTATCTGTTATGATGAAGTCTATCTCATTTTTGGTCATAGTGTCGGGGCTTTGCCACGTCCACTTCCTTTGGGGCTGTTTCTTAAAAAAGGAATTCATAACAAAAAGCCCCTCCTTCTCTAGGAAGTTGACAAGCATTTGCCCCCTATGATTTCTGCTGCCAAATCCGTAGGATCCTACTACCGATTCGCTGCAATTCTGTACTCCCACTTTAGCGTTAAAATCCCCCATGACAACGCTGTAGTGGGTCTTAGTGGTGGAGTGCAAGGCCTTGTAAATGTCCTCGAACATTTCCTCCACTTCGTCGTCCGAGTGCGCCGAGGTCGGTGCGTAGACTTGCACAACCTTAAGGCTATACCTCTCGGTTAGCTTCACTATTAGGTACGCTACCCTATTCGACACACTGGAGACTTCCACAACGTTGCCACAGATGGATTTGTTAACCAGGAACCCGACACCGCCTTGGGATAGCTGGTCTCCCTCTCGGAAATACATAAGGTGGCCCGATTCAAGAGTTATTGTGTCCTCCCCCTCTCTTCGGACTTCACTCAACCCCAGAATGTGCCACCTTATATTCTCGAGCTCCTCTTCAAGCTGCACGAGGTGTTCGTCAAGCCGTAACGTGCGTCCGTTGTACGTAGCCAAGGTCAGTTTTGTTTTTTGATTTTGGCGGCCGTAGTCCGTAACCCGGAGATTCTTCGCACCCCCGAGTGCCCTGCTGCCACCGTGACCGCCGCCATAATCAGGAATAACAGCAGGGCGGCCGGGAACTGGGGGCCATGGTTTCTTTTGACTTGCCATATTGGAGGGTTTGCCCATAATCGCCACGCTGGGCATGCGGGTTGGCGATCGCAGATCGCAGTTTCTTACATTGGTGACGCTGCTGCCTGTCACCAGTCTTTGCCATTTGACTGCGAAGATTTGTTGGAATGGTTATACCGCCATTTGTCGGTTGTCGTCAGAGCCTCGTTTGTTGATCGGCAGGATGCACCACGAGCAGGTGAGGTTGACTTGGGGCGCTAAGTTTGTGAGTGCGCCCCCTTACATCCCAGTGCGCCCCCTTACATCCCGGTTTTACGTTTACAATTGATTATTATTAATTATTTGGTTTTACGTTTACAAATGATTGAAGAACGAATTCTGTAACATTTGGAAGCTCTGGGGTCTTGCTCTATAACGCTATAGTGATTGCAGCGACGTAACATTTTTCATTATATTTTATAAATTTTTATTGGTACCTATGTAGCATTGATTATATTTTGTTGCGGTCAATTAAAACAGACGAATCGATACTAAAATAAAAACGTTACTGCTCATACTAGATTCATCCGACATAAACCAATAACATGTTTTACGGAATAAAACTATGAAATTTACTTCTGTGCACCCATTTGTAGCTTTTCTCAGTGTGGCGAGTAAAAAGCGTCCCCGGTCGCGCAGTGTACGGGGCTTATTTATTACATTGGGAATTGCCCCGCAACCTTTACCGGTCCACCTGGTGGGAGGTCTTCCAACGCTACGTCTTCCGGTTCGCTGTCGCCACTCCAGTAGGCCCCATCGGCCATCCGTTCTGCGAGCAATGTGCCCTGCCCACTGCCACTTAAGGTTGGCAATTCTTCGTGCCATGTCGGTAACCCTGGTTCTCTTACGGATCTCTACATTTCTGATTCGATCACGCAAGGAAACGCCGAGCATAGCCCTCTCCATTGCCCTTTGGGTGACTGTAAGCTTTCTGATGAGGCCCATTGTGAGCGATCACGTCTCAGAGCCATATGTCATCACTGGAAAGACACACTCGTCATAGACTTTCGTCTTGAGACACTGTCGTAAGTAGGACGAGAAGACACCGCGCAACTTCCGGAACGCTGCCCAGCCGAGTCGGATTCGACGGTTGACATATTTCTTGAAGTTGGTCCTACCCAACTGGATTGTTTGTCCCAGGTAGACATAGGCGTCCACAACTTCGAGCGTAGAGTCTCCGATCTTGATTGGAGTAGGTGCAACATGGGCATTCAAGATCACTTTGGTTTTGCCCATGCTCATCTTAAGACCCACTCTTTCGGAAGCTTTACTCGCTTTCGGAAGGTCTCAGCCATGACAACTATATCGTCGGCAAACCGAAGGTGAGTGATGTTGATGTCTAGCCCTCACCAGTCCAGAACCTTGGAGACATCCTCCAGTGCAGCGGTGAACAGTTTCGGAGATATGTCGTCTCCTTGTCTCACACCTCGCTTCAGAAGGATAGGTTCTGGGGTCTGATCCTGAAATCGAACTGACATGGTGGCGTTTTTGTACAAACACTTCAACACTTCGATGTACCGGTAGTCGATTTGTCACCGTTGGAGAGACTGCAGTACAGCCCAAGTCTCGATCGAATCGAAGGCTTTCTCGTAGTCCACAAACGCTAACCAGAGAGGCAGGTTGTACTCTCCGGTCATCTGTATAATCCCGGTCCGGTCACTTCGGGGAATTCAAGAGTGATATTAATGTGTTATTATCAACGGCGATTAATGTCTTACTCAATTTCGTTACTCTTGACAAGTTTGTATAGAAACTAGCTTATGCCAGCGGCTTCGCCCGCGTGGAAAGTGTTTTTTTACCCGACTGCCGAAGGAGGGTAATGCGTTTATCAGTCTATGTATGTATGTATGTATGTATGTTTGTTCCTATGTGGCGTTTCAGAGACCAAACGCGTTGGCCGATTTTGATGATCCATACGTCAATCGATTCGTCTTAACCCTGCGAGTGTCACTGGCTACATTAAAATTGGAAAATAGAAAAATGGCGGATTTTGGGCGCCATATTGTGGGGGACAAATTTTTTTTTTACTTCCAAACCACGATGGGTTTGGAAGTAAAAAAAAAATTTGTCCCCCATTTGTTTTGTGGGGTATCAAAATAAAGGGTAACTAAAAAGTAATAAATAAATAAAGTAAATTTAAAAAATTAAAAGACCCGACTGCTTAAAAGGCGAACTAAAAAGACGTAAACAAGAAGAAAATCATGCTGTGCAGTCGGAGGATACATCTGGTTTTGGTCAGCCTGTTCGCAAATATGTATCCTCCGACTGCACAGCATGATTTTCTTCTTGTTTACGTCTTTTTAGTTCGCCTTTTAAGCAGTCGGGTCTTTTAATTTTTACCTGTGTGCCAGACTATAATCTATTTCGGTGCCAAACATCCAGATCCGTTCTGGCGTGATTGAGTAACAAATATCAATCAATCTATTCATCTAAACTTTCCCCTTTTATAATATACTAGCTTCTGCCCGCGGCTTCGCCCGCGTAAAAAGTGTTTTATCATCCCAATGGAATATTCTATAATATCATTCCCAGTCTCAAACTATCTCCATGCCAAATTTCATCTAAATCGGTTCAGTAGATCAAGAGATTACCGCCTACAACCCCACAAACTGTACCTCTTTATAATGTTAGTATAGAAGTAGGAATAGTAGGATTCAAAGTCGGTTTATCCGTAGACAATACAATGGCTATCTGTACTCGTATGTTCCAAGAAAAATTACGTACAAGTGTACTCTAATAAATAAATATAAAACAAAGGACCATTGTCGGCGAAACAGATTAGCAAATGCCAGGCCGTCTGCCGCGTTATCTGTTCAAGTGTTTTATGTTTATTAATTAAGATTATATTTAATTAAAGCGAGAATATATATTTTTATTAATTATGTTTCAACTTGACCTAATGACGGCTTGAGAATTTCAAACAAGAACACCAATCTGATAAGAATTTGACCTTGAACTGGGATGACCAAAATTTTTATATCAAGGCTGACATATCGTCTGATGTGAAAGATGACGCCGAAATGATGCAGAGATTAGCGCAAAATGCTTTAGCTGCCCATAATTCTACTATATTATTATTATTAAATTATTTTAATCTTAATAATATTATAAATGCGAAAGTTTGGATATAAGGATGGATGTTTGTTACTCAATCACGCCAGAACGGCTGGACGGATCTGTATGAAATTTGGCACAGAGATTGATTATAGTCTGATATAGCACATACCTTAGATAAAGTAGATATAGATTAAGCACTGGCGTGGCCGCACATGAGACAGCAATAGTTAGTTCTGGTGTTACAACAAGAACAAGAACACTACAACCCACCATCGCACTGACGCTTATTATCTATAAATAACCCAAATTCCTTGTCTCAATTATCACATAATACCACGAAATCATAGAAAATCAAACAAAACCGAGTTTGTTTGTCAAACCTGCCATTGTATTAGAGTTTGACAAACGACAGAAACCGGCCACGGTGACAAAGACAAAAAATAATCTTTTGTCCTTATCATTTACATGGAGCTGCCAATTAGCCATCTCGCTCTATCAATCAAGGTCATTTTAAGGCTTAATCTATACCTACTTTATCTAAGGCACATACGATAATTTTTATCCTGGGGATATGTTCTCTCGGGATAATTTCGACTTTCACGCGTAGCCGCTGGTGAGCTATAGGGTATACTTCGACCATTGGTTTAGTGGTCGCAAACACTGCAGCTGTGCATGGTGCATGAGGCCCTGAGGCCGATTTTCAGTTCGGGCAAAGTATTGTGTTTTCCAAATGCCCGTGGGATTAAAAGTACATGTTTCTTAACAGTGAATGAAAATAACTTTCACTTAATCGGATCACGTTCCAGAGATTAACCCTTGCAAACATGTACAAGAAAACAAACTTACAATTGTATCTCTTTATTTATTTATTTAACAATTAGTTTACATACACATAAAACAGACAAGAAGAATGGATAGAAAAATAGGTACAAAGGTGATGCTTATTTCTGATGAAATCTCTTCCAGGCTCCAGCATAGCTGCGAAAGGAGAGCTGAAACTAGCACTATTCCCTAAGTTGAGAGATACTTAAACCAAATTTAAAAAAAAATGATCACGATCCGATAACCAGTTTCAGAGAAATGCGTGGACAAACATACATATTTACACTTACGATATTTGGCACACATGTTCAGAAACCCACATAGAGTAACATATGTGAATATTGAGCAATTCTAACAATATTAAAGACGTATCGTATTGATAACCAAATTTTTTTTGAAGTCGGTAAAAATTATAGATAGACACCGTGTGCCGAGGGAAAATAAAAAGAATACACATAAAACAATTGACTATAAAGTAGTATACATTATAACTATATGATATTTTAGCCAGTGATGACATATGGCTCTGAGACGTGGTCGCTTATGCAATGGGCCTCATCAGAAAGCTTACAGTCACTCAAAGGGCAATGGAGAGGGCTATGCTCGGAGGTTCCTTGCGTGATCGAATCAGAAATGTAGAGATCCGCAAGAGAACCAGGGTTACCGACATAGCCCGAAGAATTGCCAAACTCAAGTGTGCAGTGGGCAGGGCACATTGCTCGCAGAACGGATGGCCGATGGGGCAGAAAGGTTCTGGACTGGCGACCGCGAACCGGAAGACGTTGCGTTGGAAGGCCTCCCACTAGGTGGACCGATGACCTGGTGAAGGTTGCGGGGATCCGCTGGTTGCGAGACGCACGGGACCGGTCAATGTGGCGACGCTTGGGGGAGGCCTATGTCCAGCAGTGGACGTCTTTCGGCTGATATGATGATGATGATGATGATATTTTAGAATGAAATTAGCAAATATGTGATAATACCTTATCAATTAATTTATTTATTTCAGCTATGCACTGCGAACGAGTTATCGGGCACGACCGTGGCACTTCTAGAAGTGTTGATCCAGCATCTACTCATAGAACACGTGGACTATGCGTTAGATTTGGGCCTCCAGTCCATTCCTATTGCGGAAAGCAAGTCCCCACCCCAGGTAAAAATTATTTAAAGTTTATGACAGTAGGAGCAGTGGTAACGGCCGCGACTTACAACTTGTAGGCCGTGGGTTCGAACCCAGGCAGGCGCTTTACTTTGTGTTCCTTTTTAGGGTTACATACCCAAAGGGTAAAAACGGGACCCTAATACTAAGACTCCGCGATCCGTCTGTCTGTCCGTCTGTCACCAGGCTGTATCTCATGAACCGTGATAGCTAGATATTTGATATTTTCACTTCTTCTTCTTAGCGTGTCGATGGCAAATATAAAAAGTTAAATATTGTGTTTGGCCCAGAATTCAGCCACAGCAACACCATTCGGTGACGCAGTCATAAGGTCTTCGTACGTACAGGTGACAGGGCATGCTGCGCACTCCGTGAGATGGGCCATGGTCTGCGGAGAGATGCTGCAGAGGCACTGAAGACTAGTGCCATCAGAGAACCCCCACCTGTGGAGGTTGTCCTTGCTGCGGCTAACCTGAGTGCGGAGCCTATTTAGGGTTTTCCAGGTCGACCACGGCAGAGTGTGCCCAGGCGGAAGGCTCTCCGATGGCCCAATGAAATTTTCAGGAGGCTTGAGTTTCTCTCGCCAAAGGTCGCATCTCGCCGAAGAGGAGTTTCCATCACATAGACCCACGCATCCTAGAAAACTTTTCCGGCTTTTTAGGCGCTGGGGCACTGAGCTGTAATTGTGCATTGGATGGCGTGGATCGGTTTCTAGTTTCGCCCTCTCTGTGCGACTTGCTATAGTCCTGCGAATTTCCGGAGGCGCGATGCCGATAAGTGGATACAGCATTCGCACAGGAGTTGGTTTGAGGCAACCTGTGGCAATCCGGCACGTCTCATTCAGAGCTGTATCCACTAATTTGGAGTGGGCAGAGCGGCTCCATACTGGACTTGCATATTCACCAGCGGAGAAACAGAGTGCCATGCCAGTCGTTCGCAGGACTTGAGGAGACGCCCCCCATCTGGTGGACGTTAGGCGGCGAAGCAGGTTATTCCTTGAATGCACCTTCCACTTGACATTCTCGCAGTTATTTCTGTAGTTGAGGGACCTGTCCAGAGTAATGCCGAGGTATTTTGGATGGGAACTATGGAGGATGGGCACCCCCTGCCATGAAATGTTAAGCGTTCGGCCCGCTTGCCTATTACGTAGGTGAAAGGCGCACGACTGTGTTTTTGAGGGATTTGGCTTCAGAGCGTTGTCAGCATAATATTGGCTGAGATCTGAAAGGGCGATGGAAAGATTAGCCTCGATCTCCTCAAAATCAGTAGCTTGGCAAGTTAAAGCTAGGTCGTCAGCGTACAGGAAGCGGGTTGTGTTACTACTCACCGGTTGGTCGTTGGTGTAGATGTTGAACAGCAGAGGAGCCAGAACGCTACCCTGAGGCAGACCATTCTTTTGGACACGCCACCTACTCCTATCATCCAGAAGATTCACTTGATATCGTCGGTTACTGAGGAGTTCTCTGAGAATTTTAATGAACTTTGGGTCCTCTGTTAAGTTGGTAACCTTCCATAACAAGCGCCGAATATTAACGGTGTCATAGGCTGCCGACAGGTCAACAAAAACTGCACCCGTCACTTTCCTCGTTTCGAACCCATCCTCGATATGTTGTGTGAGGTTGATGACCTGGCCACAGCAAGATTTTCCAGGTCTAAATCCAGCTTGCTCTGGAATAAGTTTTGGATCAACGAGGTCTGTGAGACGGGCCAACAGAAGCCTTTCAAAAAGTTTGTAGGTGTGACAGAGGAGGGATATAGGGCGGAAGTTTTTTGGGTCGTCATGTGGTTTTCCTGGCTTGGGTACAGCAATAATCTTTGATTTCCTCCAAAGACGAGGTATATTTGCTGTTTCCAAACAGTTGTTAAAAAGTTGCAGCAACCACGAGACGGATACCGGACCGAAGTGCTTAATTTGTTCCACCGATATATCATCCACCCCAGAGGCCTTACCCCAGCTCAGCTGTCGAATAGCTGAGATGATGTCCGTCAGTTTGAATGGGTCGCATACGGACTTAGAGGGTGAACAGGGTATACTAGTTTTGGGCGTTCTGCCAAGGCATTTTGTGGGTTTTCCGTTAAGAAGGAGTTGATGAGCCACTTGGTTAGCCGTAACTGAGCTAGGTGAATGAGCTGGTGGTGCTTCACTAGTAAGCTTGCGAATAGTATTCCAAGCTTTTTTACTATTGTGGGTCATGTCGATACTGGTGACGGTGTCCATCCATTTTTCCTGGCGTCGTTCACTTATCTGTGCCAGCAATCTTTCTCCAGCTTCAACTGTCTCTTCCGAAAAAGGGTCGTTGTCGTAGAGACGTTCGTAGGCTTGTAGGAGTTCACCAGATTCTTGGGATATGCCAGGAATGTACGAAGTACGACAACCTCGGGGGATACATTTTCGGGATATAACCGAAACTACACCCACGAATCTGTCGTAATTTTGTGGGGAAGGCGGGATGTTATGTAGTTCTTCGTCCACAGATTTCGAAAACTGTTCCCAGTCAGCTTTAAGGTAGTTGAATCGGCGTTTGAATGGCATGGACACAGGGCGAACGACGGATTGTACAGTGCAGACGATCGGCCTATGTTGCGTTCGGGGGATTGGGCGACACATAGTCTTTTTGGTCTGGGTGCTGATATTTGAGCTAACAAATATTAGGTCCGGATTGTATCCGCGCTTCCATCTGCCGCTATTGAAAGACGCTGGTTGTTTAGGGTCATGGATTAAGGCCATATCGTGAGCTTCTGCCCAATCCTCAACTGCTTGGCCGTCTGAATTTGTAGAACTATAGCCCCAGCTGGAACTATGGCTGTTGAAGTCACCAACTACTATTTTTGTGCGCCGAATGTCAGTATCAGGTGTTTCCCATTGAAACGGAATGCCTGGGGGTTTATACACCGATGTCACTGTGCAGTTACCAAGGTCTAGAGAGATAACTTCTATGTTGTTTGCATTAGAGCATTTTGTAGCGATAACACTTACGCCGGGAGCAACAAACACTGCGTTACCGTGCTTCGGGTGACAGATCTCGGCGACAAGTGACAGTCCAGGAACGTGAGGCCTGCCCTGGGTGGAATCCCGGTGGGTCTCTTGAACACATAGAATGTCACAGTGCGTGTTGCGGGACAACTCAGAAAGAATTTCTGCTTTGTCCCGAGAGAACCCTTCGATGTTAATCGAGACTACACACAAGGCCGGTTTTGTGAGTGGACTGTTTGGACCCGAGAAAGGCCGATTAGGGCTTATATTTGCCATCGTGGTGAAAGGATTAGCCAGTCGACAGGAGTCGACTGCCCAGGGCGCGCCGGACGTAGCAGAAGGTCGGAAAGTACGTCACTCGGGGAGGCTCCTTTCTTGCACCCCATATTTTCACTGATGATGTATTATTGTTGCCGCTATAACAACAAATACTAAAAATAAAATAAATATTTAAGTGATTTTTTTGCCGTCTTTTGCGATAATGGTGCGGAACCCTTCGTGCGCGAATCCGACTCGCACTTGGCCGGTTTTTTCAGCACCAATGCTCTCAAAACGGTGAAGGAAACCAGCATGGCCTAGAACCATAAATTCGAAGACATGTAACATCCATCGACCCGCACTGGGTCCGCGTGGTGCATTACGGCCCATTCGATCTCACGGAAAGAACGCCTGTTTCCCAGCAGTGGGAACATTAAAAAGGCTGATGATGATGAGTGGAACATCGGCGGTCATGCAAGACTGCAGTCTCTACCAGTCAACCTTTGGGTTAAATACTTAGATAAAGTACCTATAGATTAAGCACTGGCGTGGTCGCACATGAGACAACAATAGTTAGTTCTGGTGTTACAACAAGAACAAGAACACTACAACCCACCATCGCACTGACACTTATTATCTATAAATAACCCAAATTACTTGACTCAATCAACACATAATACCACGAAATCACAGAAAATCAAACAAAACTGAGTTTGTTTGTCAAACCTGCCATTGTATTAGAGTTTGACAAACAACAGAAACTGGCCATGGGGACAAAGACAAAAAATAATCTTTTGTCCTTATTATTTACATGGAGCTGCCAATTAGCCATGTCGCTCTATCAATCAAGCTCATTTTAAGGCTTAATCTATAGGTACTTTATCTAAGGTTAAATAGGAATACATGTTTTACAAAATCAATCTAAGTTTTACACCTAAAACGACACTATTAGGCTAAAGGGTAGTGGTTTGGTTTTGATTACAGATAAATATAAAAAAGTTCATAAGGAGCCTATAATGGTTCTTGTTGTAGCTTCGGCCTTGATTTGGTGTAGGCGAAACTGTTGATCAATGTCGCCTGATTCATTGAACTACCCACCGATGGCATGGATCGATAGGTTTGGTAACGCCCTAGTGGTCAGAGGCCCCAGACTTCACTAATTTTGGGGGCACGGTTGGCGCAGTGGTTGAGCGATTGACTGCTGCGCTGCGTGTCGCGGGTCCGATTCCCGCACGGAACAAATATTTGTATGAACTACAGATAGTTGTTCCGGCTCTGGGTGTTTGTGTATGTGAGTTTAGATGTTTGTAAACGCACCCACGATACAGGAAGAAATTCCTAGAGTGTGGCAAATAAAAATAAAAAAATACAAACACTACTCAATCCCACAGTTTTTGTGTAGAAAGAAATGAGTAATCTCTGGAGCGTCTGAGATCTTGGTCCATAACACTGCGCGAGTCAGTCAATATGAGACGCAGAGAACTGGTCCATGCCTGTCGATCAGCAGCCTAATTGCGTAAGTGAATTCTGCAAAGCAAACAAGTTGGAACCTTCCTAAAAACGACTTTTCGTATTGCATATTACACTCTGAAACGGAAAGTTTATGCTCCTTTCATTACCAACATTTTGACGTAGAATTGATTGTAAAAGAATGAATGAAAGCGGAAGAATCGAGATAAAACTTCACTATTGGTATTGTGTAATGCAAATATCATATATTTGACAAGCGTTAAACATACGTAGTCTCTCTAAGTAGTCTGTGTTCAACTCAAAGGAGGATTTGGAAAGCTAACGCTAGCTTTCCAACTTAGTTTCGCAATACCGATGTACGACGAAGGTCTATACACTTGGTTCAAGTGCACGATGATAGTTTTGTACACTTGAGATGATGGAAACCCGGGGATAATGAAATGAACCGCCCGTGTTGAGTGTGGTAAAATCACTAATTCACAAACACAGAAAAAAAAAGAAGAAAAAAAAAGTTGAAAGAAATGATTCTGATTCTTTGAAAGAATCGACTTGTTTCCTTTGCAGAATTCACTTACGCAATTAGGCTGCAGTTCTGTGCTTTGTGAAGCTTTGGCAGACCTATATCAAACAATGGTCGTCTTTCGGCAGAAATGTTGAAGAAATCTATATAGTTGCCGGGACGTAAGTTGGCAAGAGTCGTTAGATGGGCATAAGTCGTTTTTTAGGTCTCTTTGGTTACCAAGCGGGGCGCGGGGAACGTTTAGCAACGTTCCGAGCGCGCGATTGGTTGGTCAGTTGACACATGGATCGACTGACCAATCCCGTCGCATCCACGTTCCGTTCGCTCTATATGGTGGTTGGTCAATTCGCGTCAACAAACTATTGTAACAAAATATTGTCAACTTCTCTAACTGGTATAAACAACAAAACCAAGTACCCTAGGCGTATATACAATATAATAAAGCAAATTCCATACTAAAATGCATTTGTACACATGGCAAGAAATTTTATTCGAAATAGTTACGATAACGGTTACATGAAGTTATAAAATAAAAGTGCTATAAACGTTACTACACAAGCGAGGTTATTCACGATAAAAGTAATAATATTGTGTAATTTCGCAGATTTATTTCTTCGACATTGTGAAGCAGGCTAACAAAATTGTGAGAATGTTTGAGGAGCACTATCAGGAATCTGTCCTTATTTGTATGACGTAAGTATTGTAAACTCTAACTAAAAGTATGGATTTAAGAAGTGTATTTTACACACATATTAAAAACTAGCTGTTCCCCGCGGCTTCGCTCCCGTGGGCCACCCCACAGGACCCGTTTTCGGGATAAAAAAAATAGCCTATGTTACTCAGGAATAACGTAGCTTTCTATTGGTGAAAGAATTTTTAAAATCGGTCCAGTAGTTTCGGAGCCTATTCGGTACAAACAAACAAACAAACAAAAAAATCTTTCCTCTTTATAATATTAGTATAGATATAAATAATAGATTTGATTGTTAGTTTGTTTGTAATGGATAAACTCAAAATCTACTAAACTCATTTTAAAAAGGTGAAGCCGCGAAATAAGAAAAGCTAGTTTGCTATAAAAATCTTTGTCGTATTGTAGGTAAGTCTTATGATATTCTATAACATGTTCGTGTTTTATGATTTGACAATACAGCAAAAGTACAATTTCTAAATGCCAAACTAACATGCTTTTTATAAATATTTACCTGTATTTAAAGCCGGCCTTTGGTAACAACTGGAATTAATTCAGCCCGCCAGAGAAGAAGGTAAAAAGTAGTGGGAGTAGCTACCCCGTACAATAAGCGCGCAGACGACCACCCTTAAAAAGTATTGTCCTGATCTGGCCGACTAACTTCACCCGCAGGCTTATTACGTATCTTTTGCAAGAGCAAAACGATAGCGATTTTTGCGCAATAATTGCTCTTCCATATAGAAGTTTTAGGCCTCTGCCTCGAATCTTGTGGGCAGCAGGGCGGCGGCGGCGCGGGCGCGGCAGTATCTAATGCGTAAAATCAAATGGACCGGCCCTCGAAAACAGCGGCGCGGGCAACGAGCGGTGCACTCCAGCCAAGCGGTGACCGCCCGCGCGTCTGAATTGCAGTGTTGTGCAATTTATTTTTGTGACGTGTCGAAAAGTCCTCGGACGTGCTAATGCAAATTATGTCAGCAATTTTTGGGAAGACACCGGTATGGAACAGCATAGAAGTGTGGACCATAAAAATAGAAGAGTAATTAACCAGTTTAATTAACAAATCGCCCTTGATAGCTTCAAGAATATAGTCAAAAGTTTCTACATTCATTCTGGTGTATTCGTAGAATTTGTCAGGACATTGTCTCTGTTCTTCATAATTTCGCCTTTTCTTTTCCTTGCCCTATCCTATAGTAGGGATTCACTTCTTCTTTTGCCCACAATAAATCGAGCGTTAGGAATAAATAGAGTTGCTGGCGGTTTTTTTTAAACAAGTGCATTTGACAAACATCGAGCGATTAGCAAACGATTGTGTAGGACCTACCATACATACACTGTAGGTAATGCCGACTTTTATGACATAAAGCGTTTGATCGCTATCGTTTTGCACTTGCAAAAGATACGTAATAAGCCGTTGCCTGCCGTTTTCATTCCTTACATATTTAAATCCTAATAGAACTAGCTAATACTGTCTAGCTAAGCCTGCCACCCTTTTCCACAAAATTCTGCAGTGAGTAAATTGTCCACTACAAGGTAACTTTTGTTAAGATGCATTGCATTGGTAGCTGGAGCCAGTTGCCCAGCGACTCCAAACAAGATCCAAGCTTGTCAACTGTAATGCCAGTGTGTAATATATATATATATATATAGTATTTAGTTAGGGATGAACTCACGTAGACTTAAGTTAGTTAAGTTAGCCCAAAAATAGTGTCCGACGTAGGGGTCAGACAATTGTAACTTTAATGAAAAAAAAAACCAAACAATAAACACTATAAAAAAGAGCGCGGACTGCCACATATCCGCGGTAGAATGTTGAAATTAAAAAAAAAAGCTTGTCAACTGCCATCAGCTTTCTATGTGATGCAATCAAAGTAATGCACCTTTCAGTAGTTGATCGAAAAAAGCATATATCCTCTTTTTTTGTATTTTTTTTTTAAATTTAATGTCTCATTGCGCAGTAACTCGTCCCTCGAACCGATCTCAATTTGGACGCGTCTCTATGGTCTTAGTGGCTAGCACTTATTTAAAGCTATAATTATTATTACGTTCACAATGTAGTTCACTAGAAAAATTAAACAATTTCCCAGAAAAAAGTATATAAATAGTCGGCAAGGCATATTAGTGACATCCCTTTAATAGGTCGTCTGCGTTGCACTTCACGATCTCCCCAAATCTTACATTCCAATATATTTCAGTTCATCAACAAGGCAGAATGAATGCATGCATAGGAAGACTGCTATAATGGAGCAGCTCGAGAGCAAGCTGGACGCTGGGTTGGAGCGAGCTATTGTAGCTATTGTGAGCTGGGTCAAGCTTCATCTTCAGACCGAGCAGAAGAAGACTGACTTCAAGCCAGAAGGGGATATTGATACGCTGGCTTCATCTGTAAGAGCACTAGATATTCTTATTGGGATAGGCTTCTAGATTAAACAAATGAAGCTGAATCTTACTAATATCACATTACACTAATATTATAAAAGCGAAAGTTTATGAGTGTGTAAGTAGTAGTATGTTTGTTATTCAATCACGCTAGAACGGCTGAACGGATCTAGATGAAATTTGGCACAGATATAGATTATAGTCTGGAATATCCCGGTGTAATCATCCCTTGGGATGATAAAAACACACGCGGGCAAAGTCGCTGGCAGAAACTGTTTCTAGTTTTACCCTCCATCCTCGGGTTCGTTACTAAGCCCCATGTTTCTTCAACAGGCTTGTCTCGCAGTGGTGTCCTATCTAAACAACGTGATGGATAAGATTCACGGCGGACTGGACGGCGACAACCTTCACGCGGTCACCTTGGAGCTGGCCGTCAGGCTGCACAGGGTCATCTACGAACATCTGCACAACTATCAGTTCAATTCTGCTGGTGAGTTGCACATAATATTGCTCATAACATCTAGGGCTGTATAAAAACGTGATGGACAAGATCCACGACGGTCTGGTGGGCGACAACCTTCACGCGGTCACTTTGGAGCTGGCCGTCGGGCTTCACTGGGTCATCTACGAACATCTGCACAACTACTAGTTCAATTCTGCTGATGACTTGTGTGTAATGTTTAGTTTTTAAACAAGTATTTATCGTTTTTTTTAGTGCTGCTTAGAGTTGGTATTAAAAAAAAATGTGTGTGTGTACCAGAGTACACAGGTAAGAAGTGAAACTTCTTTACGACATATCATTTTTCTACTATTTGCAACTTCACGAAAATGGGGTAGATAAGGCTTAAGCCTTAAGAAAAACAATTTTTTCCGTATTAAATTAAAGCTATTTTATTATTATAGACATGCATACAAAAAAACAAAGGTTGTCTGTAAGAAATTGCCCTGTGCGATAAGACCGCCCATTGTACACTTGCTTTTATGTTTTTTGTCCTGTGTATATATTTTTGTGGTGTACAATAAAGAATATAATAATAATAATAATGAGTAATTTATTTTATCATTGTTCTTATTATAATATATATTTATAAATTAATTAATTTATAAATATTAAAATCATGCTCATACGTGTTGAATTTATAAAACGAAACTAGCTGACCCGGCAAACTTTGTTTTGCCATAAAAACACCTAATATGCATCTACCCTACCTACCCTACCCTACCCTACCTACCCTACCCTACCCTACCTACCCTACCCTACCTACCCTACCCTACCCTACCTACCCTACTTACCCTACCTACCCTACCCTACCTACCCTACCCTACCTACCCTACCCTACCCTACCTACCCTACCCTACCTACCCTACCCTACCTACCCTACCCTACCTACCCTACCCTACCTACCTTACCCTACCTACCCTACCCTACCTACCCTACCCTACCTACCCTACCCTACCTACCCTACCTACCCTACCTACCCTACCCTACCTACCCTACCCTACCTACCCTACCCTACCTACCCTACCTACCCTACCCTACCTATCCTACCCTACCTACCCTACCCTACCTACCCTACCCTACCTACCCTACCCTACCTACCCTACCCTACCTACCCTACCCTACCTTACCTACCCTACCCTACTACCCTACCCTACCTACCCTACCCTAATTTTCCATTTTTTTTTTTTTTTGTAAATCTAAACCATTCTCGAATCTCCACGAACACACACAAAAAATTTCATCAAAATCGGTCCAGTCGTTTAGGAGGAGTTCAGTCACATACACACGCACACAAGAAATATATATATTAAGATATATACATAAAACGAAATATATAATCACTCACTTTTCTTGTAAATTCACTTAAATTTGAATAAGTCTTTTTACTAAACTTTGATAAAAAAGCAACATGGCGCGTAACCGAAAAACGTGACGATAGAGTCCGTCCAACGAAAGAAGTCCCGTAGACGCGGCGCTAGTTTCTATGCGACTGTACGCTGTCCTCTAACAAAGCTTGTTAGTTCCATGTATTTCTGCGGGACTTTT